>CM022763.1:20353573-20953573 GCA_012411365.1 Ameiurus melas | reverse complement strand
ATGTTTGATCACGAGCCATACATCTGAATCAAAACAAAATCAATGTCTTGCAATATCTCCAGACTTGAACACTCTACAAGTGTCTAGAAATATACAATGAAAAGGCTCAGTGCTGTTATTTTCTCCAGGAGGCCGGTGTCTATAATATTTAGGTCCAAACTCCACACTATAATTACACTACGTGTTTAAAACAACAACAACAAAAATTGTGTTAAAATAAAACTTTACAGTGCCCCCATTTGTTCAGGCTCAAAATATCATTCATAGTATGTGTAAAAAAACAAATAAACATTATTTTTACATGAAGGGTGCCAGTATGTGTTTTTTTTTTGGACTTCAATATTGTACAGTATGTGTGCCAATACCTAAATAGATTTAAGGTGTCCGTTGTTGCCTTCAGTTAAAAACACTAGTATACATAGTTGCATTGAAGTATTACAAAGCATCTCGGTTGGAAAGGTCACTTATTCCAGCAGAAATCCCAGTCAATCTTATTTCTGTAAAGCAGAGTGCTCTAAAGGCTTATCTACTCTTCAATGAAAAATGAAGGAATAACGGCGCTTGCTGAATGTCACCCGAGCTTGGCGGATTTGTGCAATATCTTCCCGGCATGAAGCTAATTCCTTCTTTATTGTTTGCTGCCCCAGCTTCTGAAACTTGTGTTTCAATAATATTGTCTTAAGGAAAGCTTTAATATTAGCTTATTGCAAAAGGCAGTTTGGAATCTAAAGAAGTGTCTGTACACATATTTGGCTCCGAATCAACATGAAGCATTTAATTCCGAGACTCTTTTTTACTTCAGATATATTGTGTGTGGAATATGGTGGTTTGTTATGCCAATCACAAAATGGTAAATCCACCACTTATCGAGGTCATGGTATTAAATGGGAGGCTAAAATCTAATATCTATCAGTAACTTGACAATGAATCGTTTCAGGTTGCGCAACGCAATGCATCAAATAATGAGGCCTCACTGTTATACATCACACATTACGTTTCAGTTTCGTAATGCTCTACAGCAGCGGTCACCGAGCCTGTTCCTGGAGATCTACCTTCCTGAAGACGTTAGCTCCAACCATAATCGTGCCCACCCGACCATCTATTCACAGCCTTAAGAAGTTCTAGATCGATTAAAACAGGCTTGTTAGATTTTGGTTGGAGATTAAACTCTACAGGGTTTCCTCCAAATACCAAAGATGGTAAACAGTAAATAAATAAGACGTAAATGACGAAAATAAAACACTATGGTTTTTTTTTGTCTGTGCTTTTGTGCTCGTAACTTGTACTTTGAATGGAAAATGTGTGCTTACTTGTATCATGTGTTATACCCGTGGCCAGGATCCAAACTCTGTTCCCTGTCAATCACAAGGACACTAGCCAATCCTGGGCAATTATGAGCACATATACGTAGAAGAGGACAGATAGCACCAATCTCGGATGATACGGTTGGCTTGCTTCACATGTCTCAAAGGAAGCACGCGTCAGACTGCACCATCCCTGGTGGGTACGATTCTGTCTGGTGAGCTGGCAAGGTTGGTGGGAATTGGTAGTTGAACGATTTAGGGAGAAAAGGGGTCGGGGAAAAATGACACAGGGGCTTAGCCATGCTAGCTCATTTATTCCAGCCATCCCTGATGTAGACACATACAGTACAGCATGTAATATGAATGCTGGTTGCCTAGGCAGACTCTTGTATGTGTGTAGCATGATGTCTGAGATGTCTGTGCTTACGTGTGTATTTTTCTGAAAATTGGCACGGTCCAAAATCTGAACTCTCATACGGAGCTCATCATTTTCTCACCGGTATAGATAGTAGAAGTGCATACGAACTCTTGGGGAAGGTTCACCAAGTTCAACATTATGTCAAATTCTCTCTTTCCAGTAAAGCCCACTGACAGAAACTTACATTGAGATTACACCATCCACATCCTGCTCTAGACTGCTGACCTTTTTAGATTCTATAGAAAACTTATTTTGCGGTTACAGCACTTTTTTCCTGCTCGTGCCCACAACAATCTATCGTACACATTTTGCACACAAAGGCGTGTCTCTTTCCTTTGAACAAAAATATATCGTTGTTGGCTTGGGATATAACAGAAACTACAGGACCTGGTGGCAGGTATCATTTAAATAGAGGGAATCTTGACTTGCAAAGAATGTTGCGTTTTACCTGCCACTAATGCAAACCTTGCCTGATTAAATATGATTTCACAAGGGTACACGACGGAGTCTGAGGTTTCTGGAGGATCGGGTAATTAAAATAGAGAAAAGAAAAACATTGCAAAACTATGACATATGCTGACGTGCGACAGAGGAAACATATGTCACAAGGTTTGTAACCTTTCCTTTCACACCAGAGAACAAACCTCTAAATGAGCGAAGTTGGGATTGTACAATACTTGTTGGGGGGGGGGAATCCTTCTTTGAAATAGTTCAAAGAGCTAGATTTTAAAAATATTTTCCTTTATGGCAAATAATTATAGAAGCTCTTTAGTGTGATTCTTTGTTCTCAGTTACATTTGATTAGCTGGTTTGAAAAGGACGCAGAGAACTCTAATCTGCGAATCGACTCTCGGAGATCATGGGGATTTTCAAAGGAACAACACAGGAACGTTGCTGAGAGTGAGAAACTGTCATTCTTTAGCACCTACTTATTCCACATCAAGGAGGAGAAAATAAACAGAGGCTTATCTCCTTCTGTTGTAGACCGTGGTTTTACATCTCGGATGTAAAGTAAAATCAAAGAGTCAAACCTGCGTGGTGCGTTGAGAAGGCTACAAAAACCTCATGCTGAGCAGCTGGAGACAGAACATGAAAAGATTCATGTGGGCAATCTGTCAAAGGAAAATCTTCTCAGCTTTAGTTACTTTTCTCACAAATCAGTCTTGAAAAGTTAAATGATTATGATTGCAGCCATGACTGCTGTATGTAAAGAATAAAACACTATGGGATGTGTTGTCATTGGAAAGTAATCACTAACGGGGTTATGTGACGTGGCCTAAAGCAAAGAGTCACTATTACCATCCTGAAGTCGATTTGTTTCCCCAGTGACAGCACATCATCATGAAATTCTTTTATTCCTCTCATACCGCAGCAATTTGTCAACCATTTTTGCGACACAGTAAACAGTCATTAACTCATCAGCCTTTATTTCTCTCTCTCTTTCTCTCTCATTTGAGTTTCTAAGACAAAAAAATGAAGCTTGATATATTACCAAGAAAACCCAAAGCCTTTCCATTCTGAAGACTTTCCCATGGTGAAAAATCACATGACACGCCTTGACTCAAATCTGCGGAAAATCTGCAATAATTTTGAAAGATTTTTGAAGTGATGCTTCACAGTGATGTTTCTTGGTTGACCTTTTAGCTGTACTCATGTTTGACACACGTGAATAGAGGAGGGATTTGGCCTAAATCTGTAGAAAATCGGGAATGATTTTTAAAAATTGCAAGCTCCTCCGAATATTACAGAGTTTGTTTGATTGTTTGAGTTCATTTCTGTGATCATAGAATTGTGAAATCTTAGAGGGACTGAATGATAGGACAGTGGTAGCTCACCTGCCACTGCTGGGCAACTGATCAAGACTTTTAACCCTCAACTGCTCAGTTATATAAAAAAAATAAAAAATGTAAGTCGCTCTGGATAAGGGCTTCTGCCAAAGGTTATAAATGTAACTGTAATATAAATATGCAGCCTGACCAATCAGAATCAAGAATTCAATAACACTGTGGTATAATATCAACACGTCTAGTGGTTGTAATAACAACCACTAGACGTGAAAATTTTCCCTGAAAATACATATGAATATCATTTTCATAACTATATAAGTGTCTGATAAATTACGTCAACCAAAGTGTCATGAAGTGTTAATGACATTCTGATGCTCTATCTTGACTAGAGAACACCTTGACGCTGATTGCCTGGAGGCAGTGGAGACCTGATTTCCATCATCTTGAACTGCTGTATCATCAGCTCTAAAGTTTGCAGACATCTTGTTTTGCGTGTTGGCAATCTGATTGATCATGCCTCCATGCTGAAGCGCAGTGACCTGCCAAGGTAAACAATTACCTCCCTATCAATGACCTGTCATGTAGCACATCCATCTCACCAAGCCTCATTTTCCCATGCCTAGTGAAAACAAATAGAATATAGTCTGGGGTTTGGTGTCAGGGAAGAACACGTCGCTTCAGAGACGTCACCTGGGAACCAAACAGGCAATTAAAGCTCTGAATGGCTTTATTGTAGTCTTTATTTTAGTGTCTTGATTTTTTAAAAGCACTCATATTGTGATCTCACACGCCCCAACTCAACAGTAGTTTATCATTTCATACCACAACATCTAATTGGTCAGAATGTGTTGACTAATTTTCTATAACTGGTCGAAAATGACGTAATTCTAATTTCCTCTTCCAAGGTAAGCATAATAACAATAATAATTACGATAATAATAATAACCACAATAATATGATTTAATAAAATACTTGATTATTTTTATGGTGTAGCTTTCTGTAAGGAGATGTTTATTTAACACGTATGGAAGGAGCCTCCAGTGTCAGTGCGTTGTAACAGTGAGTAAGTTTTCCACCACAGGAAGGTCTTCAGGACAGACAGCGTTACTCTTCAAAGAAAGAAGTTAAAAATAGAGGCTGCTAAGGGAACAACTTTTTATAGCATAAATATTACTCTCTGTCCATTTTCCATCCTACATGGGGTCGCAGGGAAGCCTGGAGCCTATCCCAGAGTACTCTGGACACAAGGTGGGGGACACCCTGGATTGAGGTGCCAACTCATCAGAGTGCACAATCACACACACATTCACACAATATGAACAATTTGTAATGCCGGTCAGCCTACAATGCATGCCTTTGGACTGGGGGAGGACACCGGAGTACCCAGAGGAAACTCCCGAAGAAGGCAAATATGCAAACTCCACTCACACAGGGCAGAGGCGGGATTCAAACCCCCAACTCTGGAGGTGCGAGGTGAATGTGCTAACCACTAAACCACTATGCAGTCGTCAGCATTCGTTTTCTGCTGTAGAAGATGAATAAAGCACTCTGGGATGTGCTGTTATAGTATAATAATCCACTTTACAATGGTAACACATCACGCTACAAGGTCATTGATTATGTTCCTATAACAGCACACCTCATTGTGTTATGTTCCTTGCTTAAACTGATGTTTATGTAAGCTCTAGAAACACTAAAGTGACTACGCCAAACTTGCAAGGTTACCACCAATGACAGCAGATTTTGAGGGTTGATAATAACACGCTAAGTGGGTTATAAATTGGGGGAAAACACAGCTCTTTGCTCTGTTGTTGGCCCAAAGATAGCGTTTCTTATCAAAGGGAAGGGCATACACTCCCCGAAGCCCAAGACGAATGAGCTCCAGTCAAGCATGCACTGTTTGACCAGAGCAACTTGAAGGCCATGATAAATGGCTGTGTCACTGTGTGGTTAACCAGTTTTGCCCTGAGATTACATATGCATGGAGACTACGGTGTAGGCCGAGCCTTAGTATCGCTATCATCATCTTCTTCCCAAGGCCCTTTCTCTCTCTCTCTCTCTCTCTCTCTCTCTCTCTCTCTCTCTCGAAAGAAACAAACCCTGATGGTGTGATAGGAACTATTCAAACAATGATAAATGCACAATATCTGTACAAATTGCTTGGTATCTGAAAGGGTATTCAGGACTACTTGATGACTTCTTCCTTCTACTATGGTCATTTTATCTTTTCTGCTGGCTTTGAGAGACCTTTCTTGAATGCCGGCCGGCCACTGATTAAGCTCAAAAGCTTGTTAGGCTTGATAAGAGATGAAGCCATCATCATCTAAAGGGCCATTGGGAAGGAAGAGGATGCACTTTGTGGCAAACAATGATAAATCTGTTCATCTTCAACAGAAATCCAAGATGGTTTGATGATCTTTCTTTTCAATCTTTCGTGAGTGCCAGGCCACTGCATTCTAAACAGCTCGATAAGAGTACGAAAGAGCTGCTGAGAACGATCAGAGCCGGGTCAGAAGAGGCTGCGTCCCTGTTTAAGAGTTTAAAGAGGTTTCGGCTCTTGTTCCTTGACTTCGAACTCCTTCAGATATGAAGTGGCGAAAAGAAAAAAACTGCAGTAATGAAGACTGAAAAACAGCGTCGAACACATTGTGTGTCTTATCATCTGCCTTTCCACAACATGCCAAGCAATGACAGATGATAAGTGTTGTTTGGCAGCATTCAGTGTAACAGAATAATGAACTAATTAATTACTACAAGAGCTCCTTCAACGCAGAGGCCTCCTACAGCGTGTACACATCATTCCTCTCTCATAACTTGTTCTGACAGTTCAACACGTTTCCTGCAACACACATTTATCTTTATTTGAGAATTTGGGCAAACGGTTTGATACAACGTAAGAAACGTAACAATTCTTTAGCTAGTCTGGTGATAATTTATATGTGACGGATGCTCTGGGAAGTAATTAAGCATTTCATTGTGTTGGTGCAGAGTTTGGAGGTTTATGATTAATTAAATGTTGAAAAGAAAAAACCTTTAACTTGGCATGTACGAGTCATATTGTGTGCAAGTGCACTTTGACTTTGTTGTGCCAGTTGTTATTGTGACTTACTGGATGTATACTTACAGTCCCGTCCAAAACTATTGGAACGACAAGGCAGATTCAATTGACTGTGCTATACATCAAAGATATTTGGGTTTGAGATCAATGCCTGCTCAATTGGGATAAGGTCTCGTGATTGGCTTGGCCAGTCTGAAACCTTTCACAATTTCCTCCCTGATAAAGTTTGCTGAGCTGGCAGTGTGTTTGAGATCATTGTCTTGCTGCATGATGAAGTTCCTCCTAATTAATTTGGATGCATTTCTCAGTAAATTGGCAGACAAAATGTCTGACTTCATTCTGCTGCCACATCATCAATAAAGATTAGTGAGCCTGTTCCAGAAGAAACCATACAGGCCCAAGCCATGACACTAACTCCACCATGCTTCACTGTTGAGCTAGCATGTTTTGGATCATGAGCAGATCCTTTCTTTCTCCACACTTTCACCTTCCATCACTTTGGTACAGGTTAATCTTAGTTCCAGAACTTTTGTGGCTCATCTCTGTATTTCTATGTAAATCTGTAGTATGGTCTCTATATTCCTACTCTCACAGGATATATACGCAGCAAGTATTAGTATATACTTTCTGGGCATGCGGTGATAGGAAATTAATCAACGATCTGGTGGTGTGATGCGACCTGGCATGAAGTGGAGTTACTGTTACCGCCCCAAAGTTGATAACTTTCCAATAACAATATGTCCCAAAGCATCTTATTCGTCTTCTACGACAGAAATTTGCCATCGATTACAATTTTTTTATTTATTACAAAAACCACACAGCGTGCTTTTTATCCATTTATAGTCACACTCAATGCTGTGGAACGTCCGTGAAACAAGTTAGTTCCTGATATCCAGCTTTAAACAGGATAGTAACTCTTTTCTTCCACTCTTTTTTATGATTAATATGAAAAAAAAACTTGCAGCTTCAAAGCGTTATTACTATAGACACAATATCATATTACTCCACGCACATTAATATAGAACCTGTGATTTGGATTACAGCTGGTACTGTCAGAGCTGATGTTATAGAAAAACAAATCGACATTTCTTTCTCACCAATCAAATACAGAAATGCTTACGCGAAACCATGATAAATTTATAATAACAGATGTATACGTGCATTTCTGTCCAATTTCAAAGGATCATCGTGAATATACAGTATAAAACTCTAATTCATTTTCAAAGTCAGTGTTGACATGATCTTATGAGAGGTTTGTTTGTGTATGTGTGTGTGTGTGTGTGTGTGTGTGTGTGTGTAATAGTTTATGAGCAAGCCCATTTCTTCTAAGCAGCATGCCTTTTTTTTTTTTACCATAGATTGCAGCTGCTGGTGCTCGAGGCTTCTTGTAAATACGTTCCTGTCCTTATAGTCATTCCTATCAACAATACATTTATTCTGTGTGGCGGAAAAAAAGGCTTTCATTGATATTCATTGAGGTGGTTAGCAGTGGCAAACTTTTGCTTCACCGATTTCACAGCAGTGTGATTATGAATTCTGCATCTTGGGCATATTTATTTATTTATTTTTTATATCTCCACCACTACAATTTTTTCCCTTTGATAAGGTCAAAATTCAGAGGTACCTTCAAGCAGCAAGTCAAATCTTCGGAATATTGATGACTAAACTGCGGCACACTTCTGGGATGTGTATTTAAAATGGTCACACAGGTATACAGTGTGTGTGTGTGTGTGTGTGTGTGTGTGTGTGTTTACATTCCTGCTCAGATTCTTGTTGTAGGCACTTCCTGTTTTTCTTCACATCCCTAAAGTGCACTCAGAGAATGGAACTTCCCAAACAGTCAAAACAACAACAACAACAACAACACAAAGTTAGCACTCTGCTGGAATTGCCTTCATTCACACAATATGCTCGAACTGGTTTAAATACGAATCAGATTTTCCTGGTCGTGATAAACCCTGTGTTTTAATGCCTCCGGGAGTCAGGGAGAGTTCATGGAAGCAAGCTCAGGAAAAGCGAGTTTCGCCATTTTGTTTAATGTTCAAGGTGGTGGAATACACACAACAGATTCCGAATACAAAAACGAAACGCTTCCGTTCAGTTCACGCTTCATTTTTGACAATGCATTTACTCTGGTTACTTTATTCATACATCAAGTCACCCATTGCTAGGAAATGCTTTATCCTGCTCGTAGTGTTTCCAGAGCGTATCCAAGGAATACTGCGTGTGAAAAGGGATGCTGGTGCATCTCGGGCCACAATTCACACAAATGTGCACACAAATTTAGAGGATATTGGCTCAGCCAATCCCCTTACCTGCATGTATTTTTGGGGAGAAAATCCAGACACGAACACGAGGAGAACGTAGAAATCTCTGGAGAGACAATAGCTCAGGATTGGACCAGGGACCCAGGAGCTACTTGGATCACGAGTCTCTCCTTATTCAGAATACAAATATCATTTTTAGGAGAATATTATTTTTAACACTTCACTAAATAAAGAAAAAACCCATGCAAGGAATAATGAGTCAGTGTCCCTCATTATCAGTGTATTATCAGAGACAATGAGCAGAAGCGATCAGATGGAACTCTCACAAAGAGGCTTGTTCGCCTGCAGTGTTCAAAGTTCAATGTCCTGTTCCCTCACAAGTGGTTCACTTCATGAAAATCGCTTCATGACTAAAAAGAAAACAACAACAAGGAAACAAAACAACAACTCAGTGCACATTTTGCTTTAGAAATAATTTCCAGTCCAGCCATTTTGTGTTGTTATCACACATATATATTTTAATGAAATGAAAGATCCTTCAGTGAAATTTGGGCGGTTGATGGGCATATCAAATACTAATAAACTTTTAACTTAATTTGTTTCTAGGATTTCTACTTCACTTGTGTTGTCAAATTGCTCTGTAATATTTGTGTGGCAGCCTGAAGCATGGGGAAATTTTGACATTTCTACTATATGTTCATTCTGAAAATTCCAGCACTGCAGACATATTGAATCTGAGCGCCGGAGATTGAAGCTTCAGAATAGTAAAACTCACAAAAATGACCGAGGACCAGACCTGTTGCTGGTTACAGCCAGTGTCTTGTCACGGCATGCATAATCTTTCAATATATTTTAAATAACCACATTCACAAACAAACTCTAATGGGCATTGACGTAGACACCACATGACACAGAAAAAGAACAAGTGACGCGTGACAGCTCACTGATATCACACACAGTCTGTACCGCTTCAACAATACAGTCAAAGTGTCAGAACGACGGTGAGAGGAATCTTGGGACAAATCGTTTTTTGTTTTTTTTTTCTCAACCAAGCTGCTTTTATGTGGTTCTCTATTAACCAATTAGCAAAATATGCACACTTCTGCTACGAACATCTGTGCAAGCACTATTAATGTCATCTAATTATACATATCAGCCTGCAGAAATTGTTATCTCCAAAATCCTATGGATAGCAACATATGTGGAATTAATAGGTGTAAATGATGCACCACTAAATCGAGTGCAACGCTTGCTTGGCCTGAAAATTGTCATTAAAAGATGATTAAATCACGCAATATATACTGTAACAGAATTCATGGAATAACGTATTGCATGGATGACCATCTTCTCTTGTACCAGATCGATTTAACTGAATAACTTTGGTCAATGTAATAAGAATCACTGTCTATTTCATACAGAGGAGTCTATTTTATTTGACATTTAATTGCTTTGTTTAATTTCCTACCTGAGAAAACATCGTTATGGTGAAATAAGATTGTAGTCGTATCGCCCGGCCCTAAACATCAGTATTTACTGATTCTACTCTTGAATTTCGTGTAAAATGTGAAATGTACTTCTTAATGCAGTAAATATCATAAAGCCTGCTGATAGGGATTAAAATGAAAAGTTTGAAGAGCAGATTTGTGTACAGAAATGAGTTTGTAGTGATTGAAAGACGGATTAAAAGCAATAATAAAGCATGAAGCCTGTCGTTATGAGCTGCTGCTGAATGTAAGTCTACTCTGTACTTACTCTCCTTCTCTCTCTCTCTCTCTCTCTCTCTCTCTCTCTGACTATATAACTGTGGGGGAGAGGCATCGCATCACTGAAATATACCATATTGTGTGAAACGATAACAAAACAGCTTCATTTATATTTCCATACACCTATAATATAATAAAAGTTCTACATTTACCTCTATATCCAGTTTTTTCTTTGAAATCAGTTTTTGATAGGACACTAGTTGAGGTGGTGATGACATCCATCTTCTACTGTTTATCCTTTTCAGGGTCACAGGGAACCATCGCAGGGCACAATCACACACACACTCACACACCCATTCATACGTTGCTGATGACATGAAATGAAAATATTACATTCAATGGTAAGATTTAATAATCATATTTTTCATGACATTTATGTTGCCATTGGTTTGTGAAGGTGAAAATATTCATTTAACAGCTCAGTGTTGAGTTTTTTACAATTTGAAATCTTTTTTCAATTTAATTACTTTCTGGACTCGACTCATACTCGGTCATTAAAGACTCGGCCCCTTTTGGACTCGGACTCGGTCATTAAAATCTCTGCCCCTTTTGGACTCGGACTCGGTCATTAAGATCTCGACCCCTTTTGGACTCGGACTCGATTGGTTAAGGACTTGGTCTCGACTTGAACTCGACAAAGGTGGACTCGGACCCAACACTAGCGAATGCATTTAACGTCTCGTGCTTGAAACAGCCGTTTTTGTTCATTCGCTCATCCTGTTGCCTGAACACATTCCTCAACAGCTCCTCGCATTGCTCACAATCGGGCAACAGGAAGTGCATCATCTGAATTTCCTGAAGATCACGAGAAGATGATCATCACAAGACGAATAAAGTCACTCATTCTTTTTTTCCCCCACTGATATTGGGATGTTGATTGATGAGGTCACTTTGAAAATACAACTCTATTACCAAAAGTATTGTTTGGAATTACAGTTGATATCCTAAGTTTACATACTAAAAAAAGTAAAAAAAAAAAAATGACCCCAGTCATTAGATCCATGAGTTACTGAGCTAAATGATGATGGTGCACTGAGTGATGTGCGCTGGTGGTTTATTAATGTTGTCTTTAAATCAGGTCAGTGAATTGATCCATCTGCAAATCTCTATTCCAGAGACGTCTCACTCGCACTATAAAAGACCATTTTATCAGCAATGGGAAGACAGTCTGGGACTTTTGGGGGTGACGACATTTGAGTGACACTTGAACGAAGATTTGTTTGGGGGGAAAATGGAGCCCAGTGACCCTAATAAACGTTTCAGAATTTCAGCGAGAACCTCATGGTGAAATCCGAGAGCAGGCTAATGTGGGTGTAATGTTGAGAACGAGAGCAGGTCGATTTCATACAAACTTCATATGTATTCTAACAAGTGAGACAGATTGTGTTGGATTTCATGAAAACAAAGTCTGAGAAGCTAAAACTGCTCGTAATTGTTGTAAGGTGAAGGAGACTGTTATTTAGCATTTTTGGACAGAGTCTCAACATTCAGTGGGTTCTCATGACAAAGGAATTTTTTGGTAAAATCTTTTTTGTTTCCTTATTAACTTCAAGAGAAATTTCAGGAACAACTTTTTATAACATGAGTGGTAACAGGAACTAATGTTCCACAACATCAAACATGTGATTAGAGTCTTAAATGAGGTTCTTCCATCCATCCATCTTCTATACCACTTACTCCTTTCAGGGTCGCGGGGAACCTGGAGCCTATCCCATTGAGAATGGGGCACAAGGCGGGGTACACCCTGGACAGGGTGTCAGTCCATCGCTGGGCACAATCACATACACACTCACACACCCATTCATACACTACGGACACTTTAGACACGCCAATCAGCCTACCATGCATTTGTTTGGACTGGGGGAGGAAACCGGAGTACCCGGAGGAAACCCCCGCAGCACGGGGAGAACATGCAAACTCCACACACACAGGGTCACAGTGGGAATCGAACCCCGGACCCTGGAGGTGTGACGCGAACTCACTTACTGAAAAAACAGTCAGCATTGGCAAAGTCACTGTGGTATAAGAGGAATAAAATACAGCAAGTTCCATTATAGGCACATAATCAACTTCAGCATGGTAGCCACCTTGTTCTTTTCCTATAACCATACACCCAAGCTCTCTACTCTTCTGGGATCTTAAGATCAATTGTTAAATGTTATCTTATTAGGCAGAGCAAATAGGTGGGCACTTTGTTTTTAACAGGAGTCCAAAGAATAATGAGAGCAAGCAAAGCAGGCCAAAAGAGACAATGTTTAACCTCCACAATCAGCTACACCACTAACATGCATTGGCTCATGATAGGATCACTGACATAACACAGTCTTTTCAAGGTTAGTTCGTCATTCAAGAGGCTCTTACATCATCTTGAAGACTGAAAGGGCGTCTGCTGACCTTTTCCGCCGTGATGTGATCACCTCCTGGTAGTAACCATGCTCACATGCAAAGATGAATCAGTAATGGATGACCTGTAGAGGCTGCTGAAGCTGAGTAGCATCAGGAACAGTGTTTCCAACTCTTTTCATAGGAAAGTATCTAAGGCATGCTCAAAACACTGCTAGTAGTCGACAGATGACATCCTAGGCTAATTTGCATTTTCACTATCTTGATCACGATTTTCATATCAAAAGGTGCAACTTGAATATGAGTTTCATTTCAAATCAGTGATTGGTTGTTGAAACTACCATGAACAGTGATTAGTCATTGGGAACGATGGTGATCAGTCATTGGTTGGTGGGAAACAATGAAGAATAATGATTGGTTGTTGGGAGCAATGGGAATCACTGATTGTTTTTTTGGAACAATGGTCAGTACTTGGTTGTTGGGCCCAGTGGTGATTTGTGATTGGTTGTTTGGAACAATAGTAATCAGTGAGTGTTTTGTTGTTGTTGTTGTTGTTTGGTGATCATTGATTGGTCTTTTGGAACAATTGTGATTAGTCATTTGTTTTTTGGGACACTGGTGATCAGTGATTGGTCTTTGAGAACTTGGTGATCAGTGATTGGGCTTTGAGAAGGTCTTTGAGAACATTTGTGATCAGTGATTGGTCTTTGAGAACATTGGTGATCAGTGATTGGTCAGTCATCAAGAATACAACACATGATGATGTCAGTACTCCTAATACAGATGGCTTTCAAAAAAAATGCCGTACCTTGATTCATATATGATTCATTTGATAAATGCTGCACATCAAATCCAAATCTCCAGAGACATAAACACAGACCAATCTTCTTTGAATGTCCCACCTTAAATGGGTGCAAATTTGTGTAGAAAATATTTCCCAAGCTCCTTGCTTGCATTCGGACATCCATTTCCTTTTCCCCTGAAACTTTGATCCACACTAATTCAATCTTCTACTCTCTCTCTGCCTTCATCTGTCTTAGTGAAATTCTGAGACTACCTTCAAACCTGATATGAAGCAATATCTCTGTCCTCTGATAATTATTATTACTCTGTCAATTTTATGTTTGGCTGGGCAATTCTAATTAACCCCTCCACTGAATCTGAGAAGTAAATATGATCCAACAATCAGGTTGGTTTTATATTCTGAATAAGTATTCAGGTGGTGATCGGAATTGGAAAAAAAAAAAAAAACATTGATGTGGAGCAATAGCATCCAAGATTATATAGCTGATAGTGTACCACTGGTCATATTCTAATTTGAGTCATTTTCATAAAGTTCCACTTTTATTTGCATAAATTGAAGTGAAACAGAGCGCATCCCTGTGCCAGACTTTGCATATTAATAAGCCCTTTTTTTTAATACCGCGGAAACAGGTGCTGTAAAGTTCTGTTCATTTTCAAGGCTGACAAGAAACCACGGTGGAGAACAAGGCAAAACAAACAACCAAGAAAAAAAAGATGCAGCATGCCACAGGTCATCTGAACCACCCAGCTGAATAGGAGCCATGTGGCCACACACACACACAAACACACACACACACACACACACACACCCACACACACATACACACACGAATAATTGCTACCTTGGTCACGCTTGTTTGCTTTCCCTCATGGTGTCATCCTGTTTGGACTGAGACGCTAATCTACATTTAAAGTCGAACAGAACGGAAAATCCACTTGAGGTGTGTGTCAGCTTTCCATTTCCATTGGTGACAAAACCACAGAAATAACTATTCAATTCCTTATCCATGAAGCGTATGCTATCACTTGACAACGCTGCATGGGAATACGATGCGATCCAGTACCGAATGGCTACAAAGTGTTCACTCAACCAGTGAAAAAACAAATAAATGATTTGATGGACAGTGGAGAAGGGATGAACAGTGGAACGCATCACAGCAGCTCCAAAATTAGTTCCAAAATCATGACCTGGCATTGCAGAGATCATCATAATATTCATTCCTGAACGGTTCTTTGAAATGGTCTTATATTTGTACATACAGTATTTTGATCATTAGGGATACATTTATATTTTTTGATAAATGTTTTGATATCCAGATGTCACAGCACCCTACAGCTCCCCAAACACACCACAGCCTACAAAGAGGGCCGCCACAAACAACAATACCCAACACTTATGAACTCTGAGCTTGCCAGCGTTCTGATCACACATACCTGAACCCAAACAAAAGTATATAAGGACTCCAAGTTCACACACTCTGTGTCTTTGTTGCCAGTCTCTGCCAAGCGTTTGTGTTTTGTAGATCTGAAACTCTAGATTTAATATTGTTTCTGGATCTCCTGGTTCTTGATTCCTGTTTATGTGTCTATATCTGAATATCTGAAAAGCAGTACGCCGAAGGAGTAGTATGTCCAAATTGATGAGCACCTTACATCTTACTATGATCTTCCTTGAACTCGATTCTGTTAGTTCAGACGTGGTTGATTAAATTTCTATAACAACAACTCTGACAGTAGTTCCCGGCCACAAGCCATTTCACGGGTTTATATTCAAGCGTGCAATTGTTGATATGGTGGCGTTTTCTGTAAGGAGACGTTTATTTAACATTTAACATAAATTGTGATAAAATTCTCCCATAAATAATTTCCGTCCATTATTTACCTTTGAATCCTGAAGTTTTCCAACCATTCTCGACACGTCTCTGAAGTTTAGTCTCAGGAGCGTTGACAAAGATGAGTTGAAAAATCTTTCCATCGCTAGTGAAGGTGGTAACAATGCTGGTATGGTGGTAATTTAAAGTAAATTACTTTACACTGTGTGTGTACTGCAGTGATTGGTTTTTAATTGGATGGTTGTATTGCAGGTGAGTGAGATATTGTCGAAAAAAATTCCCATGTCAGAAGAGTACTCGTGTGTTAATTGTCCGGATAAATAAAGGAAGATATTTTGAAACGATTGTGTTTTTGGCCGTGCTCATGTGAAGACACAAAACATTTTCCTTCTCTGTGCTATTAATGAGATTAATAATATTCTCCAAATCCTCAATTCACACCTTAAATTATTAAAAGACCTTGATTATTCTTTCCAAAACGTATGCACAGAGCATACAGAAGCTCCATTCTCTACAGGCCTGGGGCAAAACTCGTGTCATGTCATGTAAAGTGAGGGAAGATCACGCTGGAAATTTGTGGTGATGTCTGTAAAGGATGGCAGGAGATCTCTTACATGGTAGATGTGGCAGAGATGGTTTTTTTTTTTTCTTTTCAGAATGATACTTGCTGTGCTGTTGGGAGGTAAAGGACTGACTCTGGCTGAAAAGATTTGCCAGGGGCCTGATAGCAAGCCATAGGAAGCCCACTTAAAAGCCAAACTTTCATCACTTTCTTCGGCACTTAAAGGAGAAAGTCATTACAGTGGCACTATTGTACAGAGTGTAGGGTGTAATGATCCTGAGTGTTCTTTTCTTACTGGAGGGATTTTTACCCTTTGCAGCTTTTAGGTTAAGGAGCAAAGTGATACCAAGAGAGTCACGATTTTAGCTCGGCACACTGCTGTATTATTAGTCTTTTTTGTTTTTTGTCTTGTCTTGTGACAGCCATGCCCTATTTACAGCTCTGAAAGATAACTAAGATGCTTACACTGTCACTAATTTGTAGATTTTATATCAGCCCTTACAGGATTTCAGGAGTTGTTTTACGATGGTTGAGGCCAAAAATGTACGTGTTTTGATTTTGCTACAGCTTTTTTCATAATTTGTGACGCAAGAGATTTTTGTGCTTTTATATTTTTTCTGCGAAAATGACTTGAATTGGCGAAGTTGCAATTGCACGAATTCGTCTTTCACAGTGAAGTTTGTTGGTAAATGAGACTTTTTAGCTGTACTCATGTTCAATGGACGTGAATCCAAGAGAGAGGGCTGAATATGCGTTGTGATGATGTCACATGGCCCCATTTGGCCCAAATCTGCTGAAACTCTGTGGTAACTTTTTTCTCAGAATTCTCAGAATATTGCAGACTTTGCTTGATTTTCCCATCATTTCTGCTCAAACTTCTGGAGGGACCGTTTTATATATATATATATATATATATATATATTGCTGATATGTTTAGTTAGGTTCTTCATATATCAGTATTTGACAGAGGATTCGGCTTGCAGTCAAAACGTATGCAAGTCATCATGCTCCTTGACGTCATAAAAACAGAGAAGAGCTCTTACACACACGGTACAGACGACAACAAACAAAGGTTGTTGTTTAAAAGGCTAAATAAAAGACATGTAATTTAGTCGACAGTAAAGAAGTGACTGCACGAACGAGCGATTAGCTCCTCGCATGATCGTAGATCAGTGGAGGGAAAAGACGACGATGAGATGGATCCTTAAATGCTGTGACTGTATTTTACCACAGGTGATGAGACGGAGATCGATGTAGATGATGCTGATAATCCGCAGCGAGAACTTCTATTTCCCATTGTAAATGCATCATTCTTTCACATTTGTCACTCATGTTGTCTTTCCATTCGATATTAGGTTATAAATGTAGACGTAAGCATGACGTGTTTGAGTGGAATTTCAATGGAATCAAATCTTTAAATGCATTTTTCTCCCTTTTACTCTGGCCGGCTATCAAAATGTGAGAACTTTAGATGTAGTTGAGATACATTCAAAAGAGACACATAAATCAGTTCAGGGAGGCCTGTAGCTTTCAGAACTATAAATAATAAAACATTTGACCATGTGAAGGGTTTTTTCTGTTCTTGTTCCAAGCAAACACAAAACCTGTATATTATATAACATCCATGTCATTTGAATCCCACAGCAAAAGATGATGCTTTTCTGATTTAATGTTCTGTTTTACCAGGGAAAGGAACATCACAGCGTTTGCGTGAGATGGTTTGAAGCAAACTTGGAAACTAAGAGTCTGGTCGATGGCCAGCGGAAACAAGACATAGAAATGCCAGCGCTGTCCACAGGAGTTCTGGATCTGACAGTTCCTCAACCTCAACTGCATCAGTCAAATTCACAACTGTTTTCAACCAGCGAAGGGACTAGGGACTTCATGCCCACTCTACCAACAAATTTAGTCGTTTCCCAAAAATATAAACACACTATTAGTATTTTAAACTGACACAACCCTGACCAGGCAGTGACTAAAGATTCTGTAAATGCATTACGCAACAATGAACATACATGTTAATGAATGTGGTCTTTCTTTGCCCCTGTTTACACTAGATCCTCGTCCACACTGGTGTTTGTGTTTCGGATCTGATCTCCGTCCACGACCGAAAACGCACATCACATGACCATCCATGCACACACACTGGGCCTGCGCATACAAGTGTGAACAGGAAGTCGTTTGCTAGTCACAGCATGGCGTTTCGTGTAGGGCTTACACTGCTTGAAATGAGATTTGTTGGTGATCGTTCTAATCGTAGATCGCCACTTGTGCATGTAGCAGCTGCAGTATTATAAAATACAGAATAGAACAGCACAACGGCTGGTAAGAATGACGACAAAGCCAGTAAAGCTTGCGGTTCAGTCTCTGTGATGTTGTGTATGCGATCGACGTAGCGTAACGGTCATGTGGTAGGGGCTTGACGAATCAGAGAAGCATACACAATGATCCAGAAGACCCAACAGGGGGCGAATGTCGGCAGCCATGCCTTCGTTTCCGAAACGAAGTAGTTTGGAGTGGAGTAGTTTAGAAGACAGGAGTAACCATAGCAACAGTTATCAGTTTAAATCGTAAACGCACAGGTGTAAACAGGGCCTAAGTCCTTCAAGCTTCATAGCTGACAGTGTGCTCACGTTGGGCACGAAAGTAAAATCTTCCAACTTTGTTTATTGTCCCTCCCCTCTGCCCTCCCATCACCTACAATCTCAATTAAATTCCCTGTGAACCTTTCTGGCAAGCTTAAGAAAAAGGAAACGAATAGTGCAACTCTTGTTCATATTTGTATTTGAATCTGCTCAGAACACTTCATCTGGGGTACATTACTAATTCACGCCATGCTTTAGCCTGAGTAGGAGTGTAGTGATATAAAGTTTTTATTACACCTAATGTCAAAGGTTTGTACAAAGCCAAGAAATCACAGTTGCATCGCTGCGGGAGGTTTCCTATCCCTGCTGCCTGCGTTTGATTCTGATCAGTCTCTTTGTGTTTGAAATAGCCTGAGGCTGATGTACAAATGTGCCATGTCACAAGTCTGTCTGTGCCCGTATGAGTCATACTCGTGCCTAAAGGCAGCAGGAGACCTGCGGTGCATTTGGAGGAAAGAGCCTCCAACCACACACCGGCTCTACCGAGATATTCTGATACAACACGCCAAGTATCATGGATTGAAGACATGTTTTATTAAAACAACAACCAGTCGATGATTCTGTGTTCGTTAACGCTCGGTCGGCATGTTAATGCTGTCATCGAAATCCGCCGAGAGAAAGATTGTGTTTTTGCAAGAGCAGCCTTAGGCGATGAAGAACAGAGTATTTTAATGTACAGACGTCTGACTGATTGGTGCTGCTTCCCTCTGATCAGAGATACTACTTATATCATGTGATTTTTACACATATTTCAGTTATTATCACATGATTCTGACACATGACTCATTTATTTGAACATACGAGTTTGGCACATGAATAATTTATTTAAACATATGATTCTGACACGTGATTCATTTATTTTCACGTTATTTTTTTTTTTTTACACAAGATTTGTTTATTTCCACAAGCAAATCTCTAAATTTCATATAGATAGAAGGTTACTAAAAGCTCTATGTAACAAGTTATAAGTTAACCATTTGTAGCCGTTAATTACAAATCCATAGCTTATTATAAGATATAGCTCATGCAAATTGTTCATATACATACACGAACTCTTTGCTCAGATTACTGACTGGCTCATCAGCAAATAAACCATTTTCTGTTTTACTCTGCTTCTTGCGGTGCCATAAGCAGGCCTTATTTGGGCATTTTGGGGCGTGGCTTAATGCAAATAAGTGCAGCTGTGATCGAGTAATTTAGAATGTGCAGGATTTATCATTGCTTTCTCATCCGTTGCATATAGCTGTATAGTGTGTGTCGTTGTCGTCGTCCCCACGTCTCCCTCCCCCCCCCGTCTGGTCCAACTGAGAAGAAACTTCGATAATTTCTAATGCGGTTTGTTCTTTCCAGAAGCTTGAACTTTCTGTTCTGTCTCTGGAACCGGACTGTGATGATCACTCGTCTTTTCTTCTTTCTTTTTCATCCTGGTCTCAGACTAGATTCATAGAAATTCTGACAACGAAAGGGATTCTGTTAAACTTCACACAAATGAGGTGATAATCAAAGCTACAACTCCTAACTAGCCTCCTCAGCGTATTTAGAATGATTTTCATATTTTCATATAAGCACTTAGATGACAAATTCCCAGAAGCCCAGAGACAGTTCTTTTAGTGTTATTCAACCCAATTAACATTGTTTTTGCTTTATTCTTTCGTAGAGGGTTGGTGACATTTGCTGACAATTTGGTCTTGCGTTCTCGTGAGATATGCCTCAGGGAAAGCGGCCCGTGCTCGCCTGTCTGCACATTATACTCACTAATGCGCACCTGATATTATCATTATTTTATATTTTCTGTCTGGCTTTCTTTTCATGACTGAGGGAAACCCAGAAGAGAGACAGAAATAGACGAATAGCTGAATCTACTGCTGTGATGTCATATAATTATCTTTTCAAAGCAGTCTAATCAAAGGGATCATTTTGTAAAGCCGAGGCATCCATCCTTATTGTTCAGAGTAAATAAACGCAGAGCAGGTAGAACATTAAAGGACGGTATGGAGCTGGAGAGGAATAGCATGCATGACAATTGGTTCTTGGATCATTACGAGAATTTTGAGATGCTGTGTGCATGCTTCTCTGAACATTCCCGGAAATCTTAAACGTTCCTGAAGGTAATGAGAAGATATTGGTTTTGTCAGCGTGTGCCAATACTTGTTTTCTGATTCGCCATTCAAATTCGGTTGTACTGCAAAGGACAGATCCTCAATAAGCCTGACGACATCTGGACGACCGCAGTCAAAATGTGACTACGCAGTATGTGGGGTTTCATTTGCGAGTGTAGGAACTGTATGTACGTGTCTGTGAGACGCAGTATCTGATTTACGTGTCTAATTAAAAAGCCTAGCACTTTTACCAAACATCAATATCACCTAAAGTTATCAGCTCTCTCAAATCCATCCATCGCCAATTTGTCAGACGACTTTCAATTCCTGAACTCATACCCGGGCTAAGAAAGATGACGAATGCACCACGTACTGCAGCAAGCAGAAGATTTTTCATCGATATCTACGTTAGCAAAGTGCAATAAAGCCTTCTGCAAACAGATGCGAACTGTGGATGTCGACATCAGAACATTCAGCATTCGTAATTAGAGATGTTCATGACGTCCGTGCAGTGCACTGAGATTCTCTGGTCTCATCTCTATTCGCCTAAACGCCTTTGCTGATAAGGGAATTTTTTTTTTTCATTGCCGGCAAATCCAATTATTATACTTTTGCTTGGTTGAGAATATCAGTCATATGTAAAGCGTTCATTTGAACGAGAACGGAGTTAAATGATGGAGAGGAGTTAAATGATGTACTGCTAGCTGTTACGCTGAACATTACTGTATGAAAGGGTACAAGAATAAGGCGTACTGTCTGTATAATTCTCTACAATATGAGATACGATAAGATAAGATCAACTTTATTTATCCCACACTGGGGAAATTCCCTCGTTACAACAGCTCAATCACACACAACAGATAAGAAACGTTAAATAGGGATAGAATAGAAAAATATCTATTAAAAAAAGAGCTTTAGAGGTAGAGTTATGTTTGATTCAAGGGGTTTAACATTCATGTGTATTTGCATTCAAGGTGTCTGTTGATTGTAGAATTTGACAATGACACACCAAACTCCTCCAGAGTGATCTTGACTTGCCTAGATGGTGTGAAGGGGTTTTTCTTCACCAAGGAAAGAATTCTGGAATCATCCACTTTAGTCTTCCGTGGTCTTCCCGGACTTCCTGAGCTCATCAGTGCGTTCCTACTTTTTAAGAATGTACCAAATTGTTGATTTGGCCCCTCCTACACTCTCTGCTATCTCTCTGATAGGTCTATTTTGGGTTTGTTTCAGCCTAATGATGGCCTCGTTCACATGCATCGTCACATCTTTGGACTGCATATTGAGAGTTGAACCAAATGCAAATTCAACGCTTGGAATCAACTCCAGACCTTTTATCTTATTCATTTGTCATTTTTCCTGGGTTAAAAGGCTGCATTACATTTTTCTGAAGATGTCAAGAGGCTTAATTTATCGTTAATGTGATTCTGTCAGTTTCACAAAGACCTACGTGTATCTACTTGACGCTTGATGCATCAGCAGTTGATGCAAATATACTATTAGATTCTAGGCTAATTAGTGTTTTGTTAACCCTCTGTGCATATTATATATTAATCTTATATATTATATTATATATATTATATATTATATATTAATCTTTTTTTCCACTCTGACTTTTTTTTTTTTTTTACCAGAATCAGTTCTGATCATAATTACCAAACATTCATTCATATTCAGAATTGTAAACCTTTAAACGCCGGTTTCATCAACTTCTTCAAAGTTCAGGAACCTTCTTTGACTCATATACATAGGGAAGGAAGTGTGATTAGACTTTTTTTTTTTTACCAGAACACAATATCAATCAATTATTGATATTAATCAGAGTACAATATCAGTTCTTTCTTTCAAACTGTTCACGTACACATATCATTTTCAGTACACACATACAGTACAAACCACAACTCTGATAACCATACTCACACACACACACACACACACACACACAATTATAGCTCCAGCTTTTATTCAGCTGGTCTGCAGCGCTCTATAATACAGCAGAATCAGTAAAAATGCAAAGAATGTATTTTCCCCAGAGGCTAAACCTATGAGAAAAAATGTAATGTTTTGGAATCTTGTCAATAAGATAAAACCATATTAACACAGAATACACATGATTTTATGCTTAAACGTCACGGGGATTAAATATTGCAGTTTGAATGGGAAACATTTTTATCCTTAAGGTCCTGAGTGGAACTATTTGTTGTGCTTAGTTTAAAATAGGCCTACGAAAGAGGGTGAAATGTTCTAATATTACAATTTTGCTAAATGTATGCTGTTTGAATTAACACAGACAAAATTATTTAAAAACAAAAAAACAAAAATGAAAAAGACAACAAAGTCCATAAAGACGCACCAGGGTTAAGACTGCCCATATCCAGAAAAATGGGCCGGGGTTGCAGACATCTTCAAAAACAGGGACGCTAAAACATTACAGGTTACGCCATGGTAACTGCTGCCATGTCTTTATCAAGATTGTTCTTGTTCCTTCAAAACATGAGCTAGAAATCCCTTGAAGGAAACTCAGGGAAGAGTCCGTTCTTTCACTCGCCAGCGTTGCAGTGCCAGTGCAATCTCTATAGAAAGAGAAGTTTTCTGAACACCTCGGTCGACAGTTGGAAAAACATGAGACGGACGTATGTTTTTTTAAGAACTGCAATTTCAGCACTAGAATTGATGGAGCATTTGCCTCCCACAGAAGCAGAAGCCAACTCCTCACTCACTGCAAGAACTTCGGAGAAGACCCACTAAAGAGATTCGCAAGTTCTACAAACAGAGATGTGGATGCTCAGGATGGGGAGCGGTGTATAATGAGATGATAATGACATGAGAGATCAACCAAACCTAACTGGAAAGTATATATACAAATTTGTGTTGTTTGGGTTTTTTTTTTCAAGATTTATTGTGTCCTTAATTATTGTGCGTTTAAATACACAACTGCAGTTCAAAATTGTTCATTTTTATTTTATTTTTTAGCCATATTGTTGAATGAATTAATTTGTTAAAAGCTACTAAATGAACAAACAAAAAAAGCTCAAAATTACTGAAGAAAATATTTTTTTAATGATTGTCAACTTAAAAACTTGTGTTTACAATCATGGTAATTAAGTACATAAAACTTAAAATTCCTTTTAAATAATGCGAAAAAACTATTTTAATGTGTAATCAACTTGTAAACTTGTATTTATGCTACAAATGATTAAACAAGTGTTGATTTAAAACACCTTTGATTGTAGAGTAATTTTTCCAGCTCAGTGTCGTTCGTTAGTTGAACTTTCATTTAAGTCGTAACTCCAAAAACATTGACGCAAACTGTTGCATGAATCTTTTGTTGTTTTTGAGCGTACACGTTTGTTTTTAGTATTAACAGGCAGCAATATTTCAACAGTTTTTCACAGAGACGATGCGAGATACTGAGAAGGTGCTATTAGATTGCTAAAACTGTCTTTTATGTTTCCAGTTTGTAGAAATCTCAAGCCTCAAGAGACTCTCGCTCCTCAAAACATATCACCCAAGGTCAAGAGCCTCACACACCAGGCCTGAATATTCTTTTAATCAACAGCACAGGAAGTGGATTCTGTCTTTAATCTGTGATTGTGTTCTCTGGGGTGCAGGAGAATATGACCACATCGTTCGACCCAATTCACTTTAAAACAGCAAGTTATATTACAGTATGTTCTGAGATGTTGTGAGATATTGTCAGGAGTAGATTGTATTATATACCTCAAATATCTGTAAATGCTGTAAAACATATAAGCAAAGAAATATACGCAGAGAAACACAACATTGTGTGCTGTTATAGGAAAAGAATCGACCATTAATCAATGATTAATAACTAACCCCCCCCTTCTGCAAAACAACCAAGTTCCTGTTATCACTTATGTTACAGTACAGGCGTAATCAAATCTAAATCTTCTGTGGTCCACTTACCACTGAGCTGAAGGTCCACACAGTAGGACGACTGAGTAAGGGCAAATGTATGTCCCCCTTCTCCCCATCAAAAAATCCAACAAACACGAGCAGTTGTGCATTATCCATGTTGTGCTGGTAAAATGTAATCATTTCCCCTAATAATTTGTAATAAATAATGAGATAATACGTGAGTGTTCCAGGAAGTGTAATTTCCGTGAAGCACTCAGTCGCCTTTTAATTGTCCATAATTTTTTACAAGTCATGATAATTA
This sequence comes from Ameiurus melas, assembly GCA_012411365.1. Classification (NCBI taxonomy): domain Eukaryota; kingdom Metazoa; phylum Chordata; class Actinopteri; order Siluriformes; family Ictaluridae; genus Ameiurus; species Ameiurus melas. The sequence continues at coordinate 20,928,511 of CM022763.1, read as the reverse complement.
TGCACAGGCTATTTTTGGTCATGACAGTGGTGCAATTATGAAAATTACAGTCCTTTATTGGAGCTTTAAGGAATTAATGCCAAATTGCACAGAAGTCTAAGCACAGTCAAAAGGTTAATGAATACATCATTTATTGCGATTCAATATAAATAAAAGGTGCACTAGTCTTTGGGACTTATTTCTTTATTTTTTAAATTAAGCTTGCTTGAAAGCTTCACACGAGACTGGGTATGTACATTGGGAATGGAATGAAACATAAAAAGTGGTGCAATCACAACATTTTTACTTTTATGAGGCATTTGAAACTGCACAAAAAAAAAGAGTTGCACCTAGCCCATTATGATGTTCTTTGTTTAATGTTTATTTTTTGCATTGGTTTTTTCCAAAGTTCAAAGGTTACTGTTTTGCGTTTGTTTGTACGATACACGATACATTAAGAGCCAGGGGGATGTAAACTTTTGAGCATGTGTAAATTGTTCTTATTTTGTTTAAAAGGTCTTTTTTTTTCATTTAGTACCGCCCTTCAGAAGCTACATAGGATATTTACATGTCTCCCAGCAGAATAACAACAGTTTACGCCGACATTTTGCAGATTCTGCAAAGCGTATGAAGTCACCTTTATAACTAGTCTTCGAGAGACGTTTTATTCATTCACGTGTAGCAAAAGCATGCGAATGAACGCATGTAAACGTGCGTACAAACAAAACTTAGTGGGAAATAAATTCAGTATCAGATCTATGTGCGACACATGCATAACGTGATCCATAGAAAACCCACAAATAAGTGCATCTATAAATCCATTTGCTTTAATGTCAGCCCTTTTCCTTTAGATGCTTTGAACTGGCAAGATTGAGCCACTTTGCCTTCCCTAACGTTCCGTCTCCACACGTAATGACCTGTAATCACTTGGACATGCTGACAGAGATTCACTGAGCATGGACCATCCCAGCACTTGTTCCCTTTAGTGACAAATACAGAGAGGGAAAAAAAACAGATAAATGGCAGGCAGATGGTGCACACAGCACGCCCCCACCCCCCAACTCCTTATATCGCAATGTTTCAGTGTCACTCTTTTTTTCCTGCAATATCTTTATCCATGACCATTTCTACTTTCACTTTTTCCGCTGTCGTTTTTATAGCTGTGAGTGACAGCCGAGGAAAAAGAAAACGGCCTATGACAGGCTACAGACAGCATTAAACCCTGTCCCTAAGTGGTACGCTGTGTAGATATAGATGGACGTGCATAAAATGTGACAAGGGACCAAAAAGACACAACCACGTATGAGTGGCACCTGATGAGGACTGAACAGGCCAACAGGCTTGGTGTCAACGTGCACACGTCAACGCACCGATTTAACAAATAAAAAGGTACGAGCGTTGATTTGGTGACGCTTTGTGTAGAGATGTTCCATGAACGTTTATGGAAGGAGTCTCCACTTTTAGTAATCAGAAAGTTTTCCATCTTCAACATAACAGAATTTGCACTTTCTGCATTTTTTTTTGTCTTATTAACTTAAAAAGCAAAGAAAAAGACACTGGTGACGTTTCTAACTGCTAAAATGTAACCGATACCAGGAGCTGACTCGTCTTGCGGGCGACATTAAATGTGACTATTAATGGATAAAAAGTATGCTGTTAAGGGATAATAATCGTAACAAACGTAAGTTTGAGCTGCGCCACAGCAACCCGTCATTCATTTTCTTTTTTTCCTTCTTTCTTTCTTTTTCTTCTAATCATCACACCCTGAAGTGTGTTATTCCTTGTGTAATACCTGAAGAACAAAAACACCAAGACTGACCAAAGTCAGAACTGTATAACTTCTCCTGTAATGAGTGAGAAAGCAAGGCATGAAGGTGAAATACATGGCAAGTAACTTTGAAAGTGCATCGCAATAAAAGTTTAAAATGCAGTCTTATGGGAATATAAAAAGACAACTGAAAATATGGGGTTAAAAATTTTATTCTAACACACACACACACGCACACACACACACAAGTGCGCGCGCACACACACACACACACACACAGAAAATTGCTAATCAAAATGGTCCTTAGGGCAGCTTTACATTGGAGACAGCAAAGAAATTGAGTGGTTAAAACGTCCAGTGGGTGGAACTGACTTCTCAAACGTTTGTGGTGGTGGACAGCAGGGGCACTCTGGTCTTGTGACCAGTCTCTGGCTACTCAAACTTGCTGAGATCCTTATGCTTATCCATTTCTCTAGCTGGCAACCCATCATCATCTGGTGTTTATCTGGTGCCTAATATATCCCACTCATTGACAGCTGCCTGTGTAATGAGAAAATTTATTTAATTCATGTCACCAGTCAGTGGTTTTAATGTCATGGCTGACTGGTGTATGCATGTGTGAATTCATTCATTCTTTCATTCATTCATACATACATACATACATACATATACACATATAATCAGTCCTTAATACGCTGTGCATAGTGTTTTTGAAGCGGTAGGAATATTATTATATTATTAGAAAGTGTGTTCCAGTAACTTAGACACCGGAAAGTTCTATCAACTTGTTTTTCCAGCTTTCAAAAGCTTGATATAACACATCACAGGCCTCAGGCTGGAGGCCCTCAAAAATGAGGACGTTGTCAGGAAGCGTGTCCACATTTAGCTGAGCAAACCACTAGCCCTTATCTGACAAGCTAGACTGCCAGTCAAAAGTTTTCAAACACCTGGACTTTCTCAGGTTTATTAGAGTTTAATCTCTATTGTTGTCAAAGACGAAAGAAAACAATACTGGATAAGAAAGCTAAACTTATAAAGTGTCACGCTCAGATGTTAATGCACTTGGTGTGGGGGGTGGGGGGTTGTGGAGTGGTGGGGTGGGGGTGTGTACACGGGCTCCACGTGAGTGAACTGAGTTGCCGTAACATGATCTGATCTTGTGATTTCTACACACTGAATAAAATTGCTTTAGAAATTGAAACTTGAAATTGATATTCAATATGAATTTCTTTTTTCAGTGTGGGACTTGTTAAACTTGTATTAGCTGTGAAACATACTGTTCAGTATCTGAAAGAAAATGTGTGGTGTCTCTAACCGAAGTGATTTTTTTTTTAAACATTTCTCAATGCACTAAACCTTGTCGCGACGGACTGACACTCGGCGCGAGGGGAAAGGGAATCGCTCCTTTTCCAACTGCCATACCGGCACGAAGCAGGCAGCCCCATGCCGGGGAGGACCCACCGATGCCGTACCGTCCGGGGATTGGAGGATCGGATGGAAGAATTCCACCACTCTCTACCCGGATGGCGGAAATAAAAGGACGCCCTTCCGCCCCGGGAAAGTTGAGTACCAACTTACCGAAACGGTTGGCGTCCAAAACGGATCCTCGTACAGGTATTCACCCGTACTCCCTTTAAAGCTGACTAATCGCTCTCTCTCTCTCCCCCTGCATATACTGCGGCGGAAGGCACCGACACGGACAAGGACGGCGCCGGCCGAGACGACGCGCAGCGCTGAGGTACGGCTCAAGAACCCCGAGGCTTCTTCCGGGATTCCTCTGACATGCCCCCGCGAGCGTCACGGCGACAGCCCGGCCCCGCAGACCCACACACACGCCCCCCGGACCTACACTCTACCAAAACAAGAATAAAGCCTGAGTTTTTGCTCTACTTCCACCTCTGTGTCTCTGTGCATCGCCCCGTCCCGCTACAATGGTGGAGGATGTGGGCATGAGCACAGAACCGCCCCGCACATACAAAAATAAAAAAATATATATTAATTTTCCTTTTTTCAACAAGTAGAGAGAAAATGGAGCAGACGTTGCAGCAGCTGTTGCAGACCAGTATACAGCAACAGGCCGTCACCCAACAACTCACGGAAAGCCTCCAGGCGGCGACAGAGACTCTGGTGGCACTACAGTCCCGCGCGGCCTCCACACCTCTTCCGGACCCGGGACGTGAGCTCCGCTGCCTACTCCCCCCCCTGGCTCCTGATGAAAACCCGGTGGCGTACCTGGAAACCTTCGAAACCATTGCCTGCCGCGAGGGATGGGATAAGGACGACTGGCCCCGCACCGTAGGTGCCCTGCTCACAGGAGAGGCCCGCGAGGCCTATTACAGTCTCGAGCCGGAGGACGCAGCTAAACGCCCTCATCCGACTCCCCAAAAGGTGGCTCCGGCCAGACCAGCATACGGCCCTCGACGTGGCAGAAGAGGTGGCTATGGACCGGTTCCTAAAGGCGTTACCCCGGATGGCACGACAGGCCGGGGGGGTCCAAGCACCGCGAACGCCCCAGGAGCTCCTGACGGCCCTGGAGCGCACCACCGCCGCCCTCGAGCTCGACCCGCGGGACCCACAGCCCTCGGACCTACCCCTAGGGGCCTCGGGAGTCCAGTCTGACCGGCCACGCCCAGCCGGCACTTGGCGAACCCGCCGGAGGTCGCCCGCCCAAGTAACTCCCCCCGATGAGCCCATGCCCACGGAGCTGGAAACCTTGGCTGGCCCAGACCGACCCAGAAACCTTGGCTGGCCGGCTGCGCCCTCCATGCTCGACAGTTGCCGGAGGGGCCCACCCAGAAGGTGTGGATTGAAGGGAGGCCGATCATCGCGCTGCTGGACACCGGGAGCATGGTGACCCTCGCCCGACCGTCCGTCCTCCCCCGCGGACTCTGGCCAGGGAGAAGCCTCACTGTGACCTGCGTTCATGGGGATACCCAGGAAGTCCCGACAGCAGAGGTGCCGATCAAGAGCGTGACCGGGAGCTGGTCTCTCCACGTGGGCATGATCCCTGACCTCCCTGTACCGTTACTCCTGGGGAGGGACTGGCCAGGATGCCCGCCGGGCTGGGACACAGAGACAGGGAGGCCACGACGTCGGAAGCAGAGGACCGGGGCCCGGACCGCTTACCTGACCCAGGACAACTCCCGAAGGTGAGTCCTCTATATCGACTAACCATATGTCTGTTGTCGTCCATCATGTGAACCGAGAGGGGAGCTTTGGTCGGGAACAGAAGGAGGATGACTGACTCAAGCACTGCTGGGCCCAAGTACGGGTTGTAGAGGGGGTCAACCAAAACCCCGACCTGAGACTTCCCACCTCGTACTTCCTCGTCCGGGGTGGCCTCCTCTACCAACGGGCCTGCCGCCGCGGGGAGCCGGTAGATCTCCTGGTGGTACCAAGGACGAAAGCGCCACTCGTCATGCACCTTGCCCATGCCCACCCGCTCGGCGGTCACCTGGGAGCGCGGAACACAGTGGAAAAACTGAGGGACCGATTCGTGTGGCCCCGGATGAGTGCCGAGGTCCAGAGGTTCTGCCAGCAGTGTCCCCAGTGCCAACGCACCGCGCCCCGGAGGCCCCCGCCGGCGACCCTCATTCCACTACCCATCATCGGCGTTCCATTTGAGCGGATCGGCATGGACCTCGTGGGGCCCCTCCCCGAGTCGGCTCAGGGCCACGAGTACATCCTGGTGGTCGTAGACTACGCCACCCGGTACCTGGAGGCGGTACCACTGCGCAAAGCCACCTCCCCCAACATCGCCTGGGAACTGGTACTCTTGTTCAGCTGCATGGGAATCCCCAAAGACATCCTAACCGACAAAGGTACACCCTTTGTCTCCAAGTTAATGTCTGATCTGTGTCAGCTGTTGCAGGTGAAGCACCTGAAGACGTCTGTCTACCACCCCCAGACTGACGGGCTGGTCGAACGCTTCAACCAGACGCTCAAACGGATGCTGCGGCAGGTGGTAGACGAAGAAGGGAGGAACTGGGACCTCCTCCTCCCTTACCTACTCTTTGCCGTCTGGGAGTGTCCTCAGGCATCCACCGGCTTCACCCCCTTCGAACTGCTGTTCGGCCGGCGTCCTCGAGGACTACTGCCCAGGAGGAACAGCAGCGGGTGTACAACCGCCCGGCGCAGCCTCGGGAGTTCCACCCAGGGGACCAGGTACTTCTTCTGGTACCCAGTAGTGCCTGCAAGTTCCTGGCCCGCTGGCAGGGGCCCTACACCATTCTAGAGCATCAGGGCGCCATGAACTACCACCTGCAACTGCCCGGTAGGAGAACGGACAGGAAACTATACCACATTAACCTGTTGAAGAAGTGGGTAGAACCGGCCCCGGTGGTTTCAGCTTACGCCGCCCTGGACACAGATCAGAACAAGCGTGCTTTGGTCAACCTCAGGGAAGACCTCACCCCCACCCAGAGACAGGAGCTCCTCGAGTTCGTGGACCAATTCGCGGATTTGTTCTCTTCCTCCCCGGGAAGGACCCAAGTGGTGCGCCACCACATAAAGACACATCCCAGCGTAGTGGTGAGACAGAGGCCTTACCGTGTCCCAGAGGCCCAGCGTAAGGCCATCGAGGAAGAGGTGGAGCGAATGCTACGAGAAGGAGTTATCGAAGAGTCCAACAGCCCCTGGTCCAGCCCCATCGTTGTAGTGCCAAAACCCGACGGGAGCATCCGGCTCTGCAACGACTTTCGCAGACTCAACCGAGGCTTCTTCCGGGATTCCCCCGACCCGTCCCTGCGAGCGTCACGGCGTCAGCCCGGCCCCGCAGACCTACACACACGCCCCCCGGACCTACACTCCACCAAAACAAGAATAAAGCCTGAGTTTTATTCCTTCCACCTCCGTCTCTCTGTGCATCGCCCCTTCCCGCTACAACCTTTAACAATAAACATTTCTCGAATTCACATATACAGTGCTGTGAAAAAGTATTTGCCCACATCCTGTTTTCCTCATTTCTGTCTATAATCTATAATATGTACACGAGTATCAAGGCCTTGAATTTGATGCGAGTGGATACAGGAAGCCAGTGGAGGGAGATGAAGAGGGGCATGACATGGGGTCTTTTGTGCATTGTACATTGAGATGACAAGAGCCTGGATTTATATGACAGATGCTAATATTCTAATCAGTTGAAAAAGGTGTGTGTGTGTGTGGGGGGGGGGTGCTGATGGGGAAATGATAGTTTGTCATGGCTATAAAGTACAGTAAGTGATAACAGGAACTAACTTCTCGTGGATGTTCCACAACAAGTTAAATCTTAACTATTACTCATTTTTATACTAAGAACTTAAACAGGGAATTGTGTGGTGGACGCTCCACGTAATCTAGGTCTAAGTATAAGTGGATTTTTATGAATGTGCTGCTATATAATTCTGATTTGAATCAGGATGCATCCCACCAACCCGTCACTGATTATTTCCTCAAGCTTTCATCAGCTTATTAAGAAAAGACAACAAAGACAAAGAGAGGCTCTGCATCTCGTAGACCAGAAAATCCAGATCACCAAGTCATCATGGAAAGGAATAAATTAAGAGATGGACGGTCATTAGTGTGCGAATGTTCATCACCTGGTGGACGATATCTGTGATATGCGATCCTAAGCAAAGGATTTTGTTCGGAAAGGTTACGAAACTGAAACGTGAAATGGATGATTATGAAGATGCACAGCAGATTTTGGTAAATTGAGACAAAGCTAAATTTGGGTAGACAAAAAAAAGAAAAGGCTAATTGCCAAGCAAATAAGAAGAAATTGTCTGTCGAAGACATTTTAGGGTTATTTTTCCTTTAAAAAAAGTTTGAAATTCATTAAATTTTTTTCTAATTAACATGAGCTGTCGTTGACAACCCATTTCTTCTTATTTGCCTAATTGTATTAGCTAAAGATTTTGACTCTGGCGCGGAAAACTGATGGCTAATTACCCTCATTAGCAAGCTATTCATGTGGTGCAAAATCTGCATATTCTAAAAAAAAAAAAAGAAAGAAAGAAAGAAAAGAAAAAAGAAAAATCCAACATTGTTAGTGTTACAACGTGTGTTGCAATGCTGATGAAGAGATAAATATCGGTTGAAATCAAGCATCGGGATTAACACCGGTGTCTCTTCAATCCAATATAACTGACAGATCATTTTGTTCATAATAAGTGTGTCACTCGAAAACCCAGGCATCCATTTGCACGTGATGTTTAACTCATCTGGATGTGTCGTCTGTCTGAACATAATGATGGTCATTTCAATTTATTTCGCATTTTGATGAGGGCCTTTCCACCATAAATTGGCAGCCCATGATAAAGAGATTAATAATAATTATTCCATCAGAGACATGAGACAGTGGACGCGTTGGCAGTGTTTGGCCCCGAAATATTCTGCGTTAAGTGTCTGGCAATGTACACACCATGTTGTGTTACTTCACACACACAGGAAGTGTGAAGTAGCCTTATAAACCTTGACGTTTCAGCCTTTCAGTTTCCAATAATGGACAAAACAACATTCACAGTAAACAGGTTCATAAATACCCATGCTTTCATATACCAGTACTTTGATATACAGAGATCTTAAAGTCCTGGTCAAATCACAAATCCAGCTCTTTCTAGCACAGAACATAAAAGGAAACATTTCATTAGACTTGGGAGATCCAATTTCCCATGATTGAATTGTGAGTCCTATCAAACAACTCGATCTCGCAAAGTTTGTAGTAATCCTGAATATTAATTTTATAATATTATTTCACACACAACAGGGTCTAGAATTTACTCGGAATAGGTTTTACCGTTCCAATCGGGACTTCGATATTCTCATCAGCCAGAATTTTTTCAGGGGTTACCTTTCTGTCCTTTTACGCTGTCATCAGCAGTCTTTTTTATGTTTCCTCCTCAGTTCTCGATGTACTTGAAAATTAAACGTGGTGTCTCCTGGAGGAAGTAGCTGTAAGCTTGACAGCATTACTGAGACTGTAATGCGCCGTATGCACAATCTCTCTGCGTTCTGCTTCCCATAAATCGTCTCCTCCGTCAACCTTTAAAATGTCTCCTTTAAATGAACATTGTGTTCATTTCAGATTAATGACTGCATTTATGTCTCTGTGATCACATTGTGAACATGAAACCATTTTGTTTGAATCTAAAAGCAGAACACAATAAAGTTGCATTTCGATTTCTCTCAAGGTTAATGTTTTAAATTCATGTTTTACTTTAATGAGTCGTGTTGCCATGTTGTTACAAGTCGACAATCAGATCCGACTACGGAAGAATCTGAAAGCCAAAGCCATCGGCTATGAATAATCAAAAAAAAAAAAAACACAAAAAAAAAAGAAACTGTAATTAAATGAACTCTGCTGTGGTTGTGTAAGAAAATATTTGCTACAGATATATCTGTGGTCCCTAAGAGAATTCTCTGATTCCGATTTTTTTATACCGAGAACTGGCCAGTGGGCGTTTGGCTAAAATTCAGATGTTGGTTTCCAAAATGAAACATAATTTAACAGTAAGCTGATCTCCACCAAAATTCAGGCATTTTAATACGTAGTAATGTAATTAGATTTGAATTTCATACAGGAGTAGGTGTGGGCCCCTGAATTTTATTACACGTACAAATACACAGGTAATGATCATTTTTCAAAGTTGTATCACCTTAATATTTCATATTTTTGCAGGCAGGATGCCATGCAGTCTGAAATCGCCATGCTGTCTGAAATCGCCATGATGTCTGAAATCGCCATGATGTCTGAAATCGCCATGATGTCTGTAGGCAGGACGCCATGATGGTTTGTTCTGTTTTTTTCACAGATATCATTTACATGATAAAATCTTAATCCCTATTTATAAAACATGTTAAATGCTTCCCTTTTCCACTGGTTACTCCTTGGTGATTTCCTTCTCTGCTACTTTTTCATGACATGACATGCTTTGCTTTGCTTTTATTTTTCCTCTAGTCCACATTTGATAAACGTCTACCACGGATAGCTGTTTTTAACTTACATTTACCCCTCTTTAGATTATACTGTGGATACTACAAGGTTAAAGTCTCAATTCAGTTTCTTTTTATATATACTGCTCAAAAATAAATAAATAAAGGGAACACTTAAACAGCACAAGTGTTCCCTTTATTTTTTTGAGCAATATATATGATTTCATGTTCAAAAACATCATTTATTTATGCATGTATGGGCAATGAAACCCAGTAAAACCCAAATAAAACCTAATAAACTCCAATGAAATTACATGAAACTCAATAAAACCTCCACAGAACCCAATACAACTATAAATAAAATGGAAACTGAATAAAAATAAAATGGAATAAATCCCAATGGAATCCAATGAAAGAAATCCAATTATATCCAAAAGAAATCCAATTATGTCTAATGAAATCCATGAAACACAATGATACCCAATGGAAATAAAAAAAACAAAAGCTTGAATCCCAGTGAAACTTAAACAAATTAAATAAAACTAAATAAAACTGTATAGAGCCCAATAAAGCTATAAATAAAACAGAAATTGAATAAATCCCAATGAAATCGAATAAACCCTAAAAAAAAAAAAAGAAAAGAAAAAAAGAAAGAAAGAAAAAGGAAAAGATACTAAATTAAATCCAATAACACCTAATGGACCTTAATTAAACCCAATAAAAAGCAATGAAACTCAACAGAACACCATAAAACCCAAAGAAATCCAACAAAATCCAATAAAAAGCCATAAAACCCAATGAAACCCAATAAAACACAAATAAACCAGATAAAACCAAACAAAACTCAATGAAATCCAGCAAAACCCAATGACATCCCATTCATTTTAAGTCCTCATTAGTATGCAGATGTAGGTGTCCAGGTTATGGTTACATTTAAGTTCTTTTTTTTACTCTTTCTGTGTGATCCTGAACAGAAATAATTTAAATGGTAACTGCTGCAGGCTGTGCATGCATTATTACTGGCTTTATTAAATGTCTGCTTAGAAACAGCTCATTGGAGACTTGTTATAAATTTAAATACAGTTTTCCAGATTTCAAATGATGCCACCCATCTAAATAAGCTAAAATAAAAATAGTCAGTAAAAATCCATATAGTGTATAAGATACGTGGATGTTGATCACGCCAGCATTTGGGCAGAATGCAGTTTTGTAGCAGCATGATTTTTAAAATCATATCAAAGTAGAAAAGTGTCTAAAAATGTACTTTTAGATTAATTTAAAAAAAACCCATCAAGAATACACAACAATGTTATTGTCACACCCTCCATTTATTCAAAAGCCATTCACTGATTGTTCTTGTTAAAATCACAACACTAATTAAAATTAGAATTTTGTAAAACATAATTCATAATCACTGTATAAATCTTTTATAAAGCAATGCTGGAGAATTCATGAAAGGGTTTAATTACATATGAGGTTTATTGGACTATAAGTGATGGGTCAAGTTTTTATTTTTATTTTTTATTAATACCATATTCATGATGAATTGGGAAAGTTGTACAAGCTATATATACTAAGTGAATTGAATTACTACTTTAGTTCAAGGGCATTAAATCCTTTCATATGGCTGACATATATACAAAGCATAAATACAGAAAGTGAACTTTTATTGGAAGGGTGCTTCAGATTCATTTTGAAAGTAAAAGCAGGACCAGCACTTCAGTTCAATGGCATTCTTAAATGGTCCGATCAAAAAGTACAGATATACCTATCAATGGGTAAAAGTGGGCATAAACTGGACATAGTATAAAAGATTTCTCATACTGTATGAATCTGCTGACAAAACAATAAGTTCCAAGATATAGTTTAAAAAAATAACCTGAATGCAACCTATAAGTAATGAGAATAAATGATTTCTTCAGACAATGCAGTAAACGTCATAAAAACATACATCACATTTCCACTAGGGCTTTTAAAAAATATTTATGCATTTCTAATGAAAAAATTGTGAAGGCCCAATGTTATCTGGAGAATTAGCTGGAGATTTATGGATTTTATGGTTTAGGTATGACAATATTCTCGTTTTCGCGCCCAATGAAACCCGCTGATAATAATTCTTACAAATTATTTATTAGTTCAGCTGTATAAATCGGATATTTTTGTAATGGTGATAATAGTAGATATGTGGTACAATGCCCGTGGCTATACGAGTTATCTTTTACTCTTGAAGATTCAGACGTAAGGTTTCTCTTGCTCTCACCTTCTAAGCACGAGTTCAGCTTGATGTCTTTCTCTGGGCGCATTAAAAAGGGAGGTTTCAGGATTTCATGCGTGTCGTTGGATGCGTGCTGCGTACTGCTGTGTTTCTTATGCTGTTGTTACGCCAGCGCGTTTACTGTTTCACTGTGATCAGAAATAATTCAGTGCTGAGCACTTTATCAGGTTGTGCATGCATGATTACTGTCCTCCACATACGTCTTGATGCAAACAAGCTTTAGGCTTTTAGATTGATCTTAAAAAATTAAAAATAAAAAGCCAACATTGATGCATCTGGAGTATTTCAATATTGTCTACTGATGAGTAGACACTGATGAGCTAATGATAAGTTAGTCATGATTATCCATGCACTCTTATAGTAAAGTGTTACCATGACATTAATGAAATATTACACTGTGAGTTCTTCTCTTGATCACAAATTGCTGAAGCTTTCTGTTATCAGCTGTGTGAAATTCACCCATTGTTCCAGTGTCATTAAAAAAACGCTGTGCCTGTCCTTGATCTACATCCGAACTGGCACCGCAGCTCCAGCCAATGCAGTACCATGTGTTGTTCTCAGCCTTTTATTTCAATTTATTCAATTATTGTCTTTTATTTCTTTCACTTAATTTTATTTCTTACTACTGATTTGATTTCCTTGTAGCTATTGTAAAGCACTTTGTAAACACTGCTTTAAAAGGTGCTACATAATTAAAGCTGTACTTACTTACTTACACTCACATGCTCATAATTGTACCTTTCCTTGTGATATATTGTATGAAACTGAAGCACACAGGTTTCGTCCATTCAAATTCAAATGACATGTTCAAGCACAATTAAAGCAACAATTCACTGTTTATCACTACACTCTAAAATGCTGTTAAATGTTCCTAATCTAATAACAATTATTTTTCAACATAATCTTGTTGAGTCCACAGCAGGGTGAGACTTCACACATTCAGGGTTCTTCGGCCTCCTGCATGTTATAAAGCTGGCTTTGTGCGTTGAGACAGTGGGAGACTGCTGCTGCTGACAGGTACCAGTTTAAATTGGCTGTTAGAAAAAGCATATATGCTCTACAGACAGCAGGCTCTGAGATAGCTGGCCATCAGATCTGAGAGGGTCAGCAGGGTTCGCTTTCACCAGAGACCAGGTCCTGAAATGTGGCTACATCATTAACAGTGACCACACACACACACACACGCACACACACAGAGTCCTGAGAGTGGTGTATATTCACACATACCGGGGCTTGGAGGGGTTTACTCTATGTCTGGTGTACCACCTATAAGAATCACTAGTTCAAATTCAGTGACATAAAGGAAGCGGGAGGTAGAAATCCCTCTTACTGAAATTCTTTCATTCAGTGGTTTTTGTGCTTCATTCAGTGGTAGCGATAGAATGTTTTTTCTGTCGGAAACATGCGCAGCAGACTTTTACACAATTTAATATATTCAAACTCAAAACCTGATTGCCTCTGCCAAGAGGTTACGACTTGGCCATAGTTGTGTGTAAGATAATTACTACAGACATCGAAACATACCAAGAAAGGAAATGTTATGCAAGGCCATCTCAGTCTGCAGATCTGCACAAGCAGGGAACAGCAAATAATGAGCATAAATAATTGAAAAAGCAAGGGAAATGGGTGAGGATCAAAACCAGGAGACACGGAAAATAAAGCTCAAAGCTTAGCAATACAGAAACACATGATAAGATGTTGAAAAGATACAACAGGGTATAAACAGGCAAACTAAATAAGGGCTGAACACAAAACAGGTGGACACAGTCTTATAACAAAGCAACGCCAGGACAGGACTCAAGTCAGGACTAGAACCAAATCAAAGGCACATGGCAAAACAAACAAAAGCGCATGGAGAACAAAGAATAAGAGCATGTAGAGCTCGCTATGTTGGGAACTGAGCCACATGTGGAGACAGGGAATTTGTGACAATAAACAGGTGTTCCCTCACCAGCCAATTTGTTTCTCTTTTTTAAAATATATAAAGCAAAACAAAAACAAAAAAAACATGCAGCTTGGCCTGGTACCAAGACACATCTGTCCTGAAGCTTTGACACTGGAGACTCCATCCATGAATGTCTCCTTACAGAAAACACCATATCAATTAGACATTGTCAGGCGCGCAAATACCTATGTATGTTGTTACTATAGAAACAATAACGTATCGGATCCTGTGATATAAATTACAGCCAGCAGTGTCAGAACTGCTGATATTGAGAATTCAACAGCTCTGTGGTATAAAATAATAGTTTTAAAACCTACAGTTCATAAGCAGGTAGATGTAAAGTAAACCCTGAGCAGTAAACCATCAGCATATGAATGAAGGAAACCTTGCATCGAGAAAATAAAAGCTGTGTTCCTCCGTGCAGATGTTTGAGCCTGAAAAAATCAGCCTTCTGCGCCTGCTGGCATTTCTGTGGCATTACAGAAGCTCTCTTTTCCAGGAACTGACAAGCTCTGTATTTGTTTTGCTATTGTTTTGAAACAAAATTGAAAAGGGAATTAATTCCCCCATTGTGCCTGAACTTACGATCTTCACTCCCAAACCCTCCCAAAGGCCTATATAGGCTCAGGACGTGACCAGGTTTCTAAAGATGTGATTTGTTCTTAGCCTGATTTTATTCTCCAACATGTTTTTAGAATCCGGCATGTGTGTGTGTGTGTGTGTGTGTGTGTGTGTATATATATATATATATATGTGTGTGTGTGTGTTTTATATATATATATATATATATATATATATATATATATATATATATATATATATATATATATATATATATATATATATATATATATATATACATATATATATATATATGAATCTGTCAGTATTCAAAAGGTGACATGAGGAGTTGTACAAAGTAAATACACTTAGTCCGTGGTAGGAGGGGAAAAAAATCATTTTAGAAAGCTAGAATATGTATATTTTCCTTTCAAATGTACCTCACGTACGAGTTGCGCATTACTTGGAAACGATGATTCACCACAATGTTACATAATGGACAAAAGTTCAACACATTAGCACAGGATTCTTGTCGTATTTTGTGAAACATTTCATGTAATGTGTGACGTGAGAGGCTCGTATACACTAAACCTGCCATAGCTGTACACTTTGCAGTAAAGAAAATAAGTGCCAGTGCTCAGTTTTTAGTGAATGTTTTCATCGTTTTTGCATTCCATTAAATTATTTCCATTAAAGGACATTAAATGTTAGATACGTACTGTTCCATACAGCATTGCTTTCATAAAAAAAAACACACACACACACACAACATCAAGAACACAAAATTTTCAATTAGACAAAAAATGCAAATCAGGCAAATATTCGAAAATAAAATATCTAAAATATCCTATTTTTTGTGGCTTATAGTGCCATTAGTGCAGCAGTGGATGCTTAAAGGTTTAGTTCACCCAAAAATGAACATTTTTGTCATCAAGTACTCACCCTCATGCCATTCCAAATCCATAAGACCTTCATTCATCTTCAGAACACAAATTAAGATGTGTTAATGAAACCTGGGAGATTTCTGTCTCTCACTTTCAAGCTCCAAAAAGTTCATAAAGGCATTGTAAAAGTAATCCATGTGACTAGCTACAAAGCTAGAGATATTACAAACCTTTGTAAATTTTTCATGATTCGTGAACTGATGACATTTCTTTTTTTTCTTTTTTTAAAGTTGACAACAGTTTAAAGATGACTGGACAGTGAAGAATGTGTTTATTCTTCCAGCGGAAATTACAAAACAGATATTTCTCATCTGTTCAGAGCCTGTGACTCCAGTCAAACATGGCAACTTGAAGCACTGATAATAAAATTTGTCTTATTTATAGCTTAAAAAGTTGCCATTCGGTCGTGTTATTTGCTTATATGGACCTTTGTACAGAAGGAATTTTATGAAATCGGACCATCAGAAGTACCCACGAGGGAAGCAATTGTCGTAATTGAGAACTGCGACCAAGTTGATTTGCTTGGGAGCCAACAAAATGAACGAAATGAAGCATGAGTAAAGCAGAGACCTGGGCAAAATAAACGTGATCATATAAGTACCAGCACATTTCTAGTACTGCTTTGCACCAATACAGTCTCTAATACTTGTGTGTGGTAGTGTGTTTGCTCCTTTTACCTAGGAGGGTAAAGGGTGGCTGAAAAATTGCTCGTATCATCAGATGGGCTAGAAAATAATAACAGGAAATAGAACACGCTGGATTGCTCATTTTATTTTTCATTAGTACGATTAGCCTCAATCATCATCCGCAGTGAACCAGGAACAAAAATTATCCTCCGACCTGCAGGTGATGAGCATAATGCAAATCACAAAAGCCAACAGTGGTCAGGAGGTCTGGATTAGCAAAACACATTTGTAGGTACTTTGATATTAGCTTTAAAAAATAATAAAGCTTTATAAAGAGCATTTAATTAATAAATGGGTTGATATGAAGACGGACCCCTCAGGTTTAACGTGATGTTTGTTCATACTGTTGTTCCACTTTTCCGTCTGAGAAAATGTAAGATAAATATCTTGGTATTAGGAAAGGGTGGAAAGATACAAACAGCATGTACAACAATGTACAACAAAAACCAATTTGCAACATGCAAATATCACGTCCAGGGTTCTATAGCTAGCGTAGCTATATATTTAAAGCAGTGTTTCTCAAACCCAGTCCTCAAGCCCCCCTCCCAGAATGTTTTAGATGTCTCCCTATTTAACACACTAACAAGCTGATGAGTTGAACCAGGTGTGTTAAATAGGGAGACATCTAAAACATTCTGGGAGGGGGGCTTGAGGACTGGATTTGAGAAACACTGAAAAAAATGCAATATTATACATGAATTGTGTGCTTATAAATTTCCAGATTTTCTCTTCATGTCAGTAAATATTTGAGTACAGACATAAGGACTTGAAAGCAGGTCTGTAATTATACATTATAGTTTTGTGATTTCAGTTACAGAAGAACAATAATTTTCCCCCAACATAGTAAATAATGGTAGAAGATCATGATATTTCATGAATGTCTCTGAGAGGGGCATGTTTTGGCGTCTGCTCCTAGCCGTATCATGTCTGAGTTAATGTTTCAGTGCCTTCCAGAAATCTTTCCATGTTGAAATGATTGTTTCCATGTCCTTGTACTCAAGCATCATTGGAATAACTTCAAGTTCAGCATGTTTTGCCTGCAAGTCTTTTAATACTGCTTTCTTCAGCTCCTGTTTTCTGTCCATTTGTAGCTTTGCTTCATCTTCTCTCAGATTCTGCACTAGTTGTTCCGTGGAAGCACGTTTTCTACTTGGAACTGGGAACTCCACGACAGTTTGTATTTTTCTTCTCTTGAAATATTCACTATTAGTTCTAGGATCAGGTGGTAAATTTGCTTGGTGCTCAGTGAGATTTGAAATCTTCTCTTGTTGCTTTTGGAAGTTTGGTTTAGAAAGCCTCCAAGAGTCTACCCAACCAGACTGAAGAGATATCGATGCTGATTTTGTCTTGCTCTGGAGTTTTTCTTAAAATGCTTCCAATATTATTTCACGTGTAATATTCTCATAGCATGTCAGACTTTCATATTTATTTTATTTATCACATTATTTTCATATTTCTTTCTACCTTTCTTGGTTTTTATCTTTCCAGACACAAGGTTTGCCCACGATTAATAAAAACCCATAATAAAATATAGAAGTAATTAATTGTACAATAAATGATCATATATTAATCGCTTTAATTGTCTCATGACTGTGTTGATTTGTCAGCGTTGGATAGAAAATGGATGTTATTATTTATGATCTTACTTCTCCAGTGAACTCTTTCCCAATCTTTCCATTTCCATGTTCAGCTTCAGGCTATAATCCCTGACTCTGATTTCCCAGACATTTCTCATAATTGACACTCCAGAAACCACCACCTCTGGATTCTCTCAGTATGATCTTTAAAACATAACAGTTTAAATCAGTCAGCACTTGGGGGATTTCATCATCATCATCATAATAATAATAAGAATAATAATGTAGGGCTGGAAGTATTCAGATGGATGACAAGCCACATGGATTTTGGTCTGAAATTGATTTCATGTTATCTGTATTCGTCCGTTTCTTTCAATAACAGTTTGCTCGTTCGATCTGATTAAGCAAGAGAAGATAACAAAACTTAAGAAGGCACTGCAGGAAAAACAAATGCATTTGAAAATGTAAGATGCAAAAACATCCCATATTAAAATGTTTATAGTTATAATTATTCAAATTATAGTCCTTTTGTACTGTTCTGTTCGGTTTATGTAATTCTAAAACATTTGTCTCTATTGTCTATTTGTGGTAATATTCAACCCAGTTTCATCAGTGTGCATTAATTATTTATGCCACTAAATTAAGCACAGTTTGTTAACCCGTAGTAGACGCCTGCACTTGCAGACAATGTATGATATTAAAAAAAAATAATAATAATAAATAAATAAATAAGGGTTTTCTCACCTGTGTGAGCCATTCTTTTGACAGGCCTTACAGGCAGCTCTTATATATTGCCTACTGTTGTCTGTAATTAACCTGAACCATGTGACTGAGACCCTTGGTTGTACTATTTTTAACAATGTGTAAGCAAGCTGGCCCCTGCTCCCAATCATTCCTTACATTCAACAAAAATGCTTTAGCTCAGGGATTTACGATGCTCCAAAAAAATGACTATTTGTATATGCTGTTCGCCTTTCCGCAGCGTATCATTTAAACATGTCGTTCTCTTCCACACACAGGTACATCTCCGAGCACGGGGCTTGTTCTGGTGGAATTATTGTTAAGTAGATACCTTTTTGCAATTCATAGTTTGTGTCGAGAAGAAATTTCATCTTCGGTCAATTAATTCGAGCAGGTTTATGTGCTTTGGTTTGACTTTTGACATTATTCTGCTAAACTTCATGAACTTCGGAGTCGTGGGTGTTTGAGTTACACAATAATTTTTAACTAATTTTTAACTGTCTTTTAAAATGCATATTAAAATAGTAGATCTTAATGAGTCTTTATGGGTTATAGCACCGTGAAATTCTTTTCTTTGTATATCCCTGCATGCCCTGAAGTTGTGGTCAGAGCGCAGGGGTAACACGGCACCCCCTAGAGCAGAGAGAGGTAAGGGCCTTGCTCATGGGCCAAACAGTGGCAGCTTGGCAGTGCTGGGGCTTAAACCTCTGACCTTCAAATCAGTAACCCAGAGCCTTAACCACCAAACCACCACTGCCCCCAAAAGCTTCATTTCTATGCATCAAAGATGATGTGCTACAGTTAGATTCAAAACTATTTTGTTTTTGGAACAAAAAAGTGATTTCTTCACATCATCAGACACATGTCCTACATTGCACATATCACAGCGCCCATTTCTTGCTTATTTTACCACTCTAAACATTTACATTACAGTCCCCGTTTAATGAAAATGATTAATTCCGTGCACTCTTACATAAGCGTTACATAATAAAGAGTAAGCCCAATATAGCCACCTGACCCACATGAACTATATGTCCATGACTTCCATTAAAGTGGTAATGTGCATGACATTTGGCCTTCAAATATGCGAGGACTATACCATACTTAAAAAAGGAGTAAAAATAGCTCAGAACAAGCCGTTCTGCAATTGCGCCCTCATATGTTTTTACATTTCTAATGTCTGGCCTGACCTATTAAATAACCTGTTACGACACACTGCCTCCTCTTGGTAGTAAAATTCGGCAAACACTGACATTATTTATGTATAGCAGATTAAGAGAATGAGGTTAAGAATGCAGCATTCACTGCAAAGCCACAGCGTGTTATTTCTCAACGTAAAAAAAACATTTAATAGCTGTTCTTGAGATAAGATAATATAAGATCGACTTTTATTAATCTCTCACGGGATACTTAAGGTGTTACAGTGACATCGTTTAGGTTAAAAATAAATAAATACAGGTGCAATCGAAATGGTTCAACCCTCTGTTGCAAATCAGGTTTATTTCCAAAATGTACAGACTTTCAGCTGTTTGCGATGAATAAATCAAACAAAAGCAATTGAAATAGTTCAACACGACAAGTGCATTCCCCAAATTCAACTGAAAATGCAACTTAGTAGAGAACCCTTTTGCTGTTATGACCTGCTGCAAATGAGGTGCAGAGCTTCTGGCAGCGTTCCTGAGGAATCTTAACCCATTCTGTTCAGGGGGTTGAATCATTTTGAAACCGGAAAACTAGACTGATGTCTGTTCATGCTAACATCTATGCGGAAATAATTTTAATTCTGTTCGGTTGATTAAATGTATTCGGTTATTTAAACAATTTAAAATGTTAAAATGAGCATGGTGGACATTTTGACAACTGGTAGCTGATTGCAAACTGAATTGAATAGGCTCATGTCCATTTCTGTATTATGAGGAGAAAAAGTACACCTGCGTAGCTAGCAAGGTTTTCGACCTCTTTAGGTAGACTCACTAGTTCCTTGCACAACTTGATCTTTGCAGACAGACAGTCGAGGTAAGGTTAGCCAGCAGATGACATAAAATTTCCACGTGTTTTGTTGAAATATATTTTATTTTCTTAGATTTAGACATTTTGGTACAATCCTGACTCGCGATTTTTGGATATTTTCCAGAATTCAGCTGCAGGAACATCTATCAGGTTTTCCCTGACTGCCTCACGATATGTCCTCTGTCTTTCACTAAGGACGTGTGTGGTCATAAATCTTTTTGTTGACCCCTTAAGATGTCAACTAAGAGGCTTATTAAGTAATAAGGCATTTATTGTATGACACATTACTGCATTTTTCATTTCTTTTTAAAATAAAGGGGGGGGAAAAAAAGGGAAAAAAATTTATTAAGATTTAAAAAAAAAAAAAAGCAGCTCATTAGGGAGGAAAGCGCCAGTCGTCTCCTGATGCACGGCTGACGATTCTTCAGCTGTCATTAATTTTGCCAAATTTCCAAATAAAAATAGCATCCCTAATTAGATGAGACAGTTGATGCCTTAAGACCTAAAATGGCTATGCTTGCACAGATTTATTCCTTGGTGTGATAAGAAAGTTTAGTTTATTACAACTACTTTGAGAATTTGGTACAGCCAAAGTGCTGGTGTGGTTTTAGGATTGGTGATCTAATAATCATAATTGTATCATTAGCCTATTTCTATAGGACAAGATATTGCTTGGTAATAGAAAGCTTATATAAGTTACACATCTCCTCTTTGACCCCATCCCAAAGGTGCTCTCTTGGATTTAGATCTGGGAATTGCGGAGGAACTCACCGTCATGTTCATCGAACCAGTTTGAGAAAAATTGTTCTTTGTGACATGGTGCATTATGATGCTCGAAGTTGCCATTACCCATCCATCCATTTTCCATGCCGCTTATCCTACACAGGGTCGTAGAGGGGCCTTAAGAATATCCCAGGGAACTTGTGGCACAATCACATTGCACACAGATTAACACACTATGAACAATTTGAGAATGCCAGTCAGCCTAATGTGGGAGGAAACTGGAGTACACGGAGGAAAACCCCAAAACACAGGAAAAACATGCAATCTCTGTGCACACAGGACGGAGGTGGGATTCGAACCCCCATCATGCCTCCCAGTTGCCATTATATGATAACAATACTAACAGATAGTCGGCGGCATTCAAATGAAGCTTGATTGATATACACGTGCCCAATGTGTACCAAGAAAACATTCCTCACACCATCACACTACCACCACCAGCCTGAATGGTTGACACAAGTGTGCACCTTGGATTCATGCTATTGTTGCATGAATTCTGACCCTACCATCTGCATGTCCCAACAGATATCAACATTCATCAGACCAATCTTCAACTGTCCAGAGTCTGTGCCCATTGTAGCCACTTGGCTGGAAGGAGTGGAACCCAGTGTGGTCTTCTGCTGATGTATTCCATCAGCCTTGTCTTGATGTGCTTTCTAAGATGCTTTTCTGCTCACCACCGTTGTAAAGAGTACTTATTTGAACCGTTCGAATCAGGCTGGTCATTCTCTTCTGATCTCACTAATCAACAAGATGGTGACTAGAATTGATTTTGGGCTTTGTGGGGTTTTTTTTTTGCACCATTCTATGTAAAGACAGAGACTGCTGTGGAAATCAGTAGTTTAAGTCTGTCTGGCACCAACAACAATAAACATTATGGTTTATATCAGCATGCATTGTGCTTTTATGCATCATATTATTAAAGTATTACATTTATTACATTTTGTATTATATCATTGTATAGTGTTATTATTATTAGTAGTAGGAGTATTATATTATTAGAATTATATTATTACATTTTGTAGTATTATATTTTGTGTTATATCAGTTTATTGTATTATTATTGTTGTTATTATTATTATTATTATTATTATTATTATTATTATTATGTTTATATGTTTATGTTTATGCTTTATTATTATATTTGTTACATTTTGAAGTATTATATTTTGTGTTATAGCAGTTTATTGTATTATTATTATTATTATTATTATTATTATTATTATTATCATCATTATTATTATTATGTTTATGTTTTATTATTATATTTGTTACATTTTGAAGTATTATATTTGGTATACTAGTTGTACAGTTTGTACTTTTCTCTGGCACTATTCATGCGATTTCATCATCTTACAATGTGTCCAGGTGAATAAAATAACAAGCATGACCACTTGTACCTCCTAAAATGTCAGGGAATGTTACCCTATAAATAATCCTTTGGCAGCTAACGAGCCCTTATCACAAAGTTAAACTAATTAAAAAAGAATGACGTGGCAGACAGGATGTGTGGAGCAATTAGAAGCCATGAAGCTGCATTTTGTGAATCGCGGCAGAAGTGGAAGATGCTGTGGTGTGGAGGTGCTGTTGCATTTATGTATTACTATGAACACCGTTGGCTTTATAAGGCACACTTGGGTTAGGACCATGGTGATTACAAGTTGGCACCGTATACCGTTAAAGTGGGTGTGTAATCGATACAGCTGTGAGTTCAAATGTCAGAAATTGCTAGAAAGCCATTAATGGACGCTTAACCCACAATTATATGTCCACATACATGCTGGAATTGTACTTTTATTTAAATAAGGCATCTGCCAATCATGTGGTTTTATTCATCTGACCCTAAGATACCATTATCTTCACGATGAAGGGCAAACTTTAGTCAAAAGTATTGACTAAAATTCTCAGGCGTTCTCTTTATTTGTATGAGCGCTGATCAAATGACAAGTAATCGATTCCGTTCATCCTCTGGTTGAACAATTTTATTGACATTCATTTCTCAAACATAAGCATTATGGAAAGCTTAATCTGCTGAGATTCAGCTTGAACAAATGGTAGATCTGAGGGTGCTTCTTCACTGTAATTACCTCCATATGCTTCTGACAGGAAACATGACAGCCCGTCAAACACAAGTGCACCTGAGAGAAAGCTGAATACATCGCTTTGCAGTTCGATCTATTTCTGTTACAAAACCCCAAGCCTCCAGTCACTCAGTAAAGACATGGAGGCTGCAGATAGACATCCCTGACCTTGGATTATGGGAACAAGATGCCCTAATCACTTCCTGATCAATTATCAAACTCGAATCGCCATCATTCATCATCCAAGCTATCTCCCGAATTTACCATCAGTAATTAAGCCCAATCATCTCTCTGTCAAAAGCACAAAATGGACTGATTCAACCCTCCTTTGATTTTTACCATCCTGTGGATAAGCCTGGCCTGCTCCATTTTCCCATATTCATAATAGTGCAATCATGAACATAATTCACACCCATTACCTAATTGCAGGCTGTGTTAAACAGCAAATATAAATCTTTCTATTTTGACTCCCTTGACTGAAAGACTGATGAGGGGATTTGTCTAACTTTAAAGGTCAGCAACTAGTCAGCAAGTAGTAGCAGTAAAGTATTATAAAAGAATTACGCCGTGGCGCTTGTTCAAATATATGATCGTTTCCATAGTAACAACTCATTCACAAAGACTTGTATGGAGGACACACTACATAATCTACGCCTACACATAAACACGTTTTAATGATGTGTTATTTAACAAAGACATTGTGCTATTGTTAAACATCTGAGGCTTTCTGTAAGGAGATGTTTATTCAACGTTTATGGAAGGAGTCTCCAGTGTCAGCACCTTGTAACAGTCAGTTGCATGATTTCCTCCAAAGAAAAGTCTTCAGGACCTTGCGACCCATTTTGAATGATGTTTTCATTTTCTATTTGGAAATCCTGACTGTAATGGTTGTTTTTAATGAATAACCAATATTCTTAAACTCTGTAATATGATGTCATTCAAGCTTTGTCACCATTTTCTGAGAATGGCTCAACTATAAACGGATACAAGTATGATGTTGTACTTTAATGAATAAAAAAATGAATTGCATTTGTTGGCAAATTGCGGCGGTGTAAGAGAAATAAAAGCATGCGCTGTTATTGGGAAACAGTATGCATCGTAATAGGAGAATGCCCTGTCTTCATACCTCGCTGATCCCTGCTCCAATTTTGGATATTTCTTCCTTGTATTCTTTTCTCCAAATTGTTGAGAAGTCTGTCTGGAGCAGAGCATAAAGACTAGGTTTAGGCACTGTTATATATACATCAATGGAAAGACAGTAAAAGTAGATTGTGTGAATATATTAAAAAAGTGAGTGGATATTTCACTGACGGCAGGGTTACAGTAAATATATTACAGAAAGGTGACTTGAAGAAAACAAACTGATAATGAGAAAAACATAAGTATGTGGTGGTTAATGGATCTGTGATAGGAAGCTGAAGGTCCCATGAGCAAAACCCTTATACCTTTAACTGCTCAACTGTAATAATACATTGCATCATGCCTCACTTGTAAGCTGCTTTGAATAATAATAATCAGAAAAAGCCAAAATAATAAACGCACAGATATGCAACTTCAACAAATAATAACAATGCAATATATATATATATATATATATATATATATATATATATATATATATATATATATATATATATATATATATATATATATATATATATATATATATATATATACACACACACTATTATTGAAGCAATTCAAAGTGACTAGATAATCATCCTAACGATCATTTCTTTAGATCATGTTCCTGGTGGTGTTTTTAATTAACAAATAGCAGGAATGACTTTGTCGTGAAACCATTCCCGGTGACAATTAGAGGAATGAATTTTAACAGATTTAAAAGAGAAATTCTCCCCACAGCGGTGTTTCGCTGGGAAATGAGAAATGCATCGACCCAAGACACATAATTTGCATTTAATTTCTTTTTCAGAAAGGGTTCATTTTCAGTCCCACTTGAAACTGCGACCAATTAAAGAGATTTGAAACACAGCTAGCCATGGATAAAATAAGGAAGGAATCAAAGAAGGCAAAGAAAAGAAAAAGAAAAAAGAAAACATGCCAAGCGTCGTTTTTCAGACAACTCCATTATTTGGCGATCCCATTTATTCAGCAGCTCTGGACCAAAAATAAGTGGGCACATTTAAACAGTTCGATATATAACATGAGAGAAGATTCATTAAATGTTGTAGAAAATTAGAAAGATGGAGATCAAATTGATATTCATCTATTTGATTGCTTAGTGCATCTTATCTAGGGTCTTCGTAATGCTCTCACTGTGAGGAGATACAGGTGTTGGAGACAAACATCAGGTGAGAGAAATTCAAACTTGAATGAAGTGCTGCAATAAACAAATCTGTGTGGGTGATACTGAATTACAGACATGACAAAACAGCATACTCTGTATATAGGTACACTTAACATCCAATTTAATAGGAACACCTGTACACGTGCTTATTTATACAGTCATCACGCAGATCCAGGTCAAGAGCTTCAGTTAATGTTCGAATATCAAATATCAGAATGGGGAAAAGGTGTGATCTATGAGTTTAACCATGACACGGTTATTAGTACCGGATGGGCTGGTTTGAGTATTTCAGAAACTGTTGATCTTCTAGAATTTTCACACACAACAGTCTCCAGAGTTTACAGAGAATGGTGCGAAAAGTAAAAAAAAAAAACAACAAAAAAAACATCATGTCTGCAGAGGGTCTGCATTCTGAAACACCTTGTTGATGAGAGAGATCAGAGGAGAATGACCAGACTGGTCTGAGCTGACAGGAAGTCTACAGTAACTCCAATAAGCACTCTTTACTACCGTGGTGAGCAGAAAAGCATCTCAGAACACGCAACACAACAAACCTTCAGGTGGATGAGCTAGAGCAGCAAAAGACCACCTCGGTTTCTACTCCTGTCAGCCAAGAGCAAGAATCTGAGGCTCTCATGGGCACAGACTCACCCAAACTGGACAGTTTGATTAGACCAGATGATTTTGTAATCTTCACCTTTACTATATCCTTCCTGGCAGCTCGAACCAATCTAGCCATTTTCCTCTGACCTCACTCACCAATGAGGCGTTTCCATTCTGTGTATACTCTAGAGAAATTTGTGTGTTTGTGTGAAAATCCCAGGAGATCAGCAGTTTCTGAAATAGTCAAACCAGGCCATCTGGTACCAACATCCAAGCCATCACACTTTTCCCCCATTCTGATGTTTGATGTGAACATTAACTGAAGCTCTTGATCTGTATCTGCATAATTTTATACATTGTGCTGCTGCCATGTGATTGGCTGAAAACTGCATAAATGAGCAGGTGTACACGTGCTCCTATTAAAGTGATCTACGAGATGTTGACTGCGCTGTTGGCATAAAAGTTGAAGCTTTGGAAGCTGATCAGTTGGAGCAGAGTAAACAAATGAGGTGGTGAGAAAGCTGGATAGACCGAAGGACTAAAGCACCGCCGCATTGCTTTCTTTAGGTAGAGATGAATTCCTATTTCCAATGTGTGTAATGTAGAAAACAAGTGAAAATAGACCAATGAATGATGGGGAAAAAATCAGAAAATGAATCCTTTGCAAAAATAAAAAGAGCACGTATTGATTATAAATGCTGATACACAAGGCGTTCAGGGTGGATTTTTTCCTAAGAACGGCTTAGGCGGAACTAAAGTGTTACGTGAAGAGAGTATATTTACAATAAGTTGTCTCACAGATGCTTTTATTCACTTACATAAAGCAACTAACATTGAATAAAGTGCATTAACAATATGATTAATTTTAGAAATAAAATCACAACTAGCATAAACAGCCAAGTTTCTCTCCTGTGGGACGTAAACTGGCATGGACATTCAAAAATTACAGAGCTTTACTTTAACTCAATGGATTAATTTATTCATTTAGTACCTAGCAAAGCTACGCAATGAATTAAAAACTAGCACACAAACAATCTAGTTTGCTGTTGCTAATACTTGTCAGTTAGCATTAGCTTATTCACCCAGACAAGAAATTAGCAAAATGAAGAGCTGTAATTTTCAGTTATCTGCTACATTTGGAAGGAGCCATAACCACAACACAGCTTTAGCCTTTACAGGTAACCATAACAACCGTAGTTTTTACAACCTTCCTCACAGTTCTCTAGATTTATTGAGGAAATAAAATGGCCGTGGATTCCGCGCATTCTGGGATGCGATACACCATAAAGGTAGAGAAAGAAATAATAATTTTACTGCTCAGCTAGGCTTAAGGACGTGTTTCTCATTTGTAATGTTAATGAAAGATTAAAACAACATACTAACATCGTAGAACGAAGTCGTAAGCTATCCAGTGGCCATTTTGTCGCAGTGGTATGTTGTTTTGGACGTATGTAAGTTGTTCACAAACTATTTTAGCATACTATTTGGTGTGGTAGTAGGTTATGTTGTTTTGGACTAAGCTAAAATGTGAATATATTACATTTGATGCTAACAGCATACTTGACAGCAAATTCAGTGCCTCTAGGAGGAAATATTAATGATGTTCACATACTATGAGCAGTATACGCCATTCCGAACACATAACTAACAAAGAAAAAGGACAGGACAACAACCCAACTAAGCAACTCTGAGATCTGAGCCTGAACTAATAGTCAAAACTAAGAAACAACAATCGATGGAAGCTTCGAATTACAGTAAATGTGTTTGTATTGTCTTTGTGTGTATGGCTTCAGGTGGAGACACTATGCAAACAAAAGGATTAGTGCACCACTAATTACAGGTGTGAACAGTTTATAGGGGGTGTGGTCAAGTTTGGGCAGGAAAAACCAGGATGTAAAATGGAGGACATCTTCAACATCTAGATGTCTGAATTTAAAAAACTCCATACATCACATTTATTCCTGTGTAGATCTCCAATCATAATCACGGGATGATTTAATAAGTTGTCGTAGTTCAATATGTCTGAAAGAAGTGCCAATATTTATCATACATCATCCCTGAAGTGAAGTCTAATGAAAGTGACTGAATGAACGTTTTTTTGTTTTTGTTTTTTTTTCTTTTTACAGTATTTACAGTGTAGTTATTAGAGGTATGAGATTTTTGGGCCATTGGATGTTATGACAGAAAAATTCCATGAATGTAATAGGGTTACTGCATTAGATGCATCCTCATAGACCATATACAGAAAAACAACCATGCACGTTAGCTAAAAGATCCTTTTAAAGACCAAACGTAGTCTATTCCCTTCCCTCTGGAAGACTTGTAGCTGTTAATTAGCAGGAAGTGGATAATAGTTTCTTGTGATGATCCAAAGTTTCACTTCATTATGTTTGAAAGCAACACCACACCACAATTTTAATTTGCAAGTATCACTGGAAGTGGCTGACTAGCTGTAGCAGCAGGCTAAATTCTGAAATGAAATCAAATGTCTTGTTCTTGTTTGTAATAAAATTCCTGATGGTCCATTTGGCACTTCATCGTGTCAGCAGTCGGTCGCTCGGTCTGAAAGCTTGAAGTCTGCATGCTTAAAATGACTATGATAAATGTCAATGCAAAAAAAAAAATTCATGGTGGATGAAAAGTTTTGCAGAGAACTAATAGAGAAGTTATCTGCCACGTATTTACTACCAACTGAATAAAAAAAGCACTGAATTATTGTTGAAATGTAAAGGATCATGTAAGAATGCAAAATAATGTAACTTTTTTATTCTTTGTCCTAAATCCTAAATTCTTTGTCCTAAAGAGGATGCATGTTTAAGCTGAAAATACTTTATAAGGCTGACTTTACACTTTAATGTTTTCCTTCTAATGATACATCGACTGAAATAAACATATAGATTTTTTTATTTATTTACATCTTTATTTAGTGTGTATATTTTTTTTATTATTTATGATAAAGTTATTGATACTATTATATTCTATAGTACAATAGCATATAAAAGTTTACGTAATAAGTACTATTATCCCACACTATATATTTACTCTATTATTTCATTTGGTATTTCTATATATTCTTACGTGTTGATTATTTGAGTTAGTATCGTTTGAGAAAATTCATACTTTTTCCAGTCGGATGGGTTTTTTCCCCCATTTTATTTCAACACATGTCCTGTTTTACTTATTTTATTATTTCAGAAAAGTAGATACTTTCAAGATTGTATTGTTATTATTGTTGTTTTTATTATTTTAAATTATTCTGTCATATAATTATATAATCAAATAAAAGGTTTAATGTTTACAGTTTAATGGTGTATATCTGTATCTTTGTTTCTATCTGCATAAAACTTATTTTATTATTATTCTACACTGTTATATTCTTTTATAATGTTTAGGCCCCTGGTTTCATTTTGTATCTCTAGATTTCTGATTTAGTTTCTTCCCATTTCTGACTTTCCCTACTTATTATTATTATTATTATTAGTAGTAGTAGTAGTAGTAGTAGTAGATACTGAGGGGATTTCAGGGTTAACAGGCAGAACTCTCGACATTTCCATAATGTCCGGCGCTGGCTGTGTGATCTCATGCATGACTATTAACCGGAGGGGGCGGGGCTTACAGGTGCTAACTGCTCGTGAAGTAAGTGCTCAGTACTCAGTGAGCGCTCGAGCCGATTGGTCGAGCCGAACGAGCAGCAGCCAATCAGGATAAAGAGCGCAGGGTGTGTGTCATTAGCGTTAGAGGAGCAGGGACAGGAAGGAGGAGAAGCTGATGTCTGGTTGATAGTAAAGAAAGAAAGAAAAAAAAACTACAGTGAAGTTTTACTCCGCAGTTTAAGAAGGCCAAAGTTTCTTTTTACATTTTATTTTTTTTCAATATATATTCGAAGCTGGACGGCAGAATGACTAATTTAGTGTTCAGGTAAAGACTTGTTTCTCATTTCAACTCGTTTAAAACTGCACGCACTGTGTGTCAGGGTTATCAGAGTAATAATATGTTGTTTAATACTTTGGGGAATTATTTACACACTATTTCAGCATACTACACTGATTATTAGTAATGGGTTGTGTTCTTTTGGACATGGCCTATAATGTTATAACAGTAAGGGGGTGGTATTTATTTTTAGCCAAAATATGAACATACTAGTTGAGTATAGTAACATAATTCTTGCAGTAGTATGTAACTGGGAGTATTGTGGAGAACGTGTTACCACACTGTTCTGGAATACTATTTAGTATAGTACCGTATAGTCAGTAGTAAGTGGTTTTGGATTATTATTTTTTGGTTATAGTATTTAGTATACAAAATGTTCCCATACTATTTTGACATACTCTATTTAGTGTAGTAGTGAAGAGTAAGTTTTACGGTAGTATGTTATTTTGGTCGTGTGTAAATTGTTTACAAACATGCTCAAACTTTTTAAATCAAATAGTAGGTTGTGTTACTTAAGAGTATTACTTCTAGCATCATGTTCAGTACAGCAGTGAGGTTTTGCTTGTAATTCCTCATTTGTAAGTCGCTTTGGATAAAAGCGTCTGCTAAATGAATAAATGTAAATGAGGTATTACACAGAGTCTTTTGAGTTTGGATCTAAGAGGTTTCTTGTATTTCTCCAGGATCCTGCTGTCTGCCGCTTTTGCCTGCCGAACAATCGCACTTGAATCGGGTAATGCATCGGGTAATGCGTTTCCATTTCGATGCAATTTGCATCTGTCCTTTTTAATACAGCGGGTGGTTGGCTTGATCGGAAACGATCGCTGTCTCTAACATGGCCGTGTTTTTCCCTCATCCAGGATGTGAAGGAGCGGGATGTGGTAGTGCTAAGACACCAGGAAAGCGTGATGAACATAGTGAACTGCTGAATCAGTTTAACGAGATGAACGCACCATCTGCAGCTGGCCAGCACCGGGGCTCTGGAGCCGTGTTACCTTTTATTGGACTCACTGGAAGTAAGTGATAAGCCGTGTGCTATTTATATTGTCAGGAGTGCCCACATCACGTTCTGTATGTCCAAAGTCCAAGCAGAGCTTAGTGATTCCCGGCTGGTTTGTAACTAATGAGCTGGATCAAGTATATTTGAGCCAAGAAATCTCCAAACTCTGCAGGACTCTGGCTTTTTCAGTTAATTAGTGTCGTTTTTGTACCCGAGGGCTAGATCTCTTCAAATCAAATCTCTTTGGCTTCCTTCAGTTCTTAACATTTTATTATATTAGTGAGATGTTTTTTTCCATATTGCACGCCCTGATTAGGAACTGAAGTAGAATGCACAATCTGGCTTGTTTTGGCGTCCCTGAGGATCTTATCAAGTGTGTAGGGGAGGTTACAATTTCTTCTGAGCCGTGAACATCTGCAAATGTCCACGCATTAATGCACCATTCCTGACAGATGTATGAACGCAGACTGTTTTTAGTTCTGTGCAAATCTAGCGGGTGCGAGCAAAGAAAGCCACAATGACTCCTTCACTTACACGTTCTTCTTTTGTTGAAGGTGCTACTCAGAGTAGAAACTGCTGTAAGAACGGGGGTACGTGCATTCTGGGGAGTTTTTGCGCCTGTCCAAAGCACTTCACCGGGCGGAGCTGCGAGTACGACGATCGCATCAGGTAACCGACTCGTCCACCGTAGACGGCATGAGTTCAAATCCGTAACCCACAGGATTTAACGGTTCGGATTGTTGTCTTTTGCGCAGGAACTGTGGCGTTATTCCTCATGGAGAATGGGTTCAAAAAGGCTGCTCATATTGCAGATGTGGATATGGAGTGTTGCACTGCTTTCCTCAGGTCTTTCATAGTGACTGTGGTAAGCACACTGATCTCACTAACACTTTATGGGTTGTATAGGCTTCAGACTTATTAATTAGTACAATACTAAATAGGATGCCAACATAGTACAGTAACATTCTCTCTGTAGTATAAAACGTCATACTGGTGTATAAAATAGGACGCAAAAATTCATATGATAATATTTGGACCAATATGTCCCAGATAGCATGTAATGTATGTAAACAATCTGAATAAGTATTGGGAAAAAAAAATATATATATATTACTTCAACAAAATTGCCACCTACTGACTTACTATGTAGTACTAAAATGTATGCCAATATACCAGCGTGACCTTTTGGCTACACCTTATACTCCATACTAGATGATAACAAAATTGACGATATCATTTTAGCCTACTACTTTATCAAATAGTACTTAAACATCATGCAACAAATTCACCTTATTATTTATACCATACTAAAAATTCACATCATACTGTTGTACTACATGATATGCAAACAATTAACAAATGTCTAAAACAACTAAGATTATACTAAAGAATATTCCAAAATGGTCGACTTTTGGCAACATTTAAAGCATCATTCTGCTGTACTGAAAAGCATGGCAGAAGTGACTACAACATTTTAGTAACTATAACATGTCATAGTACTTTATTAAACAGTAGGCCAAGATAGTCTGTAAACAATCCGCACATACCTGAAAAGGCATACCACTGTAACACAATCTCCACCTTTTTGATTGACTTTTTACTACTACACTAAAGCATATCAGAAATTTTGGCTACCTCTAAACTCTGTACTGTTATGGCATATAGTTTGTGATTTATGAAATGGTATACAATGCTGTTGCCACACAGAATTCATGTATATTCGTCTTCATCTCAGTAGCACTGCATCGGGAATTCATTTGTGCTGCAGCAATGCATATTTTGAGCTACACCGCTCACTCTGAGCTCTCCATGTCAGACGTTTATCTCGCTCATTACTATCATGATAAACAAGAGAGTCCTCCTCGGAGCCAAACCGCTCTTTATCAGCGATTGTCTGGAACAGGAATAGGCTACGAAGAAGAAGAGAGGAAAAAAAAAAGGTCCTCACACCTCATTCACTGACCAAATAGAGTTGCGAATCCCCACAGGCTGGTGCTTAATTCCAGAGAACCCTTACAGGATTAGTCAGCAGGAGGCTTGTTTTTCAGGTCTAAGCATGTGTTAATGGTCCCATTTCCCTCCAACATGCATCTCAAAGTGTGTGTGTGTGTGTGTGTGTGTGTGTGTGTGTGTGTGTGTGTGTGTGTGTGTGTGTGTGTGTGTTTTTGTTGTGTGTGTGTGTGTGTGTTTTGTTTTGTGTGTGTGTGTGTGTGTGTGTGTGTGTGTGTGTGTGTGTGTTTTGTGTGTGTGTGTGTGTGTGTGTGTGTGTGTGTGTGTGTGTGTGTGTGTGTGTGTGTGTGTGTGTGTGTGTGTGTGTGTGTGTGTGTGTGTGTGTGTGTGTGTGTGTGTGTGTGTGTGTGTGTGTGTGTGTGTGTGTGTGTGTGTGTGTGTGTGTGTGTGTGTGTGTGTGTGTGTGTGTGTGTGTGTGTGTGTGTGTGTGTGTGTGTGTGTGTGTGTGTGTGTGTGTGTGTGTGTGTGTGTGTGTGTGTGTGTGTGTGTGTGTGTGTGTGTGTGTGTGTGTGTGTGTGTGTGTGTGTGTGTGTGTGTGTGTGTGTGTGTGTGTGTGTGTGTGTGTGTGTGTGTGTGTGTGTGTGTGTGTGTGTGTGTGTGTGTGTGTGTGTGTGTGTGTGTGTGTGTGTGTGTGTGTGTGTGTGTGTGTGTGTGTGTGTGTGTGTGTGTGTGTGTGTGTCAGACGATTCTCAGGAAGTGCGCTGGTTTCGTTCGAACGCCCAGAGAACATCGCTGGCCCGCAGTCTCCTGTGTCTGGTGCTGCTTCTTTCATTTCTGCTTTGAAGACGACTCCAGGACTTGTTTCGCTATTCCGCTTAGTCTTTTGGTCCCAGATGTTTTCAGGAGAGAAGGATAAGAGAAGAAAGAAGTTTTGTGAATGTACAGCTCTCTCCCTCTTTTATTTTATTTTTATTTTTTTTTGCAGCATTTAATGGCAGCACTGACCCCCCCCTTTTTTTCTTCTTCCTCTTTTCTTCCAGTGGAAGCTTTGCAACTAGCTGTGTTCAATACAACTGATTTAATGTGAAGGTCCCTGTATAAAGGATTTGTATAGAAAATATATTGTACTTGTCAGTATGAATTTTACCCATTGTGCTGTGTATGTTTTTGATATGTTGTTGTTTTTGTTATGTTTTTTTTCCCCATGATTTAACGTTCATGTATCCTGAATACATTCTTTACAGAAGTCCTGTCTTTGTATGTAGTCGAAGTGGTTTGTTTGGTACCACTCTTGATTAGGAGAGAGCGTGATAACTCTAAGATAACCTCAGATTGTTGACTTTTCCATTATCCCCTCCCCTCTTATCTTACACAATTTCTCAGGCCAATCAATCACACTGGCTACTTTGACCTACCGAGTTGACCTGATAGATTATGGAAGTGATGTACTGTATCTGTTTGTTACTGAAGCAATGAAATTGTCTCACGGAATTAATTTTGTCATCAATAGCCCAGTCGATGGATTATGTACTGATGTTAATTTGGCTGAAAACCCACATCATAATTGATCCTGGGCATGAATTTAAGTTTTATGGGGGGGGATAATGCAGTTATAATGCAAATAAAAATTTTAATGTGCAATTTAAAAAAAGGAATGTGATTCTTGTGCATTTGTAATTTTTTATACGGCTCTAGCGAAGCTTTTATTTGTCATGGGCCTTTGTTTGAAATCTTGCTGTATTTGAAATACTTCTTTAACAAGTTTTTTTTTTCTTTTCTTTTTTTAATCACATGACCCTATGCGACGCACCTAAAAGGAAAATAATTATACTTTATCTGAATGGAACTGAATGATCAATTTTCTCGTTTCTCAGTACGGATATATCGTGACATTCCACAGCGCTGTTGAAATCTCGATTCTGATTGGTCAGAATACATTGGTTCATTTTCTGAGACAGTAGAAATTGTTGGCTGAAATTCAAATCACGGGTTTATATTGATGCACTCTTTGGAATATTTTGATCATTTCTATAGTAACAACTTTCCCCGGGACTTTTATGGAGGACGCTCTACATAATCAAAGCCTAATAGTAAAACAAATAGATACATAAAGAAGCAAAACTTACTGTTTAATCATTAAATGAGGAGATGGTTATTTAACATTTAGGGAAGGAGTCTCCAGTGTCAGGATTCTTTCTCAGTAACTTGACGAGCTGTATGGTTGTTATTGTTTGTTTTGGGGTTTTATTTGTCTTATTAACGTCAAGGCAGGAATGGTTACAGCACTTAACTTGTTTTGCAGATGACCCAAAGCATCTAAAGTAACTATAAATTGATAAAAAGTACTGTTATTCTTGAATTAATTTTTTAAAAAACAATCAAATTGTGATGTAAGCGGAACTTCGTTGTACATCACGCCACCGTAGTCTCTGATTATGTTCCAATAACAGCACGCCTGGGCAAAATAATATTGCCTCGTATTTCTATTATTCCTCTTTTATTCCTTGTATATTGTATATTGCCTGGCCTTTCTACACGATCAGCAGCATTACAGTGTCCCGTTAATATCTGATTAGCCGAGAGACAGCTTTGCATTTCTCTCCGTGTCAAAGTTACAGTAAGAGAAATAAGACTATATATATATATATAGAGAGAGAGAGAGAGAGAGAGAGATGAATTTCACATGGTGCAATCGCTTATCCAACATTTGAATTTAAAGTTAAAGATCAAACAAGTTGTTAAAACCACAGAGCTAGCCAATGGAGATCAGCCAGGTCAGTTTTTTATCCTGGTCTGTGGCATGTGGGGAGTATTATTTTTTTAATACCATGATTACACAATTCCTTGTAATGTCTGGTGGTGAGATTATGTCCATCTGCGTTATTAAATGTTACAAAAGCTTTTAAAGCACTAAATGGATGATGCTACAATTAGATACTACGTTTTAATGTACATTAAAGTTATAAGCGCTAATGCTGAATCTGTGTTAGAAATATACAGAATAGATCATACATAATACATATGATACAGATCATAAACTTTATCACAATACGAGCTTGGTTAGTGGGTTGTTTTGTACTACAACCATATCTTATGGATGAGGTTTGCATGTTGAACATCAGTATGAAGTCTCTCTCTAAAGTCTGTCTTCCTGCTAAAGACCGATTCGATGTATAGTTCCTGAGTGAATGTGTGATCACTCTCTTTCTATTGAAATGCGTGCAGCCTCTTTTATTCTGCTAACAAGGGCAGGGTGGGGTAAAGTGCTTGGTACATTTTCAAGTCCTGCGACTTCCCCATCACTATCAGCACTGACAATGGTCTCAGTCTGACTCTTCAAGGTGCTTTATTTTTTTCTTTTTCGTTTAACATCACAGTGGTTTACGGATGAGTCGCTCCTTTACCTCAGGAGCCTTATTCACGTTAAATGTCTGAGCTTTAGAGAAATCGCAATGCGCCGGCTGCAAAACGTGTTCCGTTGGATTTCTATTGAGCAAGTAACTCAAGTAAGATTGTTGTGTCGAAACCGACGCTGTTGATTTCTTTCTTTCAGGCACAGGTTCGACGTTCTAGGTCGTCTTAACAGGACAGGCAATTATGTACTAAATTGTTTAATCTTTTATACAGACACGCCCTTTCTCAGTAGATTTGGTTCACTTCGAACCTCCAGGCACCACAATCCTTATATTATTTTTTTTTTTTATGTTAAGGAAGTTTTTAAAGGTTCTGTAGACTGCAGAGACAGCGTGCAGGGATGCGAACGTGAAATCATTATTCAGTACGAACAGATAATGTGTTCTAAACAAATACAAATACATACACATATACGAATAGGAGGCTCAGGTTTTGTTTTTGCTTTGTTTTTTAAAATAGCTTGCCCGAACAGGGCATCGGGAACTGGGCTCTCACAGGATGTGAACAGAAGGTTTTTACTTTCTGTCAGATATGTCAGGTCACTTTGTGATGCATTTAGCATCCATTCATTCATCCTAAGTAGCTGCCTGATCAAGCTTACGGTGGTTTATGAATGCCTCTGGCAAAAGAAGAACATTTTTAAATCATTCTCAGGGCTGGATCGGGAAGTAAGGTCCTGATGGATTTTAACAGGAAACATGGCAAGAACATCACACACACACACGACACTGTTGCCAAACTTACTAACAGATTAGAAAAGGACTGGAAGTGTAGCGGACCGACCGAGACGTGGACCTCGACGAGGACCTCGACGAACTTCCGTTGATGAACGCCCAAACGATGTGGTGCTGGCAAATGTAGTCTTCCGTGTATGGGGACTTTTGGGACACCCTGTAATTTGTTTATATTTTGGGAACTAAATTTGTTAGGGAACATTGCAGGAAGGTACAACTGTGCAAGCGGGATTAAAAACCGTCCAGCGCACATCACTGGAGTAATGTAGCTGAGGTTGAGAATCTGTCAGAAACAGAATTTACAGACCAATCTAATGGTGCTTTGGGGGTTTTTCCTCATCGTGGTAGGGTTCATATACAGTTGCAATCAAAATTATTTCACAACCTGCCTTCTCAGAAATCTGCTTGCAGCCATTGATAGCTTCCTATTTCTGCTCCATCCAGGTATTTCATACATTTTCTGCCATAGCCAGTTCAGGTATTTCATGTGTTCCAGCTCAAGCACACCTGGTGCAGCTAATGAAGCCCTTAGTTTAGCATCAGGTGTGCTTGAGACAACACCCGATTTGCATATTTGTGCTGTTGTGAGGGATTCTATTCAGGGGGGTGAATAATTGTAAAACTGGAGAAATCATTCTAAGTTGCATTTTCAGTTGAATTTGGGGAAACTGCTTGAAGCCTTCGTTGTGTTGAGCTATTTCAATCGCTTTTGTTTGATTTGTTCGTCGCAAACAGCTGAAAGTCTGTACACTGTTTTACAATAAACCTGATTTGCGATGGGGGGGGGGTACTTTTGATTGCGATCGTTTTTTTTGTGTGTTTTTTTTATAAGAAAAACTGTAGGCTACACCCACTTTGCGTTTAAATCCAAACACAGCTACAGATATAAACATCTGGAGCATTAAACCAAGCCCCATTTTTCACTCTAGAAAGAACTAAAGTTCACAAAATGGCGTTCTGATGTGGGGAAAAAAAACAAAAACAAAAAAAAAACAGGATTCATTAGTGAGTTGAGAGAGTAATACTCTCAGGATTTATAGTAACTCCCACTTGCCCTCCTCCCACCATTAGCCTATCCTCTTATCCTCCTGCACCCTGCTGATACAATACAGCCCATTCAACATTGCCAGTTCATATGCACAGGCTCCATCAAATCCCTTTGATAGAAAACCTGGCATGTGGGTTCCGCTGGGCTGAACTGACACGGCAGGATCCACCGAAATGAAAAGCTCGGATGTCTGGGATTACACGCAGGAAATCTGCCGCCCTTTTGTTCAAAAGGAGTGGACATCTCACTCCGAGGGAGCCGTAATCATCCCCTCTGTCATGTCTGACTCCAATTAGACTCACTCGGATGAGCTTTGTCAGACAGCTTGTCCTTTATCTGTCCAACGAGATCACCTTAGCAGGGAAAAGGGGAACACTAACGCAAATACGCAATGTGGGAAAAGAAAATAATAATAATAATAATAATAATAATAATAATAATAAAGGTAGGGAGATTTGAAACGAGATCCATTTCCTCTCACCGCGGGTGTTCTTTGTCATCCACGTCCCTCTTTAGGAGGCTTCCATTCAGATTTAATGCTGCCGCTGACAGCTGTTGATTTGCAGCTCAATCTGAGCATAATGAAGTGGGCAGTGTGGTGCTGTGAAAAACTACTGGCCCCCTTATGATTTCACTCAGTATTGTATGTGTGGGATACAGTACATTTTTATCTTTTTAGGCAAAATGACTGCAGTCTGGAACTTCTTTCAAGATCATTCCATATCACAACAATTTTTAGTCCACAACTTAGTTCATTTAAAATAAATAAATAAATAAAATCTCAGATGACAGGCATTCACAACCATTTCAGGATCCCCACTAATTTAAACTACACCTTTCTAAAACTTTAATTCCCCCCACCCCCCACCAGCAGTTCTACTGTGGACCTCTCTTTGTGTTTTAGATTGTTGTCTTCCTGTATGACCCACAAAGCTTCCGCCTCAGTTTCATCTCCAGCTCACGGAAGAACGATCGGACGTTGCCGTTTTCAATCTTTTCTGACACAGGACAGAATTTATTGTTCCTCCAGTTCCTCCCACACGTCTTCTCATTTAGCATGGAGAGATATTTTAGCGATAGATATTTAACTGGATCCACAGAAATGATTTCGCTGAGCGCGAACTGAAGATCAATACGTCTTCGTTATTAATATTTCAGCATGTGAACATTAGAGATGAGGCTTGAACGCTGAGAAAAGGAAGGAGATGTGATTAGAGGCTGTGTTTGGCTCAGTAAGAGTTACACACACACCCACACACACACCCAGAGCTAAAATTAGCAGAAATGTGTGGGCCTCTAACCAAGATTCAGAGTCATACGACAAAGCATCGGTCTGTAAATGAAATATTAATGTAAATGTTCTCATACGTTATTGTTTCCATAGCAACAACGCATTCACATTGTATAAATACCGGACGCTCCACATAAACAAGGACTAAGAATAAATGGATTAAAATGTACAAAGAAAACCGTATAATCATTGACATGGTGATCCTTCTGCAAGGAGAAGGATGTTTCTTTTGGAAGGAGTCTCCAGTGTCAGTGCTAAAAAAAATTGCCATGGGAAAGTCTAAGGATGAGTCCTCTTTTCCGGCTTATTAACATGAAGAGAGAGAAGAAAAGATGGTGAGGAAACACCCGTTTCTAGCCGCTGGATTGTAAGTGATACCTAGAACTTGCTTAACACAAACATAATGATTTATAAAAGGACAAAAAGTAATTGTTTTTGTTTAAGAAATAAGTAAATGTAATTGCTTACCAACAGCTGTGGTATAAAAGGAATAAAACACATGCTGTTATAGACCGACATTATACTGTAAGTACGCTGTGTTCGATTTATTTATCTTTTTCTCAGATTATCCCGCCCATCATGTGTTTTGTTTTTTTATCCTAATTATATTTCCTGATATTTGACTGGTGGTGTGCTGTTCTTCCTAAGGAATGCTATATTTGCTTTAGATTAGACATGCTGTCCAAAAGCAACTGACGAAAAAGAATTTCCATAAAGGCTAATAAACCAAAAAAACCTCAGATTGAGCGTGGATATATTTCTCAGTTAAACAGCACATCGCTCATTTCTGCCCTGGCTGAGTGCTGACCTTAACTGCAAAGGAAGTCTTTAGCCCTGCACTAGTGGAGAAATTCTGAACACTCTCGAGAAGATTCACTGCACGCTT
Source organism: Ameiurus melas (assembly GCA_012411365.1). Classification (NCBI taxonomy): domain Eukaryota; kingdom Metazoa; phylum Chordata; class Actinopteri; order Siluriformes; family Ictaluridae; genus Ameiurus; species Ameiurus melas. Next base: position 20,888,086 of record CM022763.1, on the reverse strand, counting down.
CACGTGTTCTCCTTCGGGGGATTGCGGTTTAGGGGAAACACGGGACTTGGAAATGGAGCCGTTGCCCTTTCCGGCCTGATAGTTATCATAGCGTTGGCTGCTCTGGGAATTTCTTTGGATTGTGAAATCATTTGTGGATTTTTTATCTGCTGGTCAAACTGGTAAGAGTCAAAATAAGTGAGGCGTACATTGAGCAGAGCTGGCTGTAATCAAGCCTGGCTGTGTTCGGTCAGCCAACTCTAATGATCCCTTTAATTGGATTGATTTAACACGAGGACAATCAGTTTGGGGCTAACTGTTGTTCAACAACATTGCTCACTAATTAAATAAATAAATAATCTGTGATTTGCACTTTTTTTTTGGTTTTTTTAAATAATCCTTTTCACTTTCGTCAGGATGTGAATAATATTTCACAACATTATACTCTTAATATACCTTGACAGGTGCATTTTATACACTATATGTTTTCATGCCATATTGACAACAATATTCGCCCTTTCATTCTCCCCCCTTTCTCTCCCTGCTTCTGGACTGCAGCTCCAGAATGCAATTCAGCGGTGGCAAATGCCTTTGCTCTGTGGCAGTAAACAATGGTGGATGAGGTAAACAAACCCAAGTGACCCTCTCTAACAGGGGGGGAATGGAAGGTTAGCAGGATAGTGTTGTCTGACTTACACTCACACATCGAGCAATACCATATATCACAACAGCCAGGGACATATTTACCCTTAACAAGCACGTGAGGGGAAGGAATCGGAGGTTCGTCGACCTGAAAGCCTGCTGGTGTTGAAAACATCTGCCATAATGCTAATAATTGTAATAAATGCTACTAATTGAGATGAATATTACAGTTATGTTGCTATAACATTATAGGTTGATAGGCAAGGTTGATAGACATAACAATCGATTTTTTTCTGGTTGATTGCTAATTTTCTTACACGTAAACAAAATAATGTACTATTTGGTTTTCTTAGAATTAAAATATTAATTTCACTGGAGAGAGAGAGATAGAGAGAGAGAGAGAGAGAGAGAGAGAAGACTTTTATAAAACGTTTCTTGGAAACTCATTTATTTTATGAAGAAAACTATTGTATGCCAAACATCAGAACAAAATCTAATGTTCAAATTTTTTTTCTGTATTCAGAAGCAAAAATTGTAGGTGTTTAGATTCTCCGCATTCATGAAATGTTACATTCCCCAAAATGTTGATGTCTTCACGTTAGATTTTACACCGAAAAGTGGCAGAAAATCTATATTTCACTGTGAAGACACTCGCAATACAAAAGACTTTTATAGAAAACGTGTGCTGTGATATCGTTTCATTGTTGTTTAAGCAAGAAAACACCATGCTTATTTAAAATATTTGACTAGTTAGTAGATATAACTATTAACCATTTTCAAAGCAGGTAATAAGATATTCGGTTCATTCTGATACTTTAAAACCATGGCTCAAAAATTGGGTTACGGGGACCACGAGTGGGCCATGAAGTGTAACCAGAAGGAGAAGAACAACAAGGGGAAAAAAACAGATTAGTAGTAAGCAAACCCAAAGGAAAATGGGAACGAACCCATGTACAGTGGGGTCCAATAAAGATTTACAGCCACTCTGATAAATCCCTTGCATTGGGAAAAATCAGTCTCAGTGTACATAATCAAGGATTTGCTCTCGACCTTCATGGCAATCTTCATTACGAACAATTACTCTTTCCTTTTTATCTGCCACTTTCATATTCTCCTTTTTTCACCTATCATTCTCACTTTCACCTTCTTGAACTATGTTGGTGCCTTCCTTCCTGTCTGTTCATTCCTACATCAGAGACTTCTCTGCTTATCTGTTGGGCGGTGTGTCAATAACACAGACCCCACAGATACTTCCCAGGCCATCTGGTTTCCACACCGCTGCCAAAACTCCAGAACAGCAGCTGTGTACAGGCTGTGAGGGGTAACAGTCCTATAAAGAACCCCAAATACCAATTATGTTCCAGTCTTATCTTAACAGGCCGAGAGCCCTGACCCTGAACACATTGCCAAAAGCCAGGTTAACCGAGCCAACGGGAACCTGATTGTCTCTGGAATGGGACGCTCAACATTTTAGCCCAAAGCCAGTGACAATTTCAGGGCAATAAGTCTCATCATTACCCAAAAGACAGCTCGCAGTTGGCAAATGACAACTTGATTAATAGAGTAGGCGATGAAGTATGCAGTCCAAACATACTCATCTTCCTGTTTCTAGCTGGGAATAATCCCAGAGGTCCAATGAATGAATTATCTGAAGCCCAAACCAGTCCTCAAAACTGAAGGTCTATTGAAGTTTTAGAAAGCCTTGGACTTAGTAACTGAGTCTGTGTTATTCGGTCAAATTCATAAGCAACCAATGGTTAAAATGGTCATGGAACGCTATTTAATTAGAAGTTTTTGAATATTGGAAATTCCGACCAATTTTCGATGTGAACATAGATAGTGAAGATAGTACGCCTGCAGAAATAAAGGTACCAAGCTTAACTTTTTCTTGTTGCTGGAGTAGTACCATCAATGGTAAATCTTTTCTAGAATTAGTAGGTAAATTTTACCTGGGAAGAAACATGTGGTGTACCTTTAATTACTTTTAGAGTAAGGCTTTTATCTTTTACAGTTGCCAAGTAAGACCCACTGATGGGTAGCAATCTAGGGTGTTAATTAAGACTAATTAATATGCATAGAAAATGACACAATGTGGCTATCTGTATATGGCCTGAGTAGGATTACAATCAGACATTTAAGGCACACACCTAAAGAACGTTTGTTTGCCGTCTAGCAAGCCACAAAAAAAAGACTATAATTAACATAATATTAGGCAGCACCTGTTAACAAAGTCAGGTAATCCAATGTTGTGCCAAATAGTGTGGTTAGTAGCGATAGGGAATGGTTTGCGTCTGTGCTAGCTGATTAAACATACTTGTTTGTGCATGACATTACACTTCTCGCCATTTGACAATGGACAAAATTTCCATTATTATTCAAACCGGTCTTTCACAGTGAGATTAAAAAAGCTGTTCAGGTTCGCATCATATGCCATTGGTGAAATCGGTGAAATAATTGTTATGAGTACACTGATAGTAGCATCTGGGTGGGGTGGTCATGTGAGCAGCGACAAGGAAAGGTACTGTTTAGTACTGATTTTTTTAATGTGGTTAATGTGGCTCGGGAAAGGGAAGTTTGGTGTCCCTTGCTGGAGCTGCTACCCCCGCGACCCGATTACGGATAAGCGGTTGAGGATGGAATTAATGCTTCCGCATCATTGCTCACAATATCTGGCTAGCAAACGCCAACAATGCACAGAAACACGTTCTCACATTTGAGCTATTATCAATTACACTTCCTAAAAATTTCAAAAGCACCGCATGCTGTATTATGATGGCTGAATATATAATATACAATGTCTGAACATCTAATATGTGCAAAAGGGGTCTTTCTTCAAAAATAATTCTGATATAAGACAAATACAGGGTGCATGAACTGCTCCAAAGATCTGAAGAACCCACAGGGGTGTAGCAAATGAAAACACAGAAGTGTGTGTGTGAGTGAGAAAGAGAGAGAGAGAGAGAGAGAGAGAGAGTGGGAGTGCAATAGAGAGAAAAACTGAGTTATTGAGACGGCTCGGTGGGAGACAGCTCCGTGTGGGCTTGTGGGATTGACGCTAGGGCGAATGGATGGGAGGAGGAGGGTTTAGGTCAGAGTCGAGGAGTGATTACTCCAGCAGGAGAGGACTGATCCTGCGATTCATCGCCCTTCCTTGTCCTCCCTTCCCCTATCATCATGCTCTCCTTTCTTCCCCAGGATTACACGCAGGCCAAATGCACCTCGATCCCCTCCAGGCTCGTGTTACATCCTTAGCACTGGAGACTACAGCCACTTCATTAAACTACAGTGTTAGTCCATGAATCAGGCAGGCGGCGACAAAGTTCCTTTCCTTCTTGTGGTACTCGGGGTTTTCAGTGCCCCGGACGAGGGCTTGTTACAGCTCCTTTTCATGGTGCTACAGTCACACCAATTAGACCCACTCATTAGGCTTCAGAATGTGGAAAACACAACTTTTTATTGAACATCCTCCAACAACACAGTGTCTTTTGTTTAGAACTAGGAGCAGTTCATAACTTGTTTTAAAACTGTAATCCGTTATGATTCTTCATAATTGATCAAACTAATTTTTAACCTTTTTATTTTTTTCATTAAAATGGTCACAGCTCTTTAAGAAATAATATAGCGAGTTATTCATTTGATTAAAAAAAAAGTATTAATTAAGTAGAGGTCTCAGTAGAACATGTTTTTTTTTATTTAGAGGTCATTAAATAATGCAATAGAGAACACAGCTATATAATATGAAAACAAGGTAAAATAAAAATACACCACTCTATTATAAAACCATAAGCTAAAATACTTCTAGCATACCTATTTGGCTTCGAGAGCCCTGCTATTACTAATGTAACCTGCTAATAAATCACCAAATCAGATAGATAGCTAGATACATACAAACACCTATCAGTCATAACATTAAAACCACTAACAGGTGAAGTTAATAACATTAATTCTCTCGTTACAGCAGCACCTGTCAAGCAGCGGGATATAGTATGCAGGAAGTGAGCATTGGTTCTCAAAGTTGACGTGTTGGAAGGAGGAAAAATGGGCGAGTGTGAGGATCTGAGAGACTTTGACAAGGGCCGGATTGTGATGTCTAGACATCTGGGTCAGAGCATCTCCAAAACAGAAAGTGTTGTGGGGTGTTCCCGGTATGCAGTGGTTAGTATCTACCAAAAGTGGTCCAAGGAAGGTGGACTGGTGAACCGGCGACAGGATGATGGGTGCCCAAGACTCATTGATTCACGTGGAGAGGAAGGCTAGTTCGTCTGGTCCGATCCCACAGAAGATCTACTGTAGCACAAACCAGTGAAAAAGTAAAAAAAAATTATAATAATAATAATAATAAAGTAACCAAGCTTTCTGTGATGCACTGTGTGTTCTGAAACCTTTCTATATGAAGTTGCGTAGCTGCAGACCGGTCAGAGCGCCCATGCAGACACCTATCCACCACAGAAAGCACCTACAAAGCGTATGTGAACATCAGAAATGGACCATTGAGTAACGGAAGAAGGTGGTCTGGTCTGATGAATCACGTTTTCTTTTACATCACGTGGATGGCTACAAGAAGAAGTGTAATGCTCTGTGCAATGTTCTGCTGGGAAACCTTGGGTCCTGGCGTCCATGTGGATGTTACTTTGTCACGTACCTCCTACTTACATTACAACTTTACATTATTGTATACTTGAGCTTCGCAACATGGAAATGAGGCATAAAAAAACCCAAAAACAAACAAACAACAACAAAAAAACAACTGTTAAATCAATCCAACAATTCTCCAAGCGAAGCCAGATTCCAAGCGCTTTCAGGAAAACACAAACATCTCAGAACGCATCAAAATATTACTGTCATTTTATTTGAAATTCATGATGCGCAATGTTGTTTTGCTCTTATTGTGTTTTGTAGTTACTTCATGACCTTGATTTCAAACTGCTTTAGAAGAGATAAAAAATGAAGACGTATAAACCAGTAAAAAAATAAAGGCAGGTCAAAACAAATGTGCAGAAGACAATAAAGCACGGCACAGCGAGGCAGCAAAAACAACTCAAACACAGACTCTCATCTTGACTTGAGGACTAATTAATAATATACAAGTAATAATGCAGCTAATTAATGCCATGCTACACCTAAATCTAACATTGAAAGGAAAGGAAACCTTAAGGCTCTGTTATTATTATTTTTTTCTTTTTTCAATTTTTTTTTCTTTTAATACACTGCAGATTTTTTTTGCAGCAGATATCCTTGTGGACCAATATTCACATATTCTTCTCATTCTTGAACCCCTTAAGGATATTAAAACATTCCCACATACCCATCGGAACGTCTCCAGACACGGCTAGAAGTCTGTAAAATATATATATATTTTTTAATTCCCCTCTCAAAATGAATAGAGTTGTTGGTTTTTTTTTCAATGAAACGTGTCCTCTCATGATTATATACCTCTTATGTGTGTGGATTTGTAACAATTGAAACTCCATATACATCCACACACACACACACACACACACACACACACACAGAAGGCTCTATAATCTGGACTTCTCCAGACGTGGGATAGAGTCTACACAGTTGGAAGTCGGTATAAACTTCACATTGCTGTCAGCACACTGGGCTGGAAATCCTGTACAAACCTGACAAATCTCCCCTCTCCACTCTCCTCATGAATCTGAAATGCCCCTGATGCATGAGCAAACTGTCGATAATAAGCTTGCACACTGTGCATGAGTAGTGTGTGTGTGTGTGTGTGCTCAGAGAGAGAAAGAGAGAGATTAACATATTCTAAAATGTCTATGGATCCCCTCTCTCTCTCTCATCGATGGAGCTTGGCCATCATTAACTCCTTGTCTGAGTCACGGGTCGTTGCACTTCATCCAGCTCTCTTCTCTGCCTCAGCCCGGCCAAATTTGATCAATCCTTCAGCGCCGTATGACGCCGTCGTCTCAGCCGAGTCTGATTTATCGGGACCATGAGCACCAAAAAACAAACTAACTAACTAATAAGTTCTTTATATAGTACTTGTTATGAAGCATTTTTCTATAACAACAGCTTATGACTAGGAGTGAAACGGTATGAAAATTTAATGGCATAATAACTGCAGAACTCAATATCACAGTAGTATTATATCACCGATTTTATTTCTGCACTGAAGCATCTGTGGGAAACTGCAGTAGGATTGTTATCTAATCTGTTAGATATAGATATACCATATGCTCAGCTTTATTGTCACTTAGTGATGATTTTGCACATAATTTCAAACCGACAAAGATATTTGGCAATACATAAAGTACAACAGCAGTCAAGAAGGCACATATAAACTTGACTTTTTTTAGTGCCCTGATTTTGAAGAGGGACAATTTCATTGGTGGAAAAAACATTACTCAATAGGCTATACTTCCCTATGTACATTTTATTGTACTTAGTTAATAATAAATAGAAGAAGAAAAAGAAGAAGTCATTGGTTTAAGAGATTAATTCAGTGTACATCACAGCACTGTTGAATTCTCAAATCGGATTGGTTCTAATACGTTATCGTTTCTATAGTAACAGCTAATTCACCGGGACTTGTGTGCTGGATATTCCGTGTTATGTGTACATTCCATCTACATTGTATCTACTCTACCAAGTGGATACATTTGAAAACAGCGTTTTCGCGTAGTAGTGTGGACGAAGAAAACAAAGATATTCAAAAATGATGACGTGTTTTTAGTCATGTGACCCATTCAACTCAAAACAAACAAGATGAACAAGATAGTGTGCCTGTTATCCACTTTGATAACGTTAACAAACATTAATTACACTTTGTACAACCTTCAGATTGCTTCCTTTTTTTTATTAAATAAACACCTGACGTGAATGACGCTCATAGCGTTTTATGCACACGCGGTATAAGGATGTAAGCGTTCTCAAATGTTTCGGTGTGGAATTTTTGGAAAATGTTTGAAAATGCCAGTGTAGACAGAGAGCGCTTAAAAAACAAACAAACAAACAAACAAAAAACGCATTTTTCATATCTATCTTTATTCACGTGGACGTAGCTTTAGACTAATAATAAAAAACAGGTCATTATTTAACAACAAAACCAAAATGTCAAAGTGTTGTTATGGTGAAATCCGAAGACTCGAGGCTGAGGCTGGAGAAGGAACGACTGTTTATAGCGGATATAACGTAAGTGATACCACTGATATTCTACATTAAATACAAACAGAAATGGACAAAAAACGTGAGATGCGTCATTCATTAATAAATTACACATTGAAACTGTCAACAAATCGCAGTGAAAAACACTAATCACACTGACGCAACGTTGATTATTTTCTTACAACAGCATGCCCCATGTGTTTTATTGCTTATTTATGTGTATAATATTTAGTAGGCTTATATCAGTTGAAGGCTACTATAAGTGGCTATAAGTTGTCGCTTAAAGCCTGCAAACCACCAGGGGGTGCCATGATTATAAATATAGATGTGCAAAAAACAAACAAACAAACAAACAAAAACAGACACTACTATGATCAGTCAGAAATGTCTATGTATTAGATAGGCGTGGGGGGAGGGGGGGTTCATGGTGTTAGAGATTAGAAACTGAAATTTACATCACTAAATTAGGTCACTAATGCAACTAGTATAAATAAAAGTCGTGTAAGAAGTGTTGGGCTATCAAGTCAAGTTGACTCTTCCAAAACAATAATGTATTACTTCTGCGCATTCAATCTTGAATAGAAACGTCTTTGTGTCTTATGAAAGCAAACTTCTTTAAAGCACAAAGAAGTCGGTGGAGCTGGGGTTTTTTTTTTTTAAACAAATGGTATAGCTATTCGTGCAAACGGCACTATTTTTTTAAACGGCTGAAACACCTCTAGGTATCAGTAAAGTGGATGCTGCTGTAAAGCTGGAAATGTTCTCAGGAGAACGTATCCTAAGGGAAGACATGCTCTTTCTGTAGGAGCTATGAAGCTGTCACTGCTCTCCTGCCATCATTTCCAAGCACACCACTGCTCGAGTCGCACTGGGAGAAGCACAGGCATCTGTCAGCAGATTTGGTGTCTTGACTATCTGAATAAGAAGGACAGAATAATAACAAACTCCTGGGGAACGCAGGAAAAAATCCTTCCCTGATGGAGTGTAGAGACGGAGGGAGCGAGCCCGGCGTTAATGTGGCCCTGCTGTTGTCTGGAAATGCCAGTGATCAGCATTTATGAGGAAGCACGAAAGAAGCGCAGGGCGTGACTCACACAAACCTGCTGCTGAGCTGTTTGAAGGGACGACAAAGTGAAGTTCAGGGTTTTTAAAGTGATTAGTTCGGGAAGATGGAGAGAAATGTAACACTGCCATCTAGGGGATGGACGGAGAGCATCTCTGCGGCGTGTGGAGGGAGATTAAGGAGTTCTGTTGCATATTTGATGTAAATGAGCGAGCACGTGTCAGTAAGGAGGCGCCCGGATGCCCTTGGTGTCTCTCTATTGGGACTAACAGGAGCACGAGACAAAGATGGAGACGTAACATGCCGTGGCACAGTGATTCGTCTTCTGCGACAAAAGAGGAGCAATAAGAGAGAGGGAACAAAAGGCAGAGAAAGACGTAGAGAAAATTAGAGAGAGAGAGAGAGTGCGTTTCTGTGAGAGACAGAAAGAAAGGGAGGCAAGAGGGAGGGAGGCAAGAGGGTGGGAGAAAGAGAGGAAGGTGAGAAAGCGAGGTTGAAAGAGAGAAAGGTGAGAAAGATGGTGAGACAGACAGGTTGAGAGTGAGAGAGCTGAGAAAGAGGTGAAAGACAGGGAAGTGGAAAGGTGAGAGGGATGAGGGCGAGAGATGGTGAGACACACAGGGTGAGAAAAAGAAGAGACAGAAAGAGAGGGAAGGAGACAGACAGCAAAGTGAAGAGTGGCGTGAGAAAGGGCCAGGAATGTAGAAGAAATAAAAGAGAGAGAAGGAACAAAAAGTAGGACAGAGAGAGAGAGAGAGAGAGAGAGAGAGAGAGAGAATAAGTGAGAGAACGCAAGGAGGCAGAAGAGAGTGAAGAGGAGCAGATGACATTTTTGACAGTAAAAAAAAAACAAAAAACAGGATAAATTGCCAGAGAAACACATTTGTCGAAATAAAGAATGGAATGATGATAGATGTGAGCTTTTCACTCTCTGGTGCCAGCAAATGACCGTTTCCAGCTTCACATTAAAACGTGTTCTGCTTTTATTTATGGATGACAAATGTGTTCATTAACTACTGCAAATGAGAAATTAGTACTTGCCCAATTTTATTAGCATGTGCATCCACTCTGTCCAAACACCCTGCCGTAAACTCGGTTTAAGGAAGGGTCACACGGTCTGGCGTTTAAAGAGCTGATGACAGAACTCACAGACTGGTTTCTACAAATTGTCAGTGGCACTTTAGTTTGTCAGTTTCACTTTAACCCGATATTTGGATGGAAACATGGCTTACGGCTGCTTCTATAATGTATAAATGGAGCCATTTGTTTTTTGTGGGGAAAACAATGCCGTCATTATTCAGTCAATTTAATGTCTGAACGTAATTATTACTGGAGTATCTCTGAGATTTTTAGTCTAGTAATTCAGTCATTTTTACAAACTACACATTCCCAGGTTTTGGAAAGAGCAGGTCATGTATCTGTGTACCTACCTCAAACACAGATCAGCCATAACATTAAAGTCACCTGTCTAATACTGTGTAGGTCAATCTTGTGCCTCCAAAATAGCTCTGACCTGTCGATGCGTGGACTCCACAAGACCTCTGAAGGTGTGCTGTGGTATACAAGACCAAGACATTAGTAGCAAGATCGGACCAATTTGTGCTACAATTATCTCTTCTGTGGGATCGGACCAAATGGGCTAGCCTTCACTCCCCACATGCATCAATGGTAAATGGTCGACACTTTTATATACTTATATTTAGTGGGTCTACAAAAGGCTTTACACTGGCTCTCATTCACCCATTCACACACACACACACACACTCACACACCAATGGTGGCAGAGCTGCAATGCAAGGCACTAGCTTGCCATCGGGAGCAACTTGACGATGAAGGCAACCAATGAGCCTTGGGTGTACATGACCCTGTTGTCGGTCCATCGGTTGTCCTTCCTTGGACCACTTTTAGTTGGTACTAACCACTTCCATCCCAAGAACACCCCCACAAGACCTGCCGTTTGGATATGCCCAGTTTGATATTTGGTTCCACACTGCACGTAATTTAACTAACCAAAAAAAGCAAAGAAAAAAAACCCAATGCTGTTTGAAAGGTGAGTAGAACTGAAAACATACTTTCTTTCATTGGTCAGAAACATAGCAGCTGAAAAATATAAACACACCTTTACCAAGTGCACATGTCTAGTAAATCACAAGAATCACCCAAGCAACAGAGATGACGGAAAGAACTAAAGAGCTGCTGCATTGATCTCGTCAGGTCGACATGAAGGAAGGGCTTTTAGGATCCAGGAGACTAGGACTTGGACCACAAATCAAGACCTGTGGTATAATCTTGAGGTAGAACTGATTTTAAACTGCATAGGTATAATAAACAAACTAGTTTGTAATGTCAGATTATTACAACCATCACTTCAGCCTAGTTCAAGGTATGCGCTCATACACATGGGTTATATCCAAGATGGCGGCACGGCAGTAGCACGCAGCGGCCTCTCCGGAGCCAAAGTGGTGCTAGTCCTGTCTTGTACTCCATTTTTATTTATTTATTACAGCACATGGACATCAGAGAAACCGGTGTTCATGTGTACCATCGTCAGACACTGCTAAAATACAGAAATTATGCAACGACTAACCCGCGCATCCTCGGAGACCAGGCCTGCAGTCCTCGGTGTCGCCTGATGCCGGTGTCCAGGGGAGGGGACGTCGAAAGCAGTGTGCGTGGGAGTTGTTCAGAGGTCCATGCTAGGCTAAAAGCAAACCCTAGTCGACCGGCTTCCCCGTCTACCCTGCTCTCCAATGTCGTCTCCCTGGACAATAAACTGGGTTATATCCGACTCCAGCAGGCCACGCGGAGTGAATTTAGAGAATGCTGGGTCTTTATTCCCATTGACACGTGGCTCAGTGACCGAGTTCCGGACGCCGCCATTCAGCTCGTTTCATACGGACAGAAAGGCAGCTCTGTGCGGTGAGACCCGCCATGGTGGCGTGTGTTTACATCAACACGGAATGGTGCAAGACCTCGGTGCTAGTTTCTAATTCCTGCTCATCGATGGTGGAGTTTGTGACCGTTAGGGGATTCACCACTGTCCTGATAATCGGAGTGGACATTCCCCGCAGTGCTAGTGCTAAAGAGGAACTCTGTGCTGTTAGTGACCTGCAGAACACACACCGCGATGTGTTTATCATCGCCGGAGATTTCAACCATGCGACTCTTAAAACTTTGCTCCCTAAATTTCACCATGTGGACTGAGATGAGAGGGGCGGACACCTGGGTCTTGTTTACACAAACATCCCCATGCGTACAGGGCAGAGCCCCATCCCCAAGTTCAGCTACACAGCCCCGCCCACACCTCAGCTTCTCAGACCACAGCCCCTGCCCACACCTCATCTACACAGACCACAGCCCCGCCCACACCTCAGCTTCTCAGACCCCGCTACCCACCTCATTAGACCCGCTGCAGTTCACGTATCGCATCAACCGCTCAACAGACGATGCCATCGACACAAACCCTACATCTCACCCACCTGGACAAGAAGGACACCTACGTTCGAATGCTGTTCATAGACTTCAGCATTCACCACAATCATTCCTCAGCACCTGATTGGAAAGCTGAACCTGCTGGGCCTGAACACACCCATCTGCAACTGGATCCTGGACTTCCTGACTGGGAGACTTCGATCAGCCCGGCTCGGGAACAACTTCTCCAGCACCACCACGCTGAGCACGGGGTCCCTCAGGGCCGCATGCTCAGTCCACTGCTGTTCACTCTGCTGATTCACGACTGTGCAGGAACGCACGGCTCCAATCACATCATGAAGTTCGCGATGACACGACCGTGGTGGGTCTCATCAGCAAGAACAACGAGTCAGCATACAGAGAGGAGGTGCAGCAGCTAACAGGCTGGTGCAGATCCAACAACCTGTCTCTGAATGTGGGCAAAACAAAAGAGATGGTTGTTGACTTCAAGAAAGCATGGAGCGACCATTCTCCGCTGAACGTCGATGGCGATTAGATTTATAAAAAATATAGTATTTAGTTTATCGTTAGTATTATACACTTTACCTGGCTGCTACTGCAATGGCTGCTATGTCCGTGTTTGGTATACATGAATCTGCTGAATACGCAGTCATAGCATGTTATGTTCACATTTACATCATTTTAAATGATATTGTTACTCCTCGGCAAATTTCTTCTGCACTACCTGTTATATCAGACACTTACACACCAACACTGTGTACTGTTAGGTGCTACACTGTCTCTTACTGTACCCGTTGTCCTGTTTTAGTAGGACTGTACTGTCCTGTGTTTTTAACACACATCTGCACGTGTGCTTTGTGTAGAATGTTTAGATCTTATTTAGTTCTGTGTCTCATGTGGTTAGTGTGTTGTGTTGAATGTTGTTTCGTTTCACTGTGTACTGTACCAGCTGTATATGGCTGAAATGACAATAAAACCACTTGAACTTGGACATGCTGCAGTGCAAGATTGTTTTAAATCAGCCCGAGCTCAACGCCGCCCCCTTGTGTTCAGTAAATGAAAAGGAAATTCGGTTTTGTTACATTATTTAGAATAGGAAGGAATCAGGCTTCCTTGCAAAAAGTTCAGGGATGGCCTGTGATCTGGGATCTCTACTCAAATTCAGCATGTATAGATTTACTTTCATTTTTTTATATTTTAAATACTTCTACACACATCTATGTTGTTTCACGTCTCCACTGGTTTCCTTCTTAGTCGATGTTTTTTTCCCAGTTCTCGGTCTAGGGGTGCCTGGGAGTCCACTACCAGTCCTGACTGATTAAATCAGTCCTGACCCTGCAGACACTCTGACCTTTTAGAGATGGACGACATCTTTCTCTCTCTCTACCTCTCTCTTTCTCTCTCCCTCTATCTTTTACTGTCTCTCAATCAGCCAACCCATGTCCTTACTCTGCCCCTCTCCATCCTTCTCCGTCTGATGAGGGTCTGACAGTTCGGCTTTGTGCTTTTCGTTAACAGTTCTATTCTGTGCAATTTGCTCGTGTCCTGCTGTGCAGTATCCAGAGGAGAAGCTACAGCTCAGGCGAGGCAAGTAAGCGTCAGGGGCCCGAGCATTAACAGGTATCCGAAAGGCTGATCATGGAAGTAATTTTGAGGAATCTTAATGTAATTTCTACAGTGGTTTTTTTTTTTTTACATTTTATTATATTAACTCATAATTGTCAAAAAGCAGCTTTATGGAAACCTGGATGTGGATTTTAATCACTAATGAGCAAACCAGAGGTGACAGTGGCATGGGAAAACCATGTGAGGAAAAAGAAACCATGACAGGAACCAGTCTCAGAAGGGTGTCTCCAGATAGTGGGGTTATAAATCATCAATCTTCTACAACTTTATACTACAAAGCCAAACAGTAGTAAGAGTGATGATAAGATATTCCGTTTTTTACATATAGACCTACAGAATTATTTAGGGTTTTATGGGGGAAAAAAAGTGATTGTGTTACATGAAGTAAAAAGTAAGCCATGATACAGCGCCCCCTGGAGCAGAGAGGGTTACAGGCCTTGTTCAAGACCTTCTGATCAGCATACGGCCAAGCCACCACTGCCCCGTGGAACTATCTGTAAATATGAGTTTGTGTATTATTAAGCTATTCATTTTATATTTTAGTTATACTGTCAGTTGTTATTGGGTTAATTGTTGGATTTTACTCTATAATGTCTATTTAAGCTATAAAAAATAAAAATGTTTAGACTCTATTAGAGGCTTTTTGCCTACTGATCTTTCTCTCTTTGTTCCCTCTTGGTTTCTGGAGGGGTTTTTCCTTGAACTTGTTCTCATCATGTTTCTCCCAGAGCCATTCGGTGATGATTAATTAAGCCTTTGGGCTGAGTAGAGACTCTTCACTCGTTTTTGGAAAACAAACCATTAAATCGCTTGTTATGTGCCATAATAAAGAAGGAACAAAACACAACGTGTGTATGTACCTAATAAATTTATTTTTACATTTTAAAACGGCTGCAGTGTAAGAGCAATAAAAGTATTCTGGGTCAAGCTGCTATGGGAAAATAATTAACAACAGGGCGGTGTGATGTGGCGTGAAGTAACCCATAGTTAACACTTAAGCACATCATACTTTTTATCCATTGTAGCTACATGTAAAGTTGTGGAACACGCATTAAACAATTTAGTTTCTGTTATAATTTATAGAATTTATACTTTTTTTGATCTTGTGAAGTTGTATATACCTTGTCAAGTTACTATGAAATCGCACAAAATGGGTGTCTGTGGCTTGGGTGGTAGAGCGGGTTGTCCACTAATTGTAGGATTGGCGGTTTGATTTGATTGCAGTATATACGTAAGTCCAGACCAGACCATGAAATCCTGAAGACTGTCCCGTGTCTGAGAACTTAAGTTACAGCTTTACCTCTGTATGTTACAAAATGCTGACAACGTAGATGCCTTCCAAAATGAAACTAAACATCTCCTCAGAGAAAACGTCACCATATAAACGATTACACGGATATATTTTTTAATCCATTTATGTGATGCAGCCACCATACAAGTGTAAAGTTGTTCCTATAGAAATGATAACGCGTATTAAAACGAGTGCATTAATGTAAACTGCTGTTATAGTGAATAAATCAACACCTTCTGTCCAATCAGAATGGAGAATTCAGGAGCACTGTGGTGGTATGAGGAGTTATGCTATATCGAGCTGTACGTAATGCGGACAGGCTGACGCCGTATACACAAGTGACATAATGATTAACGAGTTCTTTGTTGTCACTTATATCTGTTGCCATTGGCGATGTGAGACAGTGTGAGACAGGTCAATCACTGTTTTGGCCTGCGAAGCGCTAAAATCAGCCAGCATTCCTTTGGATTTAGCACAAGGAAAGTTTGCAGTTGCTGGCATCATCCATCATTAGGTGTGGTGTCACCTACCAGAGATGGAAACTACAGGCAGGGAGTTGTGTGTGTGTGTGTGTGTGTGTGTGTGTGTGTGTGTGTGTGTGTGTGTGTGCGTGTGTGTGTGTGCGCAGGTTTGCTTGTGAGGCAACGTTTTTATTGGCCCATAATGAATTCCCCATGCATCATAAAGCCAGAGCTATATCCCTACACAAGACCCACAGCCTGTTCCCCAGCTCTGTTTACAGCTCCTGCAGCACGCACGGCGGATCCGGCGACACTCAAGCAGAACCTTGAACTGTGAACACATCATTTCCTCAAGTTGGCTGGCTCCACCTGTACTATCGATCAAACTTGAGAAGAAGTGATCCAGCAGTCGTGAAGTCGAAAAAAAAATATGATTGTGAATGCTCATTTTATTACTGGGTATGAATCTAGCTATCAGAATGATATACAGAATGTGTTTCTATATATTGTATTTAATAACAAGAGTGTGCAGACGCACTCACAGACTGTCCCTGGCTTCTGCGTCTCACACCCAGGAGGATTCCCACCAGATCCGCTCAGGCAGCTGACTATCACTCCTGACACATCAAACCGCGGTTTTGGCATGCCTTCTGGGTGACTGGACTCACTTAGGGATTGAGATGAAACACACATGATGGCGAATGTGTAAATATCACAGCTGACTCCTCCAGTGTGATCCCGTACTGTACAGTCACTCTGCCAGGATGACATTCCCTAAAAGAGAAGTATTTGCAAATCTGAACGTGAACAAGAATAGGATGTGACATTTCAGAAGGGTATCAGCCAAATGCTGTAGGCTCTTACACCTAATCACTGCTAGGAGCAGGTGTTAAAATCTAAAAATATAGGGCCAGGCACCACAGGCAAAAACGCTCATTTTGGTTCCAGCTGTTTTTTCATCTAAAACTTTCTCCAGGACAACAGGGCAACACAGAACAGTGAGCAAGACAACATACAGTGCAATACACAACATTCCATCACAATAAAACAACAACCACAAAACATCCATTCATCCATCCATCTTTTACCACTTACTCGATTACTGTGGGTCGCGGAACCACAAAACATCTGTTGAAAAATTCAAACATATTGCATATGCTAATATACAGTATTTTCTAAGTATAATACAAAAATAACTTATATTGACTTATATCATTTTAAAACATTAAGTTTAATTCAGACCCAAGGAAAAAGAAGTATTAATATTTTTTTCAATAATGTACTCCTTTACATAACTACTATTACTTTATTATAAATTTTTTTTGGCTTTTGAAATAGTTTGCTTCTGAAGTCTGTCTTCTGTCAAGTGAAATTTGGAGTGACAAACCCCCTAACGCCCTTCTCTGAGCGGTGGTTAATGACCTTCCTGGATTATTATTTTTGAAATGACTTACCTTTCTTATATCTTTCTTTTTGAATTTCTATTCATCTAAACACACAGAAACGCTTATCTAGAGTAATCCAGAGTGATCCGATGTTCACACTGGCAATAAACGCCATATAAACGGACCAAAAAATAAACAAGACACGTGTATAATAGACGCTGTGGTTGAATTTTCTGAGAGGAGACTGAGAGCTTATTCGATTATTTTTGAGAGAAGTCTCCACGATATTAAACGTAACTATAAATGAATTTAAAAAAAAGAATGACGCTGTTCTTTAACTAAAAAAAAAAATATTCATTTGTTGGCAAATTGGTGAGATACGAGAGGAATAAAACACTTGAGGACTGCTAAAGGTAAACATAAAGTGCAGAATTAATGCACAATCATTTAGAACATTGCAGTCACGGTCATTGTTATTTATGATTATCAAACCTTAGTCAAATCTTAAGACCACAAATGGAAAAGCATCATTTCTGTTCCAAGCTGTCCTGAGTCCTGAGAAGTACATTCAATATTTTTAAACATGTGAATCTTTTCGGTTTCAAATATAAATATGTTTTTGGATCTGAAACTGCCACAACCTTCAGAATCCCCTAAAAACCTTTCACATAAAAACCACAGACACAGAGACAGATGTTTCAGTCAGATGTTTCTGATTTGAAGCCTTTCTACTTCCCCTTTGCTTGACTCCAGGATGTGAAATAAATATTTTAAATTTATAGATTCATAAGAGTGTTGTACACATGACAGTGTTATGTATATGTAATACTGTATCTTCATCAGAGGTATCTTCCTGCTTGAGGAATTGTATTTCATTACTTTACTGAAGTATTATATTGGCATATTTACACTTTACTTGAGTACTGAAATGATTGAAAATTGAATAATTCTACTCTTACATAATTATATTCACATGAAACAAAAATGGGCTCTGTTACTCCTTGATTTAAACCTTCAAAGTACTTCTTATAAACCTCTGAGGTCTCATCCACCCATGTTATATATGTGTCAGTAAAACTGGCTCAGTTTAGCATCCAAACATGATCAGCAGTCGTGTGAATTCATCATCTGCAGTGACCTTCTCATTCTACAGAATGCAGTTAGCACTATCGCTATCCACGTGTGTCTGGACAAACCGCTAGTCTGCAGTGGAACTTGAGGACAAGTGTCCCTGGACCTTCCGCAGTAAAATGGTTCACTATGCTAAAGATAGCATATTGATTCATATGAACTGAGGTGTCTCCTCATTTGCTCTCACTCATTTGCCAACATTAACTGATTATATTTAACTATGATAGACTGTTGTTTTTGTTGTTGTTGTTGTTGCTAATGCCAGGTTAGACTAACTTACGTAAAGTGGCTAGACAGCAAGTCCAATTCTAGCTAATGCTAAATGCTTACAGGATATATTACTTCTGGTTAATTCATTAGCAAATTACGTTAGCAAAACCAACTTTTCTCTTTCATTTGAGTGAACTGTCTACATCTATACTTTCAGTTAAATTTAATCATTTCCTTTATAGATAATTTCTCAGTATTTTGCACACTAATCTTAACAGGAAATAAAACATGTTAAGAATACACAATATTGAAAAACCAAGGAAAGAGAGAGAGAGCCGTGAGTCTGCAAGCCTGAAGGGACCAGCCGAGTTCCATTTAATCCTCCTGTCATCAGGAGATGTTCTGTGGCACGGCCTGGTTGGCAACCCTGGCGTTCCGCTCGGTCGCTTGTGCCCCATGGCTCTGGTGGGGTATGGCTTGGCATTATTGCTTTGTAACTGGTCGAAAAAGCTGCCTGTCTGTGACCTGTGTGGAAAGACACACATGAACGAGCACGGATTTGCACAGATACAGCCCAATATCTCTGTGCGTCACATTATTTATTGTCTTCTGTGCCAATATTGGGTTCTTTCTGGACTCTGCATCGCATCAGTGCTCTCAGACCCAGGCGAGGATTAGCACAGAGGTAGGTGCCATGACTTATCAGTAAGATTTTATTTAACATGTAGCTGAGCGGTTAACGTGTGTACTAGTGACTGGAAACTTGTCAGTTCAAATCCCAACACTCTGACTTTTAAGCAGGAAGCGTAGCTTGTAAGGGATCGACTCTGTGCTTGGATTGGATTGTTAAAAGCAGCTTTTAAAAGAATTAACTGCAACGTTTTACATTAAGGTTCACGAACAAGCATGCACTCATTGATCACTTCATCCGGGTAATACATCCATCTATCTTCTACCGCTTACTCCTCCGGGTAATACATACACCTCGTTATTTCCTTATCTGCTAAAGATTATTGCATTCATTAATTCAGCATGATGAAAGCATTGCTATTAATACATGCATACTTGTGGGCTTTAATCTAAATCGTTACAGAATGAATCTGCTTTACAGGCTTGGTGAAGTATTGTAGTACACGCGCCACTTTTTTTTAATGGTTTTAATACATTTCCGAAGGGATTATTTTACTGGTCCAAAGCAGCTCCTGAGGCATTATGGCCGCTCGATACTAAAGCTGCAAGCCATAGCATTACAGCAGGGTCTGAAGGGGCCTTTTTGTGTCTATCAATCACCCAAACTATTTTGCTCCAATCCATGCAGGCGATGAATTTGGCCCGGATTCATGACAAACAAAAGCTAAAGACATTTTGGGAGGAGAAGATAGAGAGACACGATCAGATGACTGGGAACGAAGAAGCCAGAATGAAGAGTAGTGCTTTATCAAAGTACGTACGCCTGCCACATCTAACACCGGCTCAGCCTAAATGACTTTCCGTAGGGAGAATTGGGTCTTTATCAAAACGGATTCTTTGTTTCTGTCACAGGGACTTTTTTTTCCCCAGGGCTTATTATTGTCTGGCAGGGGTGATTACCAAGAAAACCCTGTCTATTAAATCCAAATTGGAGATTATTGTGAAAAACGACTCGGGGTGTGGGAGCCATATGTGCAGTGAAGGAATACATTGTTAAGACCGCAGCAGAAGAAGGAAAGGGATGATTAGATTTAGCCTTTTTTGATAAAAAGCAGATTTTCGGAAGCTTATTGATTCCAATTTATACGCAGCTAAAGCCAGCACCAGTTGGTCAGTTATATGAGGAGACCTTCGTCAAATTCCACTAGCATGACCAGTGGAAGGAAGGGGTGAAGGATTGTTCATCCATCCATCCATCCATCCATCTTCTACCGCTTACTCCTTTTTCAGGGTTGCGGGGAACCTGGAGTCTATCCCAGGGAACATCGGTTACAAGGTGGGGTACACCCTGGGCAGGGTGCCAGTCCATCGCAGGGGGTGAAGGAATGTTGATTATTATTATTATTATTATTATTATTATTACCACCACAGTACTTTTGAATGCTCGATTCTGATTGGTCCATAACATTTATGAAAGGAGTCTCCAGTGTCAGGGCCCTGTAACAGTCAGTATGTTTTCCACCACAGGAATGTCTTCAGGACAGATGAGTTTGTGCGTTCAGGTTTCACTATTTTTTATTTCAAGTAAGGGGAAAAAAACAAAACACAAAAAAGAGACTGTTTATAACTGCTATAATGCAAGTGATGTTTAACAATATTAAACATAACTATAAACACTTAAAAGAATATAGTCTAAAAAAATGTGTTAGCATTGGAAAAGTGCTGAGTTGGAAGCAATAATAATAAAATAAAAAGTAATAATAAAACACTACAGGGCATGCTGTTATTGGAAAATAATCCACTTCAGGGTCATTGCACTAATTTATTTATTTTGTGTGTGTGTGTGTGTGTGTGTGTGTGTAAGGCCAAATCACACAACCTCATTGTTGAATATTTATCTAATAACAGTGTTCTATTTTCTGTACTTGTACATTACTATCATCGACCTTCTCAGTATTTCCAGATTTTGTTCTCGGGGATGAATTAAACTAGTCAAAACATAGCTGCATTAAATATATTACATATATTACATTACCAGAGTGAGTAAAAACTCATTCATTAACATGTGAGAAATAACGAATGTTTGTTGCCCTTGGAGAAACTGACTCAGTATGTTTCTAGTTACAGATCAGTAATAAGAATGGAAGAGAATGAGGGCAGAAGATTGAATTATCTCAAATTAATGTAACTCTAAATCCTAGCAGCTTTACACTGATGTGTGAGTGTGTGTGTGTGTGTGTGTGTGTGTGTGTTTATTTATTTATTTACTTATTTATTTATTTACCAACCATTTGTCTCTTCCATAAGGCTGGTATGGATTAACACATTTGCAGTGTTACAAACACACACCAATCCCCTGGCCTTGGCCCTCTCACTAATACAGAAGAAAATGTTGTTTTAGGACACCTAGAGACACATGTGCTGCTCTGTGGGACTTTACTGAATGTATAGATTGTTTAAGATGACCTAATGCAACCGGTTTCAGGGCAAATCCATGGGTTTTATTAAAAAGAGAAGAGACATAAAGTGCAAATCCTTTCTAGTTTTAACTGACGATAGTTTGTGGTCGAAACGCAGTGGACGAAAGTTGGCTGAATTTGAAAGAAAAAAATTAACGAAATGTTCATCTACAATCTAGCTACAAAAAGAACAGATGACCAAGAAGTTAAGAATAAATTGTGGATGTACACTTCTCGACAAAAAGAAGTAAACATTAGTGCTATAAATTAATTTCCTCATTTTGATAAAATGTTGCACAATTATTTTTTTTCCCCCAACCACCGAAAGCTATTCAGCAAATTTGGACAATTCTTCTGCCACAGAATGCTGAGACTGTGCCTCTCCACAGGTTACGGAAGGAGTGGATCCAGAGGCTGCTGAGTCGGAACCACGGTACGAACGGGAATACAAACACCTTGGAAATTAAAAAGGACTGAGGATAGAAAACTCAATTCTTATCGCATCATAGATGTATTCTGTTCACTCGTGTTTGCTTTTAGCCCGCTGGATATTAATAAACTATAATACAGGCCTAACTTTAAATTGTGCGCACGTTTGCCTTTGTTCAGAATGATGAGGATGTGGTTATGTGGGATTTAGTTTCGCAGCAGCCACATTCTCAGGATTTGGTGCCCTTTCAGTCCCCATGACCTACTGCAGATATAATTAACAAGAGAATTTGCAGATATTTCATAGTCATGTTAATTTATAGATTCACATATTCTGTAATGTGCACTACAAAAAAAAAGTATAAAGCTGCTTAAAAAAAATTGTTTGTTTCATTGGAATATCAGCTATTTTCATGTCCCCATTCTTCACTGTTACATTTTAATGGTTTATGTTTATATCTCATTTTTGCTTTTATTGACATTTAAACATCATGATGATTATGAAAACATCGTGAGATTATCATGAGAAGATGCAGAATTTTGTCTCGTTTACAAAGTCTCCAGGCCAGAGAGTTTATTCATTTATATCTAGCAAATCTTTGACCATGGGCAACCTCCGTACGCTCTCCTTGGCTTGCTCTTTTGCCTCGAACTTGTTCTAAACAAGTACTCGTGGACTCATAGCTACCACTATCCATCCATCCATCCATCCATCCATCCATCCATCCATCTACCTTCTATACCACTTACTCCTTTTCAGGGTCGCGGGGATACTGGAGCCTATCCCAGGGAGCATGGGGCACAAGGCTGGGTACACCCTGGACAGGGTGCCAGTCCATCACATACACACTCACACAAACATTCATACACTACGGACACAAACTTGTGCAAATTTTATAAGCAATGTCTTCTCTAAGTAAGTGCATTTACAAATCAACTTGCAATTTTTAAGTACAAGCACATTTATAACCCATCTGTGTGACTTCTGATGGCAATGGACCTAATTTAGGTTTGACCGCAGCTTATGCTGGAGGTGAATACTTTTACAATGTAAAAGCTGTGATTGCACAAGTAATTCTTTGCAAATTATAATGCTCTTTCCACTTCAACATTATTGGGTGTTTTGACCTATTAACTAAATAAAGTCCATTTCAGTACCAGGTTGAAATTGTGACACTACAAAACATGGAACAGTTCAAAAAAGGGGATGAATATTTATGCACAGCACTGCATAGAGGCCTTAATTACATTATGCATACTGGATTACATCGACATGCATGTGCTTTTATTTTGGTTTTGTAACCGTAGTGCTTTAGAAAGATCCTCACAAACAGGAAAAGAAAATGGCTGAAACTTAGAACATGTGACACACTTGATTATTAATATTTTGTTTAGAAACCAGGGGAAAGTGAGAGAAACCAAGTTCCCAAGAAGCTTATTCAGCAGATCTGACTGAAGTGTCTATTTGAGTGCTGACAAGGTCACAAAATGCACTAGAAACAGGAACTTGAAGTAGCGGAAGGAAGGACCACTTTTGATCAAATTCCTGACTATGAATGTGTCATTATTAAGAATCTTTGCAGTTGAGCCCCAAAAAATAAATAAATAAATAATTCATTCATTCATTCATTCTACCTGCAGAAATGCTCAGAACAAAACAATCCAGGTTTAGATTAATCTTCTGGTGCCACCCAGTGGATGATACAGTATACAAATGGGTGTCAAACACAAAGCATTACGACCTTATTACATCTAATTTTTATACCAGTGATGAGTTTGAGATGCAGAGTCTTGCAAACTGTACTTTTGCAAGCATGATTCTCAAAGACACAAACTGCTCTAGGATTATGCAAACATTGTGCAGCCTGTAACCATGCCAGTGTTTTAAGAACCATCACAATGAAAGCAGAACTTTTGCTCTCCTGCCAAATCAGCATTTAGAATGAGGGAATGGCTCCATGCGATACGATAATCAACAACACAACATTATCATATAAATAACGTCAGGCATGTACTGGTGCGAATGCATTAATTCAATCTTTATATTTAAATGAATGCTATGAACTTTTCCTATTCAAAACCTATAGTGACGGATCGCCCTTCATCCTCCATCTTCGTATCATTACAAACATTCGCAATACATTTTTATTTTCTATTTTTTTTAATCTTGTCATAATTTTATCATTCATTTACTTCACTCATAAAGAAGTATTTCTTAATGCTAAAAATGAATTTTCTTGTTGCAAGATGATATTATTTGCAAGGTGAAGCATCCACTTGTACACAATGGGGAACTATGTGACTACACTATGTGAGGCTCATGTAACCTCAGGCATACAGTCCATTCTGCTGCAACACACTCTTCCGCAAATCAAGAATTCACAGAAATAGAAAAGCTACATACTCAGAAATTATTTATTGTCACGGGACTTGTTTGAGTGCAACATCTGTATGAAAAACTATAGAATATCACACACACCGTTGTATAATAAAACATGTTTATTATGACAGAAAACATGGTAGTACTTTTAAACTGAGCTTACTCTACAGTCTTTATACATCATGCCACTATGCATGCTATAAATAAAAGGAAGGCACACTACCACAGGCATGATCTGAGAGGGTATTAAAAAAAACCCCAAAGACACTGCAATTTGGAAACACACACAAAACGAAACATGCACAGTGTAGGCAAACATTTCCCATTCTTCATCATCTTAAATTACACAAGGCCCGAGTCATGTTGAACCAGACTCCAGAACAGTACAAATCCGCTTCAAGAACCATTAAACCCATTTTTTTAGGTCTCAAACAATCTCGGAGTCTGATAAACTGTTCAAGAATGCTGATGCCGATGTCATGTCTCCAAAATAACTACACATCCTGGAACCTGTGTTGATAAAATCATGACTCTGACGTGTTCGATGTCCTGGAAACAAGCATAATGACTGTGTTCATTTACTTCGGAATGCAAACATCTAAATAAGTGCTCCTAATTTAGAAATCCTTTTGTTTAACTTCATTTAATCATTTAACATCCGGTCTTACTCGAGTGATAAGAATCTGTCGTGCCAACAGGGCATCCATGCACAGCTGATAAATCTATCGTCTATCCGTGTATTAGAATTATAAATGGCATTATCATTTAAAACCATTAACAGGACTGTCTAGTACTTAACATTGTTGTTTTAAAAAAAATAAAATGAAATCAGTTTGATCCATACAATATACACTGAAAAAAAACAACCCAAAAAACTACATTCACTGTAAACTAAGTTTACTTCACACTTTTCACACTATTTGAACTCTCTAGGTATTTAAACTATTTTAACACTTTACCTCAGCTGCAAATATAATAAAAGACTGCAGTGTTAAGCAATTGAAAAGAAATTCCAGAAACTTCCAGTTCAAGGAAAACTCCACCCTGAAAGACTTCAAATTAAATACGTTTACACTGAAGGTCCACTTTAATAGGATTACCTGTACCTGTATGTGGTTAATTCAATCATGTGGCAGCAGGTCAGTGCATGAAATCATGCGGATGCAGGTCAAGAGCTTCAGGTAATGCTCACAGCTATTACATGAGAATGGGGAAAGTGTGATCTGGGACTTTTACCCTGGGTTGGTTGTTGGTGCCAGAGAGGCTGGTCTGAGTATTACAGAAACTGCTGATCTCCTGGGATTTTCACACACCACCCGGCTCAGCTAGTCATTGATCATGGAAATGACGAGAGCCATATTAGTATTAAGATTTAGGGTTTAGAGGGGGGAAAAAAAAGTTGTACAGACTAAAGGACTAAAAAGTTGTGGCATCTCTCTCTACGATGAAGCAAAAACAAGGGCTAAAACCTGCCTGTCACCACTAACAGCAGGTAGACACACCTACAGGTACATGGAAGATGAAAGTGAGCTCTGATTATCATTAAATCAGTGACAATCATGTTATTTATATTGATTAATGTGCAAATCGTTCAGGATAGATTTCCCCTTTTGGTCCATTTATTACTACAGACGTTACACGCAACTCAAACTAACAAAGTCCAAATGGTGCATAGTAATTTAATACCCTCATCATTTGGACTCCACTGGAAGACTGAAAACATGCTCCACCTTCACCTCCTGGTCACAGCTGGATGTCTGATGAGTTGGTGCAGCGTGTCTGCTGTCCTTTAGAACTCAGTGACAAGTGTGTGGCATCTTCACTAAAAGCCTTCTCGAAGACCCGTCTCAAAGAGAGTTTAATTTTCTCTTTAAAGTCCTGCCCCATAAACACGTACAGTATCGGGTTCATGCAGCTGTTGACGTACGCGAAAGAGATCGCCAAAGGGTCTATGTCTCTAGCCAGCATGGCATCTTGATTCCCACCATAAATGTGTACCAGACCCACCAGGTGGTAGGGTAGCCAGGAGAGAAAAAACGCCACCACAACAGCAAGCATGATACGGAATGCTCTTCCGGCACGAAAGTGGCTGCTCATCACTTTCCGGGCTATTGCGGTGTAGCAAAACACAATGCAAAGAAGCGGTATGAGGAATCCGACCACAAACCGGGTCATGGTTAGCGCCGTGTAAGAGCCACCTTTGTCGCTGCTGCATTCTTCTCCAGTAAAATTGGTGTGTCTGAACGTACAGATGGTCATGTTATCGAAGGAGAACGTTTCTCGTAGGATCATAGTGGGCAGGCTGAGGATTATGGCCAGTGCCCAGGCCATGGCACAGCATAGCCATGCTAACCCAAGCTTACGATTATTCTGAGACCAAACAGGTTTAACAACCTGGATGAAGCGATCCAGGCTGATGAAGTTCAGGGTGAAGATGCTGGCGAACATGTTGACAACAATGACCGTGGGTAGGATCTTGCACATAGTGTCTCCGTATGGCCAGTGATGCTCTAGAAGGATTTCAGCCACAATAAACGGTATGGACAGGCAGCACAGAAGGTCAGCAATGGCCAGGTTCAGAAACCAGATGGTGTTAATGGTCTTCTTCATCTTGACACCAGCAATCCACACGACAAGGGCATTTCCAGGAACTCCAAGAAGGCACGTCAGGCAGTAGAACACAAGCGCCACTATTGCAATGGATCCCTTCAATTCTTTAGACAAACCAATATCACAGGTATAATTGTCATAGAAGTATGGATAATCGTCATCGTACGAGTAGTTGTAGGTGACGTTCATGTTGTTGCCTATGAGAAATCCAGACAGAATCTCTAGCTACCCCGTTCCTTTGATTGGAAAGTATGGAAGAAAAAGAGAAAGAGTTATGCTAAAGGCCATTTAAAATATTTTTAAATCAAGAAATTTTTAATACAATTAAATTCATGGTATAAAAGGATTTCAATTATTGCAATTTAAAGGGTTCTTTCAAATTCACATAAAAAAAAAATCAGGTTTATTTTTTTTCCAAATTCATTAACTGAAATTGAACACATTTCAGGTTTCTCAGTAATATACTTCAGCACTACGAATTCAAAGGTGTTTAAATGTCATAATTACATAAGTCTTTTTTAAGGCGTGCTATTAACCACATGAAATCTCAATAGTTACAATTCATTTATTACAAATACAACTCATTCTCTTCTTTTCAACCGTAAAGTATTATAAAACCACCAGGACGTCCGTTACAGTATCTCATTAGAGATTAGATTACAGTTAAATTACAGAGTTAACCTTAACCACTTTCCAACACAAAAGGCGTAATTATTCCAGAAACAACAGCCTGAAAAGAAACCCATACAAAACATTTACATAAGTGAACTATTTTACATTTCATTCACTCAGATTTTTGCCCATCAGACAGCAGAAGAGTCGACTTACCCTGCTGATAACGTGCCGAGTCGAAACTCAAATGAGTTGAAACGGAAAGAAGAAGAAATAGTAGAAACAAAAGAGAAGTCCACAGGAAAAGCTTTCAAAACCACGCCATCTCCACAGTGGTGAGATCTTTACCAGAGGAAGTCAAGAAACCACTGAGGCAAATGAATGCTGCAGCTGAACCAGTGGTTTCTTAAGAGACATAAATGTGTTTTTATAATCATACAAGAGTCAGATGTCACCTTCAGTTAATTAATAAATGTAAAATAAATCTAAAAAAAACACTACATGTAAGAGAGAACCACTACAAGTATGTGATGTTTTGTTAAAAAAATCTATTCGTCTATTGAATTTCATCCCAAAATGTTGAGAATTCTCTTATTGCGAAATTCACAAGCTTTTATGCAATTCCAAAAAAGTGGGGACGCTGTTAAATGTAAATAAACGTAAATAAAAACAGATCGCAATGATTTGAAAATCTCAAAACACGTACGTTATTCAGAATAGAACACAAAACACATCACCGGTTTAAACTGAGGAAATGTTCCGCTTTCAGAAGAAAAATAAGGTCATATTGAATTTGATAGCCACAAAAAACGTCACAAAAAAGTAGAGACGGGGTAACGAAAGGCGGGAAAAGTTTGAAATGAAACATTTGATAAGTTTTCTGCGTTCTATTGTGAATCACACATGGGGTTTATGAGATTTGCAAATCAGTGCATTCTGTTTTTATTGACGTTTATTTACATTTTACACTGTGTCCCAACTTTTTTGGAATTGGGGTCATATAGAAATATATCAAATTGCATGATCATTATGATCTAAACAAAATCATAGCTATGGCTAGAATACTTTGAGATACTTTGAATACTTTAATAATACAGCAACTACACACTCACTGTCCACTTTATTAGGAACACCTGTATAGCTATATACATTCATGCAATCAGCCAATCACATGGCAGCAGCACAATACATATAATTATTCACATAGAAGTTAAGAGCTATAATTGAAATTCACATCAATCATCAGTATGGGGTGGGGAAAAAATGTGACCTCAGTGACTTTAACCAGATGGGCTGGTTCGAGTATTTCGTAAACAGCTGATCTCTTGGCGTTTTTACAGACTCGAGTGATTACACAGAATGAGTTGTGTATAATACGAAGAAAAACCCAGTAGCAGTTCTATAAAAGTAAATTCCTTGTTGATGGGGAAGTAGCCTGACAGGAAGACGGTTAACTGATTAGATCACTACATGAGTGTGCAGTTGTACAAGGGTTCCTAAAAAAGTGAAAGGTGCGAGTAAGTTCAGCATACATACCAATTTTATGGTGTATTGCTGCTGACCTTCTCTAATTACAGAACACAAAGCTCCACAGTTTTAAAATTCAGACATTCAAATTTTTATTTATTTATTTTTTTGCTGGTCTGTTCATCAAAATCATCCCAAATACCAAAAACAATTTGCTCATAATTCCCTTTCATCCAAGTAAAAATCAACAAGAGCAAGCGCAGTACGGGTTAGATGTTGCCAAATTTGGATGTACAATCGGCATGTCCAGGCTGAATCTGGAATTAATAGCCTTCTCTAGGGCAGAAAAAATTTTCATAAAAACAGTTGATTGGACTTACTGGCCTTATTTTCAATTAATAAAATGAATTAGGTTTTATTCATTTCTACTGGTAAATCGTGATCCAGCTACTTTCTTCTCCATTCAAACTTCTCTGAAGTACTAGATATGATTCTTGAAGTTTTGTCTTAAAATCTATCAAATACATCAAAATGAAAGGTGACCTCAGACTGATTTTCAGACAATTTTTGATGTCTGAACATTGTCCATAATTACTTGCCCCATAAAACGGAAAAACTCTCTTTAGAATCTGATATTACCAATTATACGGCTGTATTTTCTAGTTTAGTATGTAAGCAACTCAAAATAAGTAGTTAAGTTAAACAAAACATTTCAAGAGCCAGAACTTCATGAATTTATTTACATATTTTGTAATTGTTGAGAAGTCTGAGAAACTAAACCATTGGCAGAATTAAATATCATGCAATAAACTTTTAACTGTATTACACCTTTTGTTAAGATTCATTGAAAAGGAAAAAACAAAGCGGAGGTAGGAATATAAAACATTGCAGATTCAATGATGAAATGCACAGGAAGCAACTCACCAAAATGGTGTTTATTACATCGATTTGCCATTTGGAATTTGAAAAGTATGTCAAACATCAATCTGCCTACTTTATTGCATGAGGGGGAAAAAACAAACAAACAAAAAAACAGTGTGCCATTTTGGTAAAAGAGTATATCTGATCATGTGTTTTGATAATAACTCTGAATAATGGGTAAGGCAAATTAGTTTTCAAAAAACCAAAAAACACCAGCAAAACCTACAATAATTTAGTTCAGTCCTTCAGAAACCAAAGTGTCCATTTAAAACACTCACCTCAACTGGAAATGTTGTACACAAATAGCAGAGCAATGAATCTATTTCTTTTTCAAATCTATGACCATTGTAAATATCCTCCGAAGTGTTTGTTTTTCGTAGTTAATTCCTTACTTTCAAAAGCACAGACAAACTTGTAAAAGGTTACACTACAGCTATCAGCACATCTTGTGTCCACATCAATGTTCAACTTTACTTCAGAACATTGGATGCGATCATGCAAGGAGCAGAGGTCATAACATACAATATGTGGCAGTAAAAAGGAGTTTGACATTGGAATTAATACAGGTGTACAGTTCCTTAAAAATCAAATGCATTAGTAAGGAGGGTCAACCAAAAGGTCTCTCAAGATCCCAAATATTCCACTGTAATTATCTACCTCGATTCGGGCAAGACATGATCTTGTCACCAGTTTAAATTAAATATATACATAATTAAATCTGTACAAATTGACATACAGTATCCTGCCCTCCCTCCACAGATAACCAAGTGTGCCTGTCACAATTCTACCAGCAAAAAGTACATAACCGTATATATTTGCTTCGACTACAATAGGCTTAAACAGTTTTTCCTCCCACAGAGTTCAACAAAACACGTTCCAAGTATTGTCCAGTCTATTCACACAATTTTTACACCGAGGTGACAATATAGGACCCACTTTCTGTCGTGTCTCCTTTAGAGTCTTTCTTCTTTACACCGCTGTTAACCGGAGTGGGGATCTGAGATGGCCTCGGTGTTGTGCTGTCTGTACTGCTCTTTCTAGGGCTTGGAGTATAGTTAAAAGGACTAACCCTAGCAGCAACCGCACCACTTGGGGAGCTATGTTTGCTGGAATTGGTCGAGCTGAAAGGTGTACGCTCGGCAATCGCAATTTCATGAACTTCTGTAGCGATATTTGGAGTGCTTAAAACAGGCTTGATGTCGGTCACCTTCTGCTCAAGACTCTCGCTACTTCGGATCAGGTTCAAATTAGTTTCTGAACCGAGACGTCGACTGGATGCATTCTCATTGGCTGTTGGCTGCTTATGATGCACTTCACTCAAGTCCCAGTCACTAGGATGTAGTCTTCCAGACATGCCATCAATTACTGGAGGTGTGTTTGCTGTTGGTGACTTACTAGATCTAGGGCTGTTAATGGGACAGTCTTCAATCCTCACCCAAACATCCTCAGATTTAGATGCTGTGGTACTTGTCTGATGTGATGTGCATACATCACTGGTTGGATCAGGTAAGTCTAGAGTCATTGAGGGACCTGCTTCCTTATCTTTTATTTTCCTCCATGTTCCCTTCCTTTCCAGTCCACCATCCTTGTTCTGTGCAGATCGCTGAGGTGGATTAACTGGCTGAGGTTCATCTTCACTTCTGCCCTTTTCACTAGACTCAGATGATGCGGAGAGAATAGAGGAACTACTGCCTGTTCTTTTCCAAGTGCCTACTCTTGGTAGAGAGGACGAATGTTTGCTGTGTTCTCTTTTCCATGTCCCTCCTCTGTTAATTGGGAGTCGTGAGGGGCTCTCTGAATGGGATCGGGAGATGTCATGCCGTCTAAGGGACTTTCCATCTCCATTTTCGGAAGAGTTTTGGCTTTGAGGGGACTTTTTCCAGCCACTTCCTTGGTAGGGCAGAGAGAGGGACATGTCTGGTAAGGACGGGCTTGAAATAGGTGTTTGAGACTGACTAGGAGAGGAAGGAGACAAAGACTCAAAAGAAGCAGACTCCTCTAATTTCCTTTTCAGGGTTGGACTAGGGGCTTCTTTAATAAATGTGGATTGGCGAACAAGTCCAGGTTTCTCTGATCGGTCAGACTCACTCCCACTTGACTTTGTGGAAGACATTCGGGACAGCTCTGCTTTTTTGGAAGGGCCTGTGGTTCCATACTGATTTAGACTTTTTGAGGCAGATTCACTCCTGGGTATACCACTGGTGCTCCTCGGCAAACCACTATGTTTCGGAGGTGTTTGCTGACCCAACTGCCTCCCTGGAGATGGGTAAGACATTCGACCAGA
Organism: Ameiurus melas; assembly: GCA_012411365.1. Classification (NCBI taxonomy): domain Eukaryota; kingdom Metazoa; phylum Chordata; class Actinopteri; order Siluriformes; family Ictaluridae; genus Ameiurus; species Ameiurus melas. The sequence continues at coordinate 20,855,943 of CM022763.1, read as the reverse complement.
CCCAGGTTTGGAAGCTGCACTTGGAGAAACAGTACGAGGTATCTGAGAGAACTTGTTTGGTGGCGTTAGACCATTCCTACCTGGTGAGGCAGAGGTACGACCAGGAGACTGCATGGGCCTAGCTAGGGATTGCTGGGGTGGTCTAGATGGTGTGGAATCTCTTGATCCTGATCGAGAGGAGGTTTTACTTGATCCACCTTGAGAGACAGCTGGTTCTCTGGCAGGACTAGGGTCTATCTTTGATGGTGTCTTCATAGTCCTAGGAGAGTTTCCAGTATTTGGTGCCTGGGGAGCTGGGGGTTTTGTGGCTTGTCCACGAGTAGGAGGCTTTTTTGGAATAGGGCTGGTACTGGGAGAACTGCTCCTCACACCAGGGACATGAACCATTGTCCTTCCTCTTGAAACTACAGGAACTTGAGGCTGTCTCTGCTGAGAAGTCATGGTCTCAAGACTAGGTCGTGGTTTTCCCGTGATAAGACTTTTATACACTTTCTTACCACCTTTTAGGCTTTTAGCAGCTTCATCCTCTTTCTTTTTTGCCTCTAAAGTGCTTTTCTCACCCGGTTTCAATATTCTTGGCCCTTTATGGGCAGGTGGCTTATTGTCATCTTGATTTGACGGCAGGTGGAAAGGGGATCCAATGGAAATGCCAGATTTAAGAGAAAGGATAGAATCTGAATCAGACGATCCCTGTCTAGATAAACTGGCCGCAGCCTGGTGCAGACTGCTAACAATTGAATTAGCACCCTCTTGGATGGCTTTCCAGTCAAAGGATTCAGAATCTGGAGACAAGGCCTGCTCTGAAATAGGACTATGTGTATCTGTGAGATCCAGTATAAGATCAGGTTCCTCTGCTAATATGCCATCATCTAACATGCTTTTCTCCTCCTTAACACCTTGGTCATCACTCTTACTTCTAGGTGCTTGCTTCTTCTTCTTTGGCATTGCAGAACTGATGCACTCTTGTAAGAGGTCATCCTCAGAATCAATACTGAGTGAGCTAAGAGAACTGTTTCGAGAGAAACAGACAGGAGTATCTTCCACATGAAAGGCTTTTGGCGCATAGCCAGAGGCTTGAGGCCTGGGCATTTCCACTTGTGATGTGTCCTCTTTGTGTGAGCAGTCTTTGTTATTGTTTTCTTGGTCAATGTCACTAAGAGAACTTAGGGAGGAATTTCTTGAGAAACACACTGGGGTGTCCTCTATTGAAAATTTTTGCTTTTCATCAGGCACTGTTCCGGTATTTTCTTTGGATGCAAGTGAAAAACCTGGTTTTTGAATGGCTTTTGCTGGGGCACTCTGGAATGTGGCCACTCTATTAGTGTTTCCAGAATGCTCTCCGTTACTCTTTGAAGGTGGAAGCTTTCTTTGTTCCTTATCTTTTCGGAGCTCAGCTTTCTCTTTGGAAAGGTCAAGATCATCGTCCTCGAAGTCAAGTGAGCTTAGTGAATCATTGCGAGAAAAGCAATAAGGAGTACCCTCAATTGGTGTGTAATGGTGTGGAGAATCAAAGGCGAAACCTGGACGGGCACGTTCCTCAGTATTCGTAGGCTTATCTGTTCTGGGGCCTGCTTTAGACTCTAGTTTTTTTGTTTCTGTGTTTTTATCAGGATATGCTGCTTCTGATAAGTTGCTTGAGGCATCTGGTCGCTTAAGCATCCTTGCTCTATATTCACTGCTTTGTGGCATTGGTTTTACGGGAGAAGTTGGCTTTTTCTTTTCAAACTCTTGCTGAACTAGACTGCCAGTAGCAGTAGGTGGATGCTGAGGTTGATCCAACATTTTTTGCACTCTGAACGGCTTGTGTGCCTTACCTTTTGGCATTGCTGAGTTGATGCACTCGGCAAGAATGTCATCCCCTTCATTCTCACCAGGAGCACACTGCACATCAAAAGCTGCAGCAATATCAGTTGTTTCTGCACTTTTACCCTCTGGGACGGTGTCTCGTCGTTGACTTGATGCTTCTGCTTGGGGAGCTTCATTTTCAATAGTAGCCAACTCATTTGGAGGTGAATCAATAGTAAGGTCACTAAGAGAAGTTGCTGTGGAGAAATTAGTAGGTGTTCCTTCTACACAATATACCCGAGGCATGTCCTCTCCATGACTCAATGCCATATGTTTTTGCAGTTGTCCTCTGTTTTGTGAGGGGAGTAGTTTGTAAACAGAGAGCTGGCTTGGTTTACGGACCACTGGTGGAGGTATTCTTGAAGTGTTTGGGGGTGCTTGCTTCTTGGGTTTTCTCGAAGACTTTGTAGGCATGGCTGAATTTATACATGCTTCTAGGATCTCTCGATCATCATCATCATCATCGGAGTCATCCAATAGGTCTTTCTCAGATTCAGTATTTATTGAAGGCTTGTCTTGCCTCTTAGTCTCATTAGTGTCTTCTTTCTCTGGTTCTGTCTTGTTTCCATGGTCATCCTCATGAAGTGGGGGCATTATCTTTAGCTCAACATCCTTTTGAATAAAGGGTTCATCCAGACTTAATGCACTGAGGCTAGAGGCACATGAAAATCCCTCTGGAGTACTCTCTGTAGCAAAATGTAGAAGTGTGTCATTATCTGGAAGCACTTGCACTTTTTGCACAGCAGCACTGACAGCTGCATGTCTTGGTGCAAAGTCACGTTTTTCGACATGGGGCGGCATGCTAACTTTCTGCTTTATGGACGTTGTACGTGGGGGTGGAGGTGGAGGTGTCTTGCTACGACTGGGTGGCATCGTTTGGCCAGGGCTATCAGGCAGGTCACTAGGGCTGATTATGCCACTGACCATTCCACTGTATGGCTCACTCTGTACTGAGCTTGCAATGGAGTGGCTCTCGAAGCTGTCAAGAGAGCTGACAGAAGTGCATCTGCTAAACACAAGAGGGGTCTCTTGCACATAATGTTCAGGAGGACTTTTGGGGGTCTGAGCACCACTTTTTGATGGTGATTTAGCACCTGATGAAAATTCTACTGCTTTTTGATGTCTGGAACCCTCACCATGCCCAACATGAGATCCTTGGTGTCGTGGTGGCTTCATTCGGACATAATGGCTGGACGATTGACCTTCTGTTGTGCGCTGATCAGGAACGTTATTGGACGATTTTTCAGCAACAGGCAAAGTTGTGTAATTACTAGCTGCGTTGACATTCTGCTTACAGCTCTCCATTTCATCTTCAGAAGATAAGGATGATAGGGAGCTCCCCCTTGAGAAACATATAGGTGTATCTTCAACACAATAGGTCTGCAAGGTTTCTTGATTTATTGTAGGAGCCTTGCAATTGGACTTTTGAATCGACCTGCCAGGCCCGGGTCGAGACTGAGCTGAGGGCTGATGGAGCTGTTTTTGCCGATTCTGAGTTTTTATTGATGAAACAGAAGATGAACTGTCCTGGCTTAACTGGTCCTTGATGGAGCTCTGTGAAGATGATGCTTTTGAATGACTGAAAGCTGTTTTTTTAGAAGACGCATCAGAATACTTCAGACTATAATCAATAGGTTGCTCTACGTGGTGATCTTCATTGTATTTTATGCTGTAATTGGTAGGCTGCTCATCAAGTTGTTCCTCTTCTGAATAGCGCTCACTGTAATTAGTTGGTTTGTCATCACCAAAGTCATCAACAGTACAAATTGTTTGGTTAATTTTTTTGTTCATTCCATGACCAGACGCACTGCCACTTTGCTCATTGGGTCCCCTGGATCGGAATCCTCCAGACATGTCCTGCTGAACAAACAGAGGCTGGTATTTTTTAAGTTTATCTTCACTTTCGCCATTTCCCTCGGTGTACATTGGATACCCTGGGCTCTGGGACCTAGGTGGATTGTGATCAGAGCGTTTCATCTCATCCTCCAAAATCTTGGGCCTTGACCACCTCTCGCTCTGGCTTGGGCTTTGTCGGCCTGAGTTGAGCTGCTCATCTGAATACTTCAAACTATAGTTAATTGGCGTGTCTAAATCACCATCATCGTCCTCCATATGATTCGCATTGTGTATCTTATGGGCAAGATCAGCTGGATATTTCCTATAGACACACCATTTTCCTTCATCATCTTCAGAATAGGAGTCTACAGATGGTTTCATCTGACCCCTTTTTCCATAGCCATCAGAGCTGCTGACACTATTAAGGCTGTCATTAGATGCTCTATACTCCAGTTTGGGCATTGGGCAAGGTCTGCCTGATGCATCTGGTTTACTATAGTTGTACATGTTTTGGTGACTGTGAACCCCAGTCTGACGTCTGACGAGGTCATCCTGAACCATGTGAGAATCAGGAGTCGATCCAGCATTTCGGTCATCTAGGCCCAAGTGCATGCTTTGTACTTCTTCCATTACCATTGCTATTTGTGCTGCAGTGGTAGGAATTTGCATTCCCATTCTTTTACCCGACTCAGGATCCGGGTGGACACCTCTTCGCTCCCGATCCAGACTCTTGTCTCTCTCAGCCCGAACACTGTCTGCATTGCCCCTATTCTCTCGAGAAGATGGGCTAGAGAGCACTGGTGTGTTCATGTAAGGGGAGCGAACACCAACACCACTAGTGTTAAAACCATCAGACCTGCAAACTCCTTCGTAATCACCATAAACATTGTGCTTGTGCCGTGGTTTGCTCCTGTGAGAAGCCTTAGGGCTCAAATTATCTATATTGTCAAAAGTTTCAGAAAGATGCTGTGCATCCAGTTCTTCAATTAGTGCTTTCTGTTTTCTTACATGTAGTGAAGGCAGACTAGATCCAGGAGACATTATGTTTGCGTCCTTGTATTTGGCTGGCCGATTGGCCATGAGGTTTCTCAGAGCTGCGGCACTACCCATAGCGATCATTTTGTGCTTGGAGTGAATCAGATTTTTGAGCATACTAACTGCTCCCATATCCCATAATGCCTCCTGGTCTTTTGCATTTCGAGCTGAGAGGTTCCACAGAGTTCCACATGCATTGCTCACAATGGTTAAGCTGTGAGATTTAAGATGCTGAAGAAGGGTCTGCAGACAGCTGCTCTCCCGCAGGATTTGCCTAGAAAAATATTGTAAAACAGACAAGAATTAGCATTCACAGCACTGGGAGAATACAAACAAATTGCTTATGACAGAAGAAACAACGGAATATCATCTCACCTGTGCTCCTCATTTGTGGCTATAAGACTTGAAACATTCCTCAAGATGCCTCCACCACTTTCTATAATGGCAAGGGTGTTGGTTTGGCTCCTGTAGGTTAGAGTGCTCACTAAAAAGGCCAACGCACCAGCAACAGAACAGATATCAGCCTTGTTTTCAGTGCAATGAGCAGATAAATTCCAAAGGGCACTAAGCACACTTTTTAGTGTCGATTCCTAGAAAAGTAAAAAGTATTCATAGATCAGTCGTCATGAAACAAAACAGACAACAATAACGTTTAATGTTTACACTGCACTCAAAACAGTCCTTACCTTCTGAACCTCAAGGGCACACTCCATTAGAGCCCGAACACTGCCAACCTCACGCAATGTCTTTTTACTATTGACATCAGCACGCCAAGACAGGTTTCTCAACACGCTGGCAATGACCTGAAAGTGTCAATTTGATGATGAAGTTAAAACGAATAGGATTACTGTAAGATAAGGGTACACATACATACAACTGCAATATGACAGTATATTTACCTGCTGCAAATCCTCACTCTCAGATTTCAGTTGCGCCACCATGGCCCTCATACAGCCCTTCATGGAACAAAGTGTGGCCTGTTGAAAAAAAAATATTTTAAATAAATTTAAAAAATTAAAAATTCATGGCTGATGGCAATAACAGCAGCATAATAACAACAATTAGTTTAAATCTAAAACTGAGCAGAATTCCTTACCTTGTTGGCTACATCTCCAAAAGTTAAGTTAGTTAGAGCCATGCCAGCATATCTTCTTAATGTAACACTGTAGTGGTCACTCGTAAGGCCATAAATTTCACAGTCCACCTGCAACAGTTCACCTATAGCCTGCAGTCCACCTACAAACCATAACCGTTCAGTAATTCTTTATAAATATATATTCTTCTAAACAAACAGCTCACTGACTGCTCTGAAAATCTAAGCCAATGGCACCAGATAGGGAAACTTACCAAGTTCGTTCATTGCATGCCTATGCTCCTCATCAAAGGATAGCTTCATGAGAACACACACAGCTGGACAGATCTGGTGCTCCATAGGTGAAGGCACTAAAATTCAAAAGAAAAGAACGTTCACAAATTGAAATGGTCACTTAATAGCACGGCTAGGACAGCACCGTCTCTTAAACCATAAGGAAATCTGCAGCTGATACAGCAGTGAAATGTAAGGAGAGAAAGCCAGGTTTACTTGGGTTTTTGTCTTGGTCTACTCCACGCTCATGGCTCTCCTGCCATTCCCAGCAGGTCTCGCAGTAGGCTCGGATCTGTTCCAGCAAGTGGAGCACCCGGATCTCTCTCCGGCCACGCTTGTCGTCTGGCTGCGAGTGGATGATGTTATGTAGGGCAGCACTAGCTCTGGCTCGGGCCTCCTTGCTGCCTCGAGAGTTGCCCAGCAGGACGGAATCCTTGTCATTGCCATGCAGGAGCTGGATAAGCAGCGGCAGGCAGCCGGATTGACGCATGGCTATACAACTGTCCTGAGAACTGGACATGGCCAGAAGAGTGCGAGACATGTCATCCTTATCATGAGTGCCCAGCATGGAGAGCAGAGAGTAGACCATTTCCACCTGGGGAGATGGGACAATTGTGTTCATTTAAAAAAAAAAAAAAAAAAAGTCTTTAAATGTTCACGCACATAAGAAAACCTACTGAATATATGACATCTATTAGGTAAAATACCCATCAATCTAGATGATGAAATTCTGAGTATGTAGCAATAAATTTTACATTTTTCACATGGTCACAATATGTTCCAAATGTGACATTTCTGGTTAAAATCTCCCAAAGAGAACAGACACATCTACATCAGGAAGTCAAGATTTTACACCGAATGCGTGATAACTCAGGTTTATTAGTTCACCTTGGTGCCCAAATGACTGGTAAGTCTGCGTGGTACTGAGTAACTTCCTCCACTACTCATCTCACTGGCTGTGTCATGATCCACACGAGAGCTTGAGCCCTGACAAAACAGGCGAGTGAGTTATCTTTAAAAAAAAAAATAAATAAAAAAAGAAAGAAAATACCATTTTAATCCTGATTGTAAAAATATAACCATTTAATTAGGAAATGCTTCAACTGGAGGTCAATGCAGAACATTTACTGTTAAATGTGTAACGTTAAAGACTAAGGTCAATAAACACTAGATCCCGGTGGCTAATCCACCGACACGACTGTAGTGCCACCTGTCTGCAAAACGCAATTTTTCAGTGAGCCAGGAAATTCACCAGCAAGCCCACAATGGACACTTAAAAATAAATAAATACATACATTTTTTATATATATATATATATATATATATATATATATATATATATATATATATATATATATATATATATATATATATATATATATATATATATATATATATATATATATATATATATTTTTACACAGTGTGAAAAGTGTTTGCCCCTTCCTCATTTCCTGTTCCTTTGCATGTTTGTCACACTTAAGTGTTTGGAACATCAAACCAATTTAAACAATAGTCAAGGACAACACAAGTAAACACAAAATGCAATTTGTAAATGAAGGTGTTTATTATTAAAGGTGAAAAAAATCAAAACCATCATGGCCCTGTGTGAAAAAGTGATTGCCCCCTTGGTTAAAACATACTATAACTGTGGTTGTCCACACCTGAGTTCAATTTCTCTAGCCACACCCAGGCCTGATTATTGCCACACCTGTTCACAATCAAGGCATCACTTAAATAGGAGCTGCTTGACACAGTAAGGTCCACCAGAAGATCCTTAAAAGCTACACATCATGCCGAGACCCAAAGAAATTCAGGAACAATTGAGAAAGAAAGTAATTGAGATCTATCAGTCTGGAAAGGGTTATAAAGCCATTTCCAAAGCTTTGGGAATCCAGCGAACCACAGTGAGAGCCATTATCCACAAATGGCGAAGACATGGAACAGTGGTGAACCTTCCCAGGAGTGGCCGGCCGCCCAAAATTACCCCAAGAGCGCGCGGACGACTCATCCAAAAAGGTCACAAAAGACCCCACAACAACGTCAAAGAACTGCAGGCCTCACTTACCTCAGTTAAGGTCAGCGTTCATGCCTCCACCATCAGGAAAAGACTGGGCAAAAATGGCCTGCATGGCAGAGTTCCAAGGAGAAAACCACTGCTGAGCAAAAAGAACATCAAAGCTCGTCTCAATTTCTCCACAACACATCTTGATGATCCCCAAGACTTTTGGAACAACATTCTGTGGACCGATGAGACAAAAGTGGAACTCTTTGGAAGGTGTGTGTCCAAGTATATCTGGCGTAGAAGGAACACTGCATTTCATAAAAAGAACATTATACCAACAGTAAAATATGGTGGTGGTAGTGTGATGGTCTGGGGCTGTTTTGCTGCTTCAGGACCTGGAAGACTTGCCGTGATAAAAGGAACTATGAATTCTGCTGTCTACCAAGAGATCCTGAAGGAGAATGTCCGACCATCTGTTCGTGTACTCAAGCTGAAACGAACTTGGGTTCTGCAGCAGGACAATGATCCTAAACACACCAGCAAGTCCACCACCGAATGGCTAAGAAGAAAAACAAAAAAGAAGAACTTTGGAGTGGCCTAGCCAAAGTCCTGACCTGAATCCTATTGAGATGTTGTGGTATGACCTTAAAAAGGCCGTTCATGCTCGAAAACCCTCTAATGTAACTGAATTAGGACAATTCTGCAAAGATGAGTGGGCCAAAATTCCTCCAGGACACTGTAAAAGCCTCATTGCACGTTATCGCAACTTGGTTGCAGTTGTTGCTGCTAAGGGTGGCCCAACCAGTTATTAGGTTTAGGGGGCAATCACTTTTTACACAGGGCCAGGAATGGTTTGGATTTTTTTCACCTTTAATAATAAACCAACCTACATTTACAAATTGCATTTTGTGTATTACTTGTGTTGTCCTTGACTATTGTTTAAATTGGTTTGATGTTCGGAAACCCCTAAGTGTGACAAACATGCAAAGGAACAGGAAATGAGGAAGGGGCAAACACTTTCACACCACTGTATATATATATATATATATATATATTTTTACACACATGTAACACACACACACACACATATATATATATATATATATATATATATATATATATATATATATATATATATATATATATATATGTGTGTGTGTGTATATATATATATATATATATATATATATATATCCATCCATACACTACATTACAACACTTTTTTTTAATTTGTTCCAAATGACAAAATTTCATTGCAAAAAAGAAAAAAGGAAGAAATACAATTTCAGTGGGAAGTGCAGGAACATGCAAGTTTGTCTTTCCTTACCTGAGAGCTAGCTCCATTCCCGATGACGGGGTCTCCTGATGCCTGTGCCCCCTCAGTCTGGGCCACGAGGTCATGCTTGGCCTGCAAATGAGGAAAAGTAGAATGTTACAGAGGAGATAACGATGCAGAATAAAAAGGAAGCAAGAACACGCAATGAACCTGCCACTGGGGTTGGGCGATACGACATCATAATGAGATCGTGATAAATTACGCCATGATGCACTGTTCGGAGATATTTTTTTAAATAATTATATACTAAGTGTGGAAACAGCTGATTTGAGGTTAAGTGTTTGATGATGCTTGTGTCTTATACGTAATTGAACAAACACTTGCATTAAAAAAAAACAAAACAAAAACCACCACAACACACCTGTTTAGCTAGAAACTTCATAACAACGCTATCGTATATAGTGTGATACAAAGCCTTTGAAAATCCTAATATCTCCGACCCCTACTTGCCATAAAGTACGAGGGAGAAAAGCCAAAGCCAAACTCCCACCAAAACCTAACCCCGACCACATCCATTCAACTCCGTTCATTTTTTCATGAAATATCTGATTTAATATACATGTGTGTTTGAGTAATGCATGAACTCCATGTGTATGTGTGCACATGCATCTCTCTCTCTGTGTATGTGTACTTGTGTGTGTGTGTGTGTGTGTGTGTAAACCTCGATCTGTCAGGCACAAACTGAGACCCCCTGACACAGTCAGTCAATTAGTCAGCTGTAATACCACCAAGAGTTTCTCTTCATGACCTACATAATACAGATAAGGCACACAGAGACGCATGCGTACACACACACACACACACACACACACACACCACCCCCGCACTTATCGACCCAGCTTCCTTAAGATAAACCCCTAATCACCTTAAATGCACACATAATCTGGTATTAAACCTTCCACATCAAGCCTTATTGCTCCTGATCTGTATATCTAAAAGCCAGGTCACACTCGCATCTGTTCATGCTCAGTCACAGAGACTATATTTGGTGCTCCATTAAAATGTGATCGCAGAAAAGGTTCAGACGTGAAGAACGTTTATACCGAGAAGCATAGCAACTGGCCTACAAGCAAAAATGAGTGCAGCACTGCAACAAAACTGATCCAAGTGCTGGAAATTATCTTGCGTACATATTTTCAGCATGAGTAAAATATTTTATTACTTTATAATTAATATAAAACAAATAAAAAATTTAATCGATTTCTGCCCCATTCAAGCTTGAATGCGTCTTCCTTTTGATGATAAAGGAAGAAACTCAATTACGAACTTCGAGTTTAGTAAAAATGTTCATCTTATATTTGTTTTCGAACATGACACACACAACACACACACACACACACACATTCCCATTTATCAAGATTAAAATCTACACAAACAGAATAAAAAAAACCAAAAAGACAAAAAAAAAAAAAACAGAAAGAGGCGGAAATTGAGACATCCTGTCATGTCAGATTAAGATCTGAGATCATCATCATCTAACTGATCAAAACCTCTGCCATTTGAGTTTTGAGATTAGGGAACCTCTGAAGCAGGTGATAAGATGGGCTGCTGCTGATGCATCACTAAATTTGATCACGGTTTATGTTTATCAAGACCACAGTGGAGCGTTTTGGTCCTTCGGTTCTTCTATTTTCGTGAATATTTAAACACATTTTCATTGCTACAGTGTAAATGTAGATGATGTATTAACCCATGTTTTTCAGACCTACCGATATCGGCAGTTACACTATGAACCTGGAATTTCCCTGATGCGCATGGGATTCGTAGTACAGGGACGACGAATGAGTGGACCGTACCTTCATGGAGGGTGTTCGGTGAGTTTGGTAGACTAACCTCAGACTCTGAAGGCTGGGATTGTAAGTGCTGGTGCAACCTCAGCATGTCCTTCTCGATCTGCTGGATACGCGCCAACCGCACCTGAGAACATAATTTTTGAGAACTTAGACACGGCAGATGATCCCGTGTTCAAATTCTGCCCCGTTAACTTGGTTCAAATCACCTGACTGCCAATGTTGGACCCTTGAGCAAAGCCTTAACCTTTAACTACCCAGTGCTTAGACTAGGTTTTTCCTCAATTCAGCTGACCTTTACTTTATCTGGTAAGGCAGAAAAACCAAACAATCGCCATAAGGTCAAAAATAATAAACGTTAACGCTAAACCATATATATTGGCACTACTGGAATGCATTTTTATGTAAATGTTGGGTGTTTTGTTAAACGACGCCTCACCTGTGCCCTCTTCTCCATGTCCTGGCATGTGCCCAGCTGCTCCTCCATTGCTGCCCGGATCTGCCGAGCCTCGTATTCCAGCTGCCTGCGAGTCATGTCTGTCTGTAATGAGAACTGCACGGCAAAAAACAAAAGATAATTAATAAAGAAAAACGATATAAACATGCTACTGCAACATATCAACAATGCACAAGCTTGTCAGTGGTGAAATAAGACTATGATAAATATAATTTAGGAATGTACATTCTCAGTCAGTGGAAGGCTGTCAATCCTTTTGGTGAGGTTTTGCAACTGGGCATAGTACCAATCCTTCTCTTTCTCTTCTTTCTGAAGCTCAGCCATTAACAAGGACCTGAAAAAAAAAATAAATAAATACACCATCAGATAAACAATGCTGTTAAATATTACATAGGAATAACAGCTGTGACACCAGGGTTAAATATGAAATTAGCACTGATTAAGTGAAATTTGCACTGATTAAGGGAAATTTGAACCTTTAGAAAACGTCTAATCTAAATCTAATCTAATCTAAATGATCAGGAAAAGCCAAGGAAAAAAAAAAAAAGTGATAATTTCAGAAGAAGGAAACTCACCTCTCCTTTTCCAGCTCTTCCAGGTATCCGGCGCTGTCTCTGCCCCCGTTGGTCACCCCTCTCCTGGGAAAGGAGCCCATGGGGCTGCTGTCAGCGGAGTGGCCCGAACCTGAGCCCGGCATGGGCGCCTTCGCTCTCAGCTTAACCCCCGAGAGACTGCTAGGCTCCAGATTTATTTCTGGAGAAGTGAAAAGTAAATATAAAAAAAAAAGAAGAAAAAAAAATCAAGTGATGACTTCTTGATCATGTAAATAGTTTCCTATGCCATCTAGTAGAGGCAATGGGAACAAATGGGAACAAAAGTAGAACTAAGCACCTTTGAATATTCAAATATTAAAAAATAATAATAATTTGAATATTTTACAGACTAAATGATCATCATGATGATAAAAATTCCAGTATCCTTATACACTACACGGCCAAAGGTATGTGGAAACCAGACCATCGCACCCATATGTGCTTTCTGAACATATTTAGTACTACTTTGCTGATATAATAACCTCCATGCTTCTGAGAAGGCTTTTCTCTAAATTTTGGACCCAAGTTGTGGTCCATTCATTCTTAAGAGCATCAGTGAGGTCAGGCACTTAATTTGAAGGCCAAGCATTCCAGTTCATCCCAAACGTGTTCAATTGGGTTGAGGGTCAGGGTTCCACTCCAACTGTGGCAAACCATATCTTCACGGACAGAGCATCATGTACAGGCACATTGCCATGCTGGAACAGGTTTGGGAAACTCTTTATTCCAGAGAAATTATAATGCTACAGCATACAAAGCCATTCTATACAGTTCTGTGCTTCCAACTTTGTGAGAACCGCTTGTTGAAGGCCTGCTTATGGGTTGTGATGATCAGGTGCCTACAATTTTTCAGGCAAACAAACACTTTCATCTGATTCACTCGTACCTTTAAGCCTCTCCAAAAAGTCAATCTGGCCTTGGGAATCTTTTGAGTCTTCTTCGATACTTCCTTGGAGCTGCTTCAGCACCTCCTGCATCAGGCAAACATGAGAACATTTTCACCACCTTTTCTGACAAACACAAAACCTCCCGCATATGCGACCTTTAGATCCTAGAGATCAAGCAAAGTACCTGACTACCAGGAGGGAAATGTTTGCAGCTCTTTCTGCCTGTAGGTTAAAGTGGTTATGATAAAGAGAAGAGAACTGTGAACATCAAAGAGCTTTGAAGTCTCATCAAACAGTTTCTCTTGTCAGAAGCTCAGAACTGCTTTGAAGTCTCACAGATGTGATCTTGCTAATTCTTTGCGAGTCTGCGTTAGATGTGTCTCTACACGTGTACGGAGACGAACTGGTCGCAGTTTTGGAAGCCATTTTCTTCAGCGTGCCTTTAAACAGAACCTCCTGTCTACAGGGCTCAGGAACACTGAACGAGAGTATTTCAGAAAGAGAGGACGCAAAACATTTGCTCCCTCTTTACATCGAGTGTCTCTAATACCCGTGTGGTTCCACAAACTGCTCATTTAACTAAGTTTACACCCCCAGGCTCTTAATGCACTGTGTTGCCTTCCTGAACATTGAGGGACTTTCACACAAGGTGCAAACATTCACTAGTCATTCCTAGCATGAAAAGATGGATCTCGACGTCATATAGGCGCTGTTGGAAAGAGGTCAAATATGGAAAAGTAAAGAATGTGCAGGACCTGGAGGAATGTTCTGAAGAACAGTGTGCAGTTTAACTGCTCAGGGCAAACAAGTGACTCATGAACAACGATCACGAAACAAACACAGTCATTGATCGTCCAGGTAACGACACACGGGATTAATAATCGAGCGTATGTAAATGTTTGAACTGGTTCGTTTGTGTAAATTCAGTTATTATCGTGTCTCGTGGACTCATATGTAAACATCTATTATGTGAAATCGCTTTTCAAGGCAGAACTAAAGAAAAAAAATCAAAATGCTATTTTTAAAAGATCCTTCTGAATTTTTTTATTTATCCAACATGTAAACTTAGGACCTCAACTTTACATTATATCAAGTGCATGTTGACATTTTAAAGTCTACTGTATAATGTGCATTATATTTGTGTGTGTTGTATCTAGGCATGCATTGATACCATTTTTTCTTCAGACTGACTGCATGTTATTTGATTCTGATACCAAAATAAATCATGCACAGTAGAGAATCAAGCAAAGGGAATCGTAGAATATTTGATTTAGCTGTTCATGACTGCTATGATCATTCTTTATAATGGTAGCTAGCCGAAGTTATATGAAGTGCTTTATCGAGCTATATTAGTTACCTTGGATGGTGTAGTGCTGCGGTCGGTTTTGCTCCACTCAGCTGTAAGGATTATTCATTGGTGTTAAATCCCTTGATTGATTGTCAAGAACGTCAACGTTGGTTGCTGCCGTATAGTTCTAGCTACTAACCAAATCCTTGTGTTGCATTTTATGTGAACAAGGTTATCAGGCTTCCTGTATTGTAGGATGATAAAAGTTCCTCCTTTTGATATTATTATTGTTGTTTAGTGTCATCCATTCATTAGTGTCACAGCGAACACTAGCCTTTCAGTACATCATATCGGGGCATTTTTTAATGTGTATTAGTACGAGTAAATGAAATCAGATACTTGATACCGGTAATGATGCATCCATAGTTGTAACATGCTTACCCAACAAAATCAGATGGATTAAAAGAACATACACAATACGCACTTAGCTTAAAGTGCATTTATACATGTTTACCGGTGTCTGTAAGCCATCTGTAACCGTGCAGATATTTACTTTATAGTTTGTGTGACAAAACACAGGTATAGAGGTAACAGAGAGGTACAGGGGTATTCGAGACAATAAAGTAAGACCAAATACTTTGGTGAAAGACATGTGATCTGACCCACAGGCTGAAATGCCCAAGGTTTAGCCGATTCCGTTCATTTTTAGGCCGGTCACGATAGCTAAATTTGTTCGACGATATATTGTCCAGAAATATTTACGATTAACGATATTATTGTCATTTTAAGACCATTTTATGCAGGGCGATTTCGAGGTCAGCAAAAATGATTGAAGCCATGTCCATATATCGTGTGATAAGTCAATAATGCAATTATCGTGGCCGGCATAATAATTTTCAAGAACCTTCACTGGGTAACTGTCAAGAGACCGTCAAACAACTGCAGTCAACAGTACACAAACTCAACAAGCTCAGCTGATCATGCTGAGTGTCACAAAATACAACCTTCACCTTCATACAAACACCAATTCTACCACCAAATATCAAATGGCTGCCTACTTACCACAATGCACTACTTTCTAGTGCTTATTCCATCTTCATATTAAACCTATTCCAATATATGCGCTTTAAACTCCACTGAAACAATATCATTCCTACATCCAGTTTATCCTTCAGCTAATCCATCGAGCAGACATAAAGGGAAAAAAAAGCCTCTAGCATTGTGACTGCCTCTCAGGAAGCAGCTCTTTCCTCCCATCCAGCCTTGTGGAAAACAGCCACATCCCATTCAGATACATGGCCTTAGGCCTCTGACCTTAGGCCACTGACACACATCACTAGCCCTTTTCACCGACAAGGACACAAAAAGGACACAAACAAAAACGACGACTAGTCTGTGACGCTGAGGTTTCCCCCCACCCCAAACAAAATGAGACATATCTGAGTAGACTGAGTAGAACAACAGCATCATTATTGGTGAAGAGGGAATCATATGACCGAGGACCTCTTACTATGCTCATAGTCAGAGTAATATTAAGAACAATAACAATTCATTTGGTTTCACTTCGTCACTGCTCCTTGTTACAATTTTAACCACAGACGAACCCAGAGAACAGATAATTACAGTGTTCAAGCAGCCAAATCCCCAACAGGCAATATTCAGCCTGACAAGTCATGGCTCACGAGTGTAATTTAGCTTTCAAGCGAAAGTTCAACATCAGGCACGGTGTCAGCTTGCATGGATCCAGAAGGGACAGCAGATGCCCTTGAAATTCTGTCACACAGAAGCAGTGATGCATACAGCCCAAGCCCACATGTCTAAACATCTAAAAATGTCACACTACCCTCCTGGTAATGGAAATCGATGTGGTACTCATCTATAGGGACATGGTTCCCAAGAATACCAGGGACACTTGAGTATTCCATAAGGGTAAAGAGCTCGGCGGGGGGGTGGGGTATCTGGGGAAGACCCACCCTCTGTTCTTTCCTGGTGATAAAAATCCATGAAAATTGGAAAGAATAGGATGCCACAGGGACAGACCACAGGGCAGATAGGATGCCACTGGGACAGACCAAGCAAAGGGACATCAATGAAACAAGGGGTTAAAAGTACAAGGCTATTGGTTGTCCAACACCGATCAATTCCAACGATGTTTAATACTTGTCATAGCCTCAGATGTTCCTCCCAATGCTCAAGGCATCTGATGTCTTTTGTACACTTCTCTGGCCAGAAGATTCAGAATCTTGAACCAAAAGGTTTAGTTGCAAATAATCATGGTTGGTTGTTTGCAGTGTTGGTGAACCTCTGAAAAGTAAGTGGTTCTTTGTCAGTGGACTGTATCTGTGACTGGTCAAGTCTGGTAGTTCTCCTCACTAACTGTTGCCACTTAAGTGCTTTATGGTCAGTGCGAGACAGGCTAAACTACACTGCTTTCTTTGTCATTACCACAATTATGCAACACAGCATTAGCAGGCATTACAGGGAATCAATAATTTCCCACTCAAGCATCCAATACGTCATGACGTTGCATAGATTTCTATAGTACAGACCTTTTGTCTATTCTAATTCGATGACTAAAGGAGCTTCAAATTCATGGCTCAATAAGTGAAGCTCTGTACAACTACTGTTTTAGGCACTGACCTCAGATGACTATGGCACTTTGAGTCACCAGTGCAGGCAGGAAGAAGGAATTCACTGCTGAGGAAGAGACTAAACAGGATTCCTCCAAGCCCGATCCGCAGGGTAACACTGAACGGCTCTGATGAGACCACATGTTGAAACTGATAAGCTTTAATTACATGGGGTTTCTTTTCAAATAATTCCACAAAAAGCCACTGAATTTTGCTGGTTGGTGGACCACACAGGACTGCCTCTAGCCAGGACCGATAGTAGCTTGACTTTGGAATTTACTCGATACTTGACGCTGTAAACTACCTTAGGCCTGGATTATTCTTCGCACATAACGGACAGATGTATGACTTGTGTAGCAGTGTAAAATAGTACACAATTACCTGAACTGAGACACACTTCTAAGTTTATTCAGTCTGTGTTCATGGACAAAGTATGCAAATTTTTTCGGATGTGCACAACTGACACGCTGAATATGCCACATACGCGGTCATCTTGTAACCATCTGGGAAGTGGTGGTTTGGCGGTTAAGACTCTGGGTTACTAATTGGAAGGATGGGGGATCAAACTCTAGTACTGCCAAGCTGCCACTGCTGGGCCCTTGAACAAGGCCCTTTACCCTCTCTACTCCTGGGGGTGTCATATCATGGCTGACCCTGCACTCTGACCCCAACCTCATAACATACTGGGATATGCAAAGGAAATAATTTCACTGTGCTGTGATGTACATGTAGCCAATCAAGACTCGTTACCTTGTAGCTGATTACCAGCAAACATAACCCTTGCCTTACAGACAGGGACGTGTCCGTTATGAAACAATGGACTGTGCTCTGGATATACAGTCCACCAGGGCTCGGGGAGGAAGTCGAGATATTACTGAATGTGAGGTGTTTACTGTCTGCCTGCAGAGGTTTGTCTCCGGAAGCCTGGGAAAAGAGGAAATGGCCATGGGACAGAAATGGGCCGCATTCATCAGCCAGACAAAGCCAGGAAGGGAACGTCGAAAAAAGAAGTAGAGAGGTGACTGAGGAAGATGGCCGACTAAAGCCTGTGTCACAGAGCAATCAATCAAAACAGGTACGAAAAAAAAAAGAAATGATGAGGACCTGCATTTTTAAATGTACTGTACGTATACAGCTCTAAATGCAACAGTATTCTAAGCCTTGAAACAAAATGAAAATTTACAGTACTAAAAACTATTAGGTTCTGTAGAGCAACCAGTGATCATATATTTTACATGGAAGTAAGTACCTCATTTCATTACACCCTTGGAAATGATTTGTATTGCTCAATGGGCAAAATTAGAAAATTTACATGAATCCAAATCACAAAGAGGGGTGCGCTTCACAGGTCCAATCTAAAGATTCTAAGGAGGACATGCACTGCCCACATTCTTCACGTCAGCTCAAACTGCATGGGGCCAAGGCAATGTCTCATTAGTGTCCAAAAGGCTATGATTACTCCTAGAGCTGGCACGTCTACTGGCATGTGGGACAGCTGAAATGTTCCCATATTGGGATTCCCCCCCCCTAAACATAAGTTCCCCCAAATGTAGCGGAACCACTATCCAAGACCTCTACATAACCCAAACTTAAACAGGGTGAATTTAACATCTTAAGAGGCCTCACAGTTACAAGCAAATTCTTCTCCTCTCTCCATGTCCATTAGCAAGCAAGGGATGATGGGAACATGCATAAAGGCACTGAATTTGCCTCTGGCAACAGCAAAGTGACTGCCTGGCCATCTCTGCTGAATAATGAAAGCCCCCTTTCTCCTGCATCAAGGGAATACTCAGAGGCTGAGGCAAAAATAAATGCATAGAAAGGCAAATAATTTGGTTTATAAGCTACTATATATTCAGATGTATGTAAAGGATGCTGCGGCAAACATGATTGTTATTTATTTGGCATGTCACAGGACAATTAATCTGACAACCCAACCTTTCTTCTTCCATTCATCCTAACTAATCGGATCATTTAGATTTAAATTCGCATTATCTCCAGCATGCCAATAGTTCTCATTCAACCAACCGAAATAGCTTAATTTCCCTTTAAGGATCCAACAACGAATGAATGAGAGAGTGCAAGAACCTGCTTCCTTTTCCCCCGGCAACACCGAATGTGCTCTCGGAAAACGGCACAAACACTCAGACATCATTATTCAAGCGAACCGTTCAATTCTGGTACCACCTAACAATACAAAAAAAAAACACATTGAGAAAGAATATGATTCATCCAGACAAAAATTGTGCAAATAGATGTGCTCAGGGACCGTTTTAAAGGAAACTTAATGTGCATTCAGCTCCCTCTCCTACCATCTTTCTCTACTCAGGCTGAAACCTGCCAGGTCACATCCGACTGACTCGTAGCCCACAGAGCAGGCAAGCTTCTGACGCAGAAAAGCCAGCCAAGAGCCGAAACCTGCCCGTGGTTTTGGAGAAAGGGAGAGGGAAAAAAAGGCATTCAGGTGGAAATGATTGATCGAAGGTGATGTTTTAGCCATGAAGGAGGGGGTGAGTGAAGAAATAAAGCAGTATAGTAAGAACTTTCTACTCAAAGGTGAGTGACGGGATGCGAATTTTCCTTTAGAACGTCCCAAAAGAAGTCATTCATATGAAATGCGGGCACAAGAAAACGCAGTACAAACGCCGACACAACCTTAACGTTAGCGTTCATAATCGCAGATCGGTACACTACATGACATGAGGTACATTTCCATTCAAATGTTTTGCAAATTTTAATCCAATATCCAAAGAGCCGGCTAACTGTTAACAGAAATTCAAATGATTCTAGATTATTCAGTAGGAAGTCATGAGCTACATCCAAAAGCCACAAGCATGTAGTGCTGTGTGATGCAACTGCTTGGGAAATAATACAGCCAACCAAATTTATTATAAAATACAAGGGAAACACCCCGGCATGAAAATAATAATTGTGCTTGTGGGAGTCCAAAACAGTCCTGCGTATATATCTCGAACAAATCTTTTAAATCAAGTGGTGCAGGTTAGGTTGAGGAACTGTCAGATTCACAATCCCCACAGCAGCATATTACCAGTGTTATCCAGGGTTTCCTGGAAGGCACAGGCCACACCAACCTCGAGGTTTAATAGAGATATTCAGAGCACTAAACTGATACAGAGAGTGAAACTGCATTAAACCCATAATAATGTGGTGCAATTCTTTAGTGAGGCAGCATGTGGTTTAGGACAGTCACTAACGATCATGAAAAGAGTAATAATTCAAGAGGACTGGAAATGTCTAAAGCCAAAGGAGTAAATGTCCTGAACTTACTTTTAGTAAAAGTTCTCTCAATAGCCATACTACTTCACGTCTGGAAATTAGTGCATTTACATTTGTGGCTCTAAATTAAGAAAATAATTTCACTGTACTTGTACATGTAGCAATAAAGTGCCATAATATTAGTGTCTTAGACTGGGCGAATCTAACCATCGGCGACTCTAACCCCCGGCGACTCTGCACTTGTATATGTATGTAAACTCTTGTAATTACATGCAATAATAAACGCACTAATAGTGCCTTCATATCAGTGACTTAACATTAGTGGCTTAAAGTTAGCGTCTTTACATCCATGGTTTAAGATAAAAAAAGGTTTAATACGAGAGCCTTCATATCGTTGAATTTACATTAATAGCTTTACATTGTGAAAAGAATGACGCTGTAATTTTACGTGCCAATAAACTTCTAGTGAATTAATATTAGCGATTTAATATTATAAACACATTTGTAGCTCTACATGAGTGGCTTTAGATTTGATCAGTACACTTTATAGTACTGATGTTATATTAGTAACTTTAAATACTTTTCCAGACTTGTGCAAGACACTTGTAATTATAAACAATTATAGACCAAACTCGTTCTCCAACAGCCGATAGTAAACCTTCCTCGCCGTTTCCATTCATCTTTTCTAATGTGCAAATTCAACATTCACAGAGGACAGGTGGATAGTTCACGCGAGCGCATCATATCCCAGTTCAAAGGCAGTAGATTACAATAACCATGAATAACAGAGCGACATCCTTGACCGAGGATTTAAATAAAACTCGCTGGATGGCGTTTTAATTACAGTGATAATTGCTGCAATCCACTCTTTCAAGGTTTTGCTTTCGAAGCAGCCTTGCGAATAAATCTAGCCAACAGCTCGCACGCTGCACGCACCTTCATGTTAGAGGCCTCGGTCTCCAGCTTGGTGAGGTGGTTGGAGTTGTCCTCGAGCTCTTGTCTCAGGTTGGAGTTCTCCATCTTCAGGGCCTCCACTTGCATCAGCAGCTGATCATATGATGCTGCAGCCATCTTGGACTACCTTTTGACCTACGACGCAGAATATAACGGGCTGTAAACCGGAACGTATTATGCATTATTGAATCAATAACTCATTTACACTTGTAGTCTAGAAGTCCTCAAACTCTCAACAAGGAACAAATTAGTTAATAAAATGACCGAATGACCAGTTTCAATGCACGAGAACCTTCGTCAAGTTACTTTTGCTCACATTCTGTAATAAAAACATCTATCGGAACAAAATCATCATCCGATTCAGAACGGATCGATACGGACTGATCTGCGTGCCTCGACATGACCGATGTTTGTTATTAGGGTGAACAGATGTGCATGTGCACCATATTAAATCAAGAATGTCACGTCAATGATCTTAATGAACAATAAAAATGCCACGGCAATTACATTCGAGCTCTCCTCTAGTGAGAAAATTAAGGAGGCTGATGACTCTTGTGAGAAAGAAAAGCATTTAGGTGCATTCAGTCCGAACATTCGGCCACAGGAATTATGCCATTTTTGAACCCACACAGGTTTGGACAACTCCTAAATTCATTAGCTAATCCAATGTGCTGCTCATTCCAGTGTTCTGCTTTCCTATAAACCTAATTAACATGGATACATGAGGTCGCTAATATAATTATAAAAACCTAGTTAGCTAGTTAAGTGCATTAATAAAACCTATTAAAGTGCATAGAGATGCACCATTAAAATGGCATACTTAAAATCCCAGGAAAGGATAGGCTAGTCCTATGCCTAGACGCTTTGTTCGATGTCTGGAGTGTGTACTAGTTACAGCATATGAACAGAATGGTGCACGTAATGTGCGAACACAGCAAACTCAAACAGGATATGGAGTCATTCATTCATCTTCAGTATGCACTTGATCCTGGTCAGGGTCATGAAGCCTAACCTGTGAGCACAAGGCAGGACAATACACCATGGGATCCACCAGTCCACCCCAGGGGCACACTCATTCACACCTTGGTGCAATATTGTGCAGCCAAACCACCTACTGGTGTGTTTTGTTTTGTTGGAGAAAAACTGAGAACCCGGAGGAAATCCACACGAACACAAAGAGAACATGGGAAGTTCAGGGTTGTAAACACCCGATATTTTAACCTGGAGCTAAAAATGGACTGGGAGTAGATCAGGGAGTTTAAGACTGAATGTTACTCCCCACATCACAGGATGATCTGGAAAAGAAATCATTTAAGACGAGCCTAACGCCCAAAAGGGTCACTTTTTGTAATTGATAGTGAGTCGGTCTCAAAATCTGCCAGATTATCCGTTAGTGTGGTCCATGAAGTTCTAGCGTGGGGAGGTTTTTCAATCAATAAACCACCATCTACACCTTTAAGACAAAAGGGGTTACAGCAGGGTTGCCATGGTAACCGATTTCTTATTACCAACTGTTTACAGTTAAAGTGTTTTTTCTTTTTTTTCTTTTTTAAACCTTTCCTGACATTAAGAAGACAAAGAAAAACAGCTTTTCACATAACCGTGCCTGAAAACTCTGACTTTACACTGGAGACTCCTTCCAAAGATGTTCAATAGAAGTTTCCAATGGGAACCGGTGCAATATCAACGATTATTTTTCTTCGTCAAATAACATTTTTATGTTCAGGGATTAACCTTCGATCATGTGGCGCATCTACCATACAGATCCTGTGAACGAGTCGTTACTATAGAAATGATACAGTTTCAGATCTTAATATAAATCTGAAATTGGAAGAAGAATGGCCAACGCCATCTTCAGAGCTACTGTTGCAGAAAACTAATCATTAAATGTTTTTATAACATATTACACATACACTTATAAAAGTATATATATATAAAAATAAAAAACTTTTTTTTTTTTTTCACAGGAAACCACAGCAAGAATTTCTAATTTGTCTAATTTGGCGTCCATCTTGCTCATGCCTTTAAACAGAAGATAAGATGTATGCGCTAGACCTTTGAGGTGATGGTTGCCAGACTAAAATGGCTTCTCCAAACCTGCTGCAAAGACGCAATTCCATCAGACGAAGACCGTTAACATTTAGCATGCAGGTTTCCGTCTATGAGGATAACCTAACCAGCTATTTGTCCTGTATGACCATCTATGGAATAGTGCAAACGACTCCAACCGAGAGCTGGGAGAGACAGCCAACTGCCATAGATATTCTGCTGACACACATTTGGTGGCACACATTTGGTGAAGAAATCATCATGAGGCAATAATATTGCATGGTACAGAAACATGCATTCGACATGAGCTTAAATTTGTTTTTTCTAAGTAAAATATAATCATTTCATTTTCATTTGTTCCATGGAGTCAGTACTTTTATAGCCTTGTATTTAGGTACTAAAGAACATCCTATTTAAGGAGCAGGGAGACTAAAATGGTCGACACTGCGACGAGAGCTTTAGAGGTGCGTTAGAAAAACCGTAAGACGAGGTAAAATCTACACCATGTAAATGAAGATTCATGATGTCTAATGTCCGGTTTATTCATTAAAATTAATTCAATGATGCGCAAAAACATGCCGTCGTGCACATGCTGTCACAGGTTTTAATCAAACAGAATCCGTTTCGCTAGGATGTTTTTTCCAGGATTTTTTTTTTTACATTTATCTGAGGTGCAGCCTTATGGATGAAGCGTGCTTTCACCCCATCACGGCATGCAGATTTAAAAAAAAATAAATAAATAAAATTACAAAAAAAAACAAAACCCCACAACAGCCCTGCAGTCAAGCCGCAAGAGTGCAAATGCCCTTCCCTTCAGTCCACAAAGACACAGCGGGGCAACTGCGTACACCCGTAACGCACACCTTGCAGTGCTGATCTGCACAAACCACCATGAAGAAGAAGAGGGTAAAAAAAAAAAGCATCAAAAGAACAGGACATGCTTCTGGGATGAATCCTGAAAAAGCGCCGCCATCATGACACATCTGCTTTGTTTGAGCATCACCGGTAAAACCACCAACCCCTCCTTCCACCACCATATTGTCTCTTAAAGCGCATTTTAACACTACAACGACATTCGCGTCTCTCGGTTTTTTCCTCCTCTACAACCCGTTTTTGCCTTCATAAAGCAAGAACCGGAGAATCGGTGCACATCCCCCAACACCCACCCAGTCTGCCTCTCAACAAGCATCAAAACAAAAGGCTTAGAGGAACCGCCTCACTATTCAACCACACACGCACACACACACACACATATACATATAGACATACACACACACCCACACGCTGCTCATTCACCACAGCGGCTGTTCCGAATCCTTATGAAATTATGGCGGTAAAATATACAGCTGCACATCCGGTAAAGATGAAAAAGCACAAACCTACCCCATTGCGATACCAGTGACAGCCTCCATCCCATCTCCCCTTCGAGCTGGCTCGCCTTTTTTTTTTTTTTTTTTTTTTTTTGCACGACAGCATCCAGCAAGCACGGTCACATGGGCACCGAGGGAGCCAATCAGAAGGCTCACGTGCTTGGAGCCAGCGCTGCAGTGGCCGATCGGTGGCTGGATCGCTTCCCAATTGCAACTGCGTCCCTCGGCTCAATTAAAGCTCTTATAGCGAGGGGAGTGGAGTGAAGATCATGGCTTGAAGCGAACAGATCAATAAAATGAATACAGCTAGAGCGAACGCCATTGATAAAACAGGTTACTGTAATCTTCTGAACCTGGGGTCCATTCCTGGGATTCCAGAAAATCCCAGGACACGACAGCAACGAGGCTTGTATATCAGGATTACGTTGCCATGATACTCCGTGGCGGTTACTCTAATGACATATAACCAGAACTTTCTACTCATTTCGTACAGGAGCTCCATAGGAGATCTAACATCGTCGTGTGCTAGTACATGAGAGTAATCACTCCAAAATATGGCAAGAGTATTTTATTTTATTTCACCCCAATAAAACGATAGACGAGCCAATCGGCACGTTAATCCGCAATGATTTGTGCAGGTGCACCACCTGGAAGCCTCGCCCCTTCACCCATAATCTCATATGCGCTGGACAGGGTGCCCACAGGGCTTAATATAAATACAAAAACACTACAAATGACATGTCAAATCTAACACTTCACAAACAACGTTAATAATGATGATAAATACAGAGAGAGTACATCTATTATGAAGTGAGTTTTTGTTTTCCTGCGCCAGTCAGCGCTCAAACACTTCCAGCAACAGTCAAAATGTTGGCCAAGTGGACATTAGACAACTGATTTATTAGATCAGGGGTGTCCAATCTGATCCAGAAAGGGCCGGTGTGGGAGCAGGTTTTCATTCCTACCAAGCAGGAGGCACACCTGATTCCACCGGTTTAATCAGTTGATCTTGGCTTTCAGTAGAATCAGGTGTGGCTTCTGCTTGGTTGGAATGAAAACCTGCACCACGCCGACCCTTTTGATCCACGCAATCCCTTTGAGGATTATATTGAAAATGTCCTCTTAAGGTTTTTTCTTTTTTACTGTTTACTACACATCCAGCTGTTTGTTTTTTTGCGATTGCCACTGCCAGCAAGCAGTTCCTGACCACAGAGCTGATAAAAATTTATTACCCCCTCCTGTAATGTCTTCTTATTACTGAAATGCTCTTCTCTACTCTTTGTTTTGGGTCAGCTCTGGATGAAGTCGTTTAATTGTAAAACAACAAAGCTGAACAAAATGTCGCATGATGCCACTGACAGCTGAACACGAAGTCCATCCGTACAGGATTGTTTTTGTGATTGTTGCAGCCAAAAACACTCACTATGATCATGATAATGATCCTGAGGAGAAAAGTCAACTCGGAGTATCATCATGACATAAGTGAGATCGCAGTGAAGAGAAGTCTTCCACATCAAATAATTTCCGTTCTAAAACAATTGTCCATTATATTAGCGTACAGCTAGACTTTTGTGATTCCTGATAGCAATAATGCTAAAGACCCTTGTGGAAAAGGTTCACTGCAAACAAACTCAAAGCTCTCCTGACTGATCACCCTTATCCAACGACGATGGATATCATCTATCCTGATGATAGCGGTCTCTTCCGAGATGACTCCGCCCCCGTCATCCCGAACCCGATGGTCTCACCGAATGGTTTCAAGAAGATGAAAATGAGGAGACTAGCTACGAGGATAGAGATGCTATCCAGACCTATGCAAAGCAAGGAACTTCACAAAATTTTAGCTGCGCTGTTCCTTCACCGGTCATAAGGCTGGAGTTGCTTGTCCCGTCCACATGGCTGTATGCGTTTCCGCCTGAATGTTCTCTTCAGGACTGAACAACCTAGAAAGCAAAGCAAACTAGCAGGAACCAGTCCCGGTTCTGCTTGAGTGATGGGAAGGTTACAGGATGTCAATCAAGTGAGCGCTTTAGAATATATTAGGACCACGGCAAATCGGTGGTCAGGTCAAGCAGGATCGGGGGCTTTACTCGATGTTCAATACATCACTTGGGTGACTACATTCGGTTACCAAGAACCGAATGTCTGCTCAATTTAAAGGCATCCCTCAAGGTTCCAGAAGCGCTATGGAGAAAACACTATTGTTAGTGTCTTTTCCTAACAATCGTGGTCTACTGGGTTTGTTCATCTCAAATCCAGCTACAGCCTCTACAGCTATAGCAACTCAGTGCTATTAGTACCATGCAGCTCTTGTGTTACTGTAGCAGAACTAAAGCGTTAAGAATGGCATGCTCTGAATAAGCCCTTGTCAACATTGGGCTAAAGCACATTCAACGGCCTTCGTTGTCTCTTAACCGAGTAAATGAATGGAACGCCTGGAAGGAGGAGGATGTACTCGGGTGGGTTTTTTTTTTATCCCCCCCTTCTTTTCATGTAAATTAGATCCAAGGCTCTGAAAAGCATCAAATGAACACTGGCAGGGACTCTCGTTCAACAGTCTTCCCTCTCAGAGACGCTTTCCAAAAAGCTGAAGTGTGGGAAAATGAGTGATTTGCAAAGATTTGCAGATTTATGCTATACAGTTACAAACTGAATGGTGAAAAATTGTGGAAATTGCCCGTCGTGGTAACAACAATATGGAAAGGCGTCTTTAGTGCATTTTAACCACAGTAATTAGAAAACGAGACACGTGAATAAGAGACGTATTGGTCGTACTATATTAAAGCACGTTATAGCTATAGTGTCCACAAAACATTATTTGGGAAACTACGGCATAAAAGACCCGAAGCTGCAAGCAGTGCAGTGTGGGTTACTGGAAGACCCTTGACGTTTGGTTCCGAATAACTTACGCAAAACTTCAAGTCTCAATGAGTTTGAAACATGTGGACACCCTGCACCGTGATTTGTCCTGCTGTAGTAAAACACAGGATTTCGCCGAGTTTTTTTCCTGATCGGAGCGGCTGACTCTGCGGAAAATCTCCCGGAATTTGTAAAAATGTCAACCTCCCCAGAATATTACGGCGATTGTTTGATTTCTGCAATCACAGAATGGTGAAATCCTGGAGAGACTGTTTAGACACAGTTCATTTTTGTTGTTTAACCACCACCAGAATCCTGACCGTTCCCAGATACGAATTTTTTGTGTAAAATTTTTGGCTCACCGTTGTCTTTGGCTTCGAATATATACTTCTCAAAAAAATAAAGGGAACACTTAAACAGCACAATGTAACTCCAAGTGCTCCATTTTTTTTGAGCAGTATACACACACACACACTCTACGATCCAATTGTGGAAGGGAGTGTTGTTGTTTTTTTTAAAGTGGAAATGTACACATCACATCACATGCACTTCATGCAGAAGTACATGGATTCCTATAGTGTCCGAACATGATGAAAAACGGGGTACACCGGAATAGGATGGGAATAAGACGGAATGAGACTTGAAGAGATGGGAACGAGCCCATCTCATTGTGATGGAATTGTCATATCACGATCCAATTCATCATCGCTGACCAAACCTCGGGTTAAAACGTCCACTTTTGATCAACGGCATCGTTTCGTCTCTGTTTCGGAAACCCTCGAACCTCGCGAATACACAACAGGCCGGGATGTGTGCGTTTAAAAGCACGGCTCGGAATAGACCGTGAAAGACGATCCGTCGTTTCCTCTCCTGCTAATCCATTAAGAGCTTTAGAAACCGGTCCGATGCGGACGGAAAGCTGAGATCCTGAGTAGCGAGGCAGTTATGGATCCACTCACTTGCTCATACGACAACCCGGATTTCGGGTATACACCCTGTGTAAAGCGGAAAGCGTGGGAAGTAACGAGTATGTTTATTTACATATATATTTACTTAAGGTGTTTGAAAGGAGTCTCCAGTGTCAGAGCGGGAAAATAAACACTATGGGATGAATCGCGTCACATCCGGCCACATCGTCGTGGATTATTTATGGGATTATGAAGTATTCGGGTCGTATCCCGTCAGAACCTTTTTTATTGACTGTAGCTTCTCTGGTACTTTAAGACCCACATCATGTTGATTTAACTCTACACGGTGGGGTTGTTCATGCACTGAGGCCTAAAATAACATTTTAACAGCACTTTCTGGAGACTTCTGTTGGTGAGAAGGTCCCCGGGACACTGTGCCAGGTCCAGACGGAGAGTAACGTCCTTTTTGGGGGTGCAGGTGGTGGTGTTCAGATGGCGTAGCTTCCCACTCCGTCGTTCACCCAGGACCAGCCTTGGGCTGTGTCCCAAATACATCCGTTTTGCAGATCTAGTGCACTCGGCGCGCGGGAAAAGCCACTATCCCAGATATCCTCTGAAGTGCACTGAGACGGGAAGCAGGATCAATTTGGTATACAGTCCAGGCTAAACAAATAACTTTCGGGAAGGAGGTCTACACTTCACTAAAGAGACCAAAGGGTCAACAACAACAACAACACGTTCTCCCACATAGTTTACCCAGCTAATATTACAAACATAAAAAGACAGTTCAGTCGCAACATGACTTTGTTGTTGTTTGTTAGCTTAGCCTTTGAGCTATCAAAGGTAAGATGGAATCTTCTTACCTGCACAAACATTCGTCCACTTCGCCAAGTTACGCGACTCTAACGCCCCGTAGAGAAATGATCCGTTACAAACATACCGCGTGCTCACGAACAGCGCAGAGCCCGCCGACCCCTAACACTCAGCGCACTTCTCGTGTTCCCGACAAAACTTTTTCTCCCTTTTGTGTCTGAGTCCTCCTCCTCTAACAGCTCTTAGTCCGACTGTTACGCCATATTGTGAAGCAGGAGGCTGGCCGTGCGCATGCGCACTGGACCGCAGCTCTGAACTCAAACCTGCCTTCTAGCGGTGAGCAAACGCAAGTGACACAATTCCATCTCGTGTCCGTTTCGTTCTGGTGTATTCCACTTTAGTCCACCTTATTCACTTCTCTTTCATCTCGCTCCAGTGTATTCCATTTTATTCCCTTTTCTTTCAGTCTCATTCTGTCTTATTCCATCTTATTCCAGCGTTTATTCCATCGTATTCCCATCTCTTCAAGTTTCATTCCATCTCATTCCCATCTTTATTGAAACAAAATTTATTCATTCAGCAGACGCATTTATCCAAAGCGACTTACAAATAGGAAACATACAAGCAAAAAATCTCTTCAACTTTCTCTTCCATCTCATCCCTTCAATCCATCTCTTCAAGTCTCATTCCATTTTTATTCCATCGTATTCCCATCTCTTCAAATTTCATTCCATCTCTTTCCCATTTCTTCAAGTCTCATTCCATCTTATTCCCATCTCAGGAGTTTTAGGAGTCACTTGTGGATGCACTTGGCTGGTCCCATATGGCTACTCTAAAGATTTGTACTTCCCCAAAACAGTTTATACTCAAATCTCACCTTCGTGCCTATGGATAATCTCATCTGGATACTGGTCACTTATACCTAAGAACTGCTGCTATGATAATAAGCTTTGTCCTTTATTGATCCAAGGACTCATTCACAATATGCTTATACTGAACATCCTTTTCCAACCGATTAGTACTGTTTCACTTGATAGTATAAAGTTGAAGGAGAGTAATGAATTACAGTATAAACCCAGTATCCACTGTCATCCAAGAAGAAAATGACCATTTTATCCGGTATAGAGGGAGAATAATACAGCAGAAACCGGTCATCCGCCTCAAGACATTTGCAAAAGAACATGCACGGAAAGCTTCTGGAGAACTGTCTTATCTTCAGACGAATCCAAATTGATGAATCCAGATTGAGAAAGCCAGGAGAAGAACCCAACACAAGTGCACGCAGGTGGAAATGGCGGAGTCTGGTGCTGTCTTTCTTACTGTCAGTGAGCTTGGGTTCATCGTGAACTCAGGTGTGTACAGAGGCATGATTCAAGCAGCAGGAGCATCGGTGGTCCTCCCAGAGCCCTGACTTACAGAACGGGATGCGGTGGAGAAGAAATCCACAGTTTGGAGATGCTCTAGTGTAGATGAACTGGGAGTTTTATCGGGTTTGTTGCTTGAACCTTGGAGGAAACTTCCAGCACAGCTCTTTTAAAAGACTGTAACTGTGATGTTTAACGAAGCTGTCCAAATACTTTATGTCCAACTATGTATCTATTATTTGTTTTTGTATATATTTTAAGCATAACTGTTTTGGGGGAAATGCTCTGAGTTATCTTTGTTTGAAAATGTATGCCAGACTGGTTTGACATCCATCCATCCATCCATCCATCTTCTACCGAGGGTCACGGGGAACCTGGAGCCTATCCCAGGGAGCATCGGGCACAAGGCGGGGTACACCATGGACAGGGTGCCAGTCCATCACAGGACGGACGGATGCTCGAACATATAAACAGGTACTGTCACAATTCAACGTTATTCTCTCTTTTTTATTCCGACAGGTGGCAGGAAAGTTCTGTCTTTCACCACAGCTCTGTCCGAGTTGAGAAGCTAACACGAACGAGGGCGGAGTCCTAGAACAATTGTATTAGGGGAGGGAGGGGGTGGGGCGGAGCTTGAATCTCAAGCATCTCTACATTCGCAATACAAGTGCACTACGTAGGGCTTAGCAGACATGTTTTTTTTTTTTTTTTAATGCTGTAGTAGTGCGCGCGTGTAGGTACCCGCGAGCAGTTTGGGACTCGGCCGCGGCCGGTGTCGCTCCTTAGCAACGGGGCGCTGGAGGAATGAATTTCTGCGGCGCCGTCAGTTTCAAGTCGGTGCGGAACATTATTATTATTATCGCGGGGACACACACACACACACACACACATATATGTATATATATATATATATATATATATTTATATATATATAGATATAAATATATATAATAAAATAGGAGAGAAATAACAATAAGCGTCCACTTAAAAGGAGGAAATAAATAAATAAAAAGGAATTACTTCTGGGACTCGGGAGCAGAAATTCTTCGCGCGCGCGCGCAGAGCGGTCAGAGAGAGAGAGAGAGATGCTGAGGAGGAGAAGTGTTAAGAGTTTGAGGGGGTTTTTGCTATAAAA
Organism: Ameiurus melas; assembly: GCA_012411365.1. Lineage (NCBI taxonomy): Eukaryota > Metazoa > Chordata > Actinopteri > Siluriformes > Ictaluridae > Ameiurus > Ameiurus melas. The sequence goes on along the minus strand of CM022763.1, from coordinate 20,824,186 downwards.
GGTCACTCAAAAAGACGCAGTAAAGCGTAAATACTATTTATTCTGTAGGCTATACCTGACAAAAGAAGAAAGTAACTCAGGTGTCTGTTTTTGTTTGTGTTTTTCCGGAAGTTCTTCTCAGCACCATGACGACAAATTAAGACTTTATTTTTATTTTAATTTTTTGGTGATTTCAGTGCAAATATGAGCTGTTTCTGCTCCTCTCAAGAGGAATTCTACTGCGAGGTGTTGCTTCTGGATGAGACGAAGCTCATTGTAACCTCCCAGCACCAGGGCCTGAAGGTAAGGGGGCGGGGGCGGGGGGATTATCGGTCACACAATACATCGCGATATTTCACACCTCAATGCTGGAGAACAAAAACAAACCACCTGTTCTCCTGGGTCTGCTTTTGAAAAGCAGAATTTCGGGACGGGCAGTAGAAATATTGGCACCTTTCTCACACACACACACACACTCAAAGTAAGACGTGGATTTGTCCATTCATCATCTTCTGCATCTGCTTTATCCTGGTCAGGTGGCAAGAACACACCCCGTGTGAATGGGATGCCAGGGCACAGTGCACACACATTCACACGCTCATTCACAGCGCAGGGCATGTATTTTGTTTATGTGTGTTGGGGGGGAATGATGTGTTTGATTGGCGGAGTAAACCAGAGAACCCTGAGGAAACCCCGGGGCGGAGAGGAAACATTTGGCGCAGACAGGAACCCGAGCTCAGGAGTGAACTAGCAATATTGTACAATAATATTTAGATGATTATTTAAACCATTTTATTTATACCGAAGTTGGCCGTGGAGGCAGCGGAAGTTTGCTTCAAGATGGCGATGGATCTGTGGAGCTGTGAGCCGTGGGTGGGGTAGTGCTACCTGGACACAAGGCGGGGCTTGGTCTACCCCACCTGGGGTCACCCGGGTCACCCGGGCGAGGGCGTCTGATGTTGAAAGACCCGAAACACCCGATGAGGTGCATCCTAAATATCGCAAATAGTTTTGCCTAAATATCGAAAAATTCATCAAATTTTGCCGACGATGACCTTCACCATGCCGTGTTATTGGAAGTGAAAAGGAAATGCAAACAGCACTACCTGGTCATGTGACATGGCTTTTTGTTGTTGTTGTTGTTGTTGTTATGTCAGAGTTAAGCCCCACCTTTTTTCAAGTTACACAGTTTTGTATAAATGCCTATCAAAAAGTTGGAGATAAATGAATCGTTGCCATAACGGCAACACCATGCAGGAGAGGTGATGCAGGCTGTTACTCTGTCTAGGGGAGGCGACACAGAATATTAATTGGCGTGCCAATCATTTTGAAAGCAACTATAAAACTATATGTTTAAATTGAAAAATATCCCTTGCGCTATTCATGCGTGTTCATTTTCATGCAGGGTGCCAATAATTCTGCATATTTTGCAAATTTGAAGGCAGCATGGCATGCATCTGGTAACCAAGACAATCCCATAATACTCTCGGTGGCTTTTTTTTTGTTTGTTATTTATGTGGATTGTTTTTAAAATATAAGATTCAGTTGTCCCATCGCTCTCTCCTCTCCTTCTCGGTCTGGTCTCAGTCCCTGTTATTTTTTCCCTGGATTGTTCATGTTATTTTTATTACTTTTTGCTTGTTTACTCATTTCCTGTTTGATTTCCTCCTGCATTTTGTTCATGCTGTGTTTGACTATGGCAGTAACGCAATTACACATTCAATAAAGCCTGCCTGTCTTTTGTCTCTCCATCCATTTATGAACTCCACTGTCTAGCCATTCCACCTGTTATTCATTCAGCTATCCATCCATCTGTCCATTCCCTGGGCATGCAGCAGTTGTTTATCGATCCTGCAATATATTTTATATTGACTAAGATTAAATAATATACGTTAGCAGGTTGTTTACACTGCAGACTAGAGTACAGCTGAGTTGTATTACTTTCTCTCTTTAGCATTACAGCTAAACTAAACTGTGGATCGAAAACCACCTAATGATTTTGTTTGTCTACCGGCAAATCAGTTCACGATTCCCTCAATGACTGCACAGACAAACTGTAACGTTTTTACAATCGTCATCATGCAAGGGAGACAGCTGAAACCGTGAGATAGGTAATATAATACGGTAGGTAAGGAATAAAACACTTTCAGGTCCTGCCGTTATCAAAAAATAATCAACAACCAGGTAGTGTGATGGGTCTCACCAGTTACTGTTACCACCCCAGACTTGATTCTTGCCCAATCTTTTATTCCTCTGATACCACATCATACGTTTTATCCATTTGTAGTTACATGGAATGTTGTGGAAAGTCTACAAAACAAGTTCTGTTATCGCTGCACACATGCGGTCCCTCACCAGCCTCTCACTGCTTGTCATGTTACAGAGAATCCGCAAAGCCGTCTGCCCTGAAGACGGGTCAGAAAGATTTGTCACAGCTTCACCTCTATGATGCTCAAGCGCTGACACTGGAGACTCCTTCCGTAGTTACAGTAATATCCATCCATCCATCCATCCATCCATCCATCCATCCATGTTCTGTCCCGCTTAACCTACACAGGGTCTCGGGGGGAGCCTGGAGCCTATCCAAGAGAGTTCGGGGCACAAAGCGAGGGACACCATGGATAGGGTGCCAACCCATCGCAGGGCACAATCACACCCACACACCCGTTCACACATTACGGACAATTTAGAAATGCTGAGCAGTCTACACACGCATACACTACAGGTCAAAAGTTAAGAAACACTCTATATTTCTTTTTTCCCCCTCATTTTAGAATAATAATAATAATAAAGTCATCAAATCTCTGGAGTAACACAACTGGAATTATGGGGATTATGTTGTGATAAAAAATCCAAAATAAATCAAAATTTAACACGTCATCAGGTTGAAATTCTCTTCCTGAGGCACCCATTAACCGGGCGCTAAAGGCTATGCAAAAATCAGGTATCACCACTTTTGGCAGATCATAAAGGCGATACTGTAGAACCTTCTCTCTGACAGACTTGGATAATTTTATTTATTTTTATTTTTGTTTTTTTAAATAATACTCATCTCGTCCCAATCATGTAACAATCGTAGCAACGGACTGACCCATTTATTACTGACAGGTAACTCAGATCCCTCTCAGTTAACCCCATTTGATGAAGACCGGCCCCTGATGGCTCATACAAAAGGCCTCTGTTTGAAAAGATCAACGGGAGTTGTACTATCTCCTTCTCCGTCTCTCTCCATCTTTTCATGGCATCGATGTTACTTAAAGAACCATATTTCTCAATCTTAAGGTTCCATGTCTCTGTCATACGGCGTCCAGCCACCACCGAAACATCCAATACCATCAACTTTAGCGGTTCCTCCATCACCAGGTCAGGCTTGATGTATGAGTGTGCAGTTGCAATCACAGGCTCTGCCATATACTCCGCTCGGCCTTCCTAAGTATTTTCTCCGCCAACCGCATCACTCTGTTATGGCGGGCACAGCGGGCTAGGTGCGTGACCTCATATACTTGGAGAACATGATTTAACGTCTCCCGCATAGCACAGGCCCGGCATGTGATATCCTCTGCCTTGTCAGGTCTACCGCGAGACCCTCTTGTCTTCGTGGACAGAACTCCGCCTCTCAGCTGGATTCCCCTAAGATGTAGACGGGGGAAGACTCTCATTGGTTTCTGTAGCCAGAGGTGGATTGCCTTGTTGATCTTACCAACTGTAAGCTCTCTGCCATCGACAGCGTCATGCAACTGTGAAGCCCATGCATGTTGGGCTTCATCCCTTGTTGTTATAACCATTCCAGCCACCCTGCAAGGCATGTTTATAATTCGCTTGATTTTCTTAAATGATATCTGGTTGACAACGGACGCGCAATATATACTCTTACATGTTAAAAGCTTCTGGAATCTTGATTTCTGGGCTAGAGGGACAGATGAGCTAATGCAGGGAATCCCCAGACCACCATCCTGCACCCTGGCATGTAAATACGTCACCGGGGTGTCATTTGGTAGCCTCAGCCATCTCTGGACACTAGATCTTATTAAAGTGTCCATTCTCTTCATTGTGTTTCTATGTGCGTTCCCCAACACCAGTTCATGAGTTAGTTTGGGCAAGAGGAAAAACTTTAAGATTTCCAGCCTTTGATACGGCTTCAGGGGAGCTTCTGAAACTTCTCTCAACATCGTCTCCAACCTCCCAGTGTGCTTCTCTTGAGCATCTTCCAAGTAGACACCCTTGCTACCTAGAATTTCTAGAAATGTATTCTTGGTATTTTCTCACTCGATTTTTTGAGGAATTTCGCTGAGATGATTTTTAAACAGTATTAAAGGAGTTTACACCGACGCAGGACACTTATCTCCTGCTTTTCAGAATTTTTCACTCCAAGTCATCCGTTTAAAATATTTTTTTTGTAAATAACATTTGACTTTTCTAATAAAAGAAATGAATATGTTAGTGCAATTATATTTTTTGTCTACAACACATTTAATCATACACCTTCAGATCAAAAGGTGGGTCTCCAGACTTTTGGCCGGTAGTGTGTATCTACACAAACATAAAGGTATATCAGGTTGTTCATCTTTAATTTTTAATGAGCTGAGCAGTTGGAGTCTCCTTCACTACGTTACAGCTACAGCGAAGGCAAACAACCTCCTCATTGCCACAGTTAAACCGATTTTTGCTTCATCTGCATTACTGGCAATAAATCTCATCCAGATACAAGCTAGACTCGGTAGTAAGTTGATACTAGCTGGTACTGGTAAGTGCATTGTTATGGCCACACTGTGCATATTTTGTGTGCATATTATGTTTTGTTTGGCTCAATTTTTAAAAATGTCACTACATGAGGTGCTCTAGTCAGCGATTATTTCTTTTAAAAAAAACGGCAGGTGTGAAAGCACCTTAAGGACATGTTAAAACATTAGCAAGTTACTGTGACATTACTGTGGTGAAACGCTTAGATTTCCCTTTGTTACCAATCAGAAATCAGGTTCATGCTTACAGGAAGGCTACCCTACCTCAAATAACCACTCTTTACAACCGTGGTGAGCAGAAAAGTGTCTCAAAACACATTGAGCCTTGTGGTGGACAGGCTACAATAGCAGAAGACCACACCAGGTTCTACTCCTGTCCGCCAAGAACGGACATTTGAGGCTACAGTGGGGACAGGCTCACTAAAAATTGTTATATTCTGGAGACTCTTTCTGAAGAGTCTGAAGAGCTTTTCTCACAATTGTGAGGTTTGATGTGAACATTAGCTCTTGACCTGTACTGGAATATATTTTTAGGACCCGGTTCTCAAACAGATGACAATATGAAGGTTCACACATCCCCAAACCCACTGATATGCATCAAATCTCAAACACGTGTGTTACTTCTGATCAGTAACCCCTGAACAAACCATGTCGCTCACTGTGGTCTCTGGACCTATAAAAGCTCATCTCACGTCCTCATGGTGTCCTCTCTCCGTTGCTGAGGTACACGCTTGCTCATTCACACTCACACTCACTCTGCACAAAGAGTCCATTGAGTTTGCCTACAGGGTGTGTGGGATTTAATGCAAGTAACAGCAGCTCACGTGTTTCACTGCAACAAAAGAAAGACCAGCAAGGCGAAGTTTGTTTTCTCAGGCCTGCGCTCACCGTGGCCTCCTGACATTTGGTCATATTTTAACAAAAACAAGTCATTTTGGTTTTATGACCCAGATTCAAGGTGACTCCCGGCTATGACTTAAATCATCGCTGTTTCATCCAACACCATGGGTTTTGAAGCCTAGAAGAGAAAATTTTATAGCTCAGATAAAAACATGATGGGATTCTTGAAGCATCAAGACATATGGATTACAATCGACGTGCAACAGTCTTAAAGCGTCGCCGATTCATTGCCACTACAGGGTGTGGGCTGGTGGAACACAGTGTTATATTTGGGAGTGTGCCTGGTGGCGGACATGCACTGCCCCAGCACAATGGACGAGGAATCCGTCTGTTGTGCACACGTGATGAGACGGAACAGATTTGCTTTGACTGGACCGAAAGTGGACTAATCCAATTGTTTGGATCACAGACCTTAACGGCGTGTTTAATGAGATTTCTAATGGGACTCCTGTCTCTCTGCTACTACAGCAGCTCCGTTTCACACGTTGCCATATGCTCACTAAATCTGGAAAGTCATCCTGCAAAGTCATCAGGTGCCAATCAGCTAGTAAGTTATGGGGAAACACTTTTCATGTCCCAGTTATATAATAAGCTATCAGTATGTAAATATAGATGCGAATCAGCTAACAATATATGTTTTGTAGGTGCCATTTCCCACTGGTCTGTTGTGCTGGTCTGTGTTTGTATGTATCCGGTGCAGTACCATGTGCTTCTGTTTAAACTTCATGATTCATGAGTACAATACAGCGATGCAAACATATTGTGAAATGCAAGGGTTAGTTAAATCAAACTGAGTTAACACAGGTGGCTAACTGATTTGATGCTAGCTAGAACGTCACAGGACAGAATTTCATATCAGAATTGTTTGCCAGTGGCTTGTTGACTTGTTGTTGAGGGTGCAAACAAAATGTTCTTACATTTAGAATTTTTTTTTAGAAGTTATTATAAATGTACTTAACTTCATCATACGTTATTACATTAGGTTATTTACCACATTTTCGCCTAGTCAGTTTTACAGGCAGTTGAATCATGGGACATGGGGCACAAGGCAGGGGACACTGTGGACGGGGTGCCAGCCCATCACACAATCGCACACACACACACACCCATTCACACAGTATGGCAATTTGGAAATGCCAGTCAGCCTGACAACACCTGTCTTTGGATTGTTGAGGAAACAAGCCAACCAGAAGAAAGACAAACATGATGATTTTGCCATGTTCCACAGTCTCGTGTCACTGGTTTTTTATTTATTTCGCTGCGTTGTAATTATGGCTGTCAATTTCACCTGCCTCCATCCCCCGTGTATCTTCTGAGCACAAATACCGCACAGCCAAAAAACGACTGGCAAACGGACTGCAGGAATAGTGGCAATAATTTGCAGTCGGCGTAAAGACAGTGGGGTCTTCAAGTAATGCCATGGCACTTCTCTACTTCAGCAAAAACACCTGTATGACGTACTCTCCAGAATGGAAGGGTTAGGTGAGTTGATTTCACGTTTTGACAATAAATTCAATGAATTCGGAGCAATTTGGCCAAAGACACTTATAGTTAAATCCATTTTTCAACTTTGATATCATAATGAATCTCTGATCCTTTCTAAGCACTTAGTTATTAGGTACTTAGGTACTATAGTTATTCACAGAAGTAGTCTTGCTGACATAAATCCATTTGCAGATGCACTGCTGCGCTGAAGGGATGCACCTGACTGGCGTTTGGATATCCTGTGTCATTCCTACATTATTCAGTGATTATTAAAGGGCATTGGAGCGAGAGAGAGAGAGAGAGAGAGTCTGACTCTTACAGTCTATAGTCACACCTAGGTTTTATATGTTCAGGTCACTTTTGCCTTCTGCAGAGTTTCATAAGACAATGTCAAACAACATTAATATTGGAGGAGATATGCAGCACATGCAGTGATGTGTGTTTCTCATATTAAGTGTGTAAGAGTGTGTGTGTGTGTGTGTGTGTTTGAGATTTAGTGCCCGAGTTTATGGCCCAGCTGGAGAAAGGCACAGGCATTCTCCAGGCCTGCACTTAGAAAAAGATCTTATCTGACTCCACTGCCTGTAAACATACATCATCCCTTCTCACCCGCTCAGTTTTTCAGCAATATCCATATTAAATACGAGAAGGGGAAACTAATGAAAGCAATTGTCACATCACTCAGCGTGCTGCCTCTTAATCCTGTCCCACTCCATTCTTCTGGCATGTAGTCTTACAGCTCAGAGCTGTCATTCCAGACAATTAAGGTCAAAACTGGGAAGTACGCAGCCTGGGCAGAGGGGGTGAAAAACAAAAGAATCTTTGCCCTTGAATAAAACATTCATGCAATGCAGTGAGAAGCCTGATTTATGCTTCTTTCCAAACAGGCTGGAAACCTTTTGGGGGAAAAAAAATCAGTTCGGAAAATCTGATTCCAAAACCGTCATGTTTTAAGACGTATTAATAAAATGAAGCTAGTGCATGAGAATTCAACTGCGCTGTGGTGTATGGCTTGGAACAATTATAAAACAAATACTAAAACAATTATAAAACAAATACAAATTTTTTTTGTACTTAAAAATCTTTCTCCCTTAAAAAATAATAATAATTGGGCTTTGACAGATTTCATACAGTAGATGCAAAACAATTCTCTGACGTGAACTCGTGAACGCTTTAAAACTTGCGTTCTGTTCAAATGCATGCATTTGTTTAGTAATCTGCAACAGCACTTAATGAGCTGTACGCTATTAAATGCCGGGTTAATCTGTGCAATAACTGCATATAAAAGCTCATCACACATGCCGCAGACTTATTAGAGATGCAAAGATTGCTGACTAACAGGCTCGTGAGAGAGAGCGAGGTATTATTTAAATGAGCAGCGGCGTGAATACGAGCACGAGGATTTAACAGGCTTTCAGAGAACGCCGTAGTAATCTCTGCATCGCCAGTTCATTCTTAGGTCCAAGTCTCACTGAACGCTGGAATTAATGCAGATAGAGTGGCGCTGTTTAACTTTCCTTACAGCATGCTCCCGTGATCTATCGCGAAAAATGACTTTCCCATGTTGACACAAATATAGCAAATATATATAGCGCTTGCACTGGAGACTCCTTCCACAAATAAATGTTTCCTCACCGAAAACCTCACAACCACTATATAAACGATTATACAATTTTTCTTTACTCAGTAATAACACATTTAACACATTTTAAATCATGTCTTGCTTCCAAACTGTTGAATTTGGTGAACGCATTTGTTTACTGTTGTGTTTACGCTGGACATTCAGAAGATATTTAGGAAAACGACATAAACACACGAAAGTGTAAAGTGTATCATTTATTAATGTGTTTTAGCCAATATTATTGTGGAATTTCCTTTTAATCATTTTGAAATTCATAAGTTCTAAACACACACACACACACACCAGTCCCATGCTAATGGCTCTGGAGGTTGTACCTTTGTCCCTGGTCAGATCGATATGCAACTACAAAAGTATTTAGAAAGCGTACTCCTTTTATAAATACAGTTTAATGTTATAGGCTCTCTCTCTCTCTTCTTCTATAATGCTTTATTAAACATCTTTTAGTTAAAATGTAAAATGGTAAATGTGCATTTATATAGCGTTTTTTTCCAAAGCACTTTACACTGTGTCTCATTCACCCATTCACACACACACACACACACCAATGGTAGCAGAGCTGCCATGCAAGGTGCTAGCTTGCCATTGGGAGCAACTTGGGGTTCTTGCCCAAGGACACTTCGGCATGTGGAGTCACCCAGGCTGGGAATCGAACCGCCAACCCTACGATTAGTGGAATCGTAGTGTTGAATTAGTGGACAACCCGCTCTACCAACTGTGCCACAGTCGCCCGATGTGCTGAATTATTCCCGAGATAAATCACATTTTAAAGTCTGCTCCAGTGTAGAAATTCAGAGTGACACTGCATATGACTTTCTAGGTATTAATAAAGAAAGAAATCCCTGTAGGTAGTCATGTATACTCTCCCTTTGCCAACACACCTGATTCAGTTCCTCAGCTAAACACCAAGCCTGTGCTGAGTAGGTCAATATATTTTGGCAAGACTTTGGGTCTCCAGAAAATGCCTGAAAGCAGCCTCTGAGCAAAATGCGTGGCTGGTGTGTGACTAAAGACAAGAAAATAGTGTGATATACCGGTATAACACACAAACTGTGACGTAGTGGAGTAACGCAATGCCGCAATCACACAACACACTAGCTGGGTCTGTTTACTGCTTCCAATAGTCCTATCTGTATCTATTCAGGTACGCAGTTGATTTGGCTTAATGTGTTTACCGATGACTTGATAGCGGGTTACTGTTATTGAATATGTGTGCGTATGTGGGTGTGTGTGTGTGTATGTAGCTGGGGGCTTTTGATTTGGCTTAATGTGTTTACCGATGGCTTGATAGTGTGTTACTGTTGGTGGTGGTGGTGGTGGTGGTGTGTGTGTTTGTGTGTGTGTGTGTGTGTAGCTGGGGGCTTTTGATTTGGCTTAATGTGTTTTCCGACGGCTTGATAGTGTGTTACTGTTATCGCTCTCTGTGTGTGTGTGTGTGGGTATTAATCTACAGGGAGTTGCTGCAGCTTTCACAGCCATTAATTGGAGCAGCTTGTGCGTGGTAGTCCACTTAGCAATTAAGTGCATGTGTTTTTATATACAGGTTCTAGTCCTTTTCTCCCAGTGGCTGTGTTTATTGTGCACTCCAGCTCTGGTGTTATTACTCAGCACTCTGCGCTCTTTGTCTGATATTTTGTCTGATATTTTTGGAATGTACTTACTTACTTATTTATAAAAATATCGCTCTGAAAGGCAGCGACGAGTTGAGGAACACTGTGTGAAACATCTGCTGACGAGGATCCCACCATCACGCACACACACACACACACAATGACGGTCATCACCACACCCCTGCAGCCGACAGCAGCAGATGGTCCAGTCCCCTCCTGTAATGACCCTGTTACCATGGGGACAGAGGGGCATGTCAGGGGAAGTTAAATGTTTCCAAGAACATTTCAAATGAATCTCTTCCCTCCTGATCACACACACACACACACACACACACACACAATGTTAAAAGCTCCCTAATTACTGCAAGCCACATAAACAAAGACACTGACTAGCCTTTTCAGCTTTGTGTGTCATGTCCCTTGTTTATCACGCTGAGTTTTTTTCAATGTTATACACCAATTTAAAGAAGTGCTAATGCTCCACCAACAGTGTGGCTGTTCCTAATGTGCTTTCCTTTAGACACGCTGACACTAGGAAGATTAAGACGCAGCTCAACCGAGCATTGCACATTTCCAAATTATTTTATTGCGGAATAATAAAGGAGAAGATTTGAGAACAGAAAGAAACACGTGCATCTGGAGGAGTCGCAGCTTGCATTCGTTTGACCCACAGTGCACGCTGATCACACAAAAAGAAAAGCGCGAATGGGCGGGGTCATAAGTGGAGAGTCTGAATTTGTGAATAGATCCTGCTACAGCTTAATTAGTTTTAGTTTGTCCTCCACTGCAGCTCTGCCACTGTTCATTATCGATTTGATTGTTTTTACTGATTTTACTGTTATCTTCAGGATTTCCTCCAGACCACACTGTACCTATTTATTTGCTTCCTAATTGTCTTCGATTGTAGTTAGACAACAGTGGACAGATTGTTGTTGTTGTTGTCACATCCTCCTGGAACTCCGTCTCCCAGAATCCTACTAACACAAACTTCCTCTCGGCTTACCAATACTTACCTTTACCTCATTTATAATCTAATCTTTATAGAAGGGGTGTATTTATTTATAATCGTAGGATTTACAGGAAGTGGAATCGTCATTTAAACAGCAGATGAATGTATTACATTTTGAGCCCTCTCAAGTTTGACTAGGGATACGGCGATAACGTATCCGTACCGCATGGCACGCTTGTCGAAACATACCAACACCGTGATGCAATTTCCAACTCACGTGCTGCTAGATAAAGCACATAATTGAGCAGCATGTCACGTCATGCTTGAGACGAGCAGCAGTAAAAACGCTTTTCGCAAAATGTTTCAAGAGAATGCAAAAGCAGCGAGGACTTCAATACCCCCAATTTAATTGAGCATTTACGGATCAAACATGTCAGAGAGCACAGCGATTTCACTCACGCAAGCACAACACAGCAAGGTAAATGTCAAGAGCAGTCATTAGATGAGGCATTTCCGAAACCTTTCAATGAAAATGAGCAAATTGCTTTTGGTTCTGATTTTTACCCAAAGGTTAAGATCCACTCGGTTGTGTTTGTGGGCTGTTTTACTGTTTGTCGATGTTGTCATGTTATTTTTCCAGTTGCTCTATAGGCACTTTTCTTACGGACTGGTGACTTTACAAAATTAAACACCGCCTTTAGAAAATATTTGGCATCTGTTGTGTCATATACACAAAACAAGTTAGGCGTAGTATTGGTACTCGGTATCAGTAACTACTTGAGGATCAGGAACTGGAAAGGGGACAGGAACCAGTATCCCTAACAGTCTTATTGCCTTACAGTCAGTTCAACACTCGCCTTTGTGTTATTCTTGCTTTTCCTCATCTTTTAACACATTTAAAAAGTCGATTAGTTTCTTTAACAATAGCAGATTGAACAGAAATGAACAACGGCAGAGTTAGTGTTTGTAACGTAGTATAACCTTAGGGAGAATATTCTACCACAAAATGCCATCTGGTCCTGTTCAGTGAGAGCACACGTGGCGTTAACAGAAGGAAAATCGTGGTAATTAACTAATCCTCTTTGTGCCTCTGGGATGTAAAGCCACAGTCAGGATTTCTGTTTGGTTAGCTTTCATATTTATTTTTTAATCCTTTCTCAAGGTTCAACACTTTCTCAAAATCTAGCCTTTCTCTTGGCCGGGTATTGATCCTGGCAAACTGGTGCAAAGGCCATCGGTCAATTAAGATCCATCTTGGTCTGTTGATGTCAGTTAGATTTAGAGCTTGACTGAGAAATAATTAGCAGTGAATGGGATTTTGACATCACTTCCTTTAATTGTTTGTGCAATTAAACATTTAAATGTCTGTGCGCGGAGTTTGTAGGTTCTCCCGTCGGGTACTAAGGTTTCCTCCCCCAGTCCAAAGACATGCACTGTAGGCTGACTGGCATGTCTAAATTGTCCGTAGTGTGTGAATGTATGTGCAGTCAAACACTGCGATGGGGTGGCACCCCGTCCAGGATGTCCCCCACCTTGACGTGCCCTGAGTTTCCTGGGATAGGCTCCCAGGTTGGTGTCAATTAATGGTCAGTTTAATTAGTTTATCTAACCTAGATAAGTTGTGATGCTTTATCCAGATGGGCTGGTGTATGGTCTTCTCGCAGATGTGGCACTTCCTATTGTCTTCTGTTTTACGATGCACTAATGAGAGTAAATGAACAACACTATATTGTTGTTTTGTCCTGTTCACCTGTAATCCACTGGGACCACTATTGGTAGGTACTAACCACCGCAAACCCCACAAGACCTGGCATTCTGACCCAGATGTCTACCCCTCACAATTTGTCAAAGTCACTCAGGTCCTTTCACTTGCCCATTTTTCCTGCATCCAACACGTCAACTTCGAGAACTGACTGTTCACTTGCTAACCACTATATATCCCACCGCTTGACAGATGCTACTGTAACGAGATAATCAACTGGTTTTGTTCAGGTTTTTTTTTCACTAGCACAATTTGTCCATTCCTGCAGTCTCTTTCTTATATATCTCATTCATGTGCAGAAACCATGATATGTGGTTGTACGTTTATAATAAGAAAACATTTTTGTTACTGTTCCAAACTGGAATAGCTATGTCTTATACACAGTCTCTTCAGTCAAAAGAGAGGAAAGAAGGAACATAGCATTAAAACACTCTGAAGCACATTTCCTAGACCGTTTTTCTCTGCCCAGTGTTGTTTTTGCAGCCCCACCCCATTCTGACCATCTGCATTGTCTTATCAGGGTGAGAGATATGGCAGGAATGTGGGGAGCAGGTTGCCAGTGTCAGTCTGGATCCTACTGCTTGTCGGAAAGGTCTCATTTTCAGCTCTGAGCCCCTCAGGCCTTAGAGGTTTGAGTTACAGGACTAACAACAACTAGAGTTACAGCACTTTGCATCAGTGCCACTTCAGGGCCACACGGCTAGTCTGGATTCTTAAAACGTTAGCACTCGAAAATCAGTTCCTGTTAGGTTGGCAAATAGGACCTCATAAAAATATTTCCCCATTTTAAGAAAGGAATAAACCTTCTCTTATGTATAATTGAGACCAGTCTCAGTGTCAGAGCTGATATCTTTTGTACACATGTAATCCGATAGGCTCTCCACACTTACGTGTATAACATGTATATATTTCCGCACTCCAGTCTCCAACGGGAAAAAATATATATTGTCGAACCTGCATGACTGGATTGACACTGATGCTCATAAACTCTGGAGTCATCACCTGTTCACCTGGAGTTCTCTGCTCTGGGTTTTACTGAGTAACGTGAACCAGAGTGACACATTGTATGACACAGAGAGTAGTATAAGAATGACCCCGGGGCAGATACCAATCACTGTTCAAGTTTCAGGTGCTGTTAAAGAAGCCAACATGTGTCAGATGTGGCAGCTATAGAGCAAAATAACAGCAGTATCACATAAAAAAGATTTCTTGCCATATGACATCATCGACACGTATGACATGTTTTATCACAGAAAGGTTTTTGGTCTGGAAAAAAATCTAAGAATTTGTGTTGTCTTCATCAACACTATTCCGCCGTGGCCGATAAGCGTAGATGTTGTAGGTTAAGCACGTCACTTCACACAGACACACCTGTGAATTTAATAAAGAAAAACAAGAGAAACTGCGTGGGAAAGTTGCGAGTTTGATCATGTGATGGAATTTTGTGTGAAATATAATTCAATAATAATATGCTTACAATGATTATCGTGATTAATTGACCCTCGCATGTTTGGATGTGCAAAGCTGTACAAAAGATGTGATCATTTATGTATTGTTCATTAATTCATCGTTGAATAACGCATACATTTCACATACTCTCAGATTGTTTGGCTTTAATAAGAATGTCGATATTAACCGAGCTCAAACAACATAAAGGTATATCCCTGAAGCGCTCGCTGTGAGGTCATCCAGCTGAGCACACTTGTTAATCGATTACGATTTAAAATGACGTCTGAGAGTGTGAGGACCTACCTTGCTTCAATTCGTCTCATCCTCGCATCCTGCCCTCTCATCCTAAGGGGGTGGAGCTAAGACACGAGGAAAGGAAGCAACAAATAAGAAATGAGAAACACCCCTAGTGAAGCCGTGCGTCTGGGCAGGACTCAAAATGACACTTCAATTAAAAGCCTGTAGTCCAATGAGCATTCATCTTTCATCCCAGTGAAACAGTGAGAACATGAACGCCTAACAGACAGGAGCAGATGCTTCAATAACTATGGATTAACTCCATGTCAGGGGCTTCAAATGATGTTTTCCTGCAGGCTGCACTCGTCACTAGAAAGAGTTTGATTTGATTAGCTGAAATGTTGACTTTCACCAAGATCGATGAATAATGTAGACACTTTGGAAAACAAATATCAAATAATGAAATCCACTGTAAGGCTTAAAGTGATCACCTGTGGTTATTAGGTAATGGCTATATCATTTTCCCCTGCATTAGCAGAGAAACCGGGTGCGAAAACCTTCTCAGACTAACGGTAAAATAAAATAACGAACAACCCCTGATGAGATATCGATCATTTCCACAACACTGACAGTTTAGTTAACGCATCCAGTTTCACACGCCGCCGTCTTTAAATCCCGTTTGATCATCGTGACAGCTCGCGCTTACTGTGTACACGCACATGCCTTTAAGACTTAAACACAGCACGTTTATCATACGTGTGGTTTGTGGTCTTGCTCAGTGTCAACGCTGAACACAGAGCTTCTCCCAGTGTCAGAAGATCTGTCAGAGATAAGATAATGGCGTGTGATGATAGGTGCAGCTTGTCACGAATGAAAGAAGCAAAAATGGTTTCCTGGAATTTTGAACCGTGTACTGCAGTGAGTTTGTGTTTCTGTCTCACTGTAATTAAGGTGGTAGGTAAATTCATTATATATATATATATATATATATATATATATATATATATATATATATATATATATATATATATATATATATATATATATATATATATATACATATATAAATAAACAGAAGCAATAAAGTTGTAGGAAAATAATCAACAACCAGATCGCTGTCACCAGGGAAATTTGCTAACAATTAATTTTATAATTTTTTTTATTAATTCCAGAACATCATACTGTTTTTAAATCAGTTTTTACTGAATGTTGTGGAACCTTCCGGTTAGCACATGCATTATAGCGACTATAAACATTTGTTCTTTCACCAGCCTCTTTGTTTTCTATCTTGAAGTTTACAAGACTAAAAAAACCCACTTAATCATCTTCAGAGTGGGAACAGTGACTCCGCTTCATGCCAGGCTGCATCATGGACTATTTTCCTATAATAGGACATCCAGATGTGTTTTATCCCTGAATTCTGTAAATGGACAGTATTTGGTTTCATAGATGTCCCCCCTTAACACCTTTCTCCTTGACAAAACTGTTAAAAAGGGTTATGGCAAACTATTTTGAGAAGCGCTTTGAGAAGCTACTTTAAAGGCGCATTATAAAATAAAGTTTATTATTATTATTATTATTATTATTATTATTATTATTATTATTATTATTATTATTATTTTTGCTTCTTTTCAAGCATTTTTTTGTTGTGTTTTTATTGGAAATCTTCTTGTAGGTACAGTGCTGTGAAAAAGTATTTCCGCCCCCCATCCTGATTTCTTCTGTTTGAGAAGGCAACCTGAGTAAACACAAAATATTGTTTTTAAATGATAACGTTATTTATTGAAGCAAAAACGTTATCCAGTACCGACTGGGCCTGTGTGAAAATGTATTTGCTCCCATAGTTACTAATTCCACAAATCTATGAAAGTGCATTCATAATGGGGTTCAGCTGGACTAGACACAACCAGGCCTGATTACTGCAAACCCTGTTCAATCACATCTACACTTAAATAGAACTTTTTCAACAGCATGAAGTTGGTTAAAAGATCTTACTCAGTAACACACTATGCCAAAACTGAAAGAAATTCCAGAAATAATGATGAAGAAGGTGATTGAAATACATCAGTCTGGGAAGGGTTACAAAGCTATTTCAAAGGCTCTGGGACTCCAAAGAACCACAGTGAGAGCCATTATCTCCAAATGGAAAAACTTGGCAGAGCAGTGAACCTTCCCAGAAGTGTCCGACCTTCCAAACTTCCTCCAAGAGCACAGCGACGACTCATCCAGGAAGTCAGAAAAGAGCCAAGGACAACATCGAAGGACCTACAGGCCTCTCTTACATCAATAAAGGTCACTGTTCATGACTCCACTATCAGAAAGACACTGGGGGAAAATGGCTCCATGGAAGACAGAAAATCCTAAAGGAGAATGTCCCATCTTCAGTCCGTAAGTTGAAACTCAAACACAACTGGATTATTCAGCAAGACAACGATCCAAAGCGTATGAGTAAATCCTAGTCGTAGAAGTAAGTGAAAGACTGATCTCCAGTTATCGGAAGCGTTTGGTTGCGATTATTTTTGCTAAAACTACATTTTAAGTTTAAGAGCCCATTTGTTTTTCCGCATTGGTGATAAGTGTTGGATCACTTTTTTTGATTCAATAAAAAAAAAAACCTTTGTTTCATGGTGCCTTTGTTTTAGTTTGTATTTTGTCTGAGGATTTAAAATTATTTAGTATGAGATACACACAAAAATAGAAGAAATCAACAAATACTTTTTCACAGCACTGTATAAATTATAAAACAGAGCTTTTTTTTCTTTCAAAAAATAAAAACAAGTGGATAATTTGCACCCATGCATTGCGAAACATTTTTCAAATATGATTTTATCGTCTCTCTTCACAGAAATCCACCAAGGGCTCTGTAGTGCTGGATTACGTGTTCAGCCACGTCAACCTTTTAGAAAGCGACTACTTCGGCCTGCGCTACTGCGACCGCAGCCATCAGACAGTGAGTACAGTTCCACAACACCTCATCCAACATCTTTTTTTTTTGTTTGTTTGTTTTTTTCTGAAACCCTCGTATACACAGTGGAGAGATGGGTTTAATTAAAAAAAAAAAAAAAAAAAAGGAAAGCTGTGCACAAAGAGTGTTTTAAGAAGTGAAGAGTGCTGGTGTTTGCCCAGGGGGTCTGAACGCCAGGCAAGGCGATGAAAGAGCTGTAAAAGAATAACATGACAGTCGTTTTTCCATAACCTCCTTCCAACACAGGCGTGATTTGTGCCTTCGTGCAGAGCCGCAGAACCTTTCGGGGCTTGTCTTTACAACCGTCTCCCAAGATTTATCGCATTTATTGCTGACGCAGGCAGTGCAAAAATAGTAATTAACGAAACGAGACATGATAATTGGGGGCGTGTTGCCATACTTTCACTTTGGCTCATGCGTTTTTACGTGACCTCATAACTCATCTATTTAGTCGTTGCATTTGATATCGATTCAGGTTCGGCTCATTTTCCATGTCGGTAGCGAAGTGCCGATTTCCGGTGAACGTTGCATCGCTGACCACTGATTAACAAAAGCTGCTTTCATAATACAAAGTGTCTTTTAATGACGTGATTATTCCATAATTATTTCACGATCCATTAATTGCCCACACAGACACAGGAAGGAAGCTTTTAAACACTGGACTGAAATATCTTCTCTTTTTTTCCATTTCACGATCCGTATTGCTGGCATTTTGTGTTCCATTTGCATAAATCAGCGTGTTCTGGGACACACCAGCTGTAGCAGCGTGATTATTAGATAACATCGGCCAATTCAATTAACTTATTCTAATTTCATCATGCCCAGCGGTAATTGACCTCCCTCTGTATGCAGGACGTTCATATACGGCAAAGGATAGGGGGATGGCGGTTTTAAATAGAACCCCTCTGTGTAATAAAGGTTTTAAATATTTTAGGCACGTTTATTCACACAGCCTGCACAGCTCAAAGTTATAGGGGACTAGGGGTGTAGGACAGAATCGCTATCTGTATCAGTCAATCCATCCATCCATTTTTTAGTACTGCTTATCCACAAGGTCGCGAGGGGAGCTCCGAGCACAAGATGGGGGACACCCTGGATGTGGTGCCAACCCATCGCAGGGCACAATCACACACCCATTCACACACTGCAGACAGTTTGGAAATGCCAATCAGTTTAAAAAACATGTCTTTGGACTGGGGGAGGAAACCGGAGTACCCGGAGGAAACCATCGAAGCACTGGGAGAACATGTAAACTCTGCATACGGAGACGGGATTCGAACCCCCAACCCCAAAGCTGCGGGGTAAACCACTAAACCACCGTGCCTCCTTATCTGTATCTGTATAGTTTGTGTTTAAGCATAAAACCATGAAAAGTACATCCAGTGTTACTATTACAGTGCCTTGCGAAAGTATTCAGCCCCCTTGAACTTTTCAACCTTTTACCACATTTCAGGCTTCAAACATAAAGATATAAAAATTTTATTTTTTGTGAAGAATCAGCAACAAGTGGGACACAATTGTGAAGTGGAACGAAATCTATTGGATATTTTAAACTTTCTTAGCAAATAAAAAACTGAAAAGTGGTGCGTGCAAAATTATTCGGCCCCTTTACTTTCAGTGCAGCAAACTCACTCCAGAAGTTCAGCGAGGATCTCTGAATGATCCAATGTTGTCCTAAATGACTGATGGCTTTCTTCTTGCCACTCTTCCATAAAGGCCAGATTTGTGCAGTGTACGACTGATTGTTGTCCTATGGACAGACTCTCCCACCTCAGCTGTAGTTCTCTGCAGTTCATCAGAGTGATCATGGGCCTCTTGGCTGCATCTCTGATCAGTCTTCTCCTTGTCTGAGCTGAAAGTTTAGAGGGACGGCCAGGTCTTGGTAGATTTGCAGTGGTCTGATACTCCTTTCATTTCAAAATGATCGCTTGCACAGTGCTCCTTGGGATGTTTAAAGCTTGGGAAATCTTTTTGTATCCAAATCCGGCTTTAAACTTCTCCACAACAGTATTATGGACCTGCCTGGTGTGTTCCTTGGTCTTCATGATGCTCTCTGCGCTTTCAACAGAACCCTGAGACTATCACAGAGCAGGTGCATTTATACAGAGACTTGATTACACACAGGTGGATTCTATTTATCACCATCAGTCATTAAGGACAACATTGGATCATTCAGAGATCCTCGCTGAACTTCTGGAGTGAGTTTGCTGCACTGAAAGTAAAGGGGCCGAATAATTTTGCACGCACCACTTTTCAGTTTTTTATTTGCTAAAAAAGTTTAAAATATCCAATAGATTTCGTTCTACTTCACAATTGTGTCCCACTTGTTGGTGATTCTTCACAAAAAATAAAATTTTTATATCTTTATGTTTGAAGCCTGAAATGTGGCAAAAGGTTGAAAAGTTCAAGGGGGCCGAATACTTTCGCAAGGCACTGTAATAGACGAAAAACAGCAAGACTTTGTTTTTCCGTGAGAAACAAGCCTGAAAGCCCGAACACTGTAAGAAAGTAGCTGCTTGGAGAAAACTCGACTTGACTCGCTGATGAAATACTCACCATTTTTTTAAGGAGCCTGTAAACCTGACAGAGTGGATCTGTTTAATACGTAATACATCGGATCTCTGACACAACTAATAGGCCAGCCTCGGCACAACGTGTCCCGTAAAAAGCATTCAAAGCATATTTAAGTCACTTCACAGAGTGTTTCCCTCACCTCTGTGCTGCGTGCCACGACCTGCTGCTTCTTCAGGTTTTATTGATGCAGGCAGTAATGACTCTTATCCAGAATTTTTAACAAGCTTGTTTTACGGTCCTGTTTTAATAGGCTTCATATTATGCCGCTGCCTGCGTGAATGAACATCTCTAGGCACTCACAGTCAGCTTAGCACTTGAGAGTTTAATAAACTGTCTCTTCTTTTAATTTTTTTTTCATTAACAAAAAAATTGCAGACAGGCGTGTTTAGCATGTGAATACAACGGCATGTATCGTGCGCCGTATTTTGCAAGTTTGTCCTCATAAGATTATTATCATTATGATTAATATTAGCATTCAAAGCTTGATTAACTGCTTAAAAGAAAGATCCAGCGGAATGACTTGTATATTACATTTTCTAATTAACACTTGATCTTTAATGTAATCCAAGCTATTTTTTAGTTGAAACTTCTTTCATGGTCTTTTAACTTTGGTTAACACTTCGGTTTCCTCCATTACCCACAGTCCTGATAGTGGTGCAGTCGGATTTAGCCGTCTTTAGCTAAAGAGAGCGATGCAGCTGTGCTTTAGTCCTAAATATACAGAACAGGTGGCAGTCCAGGACCAGGGTTGGGATCCTGTATGCTAAAGGTATAAATGAATATTATTTTTAGGGGGCCAAGCACCGAAGATGCGTAGTATTCTCCCTTTTCTACTTCTTCTTCTTCTTCTTCTGGCTAGGGTGCCTATGGCAGATCATAGAACTGTCTGGTAACAAGTTGTGAAATTTGGCACACTGATTGGCGAGGGTCTAAGAAATATTCTGACCAAATTTGGACGAAGTACTGCCAACACTCTAGCGCCACCGGTGGGTCAGATTTGGTCCTAATTTGTAAGTGCGTTTAAGGTCAAAACTTTTTAACCTTATGTCCAAAATTCAAGTTTAATGCAACCTATGACATCAATTCCCACAATTGTCAAAAAAAAAATGTAGCTACTCCTCCTACAAATTTTGTCCAATCATCACCAGATCTGGCACCCGTAGTCTTCAGAAAAGTTAACACAAAAGTTATCAAAAGAATTTTTAATACTCCAAACGGTTTGTCCGTAATGGGCCAGCGAATCTGACAGTGAAGCTACCAAACAGGAAGTGAGGCTGTATCTCAGCATCCCTGCGCCACCCTACTGCCCATATGTTCATTTAGACCGAGAGAATTCCACCATTGTCCCTGATCAAAACATATACATCTTGAGTGAAAGTACACTCTACACTACCTTTGCCTAAAGTTATGGCTCTGCTTTGGTGTGATTGTTTAAGCAACAATTATAGCACATCTGTGAATGTGTGGCTCACAGAGTCTGAGTGCTTGGCCCCTGAAAATGCTGCTTGCATCTTAAATTTTTTTTCTTAATTCATTTCTTATTTTAATTTTTTGCAGTATTGGTTAGATCCGACAAAAACCCTGGCAGAACATAAAGACCTTATAGCGAGTAAGTATAACCTTATTGTAGAGAAAACGGCATTGATAATGACAAAGTGACATCCGGATGTTAGAAATGTCTCTTAAGAGTCCACTGGAAAATACACATTGAATTTATAACTTCTCTTTTTGTCTCTGATTAAAAATCGATTGAATGCAAACTGTTATCAGCGTAATTAGATTGCATTTGCTTGCGTCTCAATTGAGTGAATGAATTGAGTAGATGCGAGAAAATTGTACCTTACATTGGTTTTTCTTTGCAGCCGGCCCACCATACACACTGTATTTTGGCGTTAAATTTTATGCCGAGGATCCCTGTAAACTACAGGAGGAAATTACAAGGTGTGTATTCTGTGTAACATCTGATACCACAGTAGCTAAAGGGGAGAAATATGAAAATGACAGTACAATACAGTATTGAGTCTTTGTGTAGTGCAGAGTGTGTGTGTGTGTGTGTGTGTGTGTGTATGTGTGTTTGATGTGGTCTTATTGTCTTGTGTCAGGTACCAGTTCTTCCTTCAGATAAAGCAGGATGTGCTGCAAGGAAGAATTCCATGTCCCTTCAATGTCAGTGCACAGATGGCAGCTCTGGCGATCCAGTGTAAGTATGAATATTAAGTTTTCACCCCCTCTGTTTTCCACTACAACAGACTTTTTTAGCTGGATATTGAAAACGAGGTTATATAACTCTTTCTACTGCTCTTTCCCATGCTTATATATATATATATATATATATATATATATATATATATATATATATATATATATATATATATATATATATATATATATATATAAGTACGGGGTGTAATATTTGACCATAAAATTCCGTTCTCTCGGACCCATGAATCTGCGTGATTGATTTTGTCTTTTGCAGCCGAGCTCGGAGATTATGACCCGTACAAGCACATGCCAGGCTACGTGTCGGAGTATCGCTTTGTTCCAGACCAGAAAGAAGACTTGGAGGACGCGATTGAGCAGATTCACAAAACTCTAATGTAAGCAGGAAAAGCGCGCTCTTTGATCCTTTGCCACCACATCCACTCTTCAGAGGACTGTTAGAGTTTAGCTGTGTCTCAAGGGGTACATTTACATATTTTTAGTGCAGATAATGAGTCCACACTGGGACCATACACTAAAACCGACGATAATTGAAGCGTAAACTAGAGATGCACCGATACAAAATTTCTCAGCCGATACCGATAACACATGAACTAAATGAAATGAGGATTAAATTCATTTCTTAACTTATTGAATGTTATTAATTCATTTTAACAGAATTAATTTACTGAATTCTAAAAGGCTCGCATTCACTCACCACTAACAAAAGCATTTATTTATTTATTTTTTGCCTTTGTTTATTTATTCATTTTCATATGATTCATTTACATGTGATTACAAAAGCATTTCTACATCATCACTGGATGACACTTGATAAGACACAAGCTTCTGACACAGCTTATAAATCTAATATAAAAACATACCATAGGTAGCATAGTGCTTTGAACACCGTGGCAACACATCCCCTAAACGTGAGCATGTTTACAATGTTTACCAAGTTGTGGAATGCAGTAATTACAACTCACGCCATCCACCAGGTACACCTGACATCATAAAATGTCCCCCTCAGAACGAGAGACCCTTCCGGTCCCTGTTTTTTTCATGTGTATGAAAGGACATGTGTTTACAGTGTTCACAAGTAACAGCTCTTTCTTCATTCCCACTAGAATGTTGTTTGAAGCAGAATTCTATAGGACCCCTCCCTCCGGCCGCAGTCCACAAATTTCTAACGGGAGCTAGGACTCAGACAGGCAAAGTTTTTTATGATTCTCGGTTTTCTATGATCCCTGCTCTGGACTTTCTCTGAGTAATGCTGGAGGGTGAATGCTTTAAGTACTGTAGGAGGAAAGGTCAAAGCATGAGTTCAGGTGTGTGGATGTGTGTGGTTGACAATAGCAGCAATAATGATTCATGCAATAACAATGAACATGACAGATGAGTTTGAAAACTAATATTTAGTAAAAAAAAAAAAAGAAGGAAGAAAGAAAAAAAGCTTAACTCCACTCATGCCCATGCGTGTTTTCTGTGTTTACTAATAATAGTATTTCTCTCTCTTCTGTCAATCACAGTGACACTAGCCAATCATGTCACGATCATGCATCTGTGAGCTCATGTGTGCGGAAGAGGGCGGACAGCGCTTTCCTCTGAGTGTGTTACGCCGCCCTGTGACGCAGGATGAGCAGAAGTTAAAAAAAAATGCAGTTTGCTTGGCTTCTCGCTTCATGGAGGAAACACGTGTTCGCTTTTTTTACTGTCTGGGTATTTTAAAATACATTTTACAGCTGTATTGCTGTAGAATCTTAACAGACATCCGTCCAATTATTGACCTGAACACGAGAGATTTGTTCCTCAGGAGGACGAACGCACGAGCTGCACATGATAGAAGAATACAGTGTTTTATCTTGTTAACCTTCTAATGCAGTTGTGCCCAACATCAGCACAGCACATTGATTTCCTTGCTCTAAAACGCAGCATAAACCTGCTTAGTTTGAGCAGCAAAAACACGTATCTGTGCTGTAGTATTGGAGTTCGATACCTTGAATTTAGAGACTTTGGTATTCAGCGGTGCACCTACAGCACAGGTCTGGGATTCTGGCTGATCCTTTTCACAGCTTAAGTGTTAAGAATAGAGATTAATGTGACTGGCTTGATACAACCCAGGAAAAAGCACAACGACTGCGAGAAAGTGTGTTTAAAAAAAAGAGAGTGACTGAGAGTGGCACAAAATCAGCAGCTCAGGCTCATCCATGTTATCAGAAAATAGATCAGACACGAGACCGTTGTTTGTATGTGGGGACGTGCTGCGTATCTGTAAATATATGTGAAGTTAGTAATGTTGGAATTGGTAGAGCTTTCAAATACAGTGTCACCTTGAATATATACAGTGTACAGACATCAGACACCAGGTCTGAAAAAAGGTGTATGAAAACCATGAAAGGATGAAACTTTAAAGCACATAAGAGGGTGGGGTACTGCGCAAGAGAATCGGAAACACCCACAATACGAGAGGTTAAATATTTGTGCATGACAGGAGTTGTGTGTTTGTGCGGGAGATTGGACATTTGTGCCACAGTTTAAACATTTGTGTGTCAGAGGAGGGAATTTGTGCGAGAGAGGTTGAATATTTGTGCACAAGAGAAGCTGAAAACTTTTTTGTTCAAGGGAGCTGGAATATTTGTTCACGAGAGGTCGACCCTCTTTTTTGGAATGAAAGAGTTGCAACCTCTTTTTTGCACATGAGAGGGTGAATATTTGTGTGTGAGAGTGGTAGAACCTCTTTTTCTTTTTTTTTTGGTTGTGTTGAATTTCTTTTTTGTGCATGACAGGCCAGGTTTGTTTTATCTGATCCATAATACATACTGTGCAGATCTGCTATGAATATGAAATTACAGAAAATGAAAATCTCTCACACACAAACTCTCTCATTCATTTCTTCAATGTACAGGAAATTCCGCCTCTTGCACACAGTATTTGGAACCTCAGACAGAATATAAAGAACCAAACCTTTGACTAGAGCGAGATTAACCTTGCTGTATTGATTCAAATGAGCAAGTGCATGACTGTGCATGGCAGATTCTTTATATTTCATAAAACGTGTGTAGTGCAAGTCATAAACTGCATCATAAATTTGATCACATGCTCGGTGATTAATGCACACAGGGAGTGACTTGGTCATGGATTGAGTCATGTTTCTTTTACCCAGCGCTCTGATATGAGTCAGTGTGTGTGTGTGTGTGTGTGTGTGTGTGTGTAAGTGTGTGTGATTCATGACTATCACATTGGTCACACTGCTGGTACTTAAGTTTCCTCTTCAGCTCTCAAAATTGCCTTCAGTTTTGAATCATTACCCGCATGCTGCTGTTTCTTGGGCACGCTGTGAGGAGTTAATCTGCCAGGGATAATGGGAAATCGGTCAGAAGGGATTGATTTCTCTTCGTTCAGCTTCTCGTGATAGATTAAGTGACACTCCATACGCTCCGTTATAGGAAAGCGAAATGAAACAGAGTGGGAACGGAGGAAGGAAGAAGGCAGTAAAATACAGGTGAAGGAGAAAGGCGTAACGGGATCTGCCCCAGTTTGACACCGATCCTCATTCTAGACCAGTTGCTGTAGTAATTGAGACATAGTTTATGCCATTTCATTTTGTATTTGTTTCCAGCAGAGGCTATCTCTCAAGCTTTTTTTTCACAGTCAGATGAAAGCTTAATGAAAGGGACAAGCAAAGCGGATTCCCTGCAGCGGCAATAAATAACAGGGCACTTACAACAGGGAATCTGCAATCATCTACTGCTCCACCCAGCTTCACAATGCCTCACGGAGGGGAAATTCACACTGCAATCAGCCATACCGAAGGAAATTATGTGATTTTTCCTCTATATGGTCTGAAAAAGGCAAAAGGGTTAAAGGCGAATATAGAGTATATTACACTTTACACTGTTCTAAACTAATTTCATCGCTCACTCTGTGTGCGTACGTTGATTTGACGTCACTCCGTAAACAGCAAAGGAACTGGTAGTTGAGAAGATTCAAAGTTGACGAGTTGAAACGTCGTGTTAAGGGTCATGTTGTTGGCATGGAATTTAATTATTTGTCCTTAATTATTTGCTGTTATAATAACGTCCAGTCTTCTCAGAAGGCTTTCCACTAGATTTTGGAGCGTGACTGTGAGGATTCGTGTTCATTCAGCCACAAGAGGTTTAGTGAGGTAAGGCAAGTGATGTCAGGTGAGGAGGAACAGGGTGCAGTTCATCCCAAAGGTGTTCAGTGGGGTTGAGGTCAGGACACGTGAGTTCTTCCACTCCAACCTTGGTAAACCATGCCTTCCTAGAGCTCGCTTTGCACACAGAGGCATTGTTATGCTGGAAAAGGATTAAGCCCCTTAGTTCCAGTGAAAGGAAATTGTGATGCTACAGCATACAAAGCCATTCTATACAATTGTGTGCTTCCAATTTTTTGGCAACAGTTTGGGGAGGAACCACAGATGTCCAGAAACCTTTCACCATGTAGTGTAAGTCTACAGCAGCATCTGGGAGGTTTTTCTGCCACACTGTGTCTGTAGGAATGGGCCTCTTTGAACCAGCATACTTTGCTGATCTGACTCTCATCGAGTGGGATTGGATAAAGATGTGTAACACGCAGCTCTGAAAGCCACAGTGCTGGTCACAATGGAGTTCATTACATTTAGCATGGATTCTTCACATTTCTACACCTTTTCCAACCCCCCCTCCTCCCGCCCCCGACTAGACAACATCCTCACAGTGGCATCAAGCAAACATGTTACTTGACTAGTCCAATCGAGCAACTCCTAGTCACAGGCTACATCTGTGTTCCTGGCAGCATTATTTAGCAGATTTACAGAAGGAGATTTTAACAATGGCCAACATTTGCATGTCTGTTAATCAGTAATCGGAAGGCAAACGTCTGCAACCTGCTAGTTGCGGAAATATTTTTGAAGGAATGTTAAGAATTCTGGGAGATATATTTAGGCTAGAAAAGAAGGCGTTAATAATTTACAGCATGGGAGAAGTTTGAACAATGTTATGCTCACCGTTGCTCACTGGTGATGTTATTGTTTAACATCATTTTATTTATTTAAAAAAAACCAACATTCAAGCAAATGAGATGTTGCAAGCACTCATTTTCTTTTATAAGTCAGGAATAAAACACAACGGGGCATGTTGTTATATATATGAAAATAACGAACTGACTGGGTGGTGAGATGTACTCAGAGACTAAGCGTATTCGGAAATGTTTTATTCCACTTATACGACGAGCAGTTTGATTTTGCTACAGAAACTATACACGTTAAATCAAATACAATGAGACAAACATGTGATTTGCCTGCTATTTTAAAAAAGTTAATCAGCACCTTTTGACCAATCAGATTCCAGAATTCAACAATGCTGCGAGATAACAAAAATTAGCCATGGCATTAATCTTAACTCGGTCTATGAGGCATCAACTCACACAGTGTAACTATTCTTTTGCTATTCAGGCATGTTTGCACTACGTGCTTGTAAAATACGTGCATGGAATGATGTCCGTGAGCCATGTTTAAAAATGAATGACATAATGAGTATCTACTTAGTAATTTGCTCAGTATCTACTTACTAGTAATGAGAGAATTTCTCTATGCAGGGGTCAGGCGCCTTCCGAAGCGGAGATGAATTATTTAAGCATGGCTAAAACCCTGGAGATGTATGGGGTGGACCTTCATCCTGTGTTTGTAAGTAGGAATATTAATATTAATACACTTGATGTGGTTACTGTAATTTATATGGATGTTTGAAATAACCTCCCTAGTTTCATTTCAGGGGGAAAAGCAGTCCGAGTATTTCCTGGGGCTGACACCAGTTGGAGTTGTAGTTTACAAAAATAAAAGCCAAGTTGGGAAGTATTTCTGGTAGGTGAACCTACTGCAGTAGTAAAGACTATATCCGGTAAAACTTCCACATGTGAGATTTGTTTCGTTAAAATATTTTTTAAAGCACTGTCTATGATAGCAACACATGTTAAAGATATTTAGATATTTAGACGTCTGTGGTTTGTTAGCCAGGAAGTCTCTTTGTTCCGTGAGCATTTTGTGAGATAGAAACCAACTGATGGCATTTTTACTCTCAAACTAGACTCATTTTCAGGTCTCTGTGGAGGAAATGTATATTTTTTCTTTTCTGCACAGGAAGTCAAAGCTTGATTGTGAAATGAAAGCATTTATACGTGTTTGTTGGATGTTTCAGGCCAAGGATTACAAAAGTATTTTTCAAAGAAACACAGTTCGAGCTGCGCGTTCTGGGGAAAGATGTAAGTCTCATTATTTAATTTTTTTCTTTTTTTTTTAAACGGAGCAGCTAATGAGACCCGTTTTGTGTGTTAAACTGTCTGTGCTTGCACATTACCATGGAAACTAGAGGATTCCCGATAGAATGATTCTCTAAAATATACAGACAAAAATCTACATTATTAGAATAGACATGTAAAGTGTTTGTTTTCCCGATATTACTTCTTCTCGAACTTTTCATCTGTATGTTTTAATGCCATTCTAATGAAAATTCTTTAGTTCCCATGGTAACACCTGTACATAGGTAAATTTATCAGCCTGCTCATATATCATAAACCATAAAAATCTGCTTTGTCATCCCCCCTTAATTCATGATGTTTTGCTTATTTCACTTGCTCCTTATGTGCAAATACAAATATGTCTATTTGCCACTCAGGAAGAAAAGTACCTCGGGAAGAAAAACAAAGAAATTGGGATGTGTTAGTCTACTAGGCAGAGATACTTAGGCAGTGTTCTAATGCAGGACCGAGAAAATGATTATTGACCCGGGACCACAACTATCCCCCAGGCCTCAAATGAGATTTGACAAAATTCCTGTACACTTATTCTCCTCCAGCGCAATTTACTCTTCGAATGAAAGAGGTTCTTCCCTAAGGAAATCATCCAATCTAGTAAAATTATGCTAATAAGGATTCACCAGGTCTATTCAATTACTTTTATTGAGCAAAGAACCACGACCATGCACGATGGGCTCTAGAATTGTTGGCACCCACGGAGAGGATGAGTTTTTTTTTTTTAAATATGTCACTGTGGTTTAAACTCAAACAGAATATATGAGCGAGAGTTCAACTTTACTAAAATTATGTCACAATTATTGGCACTTAGTACTTGATGTATGAGGTCCAGATGTACCAGACAAGAGAGACTCTTGTGGAGCTCATCCCATAGATCAGGGAATTGTGATGGCCATGTCCAAAACCCGATACTGTTGTCCTTGAACCATTTTCGTGTGTGGATTTTTGATGTCTCTTTTGGATGATCAATCCACAACCCAGTTGTAACTTCTTGGCAGAGGCGACTGGGTACTCCACTGATTCCATGATACCATGTAGCCTAGCAAGGTTTCCAGGGTCTTTGAAGGAAAATGCATAACCAAACCCACCTTTAATATTTGCTGTCCAAATGTAATATTTTTGTCTCATCTGACCATAGAGTTACAATCAAAGTTCTATTAGCATCTAGCATTTGTAGTTAGATGCTCTCCAAATAGTTTGTTGGTATTTTAATTGTAGATTAGGAGACTCTGTGACCCCAAAATGCCGCAAAACTCCAACTGTGATCCGTAGAGAATATCTTCGTGTCAACTTCCAGTTGCAGATGTTTTAAACTTCTTAATTATTGCCCTAACAGTGTATATGGACATTTTAAAACACGTGGCATGTTTTTGAAGCCAATGTCTGATTTTTGGCATGTTTTTGCCTGATTTCATTCATGTATTGTCTAACATTCTGAATGTTGAATTTGGCTCATATTTATACCCCAGCAAAACAGGAAGTCATGGACGGCCAATTAAGAGTTCCTAAACACTCAGGTGAACTTTAAAAAGTAATATATAAACGGAAACGTGTCAGTTACATTTGGTTCATTTGAATTTCATTTTTTTTTTTTTTTTTTTCTATTAGAATATGATTGTTTCAATTGATTTCTCTTTTTTCAGTGCCAAAATAAGCTAATCAGCAACAAAGGCATTTTTTATTTTTAGGGAGCCAATACTTCTGAATGGCAATATTTTCTAACAGACATTTATTTATTTATTTATTTTGCAGTGCAACGAGACATCATTCTTCTTCGAAGCTCCCAGCAAGGCATCATGTAAAAACCTTTGGAAATGTTGTGTGGAACACCACACCTTCTTCAGGTACGAAAGCAGTTTGCACTTTGACCTCTTTAAGCACAAATCAGGGACCGCGACAAGTTTTATTTGATGGCTTCAACCACGAAAGCTTTGAAATAACAGCAATAAAAGAAGACCTCGCCCTCCGTGTGGGTTTCACCAGCACACTTTTAATGAACCGGTCTAGTCTCGGGTCGGTTGCGGGGCAGCCTCGGATTCCAGGTGTTCCATCGCCGAGATGAATGGAAACACCTCTGGGGAAACAGAGGGCATTAATAATTCATTTCACATAATTTCACTGAGCGGAATTCAGGAAATAGAAAGGACTGTTTTAGTAATATCCAAACTGATTTGAATGCACTCTCCTTTGAATGATTTTGATATCAGAGGTGTAATACATGTGGCGTATGTCTATCTATGGAATAATTTCTCATTATTGAACCATAATTTCAATATGTTTCTCATTCTCAAGTTTTAGTAAATGGTTTTGTCTTCAGTTATTAGAATGGGAATGTAAAGAGTTCAGTGATTAAGGCTCTGGGCCGCTGATCAGAAGCTCATGAGTTAAAGCCTCAGTATCTACCCTAGGGCAAGGCTCTTAACTTTCTCTGCTCCAGCACCGTATCATGACTAACCCTGTGCTCTGATCCCAGCGTCCTAACAAACCAGGGTATGCTAAAAATTTCACTTTCCCGAGAAAAGTGCTATGTAAATTGACCATTCTTTTTGTTATTATTACTTATTTATTGTTACTAATTCTTGCACGCAGTCTTCATTCGCCAAGTAACTCAAATTACAGGTATGTAAACCCACAAAAAAGATGCAATCCTTAATAAATCAGCTTGTTTTTTGGGGGTTTTTTATTGCACGTTTCTATGAGCTTTTACACACGCAAGCCTTTAGTAAGACTTAGTAGCCTTTTTAAAAAGCTCTTTAATCAGTCATCAAAAAAAAAAAATTGCACAAGAATGTTAGACCTACTGAGCAGTCCATACAGGATTTCGCAGAGGTGTTTTTTGTGTGAATGTTGTGGCCAAAAATGCTTGATTTCGTGCGCCTTTTTTCAAAATTTGCTATGCAACTTGCTGATTATTCTGTGCTTTTTTATTTGCAGAAAACCACTTGAATTAGAGAAATTGCAATTGCACGAAACTGTCTTTCACAGTGATGTTTGTTGGCAAATAAGACCTTTCAGTTGTACTTGTGTTCGATGCACGTGACTCAAAGAGGGCTTTGGTTGAATGCGTGTTGTGATGACGTCACATGACACGTCTCGGCCCAAATCATTTTGTAAAATGGCAAGCCCCTCCAAATATTGAGGCATTTCCTTGATTTTGTGTTAATTTGTGCGATCTCAAAATCCTGTACTATGTGGATGAAAGGCACTACATTCCCATAATGCACCTAGAGCTCCTAGGTGTGGTCTTCTTGGTGTGTTAATTCATCTCATAACCATTATTTAGCCAATTAGCTGGTAAGGAACCTTCTCTATTTTAGTGCTTCTTCTTTGTAGTACAGTATTTGTATTTGTACCGTCACATCTGTTAGAGTTTCTAGACTGATGTTACTTGTTAATTGCTTTTAATGGAAAAAAAGGCTTTTCTCAAACACTAGCTAAACCAAACAAATGAAAGCATATGCATTTTCACACTAGTATTTTATCAGCTGTGACTGGACTAATTATGTGATCCTTGACCATCATGCATTCACAGCAAGCACTTCCAGCAGTTTCACTTTTCTCTGTTTGCCTTTTATCACACTTGTGTCAAGTCAGAGATCGTAAAAAGCCTAACACGAGCTGCAGTAATCTTCAAATATATTTAGTCTACTTTCTCTGTCAAATCTAATACTTTAGAGAAATCGCTTCTATTCTGCTGGGTTTGTTTTTAATAAGTCCCTGTCTTTGAAAAGTGTGCGATAGATCCCAGTTCTTTTAATAAGGCTCTGTCTTTGAGAAATCTACTCTCGATCCGGTTTCTTTTTCTTAAGTCTGTTTCTTTGAGTGAAAGCTGGCTGTTAGGGAATATTCACTACAATCCCAATCTCCAAAATGGCTGCTGCTGTTTGCGTAATCAGAAGTTGCTCTCCAGATCAGCCTTAAATGACAGAACACATGAATCCAGTGGGTTGTTTTTTTTTTTTTATGTCTGGTAATCCATGTGTGAAAGCATATCAGGGATCAGGGTTAGGAAATAGAGAGAGAGAGAGGTGAAATCTTTTTTTTTTTTTTTTTTTTTTTTTAGAAAGGATTTCAGATTTGTTTTCAGTCCAATGTTGAAACAATCATCTGTTAAAACATTTATTACAGATTAGTAGTCCCAAATATCTGTGATTGATCATTTTATACAAATTTAAACACTTTCTTAACTCAGCGTATATGCGTAAAACATTCAAGTAAAAATCAAGAGATATCAAACATTTGTAAAGGTTTCTTATTATGTAAGTAAACCCTGAAACATGAAAAAAAGAAAGATATTAGGAATAAAGGAATAGTTACCGTAAATATGCTAATATAACTAACAATTAGTGAAGGCTAAAACTCATTAATTGGTTCAGTCTCCTTTCCATAAATATAATCTGTATCTAACTGATTAATAACTGATGAAATGGTTTCAACAAATATGCTAATTTAACTACAAAATAATCACTACAATCTCATTAACATTCCATTTCATTATTGAACAAACAAATAGTTCCACCATGTATGGTAATATAGCTAAGAATGAATAAAGGCTAATTACCACAGTCTCATTACCGTAATGCTAATTAGGTTAAATATGTTAATTATAGAATAATTCCACCAGTGTGATAACATTGCTAAGAATCAACGAAGGCCAGCATGTGCTAATTACAAAAATTATGATTATTTTATATTCATTATTAATTACAGTAATAATTCCACCATTTTGTTAATATAGAAAAGCAAACGGATGCCACTAGCCACCATTTAACACAGTTGTATTACTTAAATGATTGTTTTTATCTTTTCAATTAGTTTTCATTGATTGTTCAAATTGTCAGCATTTCCATTAAGCAAGCTCCATAAGTATGTCTGTGAAAGGTATATAAAAACGCCATTATTATTGATAAACACAGAATAGGTTTATAGACAAGTTTAAGCTGTTCTCATTATGTGGACTTTTCTGTAGTTGTTAAGCCATGCCTTTTTTTTCCCCGCAGAGGTACACTTCAAAGCCATGAATGTTAATGCAAGCCAAAAGCTCTCTTTAGTGTTTGCCACCTTTGATTTACCTCATAAAAAAAAGAGACAGAACCTGGCTTTTCTGACAGAAGTTTACAGAGAGACGGTAAAGAATTCAAATGTGTGTGTTCTCATTTTCAAGAATTTTCAAAGACACACATTTGGACAACAGGTTATACAGTTGAAAAAAAAAAAAGTCTATACATCCTTATTAAAATGTGTGTGTGTGTGTGTGGCGGGGGGGGGTCTTGAGGGGGGCTTTCCTGACATCTTCTTGGTAACATCCTACTAGAAAACTATGGGCCGCAAAGAGCAGGTACTCGATTTCACTGTTGAAAAAAAAGCAATCAGGAGAGGGTTCCAAACCATCAGATAGGCCATGGACCACTGTAAAGACAATGATCAACAAGTGGGAAAATAACCAGGTTATTGTACAATGAGGGAAAAAAGTATTTGATCCCCTGCTGATTTTGTACGTTTGCCCACTGTCAAAGAAATGATCATTCTATAATTTTAATGCTAGGTTTATTTGAACAGTGAGAAAATCCAGACAACAAAAAACAACAACAAAAATCCAGAAACACTTTCACCCAGTTGTCCTCTGGTGGTCAGATGAGACCAAAATAGAGCTCTTTGGCATCAACTCAACTCGCCGTGTTTGGAGGAGGAGGAATGCTGCCTATGACCCCAAGAACACCATCCCCACCGTCAAACATGGAGGTGGAAACATTATGCTTTGTGGGTGTTTTTCTGCTAAGGGGACAGAACAACTTCACCGCATCAAAGGGACGATGGACGGGGCCCATGTACCATCAAATCTTGGGTGAGAACCTCCTTCCCTCAGCCAGGGCACTGAAAATTAAAAGTAATTACTAAGTCATTACCAAGTACTAAGTCATGTTTTGCAGAGGGGTCAAATATATATTTCTCTCATTAAAATGCAAGTCAATTTATAACATTATTGACATGCGTTTTTGTTTTTTTTTTTTTTTTTTTTTTTTTTTTTCCTTCAAATAAATCTACCATTAAAATTATAGACTAATCATTTCTTTGTCAGTGGGCAAACGTACAAAATCAGCAGGGGATCAAATACTTTTTTCCCTCACTGTATATTTTTTGTTGAATCCCCCCTAATTTTTTTAAGTTTTTCACTTTAACTAATATGTTAAAATTTCACAATAAAGGTAGAAATGGTTCTTGTCACGTTATTAACGTAATGGACGTTAGGACGGTGCCGATAAGAGCTTCTGATAAAGAGAGGCAGGCAGACAAATCCAAATCATGAGTCGATAGAGTGGTCAAGAAACAGACAATGGGTCAGGACATCTATAAACAGGCAAGAATCGAGAACGAGAAAAAATAAACAAGATCAAAGAACATAACAAAATGAGGAACAGGTACAAACACTTGGTACGGTGATAACACTCAATACTTCGCAAAGTCATTGTGTTCAAACAGACTCTTTATACTGTTGTTGTGACTGCTGTGATTCGATGCAGGTGTGCGTGATTAGAATGAATGAGTGTTCTGGGTATTGCAGTCGATGGTGGCCATGTTTGTAGGCTGCAGTGCAGGATGGGAAATGTAGTCATTAGTTTGCTGTGATATGACAGTTCTGACATGATTGATCTTGGTTTCATTTTTATTTTTTTACATGACAGAAACCTTCCATTTTAACAGGGGTGTGTAGACTTTTTATATTCATTTTGTTACGTTTGCGTTAAACGACTGTTGACTCTGCTGTGGAAGAATTAGTTTGACGAATCACACCGTTATGTCTGAAATTATTCCTCACGCTGCCTAATTGATTCTCACGTGTTTTAACAGCTACAAATACAGCATGGAGTTCTAAGTAGGTTAAGAAGATTGCTTTTATGTTGCTTACAAACTTTAAAAAACAATCCAGCTTACGTTTGCTTAATGCTTCAGTTTAAGCATTTAAGAAAATTGTGCGCAAACTCGTGTTAATGGATTAACATTTTTAATCTGAATGGGAAAAATTTCTCTCTGCTCTTGAATATATCTTAAATATATTTTATAGAATGCCGGAAAATGAGATCAACACACTGTCAAGCAAGCTGTCCAAATTCAGCTCTCTGGGCTCCAAACATCGTTACAGGTTAGTAACTTGGGTTGTTTTCATCCAGACACTGCGTCTGAACTACAACAGTGAGTGAGAGAGAGAGAGAAAGAGAGGACGAAGGGAGAAGGTCTATTACGTATGTAGTTTAGTGAGATTATAGTTATTCGGGGTGTATAAATAATGCACCTTTTCTAGTTTTATAATTCAAATGTATGGCATTCAGGAGAAGCATAAAAGGTACAGGTATATCAGTTATACCAGGGGTTCTTAATTTTGTACAAACACATTAGTCTGGAAACAGAGAGAGAAATAACAGGAACGAAGGAATTAGACCACATAAGCTCAAGACAACACAAGTGTGCAGTGCAAATGGCAAGTGGCAGATGGGAATAGTAGTCCAGTGCCTATTCCGGCATATCCCTGACACAGAACGGATTTTTATTAAAATCGTTCTTTGATTCAAGTTTATATTATTAATAGACCTAATTGTTTCGATTTATCGGGGATCGGATTAAACCTGTTCAATTCAACTTGGTGCAATTTTTTTTGGCTTTGTGATATTTGATGGCAAAATAATTTTATCACATAATATAATAATAATAAATAATATATATATATATATATATATATATAGAAAACCAAAACAGTACACGGTAAACCCTTCCGGTGTATCCTGGCTCCATCGGAGTGAATCACATCTCTGTGAACTTTGTACATTTTTGTTTTTTACTTTACCAATATCCCCAGCGGACAGGTTAAAACATGTACAGCAATTACCTTAAACAGGCTGAAACACGGACTAGCATTATAGTAAAGGCTAACACGTGACCTAGCACGAACCTGGTTAAAACATGAACTAGCATTACAGTAAACAGATTAACATGTGAACTAGCATTCTATTAAACAGACTGACACGTGAACTAGCATTCTGTTAAACAAACTGACACGTGAACTAGCATTCTGTTAAACAGACTGACACGTGAACTAGCATTCTGTTAAACAGACTGACACGTGAACTAGCATTCTATCAAACAGACTGACACGTGAACTAGCATTCTATCAAACAGACTGACATGTGAACTAGCATTCTATCAAACAGACTGACACGTGAACTAGCATTCTATTAAACAGACTGACACGTGAACTAGCATTCTGTTAAACAGACTGACACGTGAACTAGCATTCTGTTAAACAGACTGACACGTGAACTAGCATTCTAACAAACAGACTGACACGTGAACTAGCATTCTATCAAACAGACTGACACGTGAACTAGCATTCTATCAAACAGACTGACACGTGAACTAGCATTCTATCAAACAGACTGACACGTGAACTAGCATTCTATCAAACAGACTGACACGTGAACTAGCATTCTGTTAAAAAGACTGACACGTAAACTAGCATTCTTGTGGTTAAGTTAACCTGGAGGTTGTATTAATCATAAATACACAAAATTACCCATGCTTAATTAAGTAGTGAGGCTAATTTAATTGAAAGCACCAAGATGTAAAATTGGTGTTAAAAAGTGTTATTATAGTTTTTTAAATTCTGTTTTCATGTACATGGACAAAAAATTATATTGTCGCGATACAAATATCATATTAAGTGATTGTGTTCAATGTTATTTTTCACAGTGGGAAGACCGCCATGCAGATGGGAAAAGATAAGTGTGTCAGTTTGCCCAGGCCGAATCTGGAGGTAGTGCGCACACGCAGTAAGACTTACCCAAAGAGGAGCACTCAGCCCACAAGTGAGCATCCATCGATCTAACATCATCAACATGATGTCTAATACATACAACACAAAAATGTCACAGATTTACGTCAATGGACTTGTCCTAACACTTTATTGTTTCCATAGCAACAGCTCATTCACAGGATCTCATTCGTGCCGGACGCTTCACGTAACCTAAGATTAACAAAAACATCTTGCAATTTAACAAGAAAATACGGTGACACTTTCATTTATGGAAGGAGTCTCCAGTGTCAGAGTTTTGAAACAGTCAGTAAGTTTTCTGCCATGGGAAAGTCTTCGGGGCATGGTAGTTTGCGCTTTGCAGTTGGTAAGCTGGCAGGGTACGACTCTTTATAGCTACTATAACGTAAGCGATAATAAGAACTAATGCGATTCGCAGATACTAAATGCAACTGTCAAGCGACAAAAATGACGACATACTGTTCGTTAATAAATAGAAAATTGTAACCATTGTAAAATCACCGTGGTGTAAGAGGAATAAAACTCTTGCTGTGTCAAGCCGTAAAACAATGCCCTGTCATTGATTATTTCTCTACCGTGGCACACCCTGAAGCGATTTATTCCTTGCATAACACCATTCCCAACTGTCAGCCTGGCCTTGTACGGCACATGATCACACCACAGCCTTAGGATAATGGTACTTTATGTAATTATTAACACTATGCTCATCAGAATTAACATTTATATTGTAACATGCTGCACAGGCGTGCACTAATCCTGTTATTCTGGATGTGCAAGTCATCCACTCGCGGCCGTGTTAATTACAGCGATTGTGAGATTAGGTTCACTTCAGTAACTCGCAGGTGTTTTGACGCAAGCAAGTTCTATCCATAACAGCTTACATTTAGTCGTGTGTTAAAGAGCTCTTGGCTCTCCGAGGTTCCTTATCACCCAAATATGTAGTCGCTTTGGTTCTCTTTTGCAAATACTGGCTGTATGTGCACCGTGCATGTCATAGCACATGGTAAATTATAGTGATTGTAAAATTACAGACTGTTGAAATCAGTATGAATGTCCTGCTCCACTATAACCATTTCCACCAACAAAACATAATCAGCTGAAAGTATTCCTTTTTCTTTTTCTTCACTCGCATGTAAGAAGAAGGCTTTTACAGGCAAAAAGGAGTCTTGATTAGATTTATGTGAATGCAGTCCAAAAATACTCACAAAGGATTCGATTGCTTCTGAGACTGCAGGAAAATGAACAGGCGCATATCAGATGTGAGAAAGAAATCTAACTTGACTGTTTTTTGGACACGTTCTGAAACAGAATTTTAAATATTTATAAGTGTTTAATATTTAAATATTTAATAAAAATAAATATTTAATTTAGCCCTTTCAAATCCCAGATTATTAATCAGTTATATTCTTAGTAATGAGGATTTAATGGACACTTGACCATCACACTCATGTGTGCTTGTTGAACACCCCATTCCAGATTTACTCCCCCTTTGCTGTTATAAAAGCCTCCACACATCTGGGAAGGATTTCCACTGAAGTTTTGGAGCACTGCTGTGGGGATTTGTGCTCATTCAGCTACAATAGAATTAGTTTGGGTATTTATATATGGTGAGGAGACCTGGGGTGCAGTCACCATTCCAGTTCATCCTAAAGGTGTTCAGTGGGGTTGAGGTCAGGGTTCTGTGCAGGACACTCAAGTTCTTCTACTCCACCCTTGGCAAATCATGTCATGATTTGTGCACAGGGGCATTGTCATGCTGGAACAGGTTTGGGCCTCTTAGTTCCAGTGAAATAAAATCTTAACACTACAGCGTACAAAGTAGAGGTCAACCAATAGCGATAACTAAGTTGGGCGGTTCATGCTGATAAAAGATTAATCAACCGATAGTTTTTAAAAATGATACTGAATGAAAACCTAACACTCAAAGTAAAATATTGCTGAACTTTATTACGAAAAAAAACAATCCTGTCTGTACCATGAAAATGTATTGTACTTTTTAAAATTAAATGAATACATAAACTTGAATGTAGATTAATTATTAATAAATATTAAAGTTAAAAAAAAGATATGCATCCAACCTGAACCAAAAACACTTTAAATACAAATAAACATACAGACATCTAAAAAAAAATTTTTTAAACCCACTTCAAATAACACAACAAAATTTGTCAGTGATTTAATTTCGCCTCTAGAGGCTGCTTTCGGACAGTATGATAAAAGTGGACCCCTCTCAGCCGTCCCGCAACGGGCGCAAACGGGATTACGGACCTGCCTGGTGTGTTCCTTGGTCTTCATGATGCTCTCTGTGCTTTCAACAGAACCCTGAGACTATCACAGAGCAGGTGCATTTATACAGAGACTTGATTACACACAGGTGGACTCTATTTATCACCGTCAGTCATTTAGGACAACATTGGATCATTCAGAGATCCTCGCTGAACTTCTGGAGTGAGTTTGCTGCACTGAAAGTAAAGGGGCCGAATAATTTTGCACGCACCACTTTTCAGTTTTTTATTTGTTAAAAAAGTTTAAAATATCCAATATATTTCGTTCCACTTCACAATTGTGTCCCACTTGTTGGTGATTCTTCACAAAAAATTTACATTTTATATCTTTATGTTTGAAGCCTGAAATGTGGCAAAAGGTTGAAAAGTTCAAGGGGGCCGAATACTTTCGCAAGGCACTGTAGTGTATCTAAATGAAGCGCTCGTTTTTATCTTCATTAACAGGCTCAGTTAGCTATGAGAATTAATTGCAGGATTATAGCCCAGTATTAAGTAAACATCCAGTTGATGCAAAAAAAAAAAAAAGAATGAATGCAGGTCTTGGAGGGAAAGCAAACCATTAGTTGTTCAGGTATTTATCTTTAGGCATATTATTCATGCCTATGAATTATTCAGTAACCCGCAATACAAATGATATGTATGGTATAAAATTACAAGAGTGAGGAATG
The DNA here is from genome assembly GCA_012411365.1 of Ameiurus melas. Lineage (NCBI taxonomy): Eukaryota > Metazoa > Chordata > Actinopteri > Siluriformes > Ictaluridae > Ameiurus > Ameiurus melas. The sequence goes on along the minus strand of CM022763.1, from coordinate 20,783,610 downwards.
AGAATCTGGAACCACAGTAATTTCTCAGAGTTGAAGGAGTTAGAAATCGCTTATGTCTAGTCCCCTCCTGTGATATTGGTCCTGCCTTCCCTCCAGTCTAGTCATCATTGTTGAGAACATTGGGAAGCCTAAATGTCACAGACTGAGGATGCTTTCAGTAGTCCATTTGAAGCGAACCCTGGTGTGTTTTACACCTCATTGCACTTTCTTTGGGAAGATAAACACTGCAATCAGACCAGTATGGACCAAAACAACCGACAGAGCAACTGTGCATGGAGTGAACCCTCGTGTGGTTGAGAAAGTGATTGGACCTTGAAACCCAGCTTCAGGATGTTGTGTGTTTTGCAGAATTTTTATTTTTGTTTGCTGCTAAATTGAGCCGTGAGGCGCCAAAGGATAGAGCTGTAGCCATGAGTTTTGGATATTTGGATTAAGAAAAGAGAAAATAAACACAAGATATGATACACTGATCATTGTAAAGTAGTCATTTATATACATTTAAATTTATTCACTTTGGCAGACGCTTTTATCCAAAGCGACTTACAAATAAGCAAAGCGATATATCAAGCATTTATATAATTATCTAGCTATTATTCATTAACTGTTATCTAATAATCTAATAAGTGCGTGTTTGCTGTGCATTATTTATTTTGGTGTTGAAGATTCGTCAGCGCTACTTTCTTCTCAGCCAAGGTTTGGTTGTTGTTGTTTTGTTGTCAAAGTATGAAGCCAACCAAAAGTATAAATTTTGCTCTGATTCTGCCTAAAAGTTATGAAAACTCGCTAAGATAACTCCTACTGCTCTTCTAAATCATGCACACATTACACCGAGTTAGTCAGCAGTTTCAGTCTGAGATAATTAGATCTCTTACTTTACTTGGGGACTTTATTCGCTGATGGATCCCCACAGACACTGAAACCTACGCTTAAACCTGACAGTGATGTATTGGCTATGGAAGTGTAACATTAATCTAAAAGTGAAATACTGCACAGACTCCTCCACTGTGTCTTCTAGGCTTGAACAATGGGAGCCGATCAGTCACAAAGGCAGGAAATTCCCTGGGTGAAGGCCAGGCTAAAGTCAGCACACTCCCACCAGCCAAGAGGTACTGACCTCATACACACTTGTTTGATAAAGACTGTGTAGCGAAGCAGATTGCAGACCTTTTGATTCAACATAACAGAGTGAGATTAAAGACTTGTTTTATTTTGTCCAAGCCCCAAAGTGTCCAAGACAGAGAGCGGTTCAGAGGATAAGCCAAGCGAGCACATGGCCCCCTGGGACGAGAACGCACCACAGAGGTACAGTTATGATAGAGGTCGTGTTTAAGAGTAGCTAGCGGTCTGGATAATCCTGAATGCACGCAAACATGCACAAATAGACACACTAGTCACGACTTATAGCAAGATAAGGATCAAGTACTGGATTAAGTTGATTTCCCTTTCAACCCCTTTGAAAACAAATCTCAAATCACTCCAAAGGTATTAGTCAGCAACTGTGTCTCCCATTACATCAGAACATGGGGCTAAGCTTTCTGAAGAAAATGCCAACAGCTTTGGATTTACCATTTTCCCTTTTATTCCACGCCACAGTTTCAGTGTGAAAGTCCATCATTCTTTGTTTTTCCTCAGCGGGCTGTACAACTCGGCCAGCGAGCGAAACAAATCTCCCAAATTCCCAAACACACGTAGACGTTCGCCCTCAGGAGGGAGTGAGAACGAGGTCATGAACTCCTCCAGGCACAGGTACAGTGTGTGTGTGTGTGTGTGTGTGTGACATATTCACATGTGTATACCTGCTTAAAAAAACAAAATACTTCTATTGGGAACTGTTATTATTCAATTAATAATTTTCCATCAGTATCTAATCATTTTAATGGCTAATAGAAAAGAAAAAAAAAAAAGAAAACCTTACGCCCAGGTATTCAGGAAGTGCTTTCATTTTAAGGTGTGGGCTGATATGGCAAACGTAGAGTACTTTTAAAATCTCATACTATGATGTTTTCTCAATCCAGGGGTAATTTCCCTACCACTAGTACACCCATATGTTTCCTAATAACTCGGGGCAGGTGTGTTTCAAGCAGCACAGGACTGAGAAACTCTATTCACAGGCGTTCTCAGATCAAGTCATGCACATTTCTGATGAGTCCCTTGCTCTGAGTAAGCTCATTATCAAGCTGTTTATGAGCAGATTCAAGCATGTCAGAGCAGGAAATGCAATAAAATGCGCATGGTCTCAGAGACTGAAGCGGGTTTTTTTGCGATGTGCGATTACAGCAGGCTTGTAAAATCGCTAGAGGTCACACTGTATACGATGAGCCCAGTGAAATAAATGTACAGTTTAAGTAATATTAGTATGTTTGTTCTAATAGGTTATTGTTTATATGGCAATAGATCATACACAGGGACGGCGTTTGTTAGGAGACGTTTATGGAAGGAGTCTCGGTTGTCAGTTATGGTGCGTCACAAAGTTTCCCAGAATGGGAAGGTTTTCAGGAAAGGAGTTTGCACTTTCTCTGTAAAATGACAAGCTGCAGAGAGAGTGAGAGAGAGAGATTGAGTGAGAGAGAGCGAGAGAAAGTGAGAGAGAGAGCGAGTGAGAGAGAAGGCGAGGCCGTTGAGGGAAAAACTGTTTATCGGCGCTATAACAGGAATTATAGGAAGTGATAACAGGAACTAACTTGTCTCTCAGACGTTCCAGAAGACAGTAAATCTAACTATAAACCGCTAAAATGCACACCATGTCGCTCATTAGTAAATGAAACATTGTAATCGACAGAAGATCGCTGTGGTGTAAGTGGAATAACACACTCCAGAGCGTGCGATTATATGAAAATAATACACTCTGCGACGGTAACACACCACCCGGCATGCATTATTTTCATATTCCCTCACGGTCTATCGTAGGGCTGGGTGATATATATCGATATAATACCGTAATCGTGTTAAATGATTACACGATACACTTTTCTGAGATATCATCGGTATGGTGGTGTGGTTTTTTGTTTTGTTTTTTACGTTTTTAATAATTACAAATTAAACTGTACTGAATGGGTGGCGCTGATTTGTCATAATAAAAAACGAACAAACTCAATCTCCTTTGTCTTTGTAGACATTAAAGAAACGGATCGTCAAACTCAGTTTAACATTTTTTTTTTGTTTATCGTAGAAATGTCCTCGAGTATCACGACATGATAATTTGGCCTGTCGCTCAGTCCGTGTATATTGTGTGTTATTCCTTATCGCATTCTGAGGTTGCATTAACAGAAACCTTCTTTGAAGTGTTTTGTTGATGTTTTGTCATTGCTACTACTGTGTTTGCAGTCTTGAGAGTTTTGTGTCATCCTGCGCCACTCTTCTATTGAGTAATGAGTTTTGTAGCTGAGACTTTAATCAAAAATCTGCTCACATTGGCAGTAAATCAGCCAATGATGAAGATGCCTCATTATACGTTCCAAGGCCTCTGATCTCCACTCACAACTTAAGAATTACTTTTCGATTTTCATTGTGGAATTTCGTTGTGCTGTACTTGTGACATTTAAGTCTGTCTTTCTTTTGTGGAAATGTACTAAATGTGGTTGCTGGACTCCCTCTAGTGAGAAATCATTGTAACAGCACTTTCATTACTGCAAGACAGTTCACTTATTAATGTTAATCAGAATTGTGCTGGGAAAAAATGCAAACAAATGAAAAACACACGGACGTGCTTTATTCATATTTGTAAGTGCTGCTGTTTGAATAATATAGATAATAATAGAAATATTTCTACAAAACATGATTGGTGATTTGTATGCAGCGCACTTCATGCCGCATGATTGCCTTTGACTCCTAAGCTGTAAAGAGATTCAAATCACGAATATCCTAGAGCTTTAGACTCGGAACAGAGAGACGTCTAGATCCTTCCCTAGGCTAGGCGCTGATGAAAGGAAGCCTCCGAATAAATAAGTAGTGTTAAGCATCAAAGCGAATGAGGGAGCTGATCTCACAGCCTGAATTTGTAAAGACATGGATGGGAAAAGCCAAATGATCAGATCGTGTGCTCTTACAGGAAAGGCCAGAGCAGTGAGGATCCATCCAGCAAACAGCACCAGAGAAGGTGGGCAGTTCTGGATATTTATGGAAGTCACTGCAAAGTTTGGAATGATTTTTTATGATTTTTTTATTTTTTATTTTTTTCATCTTGGCAAAAAGCATTAAAGTAGTAATTTAGTGCAAATCACTCAAAATCACATATAAAACATAACAGGAGACAACAACATATACAGTTATATACTATTATTATTATTATTATTATTATTATTGAGGTCACTGAATAATACATTTTAACATGAATAATCAGATTATTTTCTTATAAGCGCTTATTATTTTCTTATAATTTCTTATATAATCTTATTATTTCTCTCTCTATATATATATTTTGCCTTCTCGTCCACTTTTAACCCGTTTTGTTTTCCCCCTCAGGTCACGTTCCCGTGGCAACACAAGCAGCGGCAGTGAGTCAGAGAATTCCAACAGGGAGCATCGTAAGAAGAGGAATCGGTGCGCGGTCTTTCCTTTCCCCACGCACTCAATCCAAATCAGTATTGATTGTCTTCATATAGAAACTTTCAATCTTTAGCTGTGCCTAAACAGAGCATGCCTATTAACTCTGAAACTGCTCATAGAGAAGATATATTATCTAAGTTAACATCTAATAAGTGCAGATCGTGGGGCGTGATAGTTGTTTGTACGCGTTTGCTGTAGGTCTCGGCAGGAGAACGAGATGGTCGATTCTGGTCCGCAGTGGGAGGCTGTGCTTCGCAGGCAAAAGGAGAAAAACCCGAATGATCCCAACCACCGCCGCTCACGCCAGCGATCTCGATCGTCAGTATTTCTGATCGCACTTTCTGAGGCAGAGGTTTCTATGAACAACTATGCTGATACGATGTCACCCCCACCACCACCACCACCACCACCACTCAAACGACTGGTGGAGGAACAAAACTTGTTCTCATAAGATTTCCTTTAAAATCCTATCTTTCACCAAAAAATGCTAAATTATTAACACACCAAAGAGACAAATAAAAATCTGTTGAAACCTGTGGGCTGAATTAAAGTGGGGGCAGTCCAAACACTAAGAATATAAAGAAGCGTAAGAGATCCTCGAAAATCCTGCTGTTATTCTCTTCAGTTGAAGGTACAAGAAGTGTGGGGGTGCTCACCATCTTAAATCCAGGGTTTTGCATGAGAAATTTGCACTACTTAAGAAATAAAAGATATTTTATGTCTGAAAAACGATGCACAGCAGCTCATTCGTGTAATGTATATTTACTCATTTCTTAAAGGGTGTCAGTAATAGATTATACATTTTTGCTTTTTTGGTAGGAGAAGTCCAGATGTTCAAGCTAAAGAGCAGCTGTGGAAGCATATACAGTAAGTAATGATTGACAGAGTGGCTCTGTTAAAGCCTGTGTAAACTTATTTACTTGCTCCTGGCAGACAAATTCTGTGGTTTGGATGACTCACTCTGTCATGGTTGAAATTGTGTGTGTGTGTGTGTGCGTGTGCGCAGGAAGGAGTTGGTGGATCCATCCGGTCTGACAGAGGACCAGCTGAAGGAGATTCCATATAAGAAAGTAGAGTGAGTGAATCAGTCTCTCCTGTCGTGATCTGACTGATCAGGACCCAGAAGCATGCTACTGAAAATATGTTAACAGTAATTCTGAGCAACAACGTCCGAGTACAGAGGTCTGAGTGTGTCCGAGTACAGAGGTCCGAGTTTGTCCGAGTACAGAGGCCCGAGTGTGTCCGAGTTCAGAGGCCCGAGTGTGTCCGAGTTCAGAGGACAGAGTGTGTCCGAGTACAGAGGACAGAGTGTGTCCGAGTACAGAGGTCCGAGTGTGTCCGAGCACAGAGGTCTTAACACCAACTGTATCCACAAGTACTGTGTGTGGCAGTCATTTTATTGAGGGTGACCCCAGGAAGACTCCTTCCTATGTAATGCTTGAATAAGGATCTAAATAAATGTTTTTTGTTGTTGTTGTATTTTTAAAAAAAGCATCAGAAATCCAAAGGAACGACACGAACATTGTGACGAATGGAAAATAATCTTCTTAATAAAAGGCACACAGACACAGCAGACAAAATAACATGACTGCAGGGACGCTCGTTGTATTTATCACCACGCATTTGATAGTTAATCAGAAAGTACAGTAAAATGTCATGAAACAGCATCAACCATAGCTATCCAAAGAAGAATTGGTGAAAATATTGCAAGCTTTGTTCCGTTCAGGGGAAAAAATTGCAATGAAAGAAATGATCTGACTCACAAAAAAAAACGAGCTGAAATTCATATTCATACAACAGGTTAATTGTGAGCAATATTTAAGGGTAAGTCTGGCTTATGGGGTGATTTTAGCATGAGGGAAAAAAAGAATTTCATTCTGTCTCCCCGTACTGACTGTCGATACGACGGAATATCTCCTTTCAGAACGCAAGGTGACCCGATACGTATCCGGCACTCTCACTCTCCCCGGAGCTACCGTCAGTACCGACGCTCACACTGCTCCGATGGAGAGAGGTCTGTCCTCTCAGAGGTCAAGTGAGTGCAGGAATAATTCTGCTCAATTCAAAGATCACGTTTCCCTCAATAGGTCATTCCCAGGCGACAGCTTGAACGCCAAACCCATCCACACAAAGTTATTCCTGGACGACTCAGCTGTATGTGGTTTTATTTTGACCACCGACTCTGTTTCTTTTTAGCTCTCGGACTGATCTGGTGCCTCCGCTTCCCGTCACGCGCACTGTAGACATGACAGGGTCCAGTACGGCCACCTCACAGGTCAGTTTCCGTTCCCTGGAACAGTGCTTCATCCAGGGAACACACCACCATGCACAAGTTCAGAGTCTGTGAATATGAAGCTTCTGTCAAAGATTCTGTCAGTCGGGGGGATTACTGTGAGTTTGTGTATGAGGAAGAGGGCAGATAGCTCTTTCCTCTGAGTGGGTTAAGCTGTCCAGTGACACAGCATGAGCAGCAGTTTATTTAAAAAATGCAGTCGTCTGGCTTCCTGTGACTCGGAGGCAGCATGTATAAGCCTTCAACCTCCCCAGCTGCTAGCAGCTGTATGATAGGGGAGAGTTAGTTAGTGGGTGGGAATTGGCAAATGACTAAATTGGGAGAAATGAGTGTAAATTAGAATGTAAAGAAAAAACACTAATCATTGAGATGAACTGATACAGTGGTGTGAAAAAGTGTTTGCCCCCTTCCTCATTTCCTGTTCCTTTGCATGTTTGTCACACTTAAGTGTTTCGGAACATCAAACCAATTTAAACAATAGTCAAGGACAACACAAGTAAACACAAAATGCAATTTGTAAATGAAGGTGTTTATTATTAAAGGTGAAAAAAAATCCAAACCATCAAGCTTAATTGGAATAAGCTCCAAACCATCCCAAGCTTAATTGGGTGTCTGAAACTGGGTAAAGTCCCAAATGCACAGCTCTTTCTACAGATAAACGTTCTGAAAACACTGACAGCATTTGTTTTTGGTCTATAATTTGACAAAAGTGAAAGAAAAAAACCCCCATTTCCTCCCACATATCAACTGCTCTTACTTTTCATGAAGTCTAGACGGTTTTTGTTTGCACGAACGGGCTCAGAGGAGATGTTTTTACAGTCTTGTTCAGAAACCTCTGTGTTTTTATTTCAGCAGAGGAAGAATGGATCCAAAGACAACCTGTCGGAGAGCTCTGGACAGGAGACAAAAGGCAGCATCCAGGCAGCGAAAACCTCTCACAGCTCTCGGGCAAAAAACGAAACGTGACCGCTTTCGCGAGTTTCACCGTGAAAAGTTAGGAGAGGTAACGGACAATCTACTGAGACCTGGAAGTATTCAACACGAGTAGATGGAAATTTCAGACAGACATGGAACTCCTGTCTAAAATGATTCGAGATGGCTGTATTCATGCTGAAAGCTCGTCTGATAAGTTAGTGTTAATTTGAAAAAAAGAAAGGCATTTTGTACCTTTATTAACTGAACGAACACGAACACGATCATCGTAAGTGTTTTAAACACCACTCATTCTATTCTGACAATCAAGTGAAGGATAATGACTCATTTATATACCGAACACTGCACAGGCGTTAAAATGTTACACTGAACACTGACTCTGACATTTTATACAGTATTAAATATTTCTGAACTCGTTATCGTACATGTGGATATTACCATGCAAAGAATTTGTATTTGTGTCCTCCGATGATAGACTCAATTCTGTAGGAAATTGTTGCTGCTGTAGCTCTCTGTATTGTCTTTCTCTGCTGTTAGGAAATACACTGTACGTGGTTAACTGTAGCTGAGCTGGAGACTCAATAAAATACATTCAACGGAGATGTAATAGTCGCAATTTTCATAATATTAAAACCGCCTACCTGATATCGTGTAGGTCCGCCTTCTGCCACCGAAACACCTCGGTCGAGGCATCAAGACATCTGAAGGTGTGCAGCAGATCCTTTAAGTCCTGTAAGTTGTGAGATGGGGCCTCAGTGGATCAGACTTGTTTGTCCAGAACAGAAGAGGTCTCATCCTCCTCAATGCAAAACAACCCCAACACATTTAATCTCTTGAGCAATTCATTACCACCAACATCATGACAGAAGTAAATGGTAATAGATACATTGTTATATGTATTCTTAATAAGTCCTGCAGCCTTTTCAGTCAAATATGAAATACTCTGTGTTTTTTTGGTGGATGAAATTTCAGAATTATTCCATTCTGCTGATGGATAAACGTTAACAGCATAACATTCTCAGATCAGATATTCAGTGCTGTTTAACAATTCGCTGCCACTAGGGGGAGTCACTCAACATGTTCTAATGACTCAGTAATTCAGCTTCTCTCAGAAGAAGCATCTGACTGACATGCTAAATAATTGGAATACTAGTTTCATTTGATCTTGTTCTGTGTTTTTTCATTCATTCAATCATCAGTTAGCACCTAATCCTGGTCAGGGTCGTGGTGGATACGGAGCCTATTGCAGGAACACTGGGCACAAGTCCAGAGAATTTACCCCGGATGGGATGCCAGTCCATCGCAGGCACCATGGGCGCGCACACACACACACACACACTCACACACACTCTTTAGTAAAGCTGTTATTGAGTATATAACGTAATATTTTAGCAATATTACGTGAGCGAGAGTGCGGTTATACTGAATATCGTCGGGTTTGTGCCTACGGCCAAATATTCATTATAACCGCAAGATTACTTTTATACAAGACTAACACTCCTAATATTTCTTTGTAAATACCCTAAAGCTAGCCATTTTAATTTGCATTACAAGTGATATACATACGTCTGGGATCACAAGCGTCTCTGTGTAAGATCTGAACCACGTGCTCTTCTCTGCTAGACCATAAACTCAGACGTTTTGGATGAAAGCCAAATACCAAAGATTTCGCCGAGCCTTAATGTGCAATTCAAGCATTTGCAAAGAACTTATGCAGATCATCAACATTTATAAGCTAATGAAATGTTACTGATCGTATTAAACTACCGGTACGTGCGGCCTGAAAGGTAATAATATCTTGGTTACATATAATTGGCTGAGTCATGTGGTTTTAAGCCTGGAGGCTGAAATATTCTACCTCACACCACTGTCCGACGAACACCAAGTAAACTTGATTTCAATAAACCAAATGCGTTATGATTGGTCCTTTTTCTCATGTTTCTGTGAGGCATCTGGGTTTGGTGTTTACTTTCACTGAGCAGTGTCCTCATCTCAACTTCACTTAGCACAAACTTAGTATGCTTACGTTTAGTCTGCAGTAGGAATATGTTTGGTCTGGCAAATGCATGGCTTCATGATTATTCTTAATTCAGGTGAACACAGAGGTGTGTCATGTTCGACCACAGTTAGTAATGCTCTTTCTTGTGTTCGGGAATTCCACGTACGTCCACGTCCTCTGTTCTCCTACTTCTGCAGCGAAGCAACAGCTGAAACAGAGTTCTGTGCGTCGTGGCAGAGCACTAACATATGTATGCCAAATGCACTCGTTCACCTCAACGGACTGCGAAAAAGTGAAAGGGAGGGGCGAGAGGCGAGATTCTGACTTTGCTTTGTGATTGGAACGGACGTTTTTTTCCCCACATGGAGAGCTTGTAATGTTGAACAACCGATGAAATGCTTTGACTCTACGATTAAACCTAGGAGTTTTTCAAGGCACTGTTTGTATTTAATTCTGCACAGAATTTCTTGGGCCTGGACCTGTTGTTGTTTTTCAAAGGAAGTCATAAACCTTGAAACCCTCCCTAACAGTTTACAGATGGCCTCATCACAATGGTGTTTAACCCTGTTTTTCAGAGCAGCATTTCTGTCGGCTCATTCATTCGGGAATAAAACAGTTTTAAGCTGGATCTGGCAACCTGGAAGCACCCTGTGGGTCTTTGAGGACAAGAGCTTTCTGCACAGGGCCTTGCATAAACAGGATTTCACCCTTTCCTGTGTGGAGACCGATTATCAAATTAGCAGACTGAATACCCATCATTCATGTTGTCTTAATGGCTTTTCCAGCCATTAAAGCTCAGCTATAAGATCATTGTATTGTTCTTAAAAGTGGTGTTCCTGCTCCTGGTTCTGGAAATTCCTGGTTCTTGGAGTATCTTGAGCCAGTTTCACCAGGATTATACTAATTATAAAAAAAACAACCATGAATTAAATCAGGCATCTTGATGAAAAGAATGAAAATGAACTCAGTTCCTAACACACATGACCCAAACTCTATTATGAGGACTGGATTGGGACTATGGCTGTTCTTCAGCACATTCTACTGCAAAATTTTGTTCTAGCCATAGAGCTGTAATGGACTTGACCCGTTTAATCGACCATCACTCTAAATCTCTTGGTGTCATGTTTTCAGTCATCCAGGTGATTTGAAATGTCTAGTAATAGTGCATAAAAAATGAGCAATTGGTTATGCACGTACTCAAACATGAGAACCATCTTTAGACCAAATCCGGGTTGCGTCTTTCAACCAGACCACACCTTCGGCTCAACGGTACGGAGAACGATTGTAGCACTGCGATAGGAAATAGAACTCTGAGAACTTTAACCGGAATTCTAGGTGGCTTCTGCTTTTCATCAGACAGCCGGGCCTCAAAGACCTCCGAGATAATCTGATGCACGTCTGTCTGATGTCATATGTCTTTGTCTGGTAGTAGCTGTGGCATGTCTAGGAGATAAGCACCTGGTGATGTTGTGATGTAGAAGTGCGATATAGAAGTCTTTGGCATAGGAGTGAAGAGATCCAGGGACAGAACTTCTTGAAGAAGTTTAGCCTTGTAATGCTAAAAGATGGAACTTCTAGGAAGTTAATTAGAAAGAAGGTGGAGCTTCAGGACTGCCCCCCCAAAAAAAACTTAGGTTTAATCTTTGAAACAAAAAAAAACCACTTACTAAAGAACCTTCAGTTCCTTGGTGTCCTTTAATCAGGTACTGCTATGACTGCTATTTTATTTAACCTTGGCCCTGGCAGTAGACCATGCACACCCATTAACTGAGAAATGGACACCTTATTAATTCGCCCTCAACTCGGTTAAAAGCATTAACGTTACGTGAGCACGTAACACATACTACTGGTAACACATTGGCAGTGAAAGGCCTTTTTGTGCTGGGAATCGACACAAATCAGATTTAATCCAAGAAGGAAAAGATGTGTGTACTTTCACTGGAGAGCAAACCTCATTTTATATTTCATAACCAATTATACAGATAAAGTCATGAATGTCATGAGCTCACACCTCCTGCCTCACAGAAAGCCTCCGTAAAACGCCACGTATTAAAGAGAGAACGCGTGTGCATACTGGCATTTTCCAAACTGTGAAAACGAACTTAGAAAAACCAAAAGACTAAGGTGTGTGTGTGTGGTGAGGACTAGCTCTGACTGGGTCGAGGTCAGTGAGGCATTGTGCAACTCGACGTTTCCATGTGATTAAAACTGAGAGATGTTTCTTCCCCTCGAGAAGGTCACCACAAAGACAGTTTTCACATAAAACTGGTTATTGTAGAGTTTAGTTCCCAGCGTGTACTGCGTGACCGAGCACGAGTTACAAACAAAGATGCTGAAATAAATTAGTGATGATGCCTTTTGTAGATGAAGAACTCGTCATGGAGACAGGGCTCGTGTACTCTGAGAGATGGCGCTTAATGCCCCACATGAAGAACAGATCCGAGCTGAGAGATCAGACAAAAAGTCAGTGTAAACTACCTGGACTAAAAGAGGTAGCCACCCCTGGTAACTGGGCCAGCTGTAGAACCCGGTCGTGCTCAACTGTTACAGAAGATAAATATGAAGATAAACATTCGGGGTCTGATCAAAGCCAGTCAGGCAGCAGGCGTACAACTCATCGTCTTAGACGGACTCAACACTTACAATGGAATCATTTTCCTCATTTGGGAGAAAGAAAAGAAAAAAGCATCCCAAATACTATCTACTAATATAAATTGTTATTAATTTTCTCCTGCAGGATACACAAGTTACCATTTCCCATGTGTACAGAAGAAAAAATGAAAACACTCGCACAAAACACACCTCGAGAGCTTGCATGTTTATTGAACTACTGCTTAAATCGGCAAAATTACTCGTACAATACAGAGCTTCGTTATTGATCACGAGCTGACTTTTTTTTTGTCTTTTTACACCAATAATTATAGTATTTCAACATAATACAACAGACCCTACCTAAATGACGCTATTTACAGGAGCTAGAATACCTAGCCTATGAGAGAAAACACAAACAGTCAAGATGAAGATGAAAACAAATCAAAGCGGAAAGCATGCAGCTGATGCACTACGGAAGATCTAGAGCAAGCTGGGAAGAGGTTCCCACTATAGTGGAGGAAAAAAAATAATACAATAAAAAAAGGTAGACAAAGAAACTAAAGTGGGCTTTCAAGTTGGTCGTTGAATCGGAATCGTTCAAAAGTATACGTTAAACTGGAAGCAAAGACAAAACTGCAAATACTGAAGGACGACACTTTGCTACTGAATTACCCAAAAAATAAATATAAAGCTTTTTGGTTTCCATCTTCGAGGCGACCTATGAGTCATTCACAAAACCCTCCGTTTAAAGAAAAGGAAAAAAATTGAACACTAATTCATCAGTGCTACATTTTCAGTGTGATCTGTGAGATATGAGGATCTTGGCTGCTAGAAGCATCTTCTACTTAGCAGCTGGTGGAGACGATGCAGCTGATTGGTAGCCTTGAACCGACCTATCCATGGACAATTTCCCAGAAAAGTATGATTTTGGAGTTGCCCTACAGGAAAGGTTTTCAAACGGTGCCGTTCCCTGGGTGGACATATATTTACACGTTAAGCGAAAGACATCTCAAAAGAAAACAACTCTCTGGCCAAAGATCCGTCGTTTTTGCATTCTTTAAGTGCTAAATACGTTCCTAGACGAGGAGAAACCGCTCACAGATGGTATGCTATTTTACCGCTGCCAAATTATCTAGTGCCAGTAAAGTGCGACTAATCACTCACATCAGCTCTTGACCTTAAAGGGAAAACATTAATAATTGCAGTTTTGTGGTTGCTCCCGCTGTTTTTTTTTTTTGTGATCATAGTGTTGAAAGATCTCCTTGGAGAATAAAAATGTTCTTCATGGACTGTGTGTGCATCCTTTTTTTTTTTAATCCAAAGAGAAAGCCGCACAGAAACAACAGTGGGAGGAAGGAGGGGATGGGGGGTCAATCCAGACCAAGTTACAACAACCATACGACGAAGAACCAAACGCCTTCTCCAGACGTGAAGACATGAAATAAAAACCATCTCGGCTACCTTACCAAGGAGCAGATTAAAGTCCAAAATAGCACCATTCATCAGTGTCTCAAATCCGTGGCAGCATCTCAATCACTTACCACAAGGAAACAATGCGGTTTCTACAGCTACTTCTATATCACAACGCACATGATTACACTTTAATATACTGGCAAAGCAAAAGGTTAAAAAAAAAAAAAAAAAAAAAAAGAAGCCAAACAAAAACTTTAATCAAAGCAAAAGTTTAAAATTTTTGTAAAAAATAAAAATACTGTGTACTACAAAGCATCTAGTAACTGCGTGGGAAATGGGGACTCTTAGCCTCAGTAAATACTGTTGAGTGTGAGAATCTAGGTTTCAGTAGTTTATTAGTGTGTGAAGACAAGATCAGTTGCTGTGGGTTTAAGGGTGGATATGAAATAAAAAATAGATGGAGAAAGAGAGGGACAGACTGACTGATGAGTTTAGTGTCTGAGTGTGTGCTGGAAAAGTGTCTACTTATCCTGTGGGAATACAGATCATTTATTTCTCCTTCCTGAAGTATTTTGCCCCTAGAAGTGTGACTAAGATTATAACATTGGGACATGTTCAATACTGAAGTCTCGGAGAGTCTGTGGAGGAACACAATGGTACCAACACTGGAGGGAGGGAGGGAGGGGGGGGGAGAAAAGAAAAAAAAAAAAGGATCCTGCTTCTGTAGGTAGTGGACAAGTGGATGACATGCTGCTGCAGGTTTTCTCGGTCCTGTGGAGGTTGTAAACGATGCAGACGTGCGGGTCTGTACAGCTCCAGTCTGTCAGCTCTGTCACTAGGTGCTTTGTGGCGTTTGGTGCTACTTTGTGACCTCCCAAGAACATGAAACTTATCATCAAGGCTTAGAGTCCCGAGCATTTCTATCATAGTATTAAAAAAATCACACAGACGGGGAGGAAAACGGCCCCAGAGTCATGTTTCATTTTTACCACACACCATAAAAATGAGAATATACACAATTTAGGAAAGGAAATTATACAGGGAGGCTCTTCGGACTCCGTCGGAGGAGACCCCATGTTAGCGAACCACTTCTATCCTACATCAGGCTGAAGGAATGTCGAGTTTTCGCCGTGGCTCCCCATCGCCCTGGCCTGCGCAGGGGCCCAGATGTTAACCCTGAGACCAAGAGAAGAAGGAGAGAGGAAGTGACGTGCCAAGGCATCTGCAGCACATCCAGCCTGATTTCTGTTTGAACTTAATTTCACGCTCGTTGTTTTAGGATTTAGAGTACTGGAACATACCTCTGGGGAGCCTCCATCGCTCCTGTCAGTTCAATTCTGCAGCAGGAAGCTTGAAGAGAAACACAAAAGGAGAAGAAAAGAGGAAAAAAAAAACGTGAGGGGTATGAAGAATTAGGTGTATTTGTAGAACAGGTGAAGGTAAAGAGAATGCAGTGACTTGTTACGAGAAACAAGATACACATGCTAATGACATGAAACCTCTGCCTCACAGCTACACATGTCTGACTGGTGCACAAAGAGCGGCAAAGGATATTCAGTTAAGCAGCAATCAAAGCCAGTGCCATTAGGGGTGGCTGTTATTTCATCGCCCTCAGATTAGGGATAGACTAACTAATTTGATCTTTGGTCTAATACATCAGACCACAAACCCTTCCAAAGGGATGTAGGAATGTGTAACGGTCCTGAGAGGCTGACCGACTGATCGGTTCTGCAGATTAATCGGCACCGATAACCGATTTCTGGAACTAGCGGTAATCTGCAAAAAATCCACACCGATAGTCTGGTCGCATCCGGTGCAGAGCAGCTGGGAAGTCATTAAACGGTACAAGAGCGGCCTCTGGAGGTGGAAAAAAACATTGATGACAAATTTAATGGTGTTATTTGAAGTTTTCTTATTTTCATTATTAATTGTGGATGTCTATTTTTATTCAAGCAATGAATTTGTTTCCATTTGAATGTGTACCTTTAATATTAATTTCATTATAAAAAGTACAACACATTTTCATGGTTCAGTCAGTACTGTTTAGTTCTTATTTAATAAAGTTCAGCAGCATTTTAACTGGTGAGTGTTGCGTTTTCATTCGGTATCCAATTTAAAAACTACCGGTTGATTAATCAGTTATCGGCAGGTACCGCCCGACTTAGTTATGGGTAAAAATCCACCACCCATTGGTCGACTTCTAGTCCTGCTTGAACTCGAATGAAACGGAGCTTAAGGTGAAAAATTTCCTAAGTGACAGATGAAGAAAACCGATCATCTTTAGGCAAAGCACACACGGCCAATAGCACAGCCCCGGCACCTGTTCAAATCTCTTCTATCCCGCTTCCCCGACTGCAGCTCTGGAGCGTTTCCAAGCCAAGTAAAAAGAGGTCACTTTTTTTTCCCTTCTCATCCCCCTCCCGTCCTGTCTCAACCCGCCACTGCGAACCCGATGAACCCTCAGTGCTGCTGCAGCGTGCACGCACCACACACAGACAGGAAAATGCAAACTTCCAGCTGAGCAAGGAACGTGGGCAACAGCAATGGCGCCGGACAGTGCCTGGTACCGCTCGAGTCAAACTAGACGAGAGGAAATTCCATACAAGGGAATATATAAATGCATCCACCAAACAGGAGCTAAAAATAAACGCAACTAGAGAGCTATCAAAAGATAACCTGGACGATAAAAGATAAAATGACGAGCGTGATTACATGCAACAACAAAAAACAAACAAACACTACAATGAGAGAAAGGAAACATCAAATGAAGCAGATTTTAATGCAACAACAATTGAATTACGTAAAGGAAAATCCTTGAAAAATAACGCACGAGCTCACCATGATTGTCGGATTGCACGAGCGGCTCTCGCACTGCAGAGGACTGGAGATTTCTGCCAGACAAAATAACACAGAATGAGGCAGGGAGAGAATGAGAGAGACAGAGGACAGAGAGAGGGGGAATGAAAGGGAAAAAGGTTGCAGCTTTAGTGGAACAGGCTGTGCATTGCCCTTGGTGTGTGTGTGGACGCATAAAGCATTTTAAAATGGGAGACACACACACACACACACACACCGCAGCCCGCCTGCATGACCTCATCTCCCCCTGCAGGGTAACTGTAGAAGCGGGTAGTCCATAGAGCTGCTGGAGCCCCGAAAAGAAAAGAAACATAAATCTGTAATAATCTCCGAGACAATCCCGAGTTCCTGACTCCACTAACCTGTAAAACCCACGCGACGCGTCAACATGATGTTCCAGAGGAAATTCCTCCAGAACGCGTCGTTATTAGTTATATAAACCCGTGTGTGTGTGTGTGCTGGTTTACACGGAACCCGTCTGGAACATTCTACAGACAGCTACACCGCTCATTTCCCTCCCGGATTACTCCGAGGACCGGCGCTCGGACAAACACTAGTCTTCTTTTACTGTTCTATCAAAGAAAACCCCCGTTCTCGTTAACGCACGGCGGTGAGAGCCGTGTCCAGTTCCCCCCGGAATGCTACCGTTAGCACACGCGGTTCACCCGCGCTGCCGAACACCTCCGTACATCCCAACGCAACTCGGTGTAAAGATCAGCATGTTCTCTCACAGGTCCGATAAACGACCTTTTAAAAACGCGTGGTTTCCCCCGGACTCCGCTCGCGCTGCTACATGTACACGACTTACTGCTCTGAAGCGACGAACAAAGAAACAGCCGGCTAGCTAAAAGCTAAGCTAATCATAGCATGGCTGTATAGCTAGCACAGCTAACTGAAGAAGGACCGTTTAAGACGTCTGTGGTTCATTAATGAGAGTCGTTCAGACTCGGGTATTTCACACCAAACGACCCCAATTTTATATTCGATAATAATAAAAAAAGAGAGAGCACTGGAATGAAGTTAACTGTCGAGTTTTTGGGGGTTTTTTTGAGTCACTTGAGTTGCAAGTCCTTATTTGACCCAGAGCCATGAGATCATGGTTGATATGGAACACGGCCACGCTGCATTCGTGTGAATGTGAACTCAGCAGCGCGCACAGGGACCGTCTCCCCGCTCGGTCAGAACTCAGGACGCCGGACCGGATGGAAACTTACAGTTAAAACCTTCTTCTTGTCCTGTTTCAGCCCCAGTTTCCACCACCGACTGCTCCTCAGAGCCGATTCAGAGAGTCCGTCAGGATTCAGTGGCCAGTCCTGCAGATCGCAGTCCACACTGAGCGAATTCCGACTGATCTGAACGGCGTGAGGCCGGGAGCCCACTCGGGCTGCACCGCAGCCTCAGCCAGACTGCTTACTCGGCACGGCAGCAGACAGACTCCTCCAGCAGGCTCCCCTCAGTCTGACGAGGGTCGGGCTCGGTCCCAAATCGGACCATTATGCATACAAATCGCACTATATAGGGTGTAGATTTGAGTTCTTTTACACCCTATGTAGTAGTCCTATACAGGAAGGAGCGAGCTGGTTTGGAGCGCACCCAATCAGCGTGCGCAACCAAACGGCGCGCTCACAGGACAACAGTTTGTTTCCGGCCGGAAACCATCGTTGATTGGACAGCGTTTTGTTTACAGTCATCCAATAAGGACGCGAAGAGGTGGCTGCTCTTGATTCCTATTGGTTAGAACTGAAACGGCCGTTTCCCTTTAAAGAGACCCGTGACCCGGATCCGTGTATTTCGACAAAAAATATATATATAATTTTTTTTAAGTCATAAGAAATGTAAGTGTCGTTCTATTAAATGCTTAATTAAAAGTTTATAAATTAGTTATATATTTTATACTAAAATATATATATATATATATATATATAAGCTCCCAACTGTGAATATTATACACCCTATATCACAATACTGGAAGAAAAAATCCTGTGCCAATCCTAACTGTATGAAAACATGCAGCCTTCTGACTCCTTGGTGCCATCCTCAGGGTCCAGCTGGTATTACCGTCCTACACAGTTCTACATGTACTGCACGATTTCTTTTAGCTCAATTTTTTAAAACTCCATTTACCAAATGCCTTTCGCCTCTGAATTTTATTTCACAATCCTTGAGTCTGATCCTGATCCAACTGACTGCTCATTAGTTACAAATTCAAACCCACACACTAATAAAGTTTTCCAAGTTATTTCTGACTTTACCTTCATTGGATGGTGTTCGGTGTATCGGTCACTTGATTAGATTTCGTGGAAGATGTTTTTTTTTTTCTTCCTCAAAGTCATTCTCACCTTCAGCTGATTGTATGCTACTGTCTGTGAAATGCAGGAAACCTGTTATGTTTGCCCATAGATCATGTTCACTTACCTGTTTATCTGAACTTGAAAACATTCACAAACCATGGGATCGGTGGTGGCTTAAGTGGTTAAGATTATGGCTCAATGATCATAAGATTATGTGGTCAAATCATCAGAGCTTCCAGAGAGCCACAGTTGGGCTTCTGAGAGAACGCCTTAAGCCACCACTGCTTGTATAACATGCTCAATTGTCAATGATGATGATTATGTAATCTAAGACGAACCACTTAAAGCATTGAAGTTAAATAAATAAATAAATAAATAGAATAGTCCAGTTTCTCTAGGAATTACTGATGGGGCATTCTCCTCATGGTCCACTGCAATGTTATTTGTGCTGTCATCAGATGATTCAGTTCCTGAAATAGGTACAACAAGTAAAAGATAATTGATGTGCTACTTTGAGGAACTGACACATCTGGTGATAGCACAGAACGTACTGTACTGCAATAACATTATGATCACTGACATACTCACTATGGGGAAACTTAAATGGAAATTATTTCCAGTGTTAAAACAACATACCAGAGTGTATACAGTACATTTACATATTAGTAACCTCTTTCAGCACTCGAATGCAACCTAATATGTGATTGCCATTTAAATCTGGATCTGCTCACCCACTCTTACTGACCTCAATGTCTATAGTCATTTCTTTAACTGCTCTAGCAGGTGTTTCCTGTCTTAGACTGGCATAGATCCTGTGAATGTAGGTTACTAATGAAACAAAGCCAAAACCATGTCTGTGGCCCACAAAAAGGACTATAATTGTGTATCACTGTCCCAGGGCAGCTCTGAGAAAAAATTGAAGGCTTTCACAATGACTTAATGCTGGTGCACACCACCTGGTGGTTCCTCTTCCTGAAAGTAGGGCTCTCCTCAAAAATCCATATCATACCACATGCTACACCTTATCAGATAGTTCATGAACATATGATCAATCAAACACAAGTATTAAGGTCCAAAACATTACATATTGCCTAATAGGCCTCTAATAGGCCTCTTTTCTTCTTATCACTGTTTGTTCTGATCATGTGTTGACGCAATAATCCAGTGTGGCTTACAGAAGTAACGGTCTGAAGAACACGTACGTATGGTCCAGTCAAATTCTTCATGTATATTTCTTCATGTATTCCAGCTTGCCGGGGAGCTAGGATCAGGGTGCACCCTGCCATGATAGAGCGCCTCTGGAACCGAGCACAACCGTTTGAGCAGTAGCCTAGGACCCTAAACACTGAACCACAACTGCCCCTGAGGAGTTAGCACAAGTGTATACAGCAACAAAAACAGTATAGTCGAGTTTTCTTTTATTTAGTGCTAACTCTTCTAAGGAGTTAGCATAACAAGTTGGTAGCAAAAAAAAAAAAACAGTACAAGTCAAGTTTTTTTTAATAAGTGCTAATTTATGTGCTTAACGAGGAGGTAGTTCTTCCATCTTTGTGTGAATGCAGATGGTGACTCAGCTGTGGAAAAGCCAGAGTAGGGTTCTAAGCAAGCTCCCGAGTGATGTCTGTGGAAATCCTCCTAATGTTTAAATATGAATGACAGAGTCAGGTTAGCATCCTGAAGACAGAAGGATAGTTGGTTGAACAGAAGTACCATGAGGTTGTCTGCGTTGTCAGATCATTGCATCTGAATCATTAGGTAAGCTAAACAACATCCTACTTTGAAGAGGAGAGAAAGTGTATGAGCATCATCAGAATAGCAGAGGTATGAAAACTATGTGAGGTTATGACCTCCCCAATACAACGGGTATAGTGGGAGAGTTGAAGAGGACTGAGAACTGAGCGTTGTGGAACACCAGTGGAGAGTCTGCATGCAGCAGATCCTCTCCACAACACTTGGTATGACCATCTCACTGCCATCCTGTGCAACTGATTCCAAGGCTTCTTTCCCTTGGGTGGACAGGAGAGACTTGACCATGTTGAAGGCTGCTGAGAGTTCAAGAAGGATGGTTACTGATGAGAGTATGGCTGATCTAGTAGCATGAAGCTTCTCAGTGGAGTGTAAAAGCTTTGAAGTCAGACTGGTTAGGATCTTCTGGGTAAGAAAGACAGATCACTGAGAGTATACAGCACATTCCATCTGTCCATTTTCCATACTGCTTATCCTACGCAGGGTTGTGGGGGAGCCTGGAGCCTATCCCTGGGAACTCGAGGCACAGGGTGAAGGACACCCTGGATGGGATGTGGTAGATGGTAGGATTACTGGAGAAGAGAAGCTTCTGTAGAAATATGAGAAAACTGTGCTAAGGAGAAAGTGGGAGAAACAGTATAGGAATAGGGACAGGAAGGGGAAACTGACAGACTTTGGCAAATGAGATCTCATCAGAGAAGGTGGCAAAGTCAGCAGCCATCAAAGAGGACGGGAAAGAAAAGTCTTATGGACCTTGCGTGGATCAAAGGCTTTTTGCCTTCTCTTGATTATCTCTAAAACAAAATTGACAATAGGAAATTTCATAAAATTTAATCAAAATATTTTATCTTTTAAAACACACACACACACACACACACACACACACACACACACACACACACACACACACAAAATAATTATGAAACATGCTAATTTACTGCAAGGCTGGCATTTCTTGTCCCTGTTACAGTGCCCTCTGTAAATATATTTGCAAAGAAGGCTGTGAAAATTTGTTTTATTGTTTAACCTTTTGATCTTTTGTGCAAAATAAAAATAAAATACTCTACTCTCATGGATATCAAATAATAGCAAACAAAACACAGGTTTATCAAAACAGTGTGTAAAAATTATTGGCACCTTTTTAGTCAATGCTTTGTGCTATTTTGCTTTGCCAAGATAACAGCTCTGAGTCTTCTCCTATAACGCCTGATGAAGTTGGAGAATACATGGCGAGGGATCTGAGACCATTCCTCCATACAGAATCTCTCCAGATCCTTCAGATTTCAAGGTCCACGCTGGTGGACTCTCCTCTTCAGTTCACCCCACAGGTTTTCTATGGGGTTCTTGGACTTACCCATTGTTATGAGGGAATTTGACCTATGCATTACCTCATATTTATACCCCTGTGAAAACAGGAAGTCATGGTTGAACTATTTCCTGTTCCTAGTCACCCAGGTGTACAAAATAAAATGTAAAATATCAATGGGAATATACTTCAAATATATTTTTTCTCATATGAATTCATGGGGTGTCAATAATTGTTGTACACCTGTATTGAACAAAGTTAAATAAAATATGTTTGATCTCCATGAATAGGCACCCTGTCCAGGCACCCTGTTCCGCCTTGTGCCTGATGCTCCCTGGTATAGGCTCCAGGTTCCCCATGACCCTGAAGGAAGGATAAGCGGTATAGAAGATGGATGGATGATGTTTGATCTCCATGAGAGCAGAGTATTTTTCTGAATATTATGAAAAAAAGTTAAATATGAAAAAGTAAAAAAATAAAGACAATTTTAACAGCCTTCTTTGCTCATATTTACCAAGAGTGCCAACATTAATGGAGGGCGCTGTAAGTCATGAAATGTTTCAACCATATTTTATCATTTTATGAAATAAACCCATTGTGAGGTCGGATATAATATAACACTATTTCCTTAAATCATAATGTTAAAAAAGCTTTGAACCAGCCCCATAATCTGGTTATCCACAGATTTACTCCGAGGTCTGTTAAGTACTGAATTTCAGGCGTTAGCATCTTTCGGCAGAGCTCCCTGTATTGCTGCTCAATGTTGCTCTTCATGTTGTATCCCAAAATAGACCTCTCTCCAACTGGCTGCCAAGGCCTCATGCTTTGGTCCCTTATGTCCTGATCCTCCACAGCCATCCCACCGCTAATGCAGATGGCTGCCATCTCGCTGTTTCTTTGGCGCAACTTCTTCACCTCCTTTTGCATGCGCTCCCTCCCATAGGCATCCACTTTGGCCCAGAGCGTGGCGTTGAAGTAACGGTAGAGCTTCCAGTCAACACCGTTCCACTCACGTGCCTTGACCCTCAGTTCGGGCGTGAGCTGGGACACACTACTATTCCTGCGTGTGTTCATATTAAAGAACAGCAAGTCGTCCATCTGCCAGCAGAGTGCATCCTTGAGCAGAATGAGTGACTCCTCAAAATGTTCAGCAATCAGGACGAGCTGGAAGCGCTCCGCAATTGCATGAATGGCACTGTCCACTATCGGATTCTCTGGCTCCAATGTGTTGTCAAAGCCGAGGTCAAAAAAATGAGGGTTCTTCAGATAAAAGGAGTTGAAGCCTTCTGAGTCAAAGTAGAGCTGTGGATCATTCAGAAACTCTGTCAGTTTATCATCACCATGAATCCTCCATATCAAGGGAACAACCCTTCTGAAGTAATGGAACGAGGACTCGTAGACCAGAGCCGGGTCTCTGAGGATGGTGAAGAAGAATGCATCGGCCGGTAGAAGCGCTTCGACTTCAGGAGCATTGAAACGCATGTGGTTGCAGATGATATTGAAGCATGCGCCTGGCCTGTAATCCTTCACGTGCATGCGCGTGAATGTAGTTGGGTAAGTGAAATCATTGCGACCATTGGGGAGAGCAAACTTCAGCCTTTGTTTCTCCCCATAACGCAGGAGAATATTTAGAATAGTGCTGCTTGCTGCTTTGTGGGTCTTTAAGAACATCAGATTCACTTTTGGCACGCAGTGCTTCACCTCACTTGAAGAGAACGAGCCCTTGTTCTTTTGAGATGCAGGGGTTTTATTTCCACATGGAACTGACACTGGAAATCTGTGTATAAGATAGATGTAGTACAGGGTTACTAGGCCTACTTGCTATTTGAGGAACAGCTATTATGAGGTTATTAACCCAGACTAGGAATGAGTTTGCATATCATAATTATAAAAAAAATAATAATAATAATTAAACTGCAATGAGATACAGTGATTTTAAAATGGGATAGTTATGATGCATTGATTTAACAAAACAATCCTCCTAACGAGAAAAAACATATTGCTTTTCCAATCTAGTTCATTTAATTATTGCAAGTTTCTGTTTTGTCTTACTTCTTACTACAGTTTGGCCAGATGAAAAAAATAAACAATGCAGTTATTACATCACACTCTTGTAATTTAACAATTATCCATAACTGCCTGCTCCCGTCTCTTGTTTCATCAAGAACATGAATGACACACCTTGGAGTGTTGCCTTGGAATGTTGGTGTCGAAAAACAGTACAACATCATCGTGATGCAGGTGAACAGGAAACCCAACATAAGCTTGTGTGCACCTGACCTGGGCAGATGATGGTACATTTTCTACACGTACTCCAGATTTGATTCATAAACGTTAGGCAACCTGGAACAAAAAGATGGTGGGTTTTACTTTGCATTCCATTACAAGTTAGTCTTCTGAATAGTCTAGCTATTATAATTTATTATCATGATACATTATACATTCACGTATATGACAAATTTACTACAAGGATTAATGCACTTATAGTACATTTTAAAAAACCGCTATGACAATAGAGCTATGATTTGTATCATCCAATGATGCCTATTAAACAATTGGTGTTTGAATTCACGCCAGAAGCCATGCTGCTGAAAAGGATGGCTTAAAGTAGTCAGGTGAAATGTTTACACAACAAACACACTCAGTAATGAACCATGTTATTGATATAGTAACCATTGTTATACCCTACCAAACATGTCTCAATATGAGCAGCAAAATACAAGCTTTAATCATGTATTGGCTGTTTTGATATATACACTGTCATTCGTTCATGTCATTTCCTTCCAACAGAGAAGGTCAGCCCAACGTTCTCCATCCCAGGCCACAGAGATATATCTCTGGTCGGATCACTGGATGCCAATAAGTAGGTCCTCTTGGTCTCATCATAAAAATTTCAAAAATATTACAGTAGTCCTATATTGTAAACTTGGAAGTTAAAAATAAATATAAGGTGGTCAAGGCTTGGAGTTGTCATTTGCGCCAAAAGTTTGAGAACCTCTGTGCTAGCAGGAAAACTGAATATGAAGCTAACCACACCCAGAAACAGTAATTGCATGAATTGACCAACCCCAGTTTCAGGGCGTGTTTTTTTTTATTTTTTTATGTTTGTTTTTGTTTCTTGATCATGTGCAAAATTGCTCAGAGAACCTGTTCTGCTGGACGTAAAATCCCCCCCACACACACACTCTCCCACCCATCCCGTTTGTGTGGGCAGCACAACAAATACTTCCTGGTTATTCTGTAAGTGACTAAGCAAAATTCTGAGCTAATGTCTAAAAGTCTATATTACTCTCTCTCTCTCTCTCTTCTCTCTCTCTCTCTCTCTCTCTCTTCCCTCCCCCTTTCCCTATGTACATAAAAAATATTTGCTATTGGCCTTTTAAACTAATATAATTATGCTGATTATAATAATAATAATAATAATAATAATAATTATTATTATTATTATTATTATTATTGTTGTTGTTGTTGTGTGTCTCATATTAGTCAGGATTTATACAGCACACATGAAAACATTTAAAACTGGTTAAAAGGCTTACTTTCATATTCCAGTTCCTGATTGCAAAGTCAGATTCATTCACCAAATTCCCCATTCTCCAAATTTTTACAGAGGTTGATCTCTTGGCACTTGTGAACTGGTTCACTCCATGAAAACTGCAGCCATTCAAATGTGTATCAGTCAAATGGCAATAAAACGTGACATTACAGTGGATATTGTTAAATATAATAATTAATGTAAGGTGTTACACTTTGAGATCTACATAAGATCATTTCAATGTCATCCTGTTAAAAGTGATGCACTCTGCACCCAATAACATCTTGACACTATTATTCTGAACACATCTTTTTTTGATAGGATTGAAAATAGCCCAATCTTGAAATATTCAAGTTAAAAGCTCTTGAGATTTTTTCGAGCCTCAAAGTATTGACTCTTTTCAAACTTCTGTTAATGTTACTAACTGACATGTCGAATGTTTGCCAGTTTTTAAACAATACCATTTTTAGTGCCCTTAAAAATGAATTCCATGTCCTTGTTACATGTGCAACACAGTAAATGCGATGCCTCATAACTCGTGTTTGAGTGGAAATGTTATCGTTTGACCCATACGCCATTATGTCATTATGTCAGTGTAATCGTGGGGAATATTCTTCAAAATTCCTTTCTCTGGAATTTTACACTACCCCTTATTTCACGGTGTAAAATACACAACTTTCACCAACAGAACAGGCCCAATTTTAGATTATTTACAGCCCCACGCATTTTTTAGATATTTCGGTTCAGATTAAACCTGTTCGATTCAATTGACCATTCAGAAAATCGAATAATAAATATAGTAGCTTTGATAAAGGTGTGTTGAGATTTGTACCACTGAACGCCCGTAAGCTGTTATTCATGCACCTACTTATGTAAAGTAAATAATATGTGCATGCCGTGGCATTTTGATTAGACAGGACTTAGTACCCATTATGTGATATAATGGAGCTATACACATCCTCTGATGAGACAGAATGACAGAATGAGCGAAGAGAAAGACAAACACACAGTCAGTCTGCTGTATTACACACCATGGCTGTGTGAAAATAAACACATCTCAGCGTTCATTCATTCATCTTTAGGTACCACTTTGCTCACCATAATCTTACCAAACCCATAATTTCAAGCCATTTTGCTCACATACACCTTATAGCAAGATATTGCATAAACTTAATGTTTTGAATTTGTTTTATTTACATTTACATTTATTCACTTAGCAGACGCTTTTATCCAAAGCGACTTACAAATGAGAAAAATACAAGCAAAGTATTTAGTTATTTATTATATTATATTAATAACCAGCAATCTGTTTAAACCTGCTGTCAGAGGCTACCTGTTGAATAGCTCTGATTTAAACTATCCTTAACATGTTTAGAGAATACAGACAGGACTTACACATTTAACACACACTTAAGTCTCACCCTGAATCCACTGGATAATCACACCACTGTTGATTTGTACCCAAGAGCTGTTGCTATAATCATAAAGACTGTCCTGTAATCATCCCAGGACCCTTATTCACAGTCTGCTCATACTGAACATCCTTTCAACAAGTATACAGTTGAAGAAGAGTAAAGATCGCATGATCCGGTGTCACCTAGAATGAGTCTTTATTCTCACATGTACATTACAGCACAGTGAAATTGTTTTTTCGCATACCCCAGCATGTCAGGAAGCTGGGGACAGAGCGCAGGGTCAGCTACGATACAGCACCTCCTGGAGCAGAGAGGGTTAAGGGCCTTGCTCAAGGGCCCAACAGTGGCAGCTTGGCAGTGCTGGGGCCTGAACCTTAACCACTAAGTCACCGCTGCTCTAGAAAATGATGGGTTCTCTTCGAAGTCTCAAGGTTTTTCTTCAGGTCCCCTCAGGGAGTTTTTCCTTGCCACTCTTAGAGCTGGCTTACTCATTAGGCATCTAAATCTACATTATATACAGATTTCTGTAAAGTTGCTTTGTGACAATTGAATTCACATTCATTTTTTAGGTTCCTGTTTCATGATTGTAGACCTAAATGCTACAAAATCTGATCATCTTTTAAGGTCTAACTGTATTTATTTTCACTTTAGCAAAAAACAAAGAAAAGATTGAAGAAAAATTAATTACTCTGCATACAAATTTCCATGATCATATAAAGTATGCGTTCTTGTGCAAACTTTCTATAAAGCCTATACATCTCTACTGTTTAAAGGACAACACTGAGAACAGCTCAAATATCAAATGGATTGATATGAACATTTGGTTAGGAAAACAGTGTAGGATAATCATTTTAAAGAAAGGGAAATGGTGAAAAATTAAATATGCATCATGTTTCAATCACCGGCATAAAATAAATGTAGCTTTGGGGTGTGAAATGGATATTGAATATACTGTATGTATATATTATAGACTGTTTTAACTGCAAAAAAAAAAAAGTGTAAATCTTGAACCTCATTCTTCATAACAGTAAACAATGTATGTTGCTTTAAACTTGCCAGCGAAAGGAATTCTAAAACAAAGATTAAAAACAAGGATAGCAAAGAATGAAAAAATATATTTGCCTGACAACTACCTATTCAAAACAGTAAAGGCACATTTTTTTACATGGTCATTGCATCGTTGATGTTCGACCTAAGGTATGCAAAATAAAGTCTGGCCTTATTAACAAAATGAGTTTAGTTTTTTGTTGACCAACATATTGGAAAGAAAATCAAGATAGCCCTGATCACATATCGAGTGTGTTTTGAGAGCGCCTTATATCTGAACTGACATCTGAACCTGAGATATGAGATCTAAGATCTGAACTGATAAAAAAAATAGTTGCAATACTTTTCAATCGAACGTTTATGTCAAGATCATCCACAAAATGAACGGCCCGACATAGTTTTAGAGCAAACAATTTAGTCATACAACATCTGTGAAAAATTTAAAAAATCACTCCCTGGCTCGGAAAATATATCTCACACTGCGATAGACTAGTATAATTATCAGTATTTCACAGCTCTGCCATCTCTCTAAACTTTACCCTAATGCTCTGCATGGTAGACATAAAAAAGCATGAACACAAACACAGCCCACATTGTCAGAATGGAAACATGTGTGTACAGTATGTGTGTTGTGTGCTCAGCTAGAATAGTAGACAAGCACGTCTAACGCTCATGAGCATAAATAATAACAGTAATCTGCTGTACTGTTAACCATTGAATGAGCAGGAATAAGAGAGCATGGTCCTTTTAAAGGCATTTAAAAGCTGACATATAATGCATAAAATTATTGTTTGGTGTATAACATTCCTCTCTTCCTAATAGACTTGAAATGGAGATTATTAGAACCAAACGATAAAAGGTTTTACACAGTGGCTAATGGTGTTTAATAGCCTACAAAATTTCTTACAATCAAAGATTATGGATTTGAATTTGTCCTACCTTATTTAAGCAATTCCTGACTTAGACCCAGGACAATTAGGAGAGTCAGGGACAACTCTGTCCTGAAGAAATGTTTGAGAACGTGAGACATTCTAACACCTTTATGTCATGCTTACAGTTTCTTACTCAGCTCAATGAACCTGTTCTTCTTTGCCTCTGACTTTCCACCTGTATGGCTCTGAGACAAAGGGTGTGTGTGTAGGACAATGTTTTGTTTTTGTGTTGTTTTTTTTTGCACAAATGTGGGCTGAGCTTCCAGTCGGAGAACCAACCAGATTCTCATCTCGGGTAGTAATTATGGCTCATGACACACACACACACACGGATGTATACAAAAAATAATAATAATAAATATGGTCTATTGTCATGGGTATGAAATAGAAGCATTTTTATATATGAAATGTAGACGTCCAGGCGTACAGAAACACGTACTGCCAAAAAATGAAAGAAATCATCAAATAAACTTTATTCATTTGTGAGCAATGTAGTAATCCACTTACCTCGCCTGGGTTCATTCAGGTTTTGCAAAACCTACAGAGGGCAGGGTTTCACTGGTTAGGCGGCTGTTAACGTTCAGGGTGTCATGAAAGTTCAGTAGAAATATCCGGGTTACTCAGAAAGAGCAGAAACTCATGAATGGGATCAAATTACAACAGAATGTAGCTTGTGAATGTACAGCCAAACTGACATATCATACTTGCACCAAAGAACATGACTGAAAGGAAATTCTCTTTTATCATCTTATATTTTATATTATGTACCCTCTTATATTATGAACTGCTCTCATATATATATATATATATATATATATATATATATATATATATATATATATATATATATATATATATATATATATATATATATATATATATATATATATATATATATATATGATGATGAATGTAATCATTTAGTTACCTCTTTGAATAAGCTGATCAACTGCTATCCTTGATTATATTATTATGTACTTCTGTGTCACCATGACATGGGATTTATTTTGTATCATGACTATGTGCTGTGTGTTTTAACTAAATCTGTCTGACACCTGGACCAGTAGAAACCGTCCATGCAGTGCTGTTATCAATGTGTACAATGTGTATAAATACTCCTGTTTTAAATGAATAAAGCGGAAGTCTCTTTTGAACACGCTCATATCTGTCAGTGTGTTTATGTTCATTTCGGACTCTCCAGGCGCCTGACTCTGCAGCAAACCACACTTTCTAGCTCATAGCAACATAGAACTAAAAGTAACTAAATGTTACTAGACGTTAATGGTAAAACAGGCTGAAAGGCATGACGGAGATCAAAAAGGCATAAACGGTAGATTCCTGTGGGGAGAAATTTAACAATGACTGATCGTGACCACCATCAGCACCTAAATAAATACACTGTAAAAAAAATATGCTGTTAAAATACAGGCAATTGTATACAGTACAATACTGTTATATCAATAAACAGTTTAATTCTGTAAATTTACAGCGAATGATCCATAAATTAATCACATACAGCAACGGAGGGGTAACGAAATGAATCCTCATTTCTCTCCAGAAAGTGGTAACGGAAATTTCTCCTCTTAGGGTCTGCGTATATTCTGAGTGATTAAGAAGGACACTGTTCTTGCAAGATAAGATTATTTATTTTTTGTTATTTTTATGATGTTTCACTCAACTTGTAAAATCTCTTTTCTCACATATTTTTGACTGTGCAACTGTGGACAGACTTTTGTAAAAGTCAGTGTTCATCAACTTGTTCATTTTGTGTCTCATTTAAAAGTGTTTGCACTTTGGTGGCAAGGAAGAAACCTAGAAAGGAACCAGACTGAGAAGGGAAACTGTCCACATCTGGGTAACAGTGGAGAATGTGAAAGTAAAAGAAAGTTCATTATGGTTTTAACATGAAGTCTTTGTTGAACCAGCTGGATTGGGTTTAAGAAAACTGTACTTTGCAATTACTCTAAAGGAAAGGCCTACACCTTTAAAGGGTTGTAATGGTCTGTCTGTCTGTCTTTCTTTGTTAACTGACTTTTTCTCACCATTATGAGAGCAATATAATACTTCCTGCAGTGCAATACTGTCCAAATAATGCTTAAGAGGCTTATACAGACAGAGCGTTTGTAAGTAATCAGCAAAAATTGGGACACCTGTAGGAATTGTTTTTAACTTTCAAGGCTTAATTTACTTCCATTGCTGCAGAACAGCTGTAAGTTGTTAACCAATTACTTGTTCCCTGAAAAAGGCTTTTTTGTATAACTCTGGGGGCACACGGTCGCTTAGTGGTTCGCCTCACACCTCCAGGGGGTTCAATTCCCACCGTGGCCCTGTGTGTGCGGAGTTTGCATGTTCTCCCCGTGCTGTGGGGGTTTCCTCCGGGTACTCCAGTTTCCTCCCCCAGTCCGAACACATGCATGGTAGGCTGATTGGCATGTCTAAAGTGTCTGTAGTGTATGAATGGGCTTGTGAGTGTGTATGTGATTGTGCCCTGCGATGGACTGGCACCCTGACCAGGGTGTACCCTGCCTTGTGCCCCATGCTCCCTGGGATAGGCTCCAGGTTCCCTGTGACCCTGAAAAGGTAAGTACGCGGTAGAAGATGGCTGGATGTATAACTCTGAAATGTGCATAATTTTTATTTTATTTATTTATTTATTACAGTTTTTGGTAACCTAAATGGGTTTTTTTTTCTTCTTCCCTTTACTGTGAAATTGTACAGCTGTAAAATGGAAAAACGTTATAGAAACTGTTAAATTCCGTTAAATGGCTTGAAGTGCTGATACTCATTCATGAAGAAATTAGTTTGTGTTCGATGCTGACCACACCCCCTTATATGACCCCTTATATCTATCTATCTATTTTTCAAAATGTTACTATGAATGCAGACATTAATACAGTGAAAAAGACACTATTAACATATTTTATAAAAATTGGTCTCACTCTGCCCACGTTTGACATTTTTCACTACAATCTTTTGAATGTCCATGGAACAAAATAAAAGACCAAGTGCCATCAAAATGGCCAGAGTAAAGACCTGAACGACATTGACAAGGGCCAAATTGTGATGGCTAAATGACTGGATCAGAGCAAGGTCATGGGCTCCCAAGGCTCCTTGATATGGGTACATGGGTAGTGAAGGCTAGCCCGTCTGGTCTGATCCCACAGATGAGCTACTGTAGTACCAACTGCTGAAAAAGTTAACGCTGGCTCTGATAGAAACATGTCAGAACACACACTACATTGCAGTTTGCTGCGTATGGGACTACGCAACCACGGACCGATCAGAGTACCCATGCTGACCCCTGTCCTCCACTGAATCCACCTACAGTAAGCATCATGTGAGCATCAGAACTGCGCCATGGAACAATGTAAGAAGGTGGACTTGTCTGATGAATCACGTTCTCTTTTATATATCACGTGGACGGGGTGATGCTCTGGGATAACGTTCTGTCCAGGAACCTTGTGTCCTGTCATTCACGTGGATGTTACTTTGACACAAACCACCTCCCTTGGCCTCCAAACTCCCCAGCATATTTGTGGGATGTTCCGGACAAACCGGTCCGGTTAAAGGATCTTCTGCTAACGTCTTGGTGTACACCTTCAGAGGTCTTGTGGAGTCCACGCCTCGACGGCTCAGAGCTGTTCTGATCAGCACAAGGTGGATCTACACGATATCAGACAGGTGGTCGGTCTTAACGTTAAGGCTGATCGGTGTACATTGTCATTGCCGCTCTACGGAGTGGGCGGGGTTTCATGATTTGAACCCGGATACAGCGGTGAAGTGGGCGGAGCCACCGTGTCAGACACTTCCTGCTCCGGAGGAAGCGTTAGCTAGGCTGTTTATCTCGGCTAGCTTTACTGCCACTTTCTCCTAGCTGCACCAGGTAGGTTCAGATCGTTCTTTATTTATTTATCTATTTATTTATTTTAATTTCAAAACCGTGTTTAACGCTTACACAGGAGAGCGTGCGCGCGCGTGGGCAAATGTGCCGCCGCTGTAGAAGAAGAAGAACGAGCCGTGTGTATGTGTGTGTGCGCGCGCGCGCGCTAATCGGCTAAGCTAGCAGCTTTGTCCCAACAAAGAGACGCGTTAGCCGCTTAGCATTCAGGCGGGGGCTCTGAGCTAGTTCCCACGGCGCGGACGGGCCGTACTCCCTGCTGTGAAGTAAACACGCTCTGGGGTCAAAAATACTGCGCTGGATGTTGTTCTAATGAAGCGATCTAAACCGCTCGCGTCGCTGCTTGAAAGTATTTATCCCCCGTTACATGCCAGCGCGTGCTAGCTGACGTCGCTGTGCTAACACTTGGCCGGTCTCTGTGAAGGACGAGAACGATGTGGAGAGGAGATGACCTGCCATGCCGAGGTGAACTCGAACCGTCCCGAGCCTGATCGAGATCAAAGCATCACACCGTGCACACGTGACCCTCAGCACGTGTCCGAGTCAGGGTCTGAATGGAAACGAAGAGCACCTGGAGGGTCAGGGTCTGACCACACAGGTGTCTTCTGCTCAGCTAGGAAGATAAAGTAACCAACATGTGAGCATGTGGATGTAGTGAAGTGCAACTGGGTTTAATAGGAATAAAGAACCAAAGGAAGTTCTCTCCAGCAGCCGGGTTTGACTTCTGATTCTTCTGGAGGTTGTTTTACATTGTGGAGATTTCCCAGGCTGATGACCAAAGAAGAGACATAGAGACGAAGGTGCCGGTATTGGGGATTTTTGTGGTGTCGAAAGCCACCGGAGCGATGAAGTTGGTCTGGTAAAGAAATTAAATTTAAAATTTTAAATCATGACGCCTTTTAGCCCCCACTTCCTCTGGCGTGTCCTCAGATTCCCTCGGTTGTAATGTTTTCACTTGCCATGACCGACCGTTACTTGTTCTTCTGGAGATTTCTGCTCTAACTCCATCATGACATCATATGTTCTTCGAATTAGGTCCGGAGACCGAGAGGTAATGCCGGAACTTGGACAACCTTTTAAAAAATATCTATCTATATATCATATATATATATGTGTGTGTGTATATATGTATGTGTGAGAGAGAGAGAGATATCTCTCAGTCCCTTCAGGATTTATTTATCTTTGCGATATTCAGAGGAGCTTGCAGTTTTTCAAAAGTGCAAGTTTTCCGCAGACTCGGGCTGTGATCACGACCTGCGTTCAGACAAAGCCCCTCTTCAGTTCAGGTGCGTCGAACATGAGTACAGCTTAAAGGGGTCGTTCACCAACAAACATCGCTGCGAAAGGCTGTGTAAATGCAATTTTTCCAATTTGTGTAGTTTTTCACAAATAAAGCACCCACAAAAATCCCTCAAAGTTTCCAAAAAACAAGCGTTTTTAGCTGGAACCATCACAAAATGCTTCTTTGAGATCCTGTACAGAAGTGTGTGAATATATATTTCATTTGTAATATCTTGCAGTTGTTTTTTTATATATTATAATTACGGTACGTTTAGCTTAAACGTTTGCATTAAGGCTTTATTTGATATAACCCCAAATCTGTGTGAAGAGTGACTCGCTCCTCTTTGTAAAGCGAGGTTCGTGCGCCTGCACTGAAAATCAACGTGCCGTTGTGTTTGATGCAAATGACTTTTGGAGTTTATGTAAATCTTCTCACTAGAAGCCCCAGACAAATACAACCATAAATACAGCCTTACACTGCTAGCTGCATTACACTTCTTGGAATTATTTCTTCCATAGAAATATGGTGCGTTTGTTTTGTTTTTCTCCCCCTTATGGCCAGATTTACCAACTCATTGATTATCCTGTGTTTTTAAGGTTTCAGACTCGGGTGAAGTCTTGGAGAGGTCCTATGGTCTATTTCTTGAGCTCAACATGTACTTCTACCACTGCTCTGCCCAGAGTTTAGAGTTTTAATTAAGGCGTGTTTAGGAGGACGGACTAGAATCGGGATTGTTGCTCAACATCGTTTTGTGGAACCCTGTATCTCCTCGAAGGCTGCAGGTCCGTCGAGTGTACATTTATTTAAAGTCATGGCGGACGGGAGGATCTATGTGGGGAACCTTCCCATGGATGTGCAGGAGAGGGACATTGAGGATCTCTTCTTCAAATATGGCAAAATTCGGGATATCGAGCTGAAGAACAACCGCGGCACCATCCCGTTTGCCTTTGTTCGTTTTGAGGACCCACGGTGAGTTCCAGGGCTGATGTTGTCATTTTCACCATCACTGACTGAAGACAGGGAACATGGAGGAGCCATTTCTCAAAAGTCTCTCAGTAGAAAGAAAGTTAGGAGCACTTTACTCTTTTCCTATAGGGATGCGGAGGACGCTGTCTATGGAAGGAATGGATATGGATTTGGAGACTGTAAGCTGCGTGTGGAATATCCTCGCTCCTCAGGATCCAAATTTGGTGGATCAGGCGGAGGACCAAGGGGAAGGTTTGGACCTCCGTCACGCAGATCTGAGTTCCGGGTTATAGTTACGGGTAGGTCAGAAATATCCGTGGTGGTTTATATTTACTTGTGTATAGCTGTCCACTACGAATCATCTGGGGTATTAGTAGATATGCATGGGGATACTTCACTATCTGACTGGTATTTGTATCCATGAGTTCTCTTCTTGTTGTTTCAGGCCTTCCTCCCACTGGAAGTTGGCAAGACCTTAAAGACCACATGAGAGAGGCAGGAGATGTGTGCTTTGCTGATGTGCAGCGCGACGGCGAGGGAGTGGTGGAATTCCTCAGACGGGAAGACATGGAGTATGCGCTGCGTCGACTGGACGGCACGGAGTTCAGATCCCACCAGGTTACACACTCTGAGTCAATAGCAGAAACACGAAACGGCCAGATTCACAAGTTTTACATCTAGGGTGCATTATTTTTCAGGGCTGTGGTTCTCGCAGGCAATAAGTGGCCTGTGGGCTGGTGTATTTTTGACGATTTTATACTAGTATTGATCACAGCCGATTACTGTTCTTATTTAGCCATTTGTTATAGCACTAATTTACTGATTATTTGGACTAAAGAGGTTTACCCTATAGCTTCTTAAATATAGGTTGTAGGAAAAACCACTTGCTCTGTTAAAGGGGGTCATATGACGCTTTTAAAAGTTCGTTTGTTTGTTTGGTGTAATAGAATAGGTTAACATGCTTTAATGTTCAAAAACACATTTTCACATACTGTACATTTATTGCAGTACCTCTATTCCCAGTCTGTCTGTCTGAAACGTTCCGTTTTCTCCAAAGCCCCTCCTTTCGAAAAGCCCAGAGTGATCTCTGATTGGCCAAAAATCTCAGGTGTGTGTCGGAAACGTAACGCCCCTTACCACATTCGCGAGCTTAGCGATTATAAACACAGTTAATACAGTCGCTTTACCGTGTCCATTCGAGCCCGAGTTGGATTCTAAAACTGCAGATGATCGATCAGGTCACTCGGAACCAACTTCGTGAGCACGACTTGAGTGGAACGTTTCACAGTATAAGATTTTATTGATATGTTCTAACGGTTTAATTTGTCTTCTTCGCTGTGATAACTTTGTTCTGAATTGAACAAATAAAATGCAGTTTAAAAATACAAAGTAAATAACGATGGTGGCATTATGATGATATTTCAAATCATAACGCGAAAGTAATATCGTGGCGTTTTAGACCGAATAAATCCCTTTGTGGGAGACTATGAGCTTTGTAACTTTGCAGATATTCTACATGCACAAACATATTACACACTAAAGGAAAAGGAAAACATAAAAAAAAAATCCCAACCTCATATGACCCCTTTAAGCAGTGGGAGTAATTTATGTTGCTGGTATGATTTGGATCCTTAGAGGGAAGAGTCACTACAAATCAATACAGGGCAGTCTTAGGGGCAGTGGTGGCTTGATGGTTAAGGCTCTGGGTTACTGATCGGAAGGTTGGGGGTTCAACCTGCCATTGTTGGACCCTTGAGCAAGGCCCATAACCCGCTTTGCTCCAGGGCCGCCGTATCATGGCTAACCCTGCGCTCTGACCTCAATGTCCTTGCGTGATGGGATATGCAAAGAAAAGAACTTGTCTGTGCTGTAATGGTCATGCGATTAATAAAGATTAATTCATTCAATACAGGGTTCTTCATACTTACTAGAACAGTTTCTGCTTCTATTTACATTTACGTCACAAAAAATTCAATTTGCATTATGAAGAGATGGTGCAGTCAAGTCCTCCTGGGAAGTTCGTATTTACGAGTTGGGAAGTCGTAACTACACAAACGTCAGGTGTGTTCGAGTCACTTTGGTGTACCTTCTCTTAATTAACGACATAAAAATACAGCAGGTTTTTTGAGCCTACTTCTAGAAAATGAACATAGAATGTGTATCAGGTGTGTGTTTGCTTTTTTTTTTTTTTTTTTTCAAATTCTGAAGCCACTGAAAACTTTATCATTACGTATTTATATATATATATATATATATATATATATATATATATATATATATATATATATACAATAATTTGCTGCACAAAATACGATAGCGTTGTACAGTTATATACAGTGCCTTGGGAAAGTATTCGGCCCCCTTGAACTTTTCAACCTTTTGCCACATTTCAGGCTTCAAACATAAAGATAAAAAATTTTTATTTTTTGTGAAGAATCACCAACAAGTGGGACACAATTGTGAAGTGGAACGAAATCTATTGGATATTTTAAACTTTTTTTAGCAAATAAAAAACTGAAAAGTGGTGCGTGCAAAATTATTCGGCTCCTTTACTTTCAGTGCAGCAAACTCACTCCAGAAGTTCAGCGAGGATCTCTGAATGATCCAATGTTGTCCTAAATGACTGATGGTGATAAATAGAATCCACCTGTGTAATCAAGTCTCTGTATAAATGCACCTGCTCTGTGATAGTCTCAGGGTTCTGAAAGAGTGGCAAGAAGAAAGCCATTTCTCAAAGATATCCATAAAAAGTCTCATCTAAAGTTTGCCACAAGCCACCTGGGGGAGACACCAAATGTTGAGAAATGGCTTTCTTCTTGCCATTGGATCATTCAGAGATCCTCGCTGAACTTCTGGAGTGTGTTTGCTGCACTGAAAGTAAAGGAGCCGGATAATTTTGCACGCACCACTTTTCAGTTTTTTATTTGTTAAAGTTTAAAATATCCAATAGATTTCGTTCCACTTCACAATTGTGTCCCACTTGTTGGTGATTCTTCACAAAAAATTAAATTTTATATCTTTATGTTTGAAGCCTGAAATGTGGTAAAAGGTTGAAAAGTTCAAGGGGGCCGAATACTTTCGCAAGGCACTGTATGTATATAACTGTACAACGCTATCGTATTTTGTGCAGCAAATTATTGTAAATAAATATCCTGACAAAGACATGTTAACCATTTTACTTGGATTTCAATAACTTGCTGCATCTACCAAACACACACAATCTGAAATTCTGAGATGAGTAAACATTCAATTTCAGTAAATTCACCGTCAACTACAGACATCGTGTCCATCGAGTCCGGCATGTTTTCTTACTGACACGCCCCCAACTCTGAGCTCAAAGAAAATCCTGAGCTTCCCCGCTCGTAATTACGACTTTGTAGTGGCACTCACATGCATTCAACTCATAAATACGATCTTTCCGACATGACTTGAACGCCTTATATAGCGTTGGATGGCCTTGTTCAGTTGCTAGAGTAGTGAGCACGGGGTTAACAGCTTCTCTGTTTCATTCTACAGGGTGAGACGGCCTACATCAGAGTACTGGAGGAGCGCGGCACAAGCTGGGGTCGTTCCCGTTCTCGTTCCAGGTCTCGTGGGCGGTACACTCCTCCATACCAGAGCCGAGGCTCTCCTCCTCGCTACCGCTCCCCTCCACGCCATATGGCTCGTCTCAGCCCTCCCTCACGAAGACCACCGCCTCAGCAACACAGCCCACCGCCACGCCACTATCGGTAAACGGCCAAACGCGTTCAGACATGTTTAAAACCCTCTCCTCCCTCATGTCCTACCTTTTTAAATTTTTTTTTTTAATTTTGTAATTTACATTCCGCAATTAAGACCATCCCCGGAAAGCCTTAGTCTCTGTTCACGAGTGTCAACGGTCTCGAAAGATGAAAGCGTTCCTCTTCTGGTCGGTAATAACTGGATAATTCATAACTGCCAGGAAGAGAAGGTTTATCATTTAGGGTAGAGTTCACAATGAAATCATTTGACCACCTTTTTGTTGTTACTGTGGCAGAAACGGCTGTTCTTGCAGAACTTGCGCTAATCTGTTAAATCAAAAAAAAAAAAACTCTTCTTTTAAATCAAATGAAAACAAGGCTTATGTATGTTTTCTAATGTACTCCATCCCTTCATTTTTGTATCATGTTAGAGATGTATGAAGTGTGCTTTATTTTATTTTTTTTCCAATTAAAGATTTGAATCATGGTGGTGTTCTCCCAAAATTTGGCTTCCTGACCTGAATGACTTAAGTGACATGAGAAGAGAAGGGGGTGGGGGGAGAAGAGAAGTAGGTTTGGGAGGAGGGGAGGGGGAGAATAGAAACCACACGCACACAAATGTAATAAATTCCATTTCAAATGTATTAGTCAGATTTTAGAGGCATGTTAACATAAGCTTTAGTATTCCACTTATCCAGCATTTCAAACGGCTTTATTACATCTACCACATATGGATTCCCTGCCTACAAGCAAAAACAAACAAAAATCATCTTGCGCTGTCCTGTAGCATTCCAGTAGATTAAGTTTTAAACAGTTTCGCTCCGCACCGAAAAAAGCCCTCGATCGCAAGTCAATCACGTACGATGTGGACATCGTCGGTGCAGTCCAGGATGATTTCTCCACCAGTAATTCAGAAGAACGACCGTTCAAAGTCACGTCAACTGCCGGGTTTCTCTTTGTTCGGACCCATGAACTCCACATTGTCGATGGGGATGTTCTTTTCTTTGATCGCTTTCTGAAAGGCAAAAATCACACCAGTGTTAATCAGACAAGCGGGACTAGACACTGAACGCTCCCGGGAGAAAACATTCATCCAGTACGTTATGTAAAATTAGTCTGTATATTGGAAAAGCGCAAGTTCATATCCTCGCGATGCCACAGCTGGCCGTAGCTCAGAGTACAATTTTTTAAAAAGTTGCTGTTCTTTCTGAATGTGTGGGACGACATACCCTGTCTCACCCGTCAATCACAGTGACTTCAAACGATCCTGGATGTCTGATCTCATGTATGTGGAAGAGAGCAGGTAAGGCTTTCCTCTGACTGTTACACTGCCCTTGTGATTTTTGGCTACAAGGAAGTCATAAGAAACAACGTCACAGAGGATTTTAATCCCATTACTGCATGAATAACCAGTAGGTTGTAAGTTTTGATCCCAGACTGCCCAAGTCCCTTTAGCTAAAAAAAATTCACATGGTCTAGAAACTTATAGTTCAGTATATAGTACTGTAGGAGGCTATAAAATGCCGAAAATATCATTTTAACAGGTAATCTCTCAGATTTGAGGAACAACGACAAATAAGACATTCCATCGAAACGCGTCTACCGTCCATGTTAAAACTATTTCATTAGAAAACCGCTTAATGTGCTCGGAGATAAACGCAGCGGTGAGTACATCATTCCTGACATTGTGGGAATCTGTTCAGCATGATCTAGATTTAAATAGAATCCACTCCTGTTGATACCTTGTGACAAGAATCGCAATAACTGGTGAAATGTGCAGGTTCTTGTGATTCAACTGTTCCCCATTGACCTAATCCAATAATGATCGAATCATGGCATGTGTGTATGGAACACCTGATCCTGTACACAACACTGGATCCCAGAGATGAGAACCTGAAGATCTCGGGTTATCTAGAAGAGTCATTCTCGCTTGATGATGATACTGAGAGACGAGCAGAAGATCAGGTGAAGGTTTTTTGTACGGGTTTACCTGAACACAGGACTGGTATTTCTTGAACACTTCGGTGCACGGATCATCACCGCGGTCTCCTTTCAGGAATTTCTCGGCGAACCAGCGGTTAAAACACTGGTCATATTCTCGCTTCAGCTCCGTGCAGCTTTCACCCACGCTGTTCATTTCTATGCAGAGAAATTAGAAACGGCAGATAATAGAAGTTTCCGACAGTACAGTCGTGCTTACGGCAATGTGCATTTATCTATCTATCTATCTATCCGTCATAACCCCAAGCCGAGCTTCCCCTTGACTTTCCGTCTTCATACCACGTGGTCAACAAACGGCGCAGGATGATGACGTGGAGTCAGGCTAGCTCGGGTCGTTTTGTAGCTGTAGGCTACAATTTGGTCCAGGATTTATTATTATTATTATTATTATTTATTATTATTATTATTATTCAGTCAAAAATGTTCTGCTCGCATCAAGCTTGTTTGCGGTAATAATTCTTTATGAATTGACAAATTTTATTTAAAAAAACCATCCATCCAACACTGGAATAAAGTGGGTGTGACGTTGGACATTCGATATTCGCGGAGATTAAGGGACCGTCTCTAAAGTTACACACGACATTGTTAAACACGTTTCTAACTTCAATGGCATTTGAAGGGAATGTTGTACAGTCTCTCACACACACACACACACACACACACACACACACACACACACACATATATATATATATATATATTATTACCCCCGCGACCCTGAAGCAGGAATAAGCGGTTGAAGATGGATGGATGGATATATATATTATTATATATATTACTATTTTTTTTTTAATATATATATATATATATATATATATATATATATATATATATATATATATATATATATATATATATATATATATATATATATATATATATATATATATATATATATATATTGCTCGATGTTCACTTCAGACTGCTTGCTCAGTGCCATGAGTGGGATTTAGACTTTGCATCGTCTCCACCCAAAGAAAGCGATGCAGCAACGCTTTAGTCATTTAGTCATTGAAGCTCTCTCGCCTCCTGATCTGTATTCTCTGCTCAAACAGATCAGCTTCCAAAATCAGATCTACTTTCTTGCCAACGCCGTCGTGCTCATCTCATACGTAGATTGCTAGCTGGCCAGGCAGAGTCTCTGCTGTAACTCGGCGCAACTGCATCGTACATCTGAATTGCAATCTGGCAGCAGTTAATGTTGCATAAAATATCACAGGAACATGTATTTAGGTGATGACAGTGAAATTTGATAATTATTACTTGTGTTGAAAATTTTCTCCCATTCAACGCCATCGTAACCGCACTAGCAATGTTCTGTGTGAGCAAAGCAAAGTGGTTTGGAGGCTGTATGGGGTGAACACTGATGCATATCTTAGTATTACACAGGCTGGGAGTATTAATAAAGTGTCTTTTTTTTTTATCAACACAATTGAATTAAATAATCCCACGCTCGTATTGCGATCGATCGCACAGTCGCAGTGAAAAGCAAATAACTGAAGCATGAGCGCTTTCATGACAGTCCACATTTATTCCATTTTACAATACAGCACCAAAACATTCTGACAATATACTATAATAATCACACTGATTACAATAAAAATATATAAGCATATAATATATTTCAACATATATTATTTTTCTGTTCTCTTAAATAAATTATCACTTTTATGAATTGAATACATGTTTTTCTTCTTTATCTTTTTTTTTTACAATTGACAAATAATTTCAGTTTCATAGAGTATTTTTATACTGTGATTTATCGTTTCATAATTTCTAATGTACACAGAGCATTTAAGAAATGGCAATACATATATATTAATGGAAATGGTATGTGGGTGAAGGTTAGTGTTATTAATAACACTGGCACTTGAAACAATTGGTCTGAATTACAACGTCTTAGCTGAGTCCTACAACCACAATGAATCCATTGGCTAAAATGATGAGACAAAAGTTTGGTTGCTGGTAGTTCAGATCATACACACACATATTCTATCTCTTTCTCTCTCTCTCACACACACACACACACACACACATTCACGCACACCCGCTATGTAAATGCTATATATGCCAACTATTGTATTGAATGAATCCACATTTTGATGTACAGACATAATAAATAGATTTTTTTTTTCCTGCAGTCACTCACTTACTCACTGAGCATAAACGAATTCGCTGAACGCGTCCCTAAACAAAGGAACTTAAGGCAAAAAGACTGCTCAAAAATAAACGCATCTCCGAGATTATAGTATATTCATGATTGTTTTCGAGTAAGGTCGGTTCGGGTGAGGTACAAAATTGTGTAGCAGCTCAACATGTCACAGAGTGACAAAGTCACCCGACACAGCAAAATCCCCAGTGTTGAATGAACACCTAGAGCGTTTAACGAACTCTTTCAGTGTTCATTCATGTCCAATTGGACATGAGTAAACACTGGAGATGTTAATTCAACACTGGATTTTACTGTGTAGAAAGCTTAACTGGTACTTACAAAAGAAAAAAATCGCTTGTTCTCATCTACAATACAAATTTGATAATACCTGAAAACAGAAGGGTGTGCCGAAACAGACCAAGGGTTTTCTGTGAAAAAGAAATGTAGTGGTCATGACAGACAAGCAATACTCAACTAATCAGGCAAGTGCTGTTAACAGCGAGCACCCCTCTTGACAGATGTGTTTCTTAATTGCGGAAAAAAAGTCAAAAATTTCTTGTGCTTTTCAAGGAATCTCTATTGGTAATGCCATCAATAATTATGGTTCTGCTCCATTAATATGTTTTCATTTGGAAAACAGTTTTAATCAAAAAAGGCTTAATTCTATTCACACATAACAGAGTAGTCCCGGGTTAAGAACTTTGCTCAAGGGCCAAGTAATAATTCCATGCCATTTAGACGCTCAACCTTCTGATCAGCAGCATAGAATAATTATTTTTGAGGTGCCCTTAGCTCCCACCTATCTTCCTGACGTGCCCCTGCCCTGAACCTTGCATTTCCGCCCCCTGCCTGAACACACCTTAAACAACTAATTAAATAATTAAAAGACTTTCCTGATGCAGTATGGTTAAGTTGGAGGAGTAAAAACCTGCCGTGCTGGGTTACTCCACGTTTCAAGCCTTTAAAACACTGTACTTACGTATATTCGGGGTGTTTTAAAATCATGTAACTAAGATTTCTCAGCAATCTACCCTGGATATTTTTTTTATTTCTTTTCCATTGTCTAATTTGACATTGGGTTTTATTGCTTTCGAGCAAGTTAAATTACATTAGAAAGGATTTTTGGCCAGCCCCTGCCCTATGGAACA
Source organism: Ameiurus melas (assembly GCA_012411365.1). NCBI lineage: Eukaryota > Metazoa > Chordata > Actinopteri > Siluriformes > Ictaluridae > Ameiurus > Ameiurus melas. The sequence goes on along the minus strand of CM022763.1, from coordinate 20,739,538 downwards.
GCTAGATCTAAATGTATAATTTGAAGAGAAAATAAAAACAAACACGAATGGTCTTGTGATTAGACAATGGAGAACAAATGCTGAAAGGTTGTCACTTGTTCTCTATGAGGATCTGGACCTTGTGAACCAAATCCCGGGCCATCACCAGAAGCTGTGGAACATCATGCCGCTCAGCCATTTCTGAAATAAAACACAACTGGGTGTAGAATAATGTTATTCCTTCATCATTCATCTTCTGTAACTGCTTTATTCTTGTTGGGGTTGCACTGGATCTGCTGAGTGTGGGGTGCAAGGACATGGCAGGTCAACATGCACACACACTCATTTACACCTAGGAGCAATTTAGCATTGCCAATCCACCTACCACCATGTCAGAACCCAGAAGAAACCTATGCGGATATGGAAAGAACATGCAAAGAAACTCCATGCCTACTGTAACAGGATCTAACTGGAGATCCTGGAGCTGTAAGGCAGCAACACCAACCGTGATAGTGTGGGAATATTTTCAGTATAAATGTGTGAATGTCCACGTTGCCCTTTACAGGCATCTTACCATTGAAGAACTTGATGATATCAGTGAAGTCCATGTTGTTCTCCAAAATGATGTCCCTGTATAACTCAACCAGTGCCAAGGCAATAAACAGCACAAAATGACCAGAGGAGATGGTATTGGCCGCCCAGATGGTCTCCCAAACAGAGAACACGTCATCATACACCATTTCTTGAGATACACAAACAAGATTTATTTATGTTGTGATATAAAGTGGTATTATTTTGTGTTGGTATTATTAAGCCAGAATGTTTTGACTTTCACCTGTGTTCTTGTGCAGCTCTACGAGCGACCTTACCTCTTTTAAAGTCTAAGAGAAACCATCGGTAACAGAAGTAGAAGTGGGTGTAGTCTCCATTCTGTTGCATCAGCTCAAAAAGCTCAGAGTCGAGAATCTAAACATTCAGAAAGGAAAAACGACTCTAGAAATTTGACTTCGCTGCTCAAGAAATCTGCTTCGTGTAGTCATACCTGAATAAGGGAACGCATGTTGGCAAAGTGGGTGTCCATTGCTCCTCCATGAGGAAAGTTCTGATTCATTCTTTTCATGAGCTCCGTAAAGCAGCTAAATGCCATCGCCTCTGAGGGGGAAAAAATAGACAGATAGCAAAACTGTGAGTCAAATCGACTCAAAGCCTTGGTGAATACGGCTAGACAATGATTCACTTGTTATTTATAAGCAGTAGGGCAGCTTGGTGTGAACTTACCATCATCAAAAATAACAAGCAGAGGCGCAAGCAAGTCGCACATTCCCTGCACGTAGCCGATATCTAGATGCTGCCAAACATAGCTACGAGGGAAGAAATGTAACAGAAAGCAAACAAACATAGGCACCTTTGCAAGTAAGTGTTAGATGCTTTAATTCAGTGGTTCTCAAACAGTTTGAGAAATATTACTAAATGAAATCAATTCTACACTGCACACTAGGACACACAGCAAACAGAGACATCTGTTGATATACTAGTGTACAGTACTGTTAGCCACACACTGATAAATCCTAAGACTATTTCAAATGGATTAAAATCGGAGAAGAGCCTAGTGTGAGAAGAAAAAAAAAATTAAACTGTCATAATTTGACGACTCTAGGGGGCCACAAAGGGATGCACCCTACACAAGGGAGGCCTCACGCTGCAAATATTTGAGAACCACTGCTGTAAATAGTCATATAACACTTTTTCATAGAAGCAAAAAAAAAAAACCAAGGTGTGTCAAATTTACCTGCACATGATGTTGCGTAGCTTCTCCAGGTTGGCAGTGGTAAAATACCAGTAGTTTCTATCGCATCTTTGGACGTCTTTGTCGATACGGTGTAGATTGAGGGTGTACAAGTCTAGCAGCTCTTGCTATAGAGCAAAACGATAACGATTAATGAACTTAAGATCCATCTGGCATTTGCATAAGAACATTCCAGCAGAAAGGCACCAAGGGACATGAAAATGCTTTCAAGTCGATGGATGATGTCAACTAACTTACAGTGTAAGTAGTTCCAATAGAGGACACTGGAGATGCAACATCTGTCTTGTGGTCTCCTACAGCTAGAGAGTCTGGTTTGGGGAACAGACTCTCCATCTCTGGTTCTTCCTCAGACAGGGCTGATTCAGTGGCCTCTGGGCTGGTGTTCTGACCTGCCTCCATGCACAGCTCCAGAGCAGGCATACCTACTGCAACCTTATCTGGTGGCATCGTCAGAGACAAAGGAGGACCCAGTGTGACAGGAACATTGGCCAAGATATCCTCTGAAGGCATATAGACCAAAGCAGCTGGGATTTCCTCCATTTCCAGTGCAGATGGCGAGTCATCAGATGTATCTGGAGATTGTTTTGATAAAGACATAATGGAAATACAGCTTTCAAGCAAAGGTTCATTCATTTGTTTAATTAATGCCTTGGTTCTGTTGGAATCATAGGCCCAGTTCATTATTGTTTTCATATCTGGCTTGTCAGCGTCAGATGGATTGTTCATTATTAACTCAATGTCTTGTGATTCAGAGACAGATTGAGGAGGCTTTATTTCTTTTTTTTCCGAAGGCTCCATGTCAAGGGTACAGGTCATCTCTAATTCAAAGAGAGGTTGAGGAGGCTTCATTTCCTTTTCCATAGGCTCCATGTCAGGAGCACTGGCCATCTCTTTTTCAGAAAAAGGTTGATGAAGCTTTGTTTCTTTGTCCAAAGTCTCCATGTCAGGGGCATTGGCCATATCTGTTTCAGAAATAGGTTGAGGAAGCTTTGTTTCTTTTTCAGAAGGCTCCATGTCAGGGGCATTGGCCATCTCTGTTTCAGAGAGAGGTTGAGGAAGCTTTATTTCTTTGTCCAAAGTCTCCATGTCAGGGGCATTGGCCATATCTGTTTCAGAAAGAGGTTGAGGATGCTTTGTTTCTTTTTCAGAAGGCTCCATGTCAGGGGTATTGGCCATCTCTGTTTCAGAAATAGGTTGAGGAGGCTTCATTTCTTTTTCCATAGGCTCCATGTCAGGGGCATTGGCCATCTCTGTTTCAGAGAGAGGTTGAGGAAGCTTTATTTCTTTGTCCAAAGTCTCCATGTCAGGGGCATTGGCCATATCTGTTTCAGAAAGAGGTTGAGGATGCTTCATTTCTTTTTCCATAGGCTCCATGTCAGGGGCATTGGCCATCTCTGTTTCAGAGAGAGGTTGAGGAAGCTTTATTTCTTTGTCCAAAGTCTCCATGTCAGGGGCATTGGCCATATCTGTTTCAGAAAGAGGTTGAGGATTCTTTGTTTCTTTTTCAGAAGGCTCCATGTCAGGGGTATTGGCCATCTCTGTTTCAGAAATAGGTTGAGGAGGCTTCATTTCTTTTTCCATAGGCTCCATGTCAGGGGCATTGGCCATCTCTGTTTCAGAGAGAGGTTGAGGAAGCTTTATTTCTTTGTCCAAAGTCTCCATGTCAGGGGCATTGGCCATATCTGTTTCAGAAAGAGGTTGAGGATGCTTCATTTCTTTTTCCATAGGCTCCATGTCAGGGGCATTGGCCATCTCTGTTTCAGAGAGAGGTTGAGGAAGCTTTATTTCTTTGTCCAAAGTCTCCATGTCAGGGGCATTGGACATCTCTGTTTCAGAAAGAGGTTGAGGAGGCTTCATTTCATTTCTTTCCAAAAGATCAGTGTGAGGGGTACTGGTCATCTCTGACTTTGTGAGTTCTTCATCACTTGCAGGTGGGCTTGTATCTGTGGTTTTTGCTTCTTCCACAGAACTCTCTTTAGTCAGTTTTCTGGAAAGATCGCACATGGTAGGTGCTTTTTTGTTTGTTTGCATTACCAAAGCAATATTTTTCTCTGTTTTGTCTCTATCATCATTAATCTCCATGTTTATCTGAGTTTTAACCACCATTTCTGAGTCCCTAATTTCCTCTAACGGTTTAGTGATCTCTTCAGCAGTAGCTTCTGATGATTGAAGTATTTGCTTGCTTTTCTCATTGCTATCTGAAAGTTTAGCATTCTCGTCAGAATGCTCAGAAATTGTGCTTTCTGCTGTTTCAGAAACATTCAACTCAGATTTTTCACTTGAATCCCACTGAGAGTCCATGGACATCACTGTGTCAGTCCTGTTAACGTCTTTAGCATCTGAATTTTCTACCTTCTCATTTTCCTGAGGTTTGTTTGTCCCATCTTCTGGAGGGAGAGCTCCTGTAGATGATTTGTTGAGATCCCCCTTCCCGGTGCCCGGAACCATTGAGCGCAGTTCTGCTGGTTCTTTTTTGAGCTTGTCTTCAAGGCTAGAGTTGGTTGGAAGGTCCAAAGTAACCTCAGAAGACGCTGCTGATGGCTCTGGTAGTTTGATTTTGGTTCCAGTCTCTTGTGTTGAAGCATCCTCTGTGCTTGGGGAGCAATCAGAGAGTCCAGATGTGACAGAGAAGTTGCGAGAGGATGGATGTCCAGAATCTGGAGAACTAGTGCAGTTGGGAAGAGTACCATTTGGAATTTTGGGCTGAGGTTTCTCATTTTTCGGTTTAGGTTCAGATTCAATTGGGTCAACCTCATCGACAGACTCAAACACCTGCAGAAAGTCAAGACAACTAGCAATGAGACAAATGCTAATGGAACCTTGGTGTAAAAAAGGTGTAAAAGAAGCTTTAAGGGTTTCTGTTGGGCCACACCTGAGTGCTACTGTTGGAGTCACACTGGGAACAGGCGTTGTTCTGTTTCTCTGAGCTGCAGCTCTGGGATGACTAGACAGAAAAAAAATTAAAAATTACAATGCACCACTATTTTATTCATTCATTTATTCACTGAACTATTCATTATTCCCTCTAGCCATATATTTAACCAGATCTGCCGTGTAGCACTTGTTTTTGGTTAGTACTTATGTTATAAAAATTACTGGTGTATTGGGTGGGCTCTGAACTCTGCACTGGATGTTTGAGGACATTTCCTACTACCAGTGACACCTGCAGCTCTGAGGGAACTGACCACAATTAGCAGCTGTAATATTCTGGACTGTAACCTCATGTGACCCTTAGTTAATAGCTTAATCAACATTAGCCAGAGGTCTTACATCAGTGCTGATAGTGGAGTCCTGTCGTAGATCCACACTTGCTCCAGAGGCACACTTGGCCAGGGCAGCAGCATGTTGCTCCTTCTCACGCTGCCTCACTATAGCCTCACAGCCCAGCCACTCGCTCATGGTTTGCTCATAACAGGCCCGGACCTGCTCATCCACCTTTGGAACACACCAGACTCCCGGATGTTTGATACCTCAAAACATTTATTAATTTCTATCAGTTAGGAGTGTCTTGCACCATACCTCCTTTCTCTCATCAGAAGTCATAGTGAAGTGGTAGTGGCCTAGCAAGAAAGGCCACACCTCCTTACGTAGGGTGGGGTCTACACCACCATAGTACACAAGCCGGAGAAGTTCTGCCTCTTCAAAAGCCTGCAATGGAGAAAGCATAATGTGAGGTTAACTGGAGCTTTAAGTAACTGATGCAACACCTGCATGCGTCCTGCAAGCACTGCATTATTATGTACTTCCTGTGGGGGGAAAAAAGTAAGAGAAAAAGTTAAAGGTTGTATAAGTCGCCTTACAGAACTATCCTGAAGAAATGTCTTCCACACCTCTGCAGACAGCCCTCCTTTGGCATCATAGGGAATGTCAGGCTCAATGATAGTGGGATTGATCAGAGCAGACAGATGTGTGCGGACTGTGGACAGGTGACGGCAGTAGGCCAGCCCTAAATGGCAGAATGTTATGATAAATTCATGCACCTTCTACAAGAATTAAGGCTTTTATTCAAGACTTTTTTTTGGATAGTCTGAAAATGTTACATACAGCCATAGAAGGCACGAGAAATTATCTGGTACTTCATGGTCTCACAAAGTAACTTCAGCGGAGCCCTGCACAAAGATGAAAAAGTAAAATGTAAAAAGTTTGCATTTGTGTGTATCTGTGCTGTTTTTTGTTTTGTTTTGTTTTTTACTTTATTTATTTATTTATTTTAAAGTATGAACTGTTGTGTTGCTTGTTTCATACTTGCCTGTCATGATTGCACCCATTGGGAAGTCCACCCTCAGTAGAACCATTCTGAGAGCAAGAGGAACAAGAAGACTTCCTTGGAGCAGGCTGCCACATGGTCATGTTCTGGTCTATCAGCTCTGGGCCAACTGTATCATTAGAAGAGCATCCAAACTGTAGTTACTTATTGAATTTTCACCACCACCACCATCCTCAGTTTGCCATTGTTCATTTAAATTATTTATCTGAGAAATATGGCTCTAAAGCAAGGGCCATTATACACAAATGTGCCGGAGTGACTGCGGGTTTATATTCTAGGCAGTCAGGAACCACATATTATCCCACTTGTCTATTCGGTTGATCTTGGTCTATAATTACTATGTATTTAGTTAATTAAATACAGGTATTTTTCTGGAATGAAAACCTGTAGCCACGCCTGCCCTTTTGGGATAACACCGAAGCCCCTGCTCTAAAATATGAGAGAGGGTGACTAAGGAAATAAACAGTGACAGACCGAGCATGTTCTCTCTCTTTGTCCGTAAACATAGCGAACCATGAGGTCGATGGAACACAATGGACAAGTAGAGGTATGAGAGGGTGCTAGGGAAGATGTGATGCTGGGGCAGTATCATAACCAACAGGAACAGGAAGGATGTGCACAAGACTGGGTGGAAGGTGCGCACAAGATGGAGGAAAAGCAAATATTTCACAATGACAGTCCACACAACAGTGACAGCACAACATATGAACACAGTACAACCACATGCCGTTTGATTGAGCCACATACCAAACTCCTGACTGCCTGGATATATTATCCGAAACACATAATCTGTTGCTTCATCCTCATCCTTGTCAGAAAATGACTCGCAGGAGCTATGTGGACTTCTTTTCCGTAATTTTGGGAAAACCTTTCCCTGTCAAATAAGAAAATTTACATACGTTTTCACAAAAACAACTGTGGTACTTTCCAAGTTACTAAGTGATGGCAGATTTGTTGAAGATTTGTCCACCTTTCCCCGCTGGGACCAGAGAGGAGGATCGAGCTGGCCGTGTGGAAGGAGTCCAGTCTCCAGACACGTGAGGAACTGCAGCAGATGGCCTCCTTTTGGAAAACGGAATGGAGGCCTCTGGATCCCATCCTGGCTCACCAACACCACAGTGCCGCCACTGTCCACTGAAGACAGGGAAAATATTTAGTTTGCAATGCTGGATTGTTCAGACATATATACAATGAACACTGAAAGATGCTGTTAATTTACCATTTATGGCTTTACCTTGTTGATGGCAATGCAAATATACAATTTCCTCTAGACGAATGGTCATTGCGTAATCCCAGTACACACTGTTAAATGATGAATAAGTGCTTGTCAAAGCAACATACAAACCAACCCAAACAACAATATTGTGATCACACATGTTACTCTCTGTATTACAGTAGGTATAAAAAGGTATATGCCTACCTTTTTTCATAATCAAACTCGGCCATGTTGCCATTCATCAGCTGGTTTGGTGTCCACTTTAACGTCATTAGGTCTGCTGTTTGATGGAGAGACAGGTATCCTGGGATCGCTTCCATGTCATCTCTCTACAGGAACAGACAAGAACTATAGTAGCATAGTTCATTCAGGCCACTCAGTAAAGTTGTAATAATTCTAGAGTCATTTCAGAAGGTTACATACTGGCTGGACTAGAACATTGTTCTTGCCAAACAGTAGTGTGGCTCTGGAGTTCTGATGGAGAGATTCCACATAGTCCCGAGCAGACAGGGAGGGCCTGTCATCCATACTACCACTTGACTGCCTTTTCTGGATCTACTCAAACAAGTACACATGGCTTGTAGCAATGCATTTATCTGTAAAGAACATATTCGACGTTTACAATCCACATGCTGAAGCAGAAAAACTGCAGTACTAACAAGAGCAGGGCGCTTGGTGGGCGAGTCCTGGCGGCAATGGCCACTATGAATACGGTGTCTCTGCACCAGCTCATCAGCTGAAGGATCTGTCCAAAAGTGGTTAGCTGTCTTTGCTTTAGTGTACTCCAGAGCACAGGGACCAACTAGAAGAGACAGAGACATTGTTTAAAAAATTATTTGCCCAGATAAATGAATTAAAGCTTATACCTAGCATGACCTCATGTTTAGAATACTAAGTGGCATCTGCCAGGCTTTCACTAGGTTTCAAATCACAAGGACATATTTTTGTGCCCATTCATCTTAATATGGCATGTCTGATATGTAGAGTACTGCTAAAAACCCAATGGGAATGCTGTTTTTTTGCAGTAAAACCAATGTATAGTATACCTATGTATTGTTTTATTTTGGTTTTATGCCAAAAGACTGTTAGCTCCAGAAAACCCTACCACATCCAGTCCAGTCCAGAAAACCCTACCACATCCAGTACACTCGGTAAGATTTAAAGTGGTTAAATCTAGAACCCTAAAAGTTTCTTAGGTGTTTCTCTTTGGAATAGATCTTAAAAGATTGGGAAACAGAGGGTTTCCTGATCAGTGAGGGTTCCTAGCAGAACCTGATTAGAATACTAACAACCTCTAATGATCTCCTTGAGAAACCTCTTTTTAAGAGTTCTGATGGTAATTTAAAATTTGGCAATGATCCAACGGTACTGTTTCACTGCTCTACCTTACCATCCAATTAAACGCACCTTGTTGACCACAATAAGCTTGGGGAAAAAATAATCGGCTTGATACCCAGTAGCGACGCAAGGATTGGTCCATCCACAGGATCCCTCAGCAAAGCTTCTCTCTCATAGAATTTACTGCAACAAAACAAAATCAAACATCTAAACAATGCAGCACAATAATCCTTATATGTAATGGACTGTGAGTGGAACACATTCTCAACCTGCTGTTCTCCACCAAGTATAGAACAATCTTGTCGAGTACTTTCTCTGTCAGCGCCGTGCGGATCCACAGATGTTTGATGGCTTGGGGGGAAAGGTTGGGATTCCGTGACTGCTTACGGATACCATCTTGACTCGTCTGAGATTGGTTCTGTCTTGAACTGTAAAATTGGAAACCATTGTATAGTAACAAGAGCATGCAGTGACTAGACAGACTCCGTGACAAGGTACCATGCACATCTTTCCTCAAACCTACAAACATATGGGATCATTTGCAGGTCTCACTTGTTTTCGATGAGCTGTTCCAGCTCCTGCACCTTCTTGCACAGATCCTCAGCTGGTGTAAAGATTTTGCCCACCTTCAGGAAGAGCGCTGCCAACTTGTTACTGCGCAGTAATCCGGCAGCACGCCTCTTCAGCCCGTGCAACACGCAAGCTTCCACAACAGCTGAGAAAATATATAATTGTACAAATGCTGCTATGTGTGCCAGTGTGCAATAAGTACACAGACAGCTTTTATTTTATTATTATTATTTGGCGCCCTATATCCCTATAGTAGTTTCTCAAGTCCAATAACAACAGCAAGGCTCGCTGTTGGTATTATTGTATTAATTACTTACAGACTGTACTGAAAAACACAGTATGGATTGCTTCTTCTCTAGATCTCTCTCTCTCTCTCTCTATCACTCTCTGATTGTGTCATAAGCAGATTGGTAGGTAGAGGTGGTACAGCTTGACATTTTAGATTGTTGACATGCACGGATATGATCTCTGCCTTCAGTCAGAGCAGTGAATGTCAACAGTCATTAACCACCATTGGTTAAGACTGGAGCAGGCATCTCTATAACATCCATTAACCATACCAACAAAGAATAAGTTATGTTATTATTATGTTATGTTATAACTTTCCACCACAGTTAGATAGAGGGGTGTTACAACGATCTTTCTATATAAGCAGTGAAAAACAACTCAGTGCCCTTTGTGATTATTACGGTACAAAAATATACATCAGTAATGACTAGCATCATGTCCTGTATTGGGTCCCTACGTATTTTCAAGGCTCTATCAAACACAGCGTGATGAAAAGTCAAGAGGTGACAAGCTTACCGCAGAAAGAAATGATGTGGCTGCTCTCCTCGTGTACAAATTTCCGAGTTACAGCCTCCTCCATAATTTGCTTTACCTAAAAGGCCATAGAGGGAGGAAAATCATTTCACAGTAGACATTTCACAAAGGAAAGGTTCCTTGTTTTTGTTCCTTCCTGAGTTAAGAAGCTGAGAATGGTTTCTTGGGGAGGCATAATTACGTGTTGCCACTTGCAAGCGTGAAAAAGCAGCAAGAAGCTGAAATATAGACTGTGAGGTGGACAGGTAGGCGTGCGCGTGCATCATCATTTCCACTACAAGTTTAGCAAGTCTCTGCCGACTGTGAATCATACGTGATAAAGACCTGGCAGAAGATGGGGTTGAAATCTCAAGCCTTTACAGTAGTGCGTAAAACATTTTTAGCCTCCCAAACTTGCATGTTAAGGCAACGAGACATGATGGGGAGATGAACGGATATGACGATGACTAGATCTGAAGCGCGATTTTGACTGCCATATTTTTACTGCTGCATTAAAGTGCCACCAAAAAGATATCAGATCCTCTTTAAATGTATTTAATAAACGACACACATTCAAAGAGAAATGTGGACGTGAACTCTATATGTCATTGTAGGACTATAACACACATCCTGCACATGGAATAAAACACATGGAATAAAACACATGGAATAAAACACGGCGGCCTGATGCGAAGCCACCCCAGAATGTATTGTTTCCCATAAAAAGTTCATCTAGCAATTTGCCAACAATAACAACAATGTTTTACTTATTTATTAAAGAATGACGTACATTTTATCCATGTGTAGTTACATTTAATTTTGTGCTCGAGTTAGTTAGTATCTTCATAACAGCTATAAACAGCCATTCCCTTACCAGCCTCTGTTTTTTTTCTCTGTCTATAGAAATGAATGCAGTTGGTCATGTTACTGACAAACTCTTAAAGGTCTTTTAAGGCCACTCTTAGAGGTACAGCTTTACCTCTGACAGTTGCAAAGCACTGACACTGGAGACTCCTTCCAAAAATGCTAAATAAATGTCTCGTCACAGAATACCTCAACATATTACCTACTACACATGTTTGTTTACGCCATTTATGTGGCGTGTCGGGGCGCACGGTGGCTTAGCGGTTAGCATGTTCGGTTCACACAAGGGGTTAGGAGTTCTATTCCCGCTGCTGCTCTGCATGTGCGGAGCTCGCACGTTCTCCCTGTGCTCCGGGGGTTTCATCCGGGCACTCTGGTTTCCTCCCCCATGCCAAAGACATGTGCATGTCTAAACTGTCTACAGTGTATGAATGGGTGTGTGAATGTGTGTGTTATTGTGCCCTGCGATGGATTGGCATTGTACCCCAGCTTGTGCCCGATGCTCCCTGGGATAAGCTCCAGGTTCCCCGAGACCCAGTAGGATAAGTGGTATAGAAAATGAATGGATTCTCAATAGATGCAGAGTGTCTGCCATACAAGTATTTTAGTAAGATTCTATTGTTCCAATAGAAACAGTAACGTACTTTTTACAACAAAGTATATTCATATAAAGCTAAAAATTGACCATGCAATAATTATGCGTGAATCTCTTTTTGATTTGGTTTTATATAAGCATAGTGTCGATCCATATGCATTTCCATCCCTGCCTCTTCCCCCCCACAGCCTTACAGGCAGGTCCGCACATGCTGTGATATGCTCCTGCTTTTTAGTTTTACTGGTGTAAAAAAAAAAAAGTGCCAATCCCATCACGCCATTTGCATTGTGAAGCTCACCCACATTAAGTTATCCTCTTCTTGTGAATGATATTTCACAGCCACCACCACTGAACTATATTTGAACATGAAGTGCTTTTCAGTTACAGTGCATGGACAAAGCTCTGGCCTAGACAAGCAATACTCCAGTACTGCAACAGGCATGGTTTAGCATCGCAAACAGTGGGTCAGAACCAAACACTTTTTGCGATTAAATTGCTACACGGGACAAATTGCTTTGTGTGTGTGTGTGTGTGTATTTACATATATATATATATATATCTCCATCTTCAACCGCTTATTCCTTCTTCACGGGGAACCTAGAACCTATCCCAGGAAGCATCAGGCACAAGGTGGGGTACACCCGCCAGTCCATCACAGGGCACAATCACATACACATTCACATTCACACACCCATTCATACACTATGGACAATTTAGACACACCAATCAACCTACAATGCATGTCTTTGGACTGGGGGAGGAAACCGGAGTACCCAGAGGAAACCCCCGCATCACTGGGAACATGGAAACTCCGCACACACATGGCCCCGGCGGGAATCGAACGTGCTAACCACTAAGCCACCGTGCGCCTATATATAATTTTAACTGACTGCTGCAAGATTCATGCATTTGAAGGAATATAGCCTGTATTCCAACGTGCAATGTGAAAAGCATGGTTCCTGTTTATTTATAACTTAATGATAGTACAGTAAAACAATTTAGATCCTAAATTGGCTTAATAATTATGATCATTATAATGATTTTTCCCTACTAGGAAAATACACTCTCAGACATAAAGTTAATAAACTGTACTTTTCCATGTCACTGGCATGGTATCATCATGACTGCATGTTTTCTACCATTAATATGTAATTAGCTTTTTTTTTTTTTTTAGATTTCCAGGTAAATGATACATACTATAGGTACAAAATGTCACCCCTTGATGGTAGCATGCCAGCGACTAGGAAGAGTACAGTTTGGTACCTTTACAGGGGACTTTCGATGCTTACTAGTGCATTCATTTTAAGGAGCAAAAGAAACTAAATAAATAGACTGGTTACTTTTTTTTAAAGTAAATATTCACATGATTCTCGATGTCCCAAATAGCTCAATACAAACTAAATCTAAGCTAAATCAAATAAAATGAGGAGGTACAAGCAGCTAATGCATAGCCTAAATGATGCAATACAGTAATGCTCCACAAGGTCTTAGATGCTCATTAAACAAAACATGATCTCCATATTAACCAATTGCCACCTATAATAACTACTTGCCAAGAGAAGCCAGAATGAACCCTGTTCAGAATTATAGTTATAGGGCTATTACACACACGTACACATGACTTAAGTAAAGAATAAAAGACGTTGTGGAGTGCTGTGATGAGGCGGTGATGTGATGTGGTGTGAACACGAAGCCACCCTGAAATTCATTATTTCCCTGTAACAGCACGTTCTGGAGTGCTTTATTCCTCTTACACCACAGCAATTTGCCAACACTTTTCTTTTCTTTTTTAATTTATCAACCCTGTTCTACTGGTAAAGTAAAACGGGCAGCTAAAAAATGATTTATTCTCTTAACGCTTACTAATGCAATTATCTTAATGAACGAAAGAAATACAAATAAACAGACTGGTTAGTTTTTAGAAGGTTAACTGAATAATTTTAGTGATGGAGGGAATAATAGAAGGCGGTTTATTGTTCAGATTTGTAAACTGCACACATGGTTCCTGATGCAGCCAAACATCTGGGTTCACATTATATTTATATATATATATATATATATATATATATATATATATATATATATATATATATATATATATATATATATATGGTGGTATCCATCCTACAGTACAGTTTATTTGGAGATGCCAATCAACATGTTTCTGGACCCCTGTAGCACGGGAAGAACATGCAAACTCCACTAAAACGCAGGATTCAAACCGAAAACCTCAGAGGTGCGATGCAAACTTGCTAATCGCTAAGCACATAAACGACCAAAACATGGAGGCACAAACAGTACGAACACAGGATGTTCATTTTCTTGTAAGAGCACATAACAAAAAAATTCTTTATTCCTCTTATAACACGACAGTTTGCCGTTCATTTACCCTGCCTTATCATGTGGAACGTAAGAGGGGACATTTAGAAACTTGTTTATTCTGTTGACAATTACTAGTGTAATCAACCCAAAGGAAATAGACTGGTTAATTTTAGTAGGTTCATTGAATAATTTTAGATGGAGACTGACTGGTTCTTGATGCATCCCAACTATCTGCATACACACTGTACATAGTGGGATCCTGCTTTTGGGAATATAGAGATACACACACACGCACACACACACACACACACACACACACACACACATATATATATATATATATATATATATATATATATATATATATATATATATAGAGAGAGAGAGAGAGAGAGAGAGAGAGAGAGAGAGAGAGAGAGAGAAAAAACAAACAGCATGAACGCGGGCTGTTTACTTTCCTGTAACAGCACGTCCTAAAACGCTTTATTCCTCTTATAACAGTCATTTGCCACCACTATTTATTTGTTTATTATACAAATAATAATAATAATAATAATAATAATAATAATAATAATAATAATAATATAGTAATAGGGGCCATTACGTTTACTCTGATGATGCATTCATTTTAATGAGCAAAACACAGTACTGCAAATAGCCCAGCTACCTTTTCGTAACTGATTAATTTTAGTGAGGTTTGAATGAAATTAGGTGGTTTATTTATTATTCAGGGTCTCTAAACTGCACACCTGGTTCTTGATGCACCTAAACATCTGGGGCGGGGGAGGGGGAGAGTGGAAGGGGGGATGTTCGACGACACTATATGTGATGGGAACCTGCTTTTAAAGAGAAAACAACCAGGCACAAGCAGCAGGAGAGCAGGCCAAGAGACAGCTGGTGTATGAAGGATGCAAAATAAAGGATGCGGGAGAGAAATGTGGCTCTGGCGTTGCAGTAGCTCAGTCCCTCACCTCCTTTTTCACGCTGCGCAGTAATCTCTGACGCGTCTCCGCCTCTGCAATGTAAACAAAACTCATATTTACACACAAGCAAATGAATAAATAAAATAAACCACACAAAACCCGGGCTTCTTCTTCACTGATGAGGCCGTCAGATCACGCGAGACACGCACACTACCATCGCGCGCTATTTCTTACCTCCCATTTTTGCTAATTCCGGTGTATATATGATCAGCTCTTGGTGATGGTAATGTGCTTCTTGTTCTTCTTCTTCTTCCTCCCGGGATCACGGACGTACGGAAATATGCGCAGGATATCCTATCGGTCACCGTGAAACAGTCACGGTGGGCGCGTGAGTCAGTGCCGCGCGCGCCCGGGGTGTGGCACCGACGCAATCCGGATTCGTTAAATGCAAAATTTCCACACCGACATGCTTTATTTATTTATTTATTTATTTTTGTCCCCCGCACACTTAACGGCTCGGTAATATCACCGGGATTGGGGACACATCTACGACTGTGTCATGTTGATGGCAGATCTGCATAGCACTCGGGTTCACACGCACGCACGCGCGCACGCACACACACACTTCGGTTTCATTGGATGCGTGAAAGCCAACCGTATCTCAGGGAACGTTTTGGCCCCGCCTCTTTTTCCGTGAACCAAGTTGCCGTGCCGATTGATGGAGACGTGAAGCGCGTGCGTCACGTGTGATTTTATGAGCACACCCTGCTTGATTTATTAATTTCTATATTTAAAGATGAATAATGGAGCTTGCAGGTGTTATAATACCTGAGCACCGACACAGGACTGGGCTGCAGCACCACGGACAGCAACCACATAAAAACATGCAGTGCAATGGTTTATCCAAAACGCAGCGCCCTCCAGTAATATTGGCACTCTTGGTAAATATGAGCAAAGAATGCTGTGAAAAAAGTGTCTTTTTTGTTTAAACATTTGAACTTTTGTTCAAAAATTCACAAAAAATACTCTGCTCTCATGGATATCAAACAATTACAAACACAACACGGGTTTATCCAAAAAATATATCTTTGTTAAATATAGGTGTGCAAGAATTATTGACATCCTTTTAGTCAATACTTTGTGCTACCTCCCTTTGCCAAGCACAGCTCTGAGTCTTCTCCTATAACGCCTGATGAGGTTGGAGAATACATGGTGAGGGATCTGAGATCGTTCCTCCATACAGAATCTCTCCAGATCCTTCAGATTTTGAGGTGCACGCTAGTGGACTCTCCTCTTCAGTTCACCCCACAGGTTTTCTATGGGGTTCAGGTTAGGGGACTGGGATGGACATGGCAGGGCCTTGATTTTGTGGTCAGTAAACCATTTCTCTGTTGATTTTGATGTGTTTTGGATCATTGTCCAAACAACTTGTGATGTAGGTGACTTCGGATTGTAGTTTTGGAGACTTTCTTACCCCAAGACGCAACTAACATCTGCAATTCTCTAGCTGTGATCCTTGGAGATTTATGGCCACTCGAACCGTCCTCTTCACAGTGAGTCGAGACGATATAGACACACATCCAATTCCAGATCAATTCATAACATTTCCAGTTGACTGGAACTTCTTCATTATTGTCCTGATGGGCATTTTGAATGCTTGTGCTATTTTCTTATTGCCACTTCCCATTTTGTAAAGATCAACAACCTTTTACACAAGTCACAGCTATATTCATTGGTCTTAAACATTCTTATGAATGACTAAGGGAATTTGGCCTATGTGCTACCTCATATTTATACCCCTTTGAAAACAGGAAGTCATGGTTGAACAATTTCCTGTTCCTAATCTCCCAAGAGTACTAAAAATGTAAAATATCAATGGGAATATATTTCAAATTGATAGGGGTGCCAATAATTATTACACACCTATAGCTGACAAAGATTTTATTTTATAAACCTGTGTTGTGTTTGCAATTGTTTGATATCCATGAGTGCAGAGTTTTTTTGTGTTCTTTTTTTTTTTTTTTTTTTTTTTTACAAAACAAAAGATCAAATGTTAAATAATACAGACAAGTTTTTTTTCACAGTTATTGCTTTGTTGTTGTTGTGTGGTTACCAATGTCATGTGGTGCAACTGATGGTAAATCTTGCTGTGATAGGCCAGTTTGAATAATAATTTCTGGGAAATCTGAGAGTTCATATCATCATTATCCAGTGGTGAGAATTGCCCAGTAATAGTCAGGAACATGCAAGTTTAGCTAGTGAACACAAACGTGAGCCAATCCCTCTCCCCACTGACCACAAAAAACAATGGGCAAACTTTTTTTTACATTAATTATATTCAATATTTGGAGGTATTTCTTCATCTTCCTTCAACAAATAATACTGAATTTGTGACACTAGCATACTTCATAAGCTGTAAGCTAATGTTATGCCTTTTTTTGTAGCTTGACTGATGGCAAACAAATGTTGCTTAGGTGTGTATGATTTTTATGTCTAAAAGGGGTCCAGAGTCCAGCTCAGGCCATAAAAATAGTCATTTTCTATAGATGTGGATTGGTATTTTGCACCACACTAAATTACCACCCCAATAAAGTCACTTGTTCTTCTTTGGGATATAATTTGTTTGTTCTGTGCTTTTCTGGTCACAGGTGACAGGACTCTTCTTCACTGTGACCTGTTCCTTTGTGATGTTTCTCTTGATAATGTAAAATGATGAAGAAAAATCCACTTTTTATAGAGTTTTGTAGCATTTAAAATAAACTACTTGTTTATGTTTTTTTTGTGGACAGGCAGGGATGATACAAGCTAAATTTTTTTGCAAGTGTTCCAGCATCCAGTTTGTGATGTCAGACAGATGCCTGTGTCGGATAGATCATCATGGCAATGCCATGCAAGGCGCTAGCTTGCCATCGGGAGCAACTTGGGGTTCTTGTCTTGTCTTGGGGTTCTTGTCTTGCCCAAGGACACTTCGTGTGGAGTCACCCGGGCCGGGAATCGAACCACCAATGCTACAATGAGTGGACAACCCGATCTACCACCTGCGCCACAGCCGCCCCGTAGCTACACGTTCTAGTAGTGATAGAAGCTATTAGAGTCAATCACAGGCCCCAGAGATATAGCATAAATTGAAAAGTGCAGTGGACCCAGAACTGACCCCCAGTTGTGAGTTGCCGAGTTTCAGAAGTCCCTCCCCTCAACAATACCTTGAAGGATCTGTCTGAGAGATAGGATTCCATGCAGCGCAGAGCTGTTCTGGTGATGACTACTCTGGAGAGCGTTGACGGGATGATCTCATGATTCACCGTATCAAAGGCAGTGTAGAGGTCGAGTAGGATGAAGACAGATGATCTTGAGGTTGATCTTGCTAGTCGTAAGGCTTCAGTGACGAAAAAGCAGAGAGGTCTCTGTGGAGTGATTGCTTTTCAAGCCAGACTGCTTGGTGTCCAAAAAAAGGAGATTTGAAAAGGCTCTTTCTCGGAGTTTTGGACAGTAAAGGGAGTTGATAGACAGGTCTGTAGTTGTCAACTACAGCAGGGTTGAGTGTTGTGTGTTTTTTTTTTTTTTAAAGCAGTGCTTAAATGAGGAAGGGAATGAGCCGGTAGACAGAGATGTGATAAACATGTGACTGTAGTTTCATCTTTGAAAGACAGGGGACGCCCTCGACGCTAGGTGCACCTAATAAACGGAAACAAATATTCAGATCAATATTACTTTTTCTTAGAAATCATTCAAATGCAAAGACCACACTGTATTCATGCAAATAAGTCTAAATCACCTTCAGTCCAAAATGTGGAACATTCTGTAAGAAATAAATGTACAAACAGGAAAAATAAAATAAAATACCAACGTAATGTTGCTTGATTGATTGGCAGTAGCTCCGCCCACTTCGTCACTTCTGCATTCCGGAAGTTGAAAAAAATAAAATAAATCCGGCTCTAGTGGAGGTGCGGAGAACAAGGGCGGAACTGTGTTCATTTATTCCAGTTTAAAAACACACCCAACCGAATCCTGCGGTCGGTTCTCAGCCCTGATTATCCGTGTTCATAATCCGGAGCGTTGCGTCTCACGAATGTGAAAGAAGACGGACATTTCGGGGAGTTTTTGCAGTAATAGGATGTCAATGAGGCCTCGCAATAGGGAAATCTGCGCTGATTGCAGCGCCTCGGGTGAGTCGAGACCGAGATTATCCTTATTACCAGCGGGGATAAACGGATAAAATACCACACCTGAGCCCGGTCCGCAGCTGAGGCGGAAAATACGGAGCGCTCTGGATTCGATTAAAGAACGCTAATGTCGCTTATTACTTCTTCTTATTTAGCTAGCCGGCTAAAGTCATAGCGAATGCGCTACTTCACGTACGCGGGACTAACGCCAGGACAAATACATCATTTCGTATTAATATATCTGTACGAAATCCATATTTGTTTCCTGCATTCTATAGCATTCTCATACTATACTGCTCCGATCAATCCGATGTGCTTTCTTCTTTCCCCACCTATACTCCGAACAACCCCGCCCCCTCCGCTAGGATTGGCTGGTTTGAGTGTCCGACTTGTGCGCGGCTTGTAAAAGATGAAACGTAGCGCAGCAATCAGGAAACTCCTAGCCAATCACAACGAAGGTGGCGGGACCTTGTCGGAATACGGGTGCCATTATGGCTACGGTATTTGGTATACTCATTGTGCGTTATAATTATTATAATAATAATCATCATCATCATGAGTCATACGTAAATGATTCACATGAAAATGAACCACATGTAAACGAATCATGAAAATTAATAAATTAAAGAGAATAATAATAATAATAATCTTTGTGTGCGGCACTTTTACAGTAAACAGTACGTACATGGATGGAGAGCTGCCTTTTAGATTAAAATGTAATTAAAAAAACCTTAATTTTAAAAGCAAAACAAGGAATTATTGTGAAGGAAAATAATAAAACATGCCAGTAGGACATTTTTAATATAAAACAACCTACATTTAGTAAAATAGTGAGAGGTTTGAAGTAGTGAAAGATTGTCGGTGATGTGTAAAAATGGAATGAAGTCATTGGACCCAAGAGGACTGTTAAACCTCCAGATCATCTAACGTACAAGTCAACATCCACGAATCTCAGCTTTAACGTACATTGTTTGCCTCTTTCCAGAGCCTCGATGGGCCTCAATCAATAGAGGAGTCCTTATCTGTGACGAGTGCTGCAGTATACACCGAGGTCTGGGTCGTCACAGCTCGCAGGTCCGCCACCTGTCTCACACGCCGTGGCCTGCGTCTCAGCTACAGGTACGGTGTGTGTGTGTGTTTTTTTTCTTTTGTTGTTGTTTAGGTTTTGCACGACCGTTTGTTTTTCATATTCGGCACCGCGCTTCCCTCTGCATGCTGCGGTCGTTATCAGGAAATGAAGCATTGTGTCTCAGTTCCTCAAATAAAAATAGAATAACGCCGTGCGGCTCGGCCTTGTGGCTTCTGTTCCTTCCTCTGTGCTGCGTTTATTTCACGTTTACGCTTTGTGAATATGAGATGAGCAACTACGAATCTGTGTCCCATTAAATATAAGGGCCCTGTATGATGTACGGTGTCGTATTTTCACACGCAGATGGTCCAGACTTTATATAACAACGGGGCGAATTCCATCTGGGAGCACAGTCTTCTCGACCCTTCCTCGATTATGAGCGGAAAACGCAAAGCCAATCCGCAGGACCGAGTGCAGTAAGTGATTCATAGACATATAAATCAATATGACCGGTGTAATATACAGTATGGCTGAGTGTAGTTATGGACAGTATAATGGTGTCTGCTAACCTTTGACATGCTTTATAGGGAAATAATCAACAACAGGGTGGTGTGATGCAACGCGAGATACTGTCACCACCCTGAAGTTGATTATTTCCCTTTATTTTCCATCACAAATCACTTTTTTTTTCTTCCTCTTATACCACAGCAATTTGCCAAGCTATGTGTTTTCTTATTCAAATGGCATGTCATACTTTTTTTTTTGTCCACTTCTAGTTACGTTATATGTTGGTCAGTTCCTTCTATCGCATACATTATAGCAGCTGTAAACTGTCGTTGCATCACCAAGCCCCCCAAATCACTGACGTTTGAGACTCCCTCAAAAAAATGTTAAGAAATGTAATCGACCAATCAGAATCAAGAATTCGACAGTGCTGTGGTATAAGCGGATTTAATGCAGGCGAATTTTTATTTCTCACTATCTCTTGGTCTGTGTCTGTTTAGTCCTAACAAAACGGAGTTCATAAAGGCCAAATACCAGATGTTGGCTTTTGTTCATCGAATGCCGTGTCGCGAGGACGACAGTGTGACTGCGAAGGATCTGAGTAAAGTAAGAACCAGAAAAGAGAAACTCTCTAGAGGCTTACGTTTCCTCTTTTTCGCCCCTCATGTATTTCCTCTATGGAACATGAAACATATCGTAACCCTAGTCTTAACTTCTCACCTTTTCTCAACCCACAACAAATGTGAAGAAGAGTAGACCAAGACAAAGAGATTTTGATTCTTTATTATTTATTTATTTTCCACCCAGCAACTCCACTCGAGTGTGCGGACCGGGAATCTGGAGACGTGTCTCAGGCTGTTGTCTTTGGGAGCGCAGGCGAACTTTTTCCATCCAGTAAGTGTCTGCTGTGTTTATCTTTCTCCGATTAAAAAAATTAATAAATAAAAACCCTGATTTTTCATCTTCGTGATCCCAACACACAAGAGTTGCGTGGATATTTTACATCTGCAAGTAATTAAAATCAGCAATACATTCTAAAAAGGAAAGTCCTAAATGGCAAAGAAAAAATATGACTAGGGAGTTGTGAAATATATTAGTGCTAATAATTTAAGGTTTTTTTTTTAATTCCTTGTTTTTGAATCGTGACAGCAGTTGCTTCTTAATGCTGATCCGTTAAAGTTTAGTTCATGGCTATAAATAAGACGCTTCAAATTACCACTCTAGTGTTGGCGAGTCTGAAATAGAAGCGTACACGTCACTGTTTTTTAATCCCACTCGAGTCCGCTCCCACGGAATCTGCCGCCATTTTGTCTCGTAGCATGCCTCTGCTGTGAACAGGTGATACATCGTTGTTTTGAACCCGATATAAGGCGATTAAACACGTACAGTTGAGGTCATAAGTTTACAAACACCTTTCAGAATCTGCAAAATGTTAATAATTAAAATAATTATCATAAAAATTGCATTTAGTTGTTTTAGTTCCGCCCTGAATAAGCGATTTCACATAACAGATGTTTACATATGAGTCCACGAGACACGATAATAACTGAATTTACAGACGTTTACACGCGCTCGGTTATTAATCCCGTGTGTCGTTACCTGGACGATCAACGACGTGATGTTTTTACGTTTTGTGAGTTCTTCACGAGTCCCTTGTTTGTCCTGAGCAGTTCAACTTTGAACATTCCTCCAGGTCCTGCACGTTCTTTGCTTTTCCTGCATCTTTTCACGCTGAGGACGACCGAGGGACTCATACACGACTATTACAAAAGATGCAAACGTTCACTGATGCCCACGAAGGCAACATTAAGAGCCAGGGGAGTGTAAACTTTGATCAGGATGATCAATATAAATTATTTTGGTTAAAGATCTTATTTGTTTCATGTAGTACTGCCCTTCAGCAGCTACATAAGATGTTTATAAGATGTTCCCAAGAAGACAAAATAACAATTTACCCGACCATCCTGTTCAAAAGTTTAAACCCCCCTTCCCGGGCTCTTAATGTATCGTGCTGCCCTATTGAGCATCACTAATCAGCGGAGGAGTTTGAAACCACCACTAGGAGGGTGAAGTGTGTGTGTGTGTGTGTGTGTGTGTGTATATGTATATATATATATATATATATATATATATATATATATATATATATATATATATATATATATATATATATATATATATATATATATATATATATAATAAAATATTTATTATATATATATATATATATATATATAAATAAATAAATATTTTATTTTTTTTTTTAATTCGTTTTCCTCTCCACAATTTTAGAGGTGGGAAATAGTCACTACACTTTAGTGGAAGATTAGATAAGGTAAAAAAGAGATGTATGATTGATTAAGTGATTGATCATGCTCTGTGTGACCAAGTACAAAGTAGAAAAGGGTCGGTTTTGATTTGCCTTTAAAAGCGTTGCGTTTCAGATACGCCGATACACACGTGTGTCCTGATTTTGCGTACGTTTGATTGCTCATTTCAGCCAATCATGTGGCAGCAGTGCAATGCAAAAACAAAACAAAAACATGCAGATACAGGTGAAGAGTCTGCATTAATGCATCATACATCAGAGTGGAGTATCTCCGTGACTTTGACTGTTGGTGCCACACAGGCTGGTTTGAAGTGTTTCAGAAACTGCTGATCTCCTGGGATTGTCACACACGAGTATCTAGAGCAGTGGTCTGCTCCTGTTCCTGGAGATGTACCTTCCTGAAGAGTTTAGCTCCAACCGTAATCATGCCCACCCGACCATCCAGTTAAGAAGTTCTAGATCGACTGAAACGGGTGTGTTAGATTTTGGTTGGAGATGAAACCTGCTGGAAGGTCGACCTGATCTCTGCTCTATTTGGTGTGCAAAACCAAAAAAAAAAAAAACCCCAAAAACCATCCAGCAAGCAACAGTTCTGTAGGCAGAAACACCTTGTTGATGAGGGAGATCAGGTGAGAATGTCCAAAGTAACTCGGATAACCACTCTTTACAAATGTGGTGAACAGAAAGTCTTAAAACAGCAGGAGACCACGCCAGGCTCAGCAAAGAACGTGAATTTGAGGCTACAGTGTGCTCAGGCTGACTGAACATGTGCAGTGAACGTGTTGTACAGTTTTGTAAATGAAATCCTTTACTCAGCAGCATCCTGTTTCTCGAAAACCTGCTGGGTAATGTAAAAAATCAAAAATAAAAATTGCATAATAGTACAGTTTCTTGAGAAACAGGACATCGCGGACGGAAGTCTTTCGTGATTACAGAAGCTCCTCGGATGATCTTGGGTTTTCGTGGTTTCGAAATACCTGGAAGTGTGCATGAGGGTTTTTTAAGCAGTACCACAGCAACAATGAGCAATGTTAACAATATTGCTTACACTTGTAAAAAAAAAAAAATCAAAAAACATTTTTTATATATGCGACAGCATTGAAGTATGATGTCAATGCGATCTTTTGATCTTTGGTCTCTTTCGCCTATATAGAGTTGCTCGCATTTTTTTTTTCAAGTGAAAAAAAAGCAGTGTTAAGTTTGCATGCACCACATTTCAATCAGTTGCACGGATCAGGAGCGTGGTTTATTTTTGCCACAAGTACGCGTGTGCGCATACACACACACACACATAGAGTATGATGCACATAACAGAGGGGTCCAGAATACTCAGAAATGGTAGAATGTAAGGAACTGAAGGGTTTCTTTCTAATTTATTTATTTATTTATTTTTTACAGTTTTTTTTTCATTTCTGTGTGTGTGTGTGTGTGTGTGTGTGTGTGTGCATGTTATGCGCGTGTGTGTGTTTACGAGCATATCTTGTAGTCAGTCTGCTGAGTGCAGGCAGCCGTTTGTGAGCACAGGTACACACGATCTCCTGAAAGTCACTGAGAGTAATTACAGTCTTGTCTTCTGTAGGAGAAGGGGAACACACCATTACATGTGGCGGCTAAAGCGGGTCAGCTTCTCCAAGCTGAGCTCCTCACGGTGTACGGCGCAGACCCCGGCGCTCCAGATAGCAGTGGAAACACACCCGTCGATTACGCAAGGTCGGTCAGCCATTTTCAGATGCCACGTACAAGAGACATCGTTCGTTTAAGTCCACTGCTTCCACCCTGGATTCACTCCTTCCCAGACCTTTCATTTCAATTTGCACATTTTTTATTTATTTATTTATTTATTTTTTAACCAATTTGTACACATCCACTTAAAAAAAAAAAAAAAGAAGGAAAACTAAAAAAGTGTTAATTTTGGTTTCTTTGTCTTCTTAGACAAGCAGGGCATCAGGATCTGGCTGACAGGCTGGTGGAGATCCAGTATGAACTGACTGACAGATTAGCCTTCTACCTGTGTGGAAGAAAACCAGGTAACCGCACTGTAATCAGATATTTTAATGCCTGGCTCGCACCTGGACATATTCAATGCTAACATCATAAATATCCTGCAGTTAGTTTCTCACTCATTGTTTATCAGCCAGTAAAAAGCAAGCATCCTTCAGAAGGTACACAATCCGAGTGATCTGAATCTTTCATCTTAATGCCAGATAGAGTTCACGCAGACGTCGTATTTGCTCTGGAGATGTGACTTCGCTTATCTCGGTTATTCATAACACGAGGCAGTGAATTTTTTTCATCGCAGTGAAATAAATCTCCGCCAGTGTGTAGGGTCGTGGGAGAAGGGAAGTGTGAATAATGTCACGGATTTGCAGTTCAGTGATGGATACAGGAGCGTTACGCAGTCACTGTAGTAGTTTGAAACTTTTATTTTTTATTTTTTTCCAGATCACAGAAATGGACAACATTTTATAATTCCTCAGATAGCAGACAGGTAAGATTTAAACCATTATATAATAATAAAGTAATTGTAATGGAGAAAAAAAAAAATCTTCTAGTGTAATTTTTGATCTTTCTTCCTGCTCACTTTAAACGGATAAGAAATGTGTGAGTATAAAGCATGATATTTGGTTTTTGGATATATATATATATATGTGTGTGTGTGTGTGTGTATATGTGTGTGTGTGTGTGTGTGTGTGTGTGTGTGTGTGTATATATATATATATATATATATATATATATATATATATATATATATATATATATATATATATATATATATATATATATATATATATATATATAAAAACTTGAGCTTCTATTTAATGGTCTGTTTTGATGCAGCACTCTGGATTTGACCGAATTGGCTAAAGCTGCAAAAAAGAAACTCCAATCAGTAAGTAAAATTTTTGTTCAATTGCCATATTTAAGATAAAAAAAATAAATAAAAAAAACTCCCACACCATTTGAGGATGAGAGGATATGACATGATACTGTGGTTGCCAGCTTCTGATATTTTGCTACTGAAGTATTGGGATAACATTGAAATGATCAAGTAAGTACAGTCAGGTCCATAAGTATTTGGACAGCGACACAATTCTTGCTTCCGTACATGACCACAATGGATTTGAAATGAAGCAGTCAAGATGGGATTGAAGTGTAGACTTCCAGCTTTAATTCAACTCCATCGTGGTGGTGTACAGAGGCAATGCTATGCCGCTGTCCAAATACTTATAGACCTGGCTGTGAGTAAGATTGCAGATGTTTCATAAATAGTATCTTACTGAAAAAGACCACAAAAGACGGAATATTTAAGCTTTTTTTTTTCCTTTCTGAATTTGTTGTTCTGCTGGCCAACAAAGACTCTTTTTTTTTTTTTAATGGATAAACCTGTGTTGTGTTTGCAATCCATGAGTATTTTTGTGAATTTTTGTGAACAACATATCAAAAGTTTAAACAATAGACAATTTTTCACAGCCTTCTTTGCTCATATTTACAAAGGGTGCCAATATTAGTGTGTGTGTGTCTGTGTTGGAAGAATATATATATAAAATTGTTCCAAACACAGACCATGAAGAGACTTCTTTCCTGTTTGCTCAGCCTTTGTGTGTCCAAAACATAATGGTGTTTTATATGCATTATTTTCATGTAGTCTTTCATGCATAGTTCTACATCTCATCACATCATTCTTGAACCTGTTTGCTTGAACTCATTTTGTGATGCTTATTTTTATATATATATATATATATATGTGTATATGTGTGTATATATGTATATATGTATATATATATAAAATATTTTTATATATTTTTTTAATTCCAGCTCAGTAATCATCAGTTTGAAGAGCTGGCCATGGATGTTTACGATGAGGTGGATAGAAGAGAAACCGATGCAGGTTGGTTTAAATTATTTGGCTCCGTTCAGTTAGTGTTATCGTATGACCAAACCCATCTCTTTATTATCGATACAGTGTCAGATCTGTATTTTACTGTAACCATATGAACACTCTTACCAGTTATGTCGTGTCCGTAAACTAAGTAGCCTAGCTTTCGGTCTAGATTGCCTTTATTATTCTTCAAAGTTCAGATAAAGTTTGGTTGGACTTTGACGGTGAGGATGTTGTTTGTCCTCGCTGTAGCTTTGGAGGCAGCAAATCAAGCGAATTTGACAACTGTTTTAAAAAATAATGTAAAATGTCATAACGCTTCCTAACCAGACCAATTTTCCACCAGCACTCGGTCCTCCATGTTGGTTTTTTCTCAAGTCGCCATCCGATTGGTCAAGGGTTTTTTTTGTTTTTGTTTTTTAAATCCCAAAATGCAGTTTGAAAGCAGTATAATTCGTTCTGAACTACTGTTAGTAATGTGTTTTCCAGTTCCGTCACATGTTCCTATGTTCTTGATAATTACTGTGTACGATTACAGTGTGGCTCGCGACTCAGAACCACAGCGCTCTGGTGACGGAAACCACAGTGGTTCCCTTTCTCCCAGTCAACCCTGAATACTCGTCCACTAGGAACCAGGTAAACCAGTAGTGCTGCTTTCATCTGCACTCTTTTAAAGTCAATGTGGAAATGGTTTCCATACGTTTCATCTGTAATTTTTGATTGTTTTTTTTGTTCTTTCTTTTTCTTCCCCTGAAAGAGAGCATAGCAGTGGTACTTCACATTGTCTCTTTTAGCTTAACACTTTCAAAAAGGACAACCCTAAAAGTACCATTGTAATGTTTAAAAGTTAAATAATATTTTTATTACAATAGTAGTCTTGCAGGCAGTAGAGCGCTCTAGAAATGACAAAGCGCTCCATTTAATACCATATGTTTTATATGACCTGGTTCAGAAACGTCATATTTTATATATGATGTTGAGAGACGCTTTTAGCCTCTAAGGGTTTATCAGAAATATTATTTTCTTTTATTTGTCCAAGAAATACAATTTGTAGTATATTCCACTGGGGTTTTTTTCTTTTTCTTTTTTTCCTTTTTTTTTTTCCCCCCTCATTGTCTATACTGTATAAGGATATTATGTTGGGAATAAAAGACTTACAGGTGTGCTGTTATTTCTTTTCTTTTCTTTTTTTTAACTAATTAAAGAATGTCATAGTTTTTCTCCATTTTTAGTTATATTTAATGTTATGGAATGTTCAGAAAACTAGTTATCATTTATGCTATAGTGGCTATAAACAGTCACTCCGAGATCAGACTCTTCTTTTTCTCGACCAAACTGCAGTCTGTTCTCGAAAATGAATCTAAATTTTCTTACCGATCAGAATGGAGAATTCTACCGTGTTTTATAAATCGCGTTAATGGTATAACCGGTTCCTTATCACGTTAATATGACCATGTTGGTGCATATATATCATCATGTATATCGTGATGTTTGTAATGCAGGGTCGGCAGAAGCTGGCGAGGTTCAATGCTCATGAGTTTGCTACACTCGTGATAGACGTTTTAACCGACGCGAAGCGCCGCCAGCAAGGGAATTCCCCGGATGTCAAGGGTGAGAGGAAGTGTTTTATTGTACTACTGTTAAAGAAACAAAAGGCCATGCTGTTTATTGTAACTCTTATTTTCTGTTCTCGTTTTTGTACTTCCAGTCAAATATTATATTATAGCATTTTATTGATCAAATCTCTTCATTTAGTACTTTTTTTTTTTTTTTTTAAGTCAGTATCAGTTGTACTTCCTGTTTGTCAGGTTTTTATAATTTTTTGCACGTTTTAAAAGGACTATATAACAGGGCCCATAAAGATATAAATCAAATAATTCAGATCATTCCCCATTCCTTCTTTCAGATAACGTGGAGCTGATTCTGAAAGATATCGGCAGGCGCCTCGGGAGCGAGAGCCAAGAGCCGGAACAGCCCGATTACGACAGCGTGGCGTCTGATGAAGACGCAGAACGAGAGCCGGGCTCTGGGAAAGACGAGAGGACCAAGGTTTGTTTCTCCTATAAATATTCGTGCAGGGAGTCTGGCTCGGCTTTGCGCAATCATGCGGTGTAACCGATCCGGATGATCCTCCTGCTGTTCTGTGTAGGGAGCATGTGCTGTCCTGCGTTTTTAATGCACAGAGCTTGTGCTACTCAACTGTTTACACTCACCCTGCATTTATATACGAGCGTTCCTCACCATTCCCTCATCAGCCATCATTCCCTCTCTCTTCCTCCTAAGGGCTGATCCAGTACTTTATTAACTCTGGTGATGTTTATTAGATGAGCTCATTGAGGTTCGAGGTATTGAACCACGTAGCTGTAAATCTCAAGAGCCGGTGTTTACCCAGAAGGCATCGCCAGCAGACGCAGGCAGGCAAAACGGAAAAAAAAAAAACCTGCGTACCCTCATTTACACCTAATAGAACTAATTTAGCTTGGTGTTTGATGCACTTTGTCCCTGCTAACTCAATAACAAATTGATTGTTCATTTTAACACTGCTTCACGGGTGGCTGATGAATTCACTTTCATTCTTACCACTTAGGTTTCACATCATACTTTCAGTGTCATTAGACTCACAAGTCAGTGAAGTTAAATGAGCAGTTCATTTAAGGTTGGTCTGTTTATAGTTCACTTCAGTGCAAGGCTGGTTCATATTTGTTCCTGGTTACTGTAATAGTCAAGGCCTTATACTGGTAAACTGAAAGAAGGCGGCTTTACATGAACCTATATGGCACTTTTCCACCGCACGGTACGACTCGACCCGACTCTGTTCGCTTTTTCAGGGCTTTCCATTGTGGATAGTACCTGGTCTTTTTTTTTTTTTTTTTTTAAGTACCACCTCGAGGTCGATGCTCCAAGCGAGCCGAGCGTGAGCCATGCACTGAAGGAGTCTCCTTAACGAGTGGTTCTGTATTGTGCCTGACAAAACGTGTGATTTAATACATACTTTGCACATGGTAATATTCTATTAATTGACCATTATGTATCATTTATCTCAATACAGATAAAATTACAACAAAGGTTTCTGTCTTAGATTTTTACATCTCGCTTGTTACCAGTTTCCAAACTGGCGTTTATCGAAGTCACTCCTGTCCCCGCCGAATCTGACTTGGTCAGATATCCTTAATAGGCTTCGTGTTCAGTGAACAGGAAAGGCGTTTGGAATACGGCCTGACCGTGTATTTGTACAGGGCTTTGATAACGCAACATTATTCCTGTGTGAAGGCGAGTGGAAGCTGGCGCCCGCATTGAGGCGACACTAAACTGCAGTGGAAAAGCAAGGTCAGAAAATTAAAGCGAGTCGTGCCGAGTCGTGCCGAGTCGTGCCGAGTCGTGCCGAGTCGTGCCGAGTCGTGCCGAGTCGTGCCGAGTCGTGCCGAGTCGTGCCGAGTCGTGCCGAGTCGTGCCGAGTCGTGGAAAAGTAACTATGCAAGTTCACATCAAATTGCAGTTGAATATCAGAGTTATAAATAAATCCAAAAAATTATGGCTTTTGTTTGAATAGGAATGATATCCCAGAAGTTTGCATTTAAAACAAACAAACATTATATATATGTACGTACAGTCATGGACGAAAGTATTGGCACCCCTGTAACTTTTCCAGAAAATTTCTCCCAGAAAAGTGTTGCAGTTGAGGTGTAAAATGATGTCAACAATTTTGTCCGACCTAATTTTTGAGTTTTGTGTAAAATTATGTCAAATTTGCCTTTTTTCCTTGTGCTTTTTTTGTGCTGTTCCAATGCACTTAAAGGTAATAAACATGTGTATATCAAAACATTTGTCATGGCAACACTTTTCTGGAAACGTTCCAGGGGTGCCAATACTTTCGTCCATGACTGTAGCTACTCCATGTATGCATTGTCTATGAATTTCATGCTACCAATGTTTAGTGTTCTAGTTGAAAAGTGATTAGGGCTGCACAAAATTAACAACAACAAAAAAGCTTACATTGATAATATAATGCTATAAAGGGTGACCTGCAGTAATTTGATCAAACGTTGTTGTTGTTGTTATTATTATTATTATTATTATTATTATAGATTTCTCACAGATCACAGAATAAAAACATATATGCAATATTGCAGTAATGATTACCAAACAGTATATACACCATCAGCCATAACATTAAACCATCAGCCAATATCGTGTAGGTCCACCTTGTGCCTCCAAAACAGCTCTGAGCCGTCGAGGCATGGACTCCACAAGGCCTCTGACGGTGTGCTGTGGTATCTGACACCAAGACGTTAGCAGCAGATCCTTTAAGTCCTGTAAGTTGTGAGGATGGGCCTCAGTGGATCGGACTTGTTTGTCCAGAACGTATCACAGACGCTCGATCGGATTGAGATCTGGGGAATTTGGAGGCCGAGTCAACACCTTGAACTCTATCACGTTGCTCAAATCGTTCCTGAACAATTTTTTGCAGTCTCAGGGAGTATTATCCGGCTGAAAGAGCCCTCTTCTATTAGGGAACACAGTTGCCATAAAGGGGTGTACTCAGTCTGCAGCAATGTTTAGATAGGTGGTACGTATCAAAGTAACATCCACATGAACACCAGGACCCAAAGTTTCCCAGCAGAACATTATCCAGAGCATCACGCTAGCGTTTTGGAGACGCTCTGAACCAGTCGTCCCGCCATCACAATTTGGCCCTTGTCAAAGTTGCTCAGTTACACTTACGCTTTCCTATTTTTCCTGCCTCCAACACGTAAACTTTGAGAACTCGCTCTTCACATGCTGTCTAATATAGACATGTCCCTTTGACATGTGCCGTTGCAACAAGATAATCAGTGTTATTCACCTGTCAGTGGTTTTAATGTTATGGCTGATCGTTGTATAACACTGCAGTCCTAATAGCTAGCTAGCATGTCGATGAAACTCTGTGTAGGTCAAAGAAAACTGCGCGTACAAATCATACATTTGGTTTTACCAGGAGCAAGTGTTTCGGACTGAAAAGCTAGAGCTATATTACAGTGGACTTGCATGAAGTAAAGACATGCTTATAAAGACAAAGTAATAGACAAGGGCGTGCTTAAACTGTATCGAAACTCATGGTTATTCTTACTTTAATCTCTCCGTGTCGCTCTCTGCCACCAGAGCTCGGAGTCCTCCGACCTGTCCGACGGCCCCATCACCGTGCAGGAGTTCATGGAGGTGAAGAATGCCTTGAATGCATCCGAGGCCAAGATCCAGCAGCTGCTCAAGGTCAACTGTCACCTGAGCGAGGAGCTGAGGCACATGCAGAGCAAGGTGTGTGACCCTGCCTATTCGATGAGCCCTAGTATATCTACCCTGAGCGACTCACACCCTGATCGAGCTTCAGCTGCGTGTGGGTACCATGCTAGCTGGGTGCTTATCCGCTGTGCTTATCTGATCTGCATTTGCTGAGCTGCTCGCTCGGGGCTACTGCTTGCATTTTCGATGAGGAGGCAGATAGTGTGTCCTCCCACAGCGTCTCGTTTTACAGGTTTGTCTCTTCGGGTTTTAAGTGTTCGCCGTGCACACAGAGCGGCGTTTTAGATTAAGACACGTGAATTCTGTATTTTTATTTTTTTTATTTTTTAATCTATCTAACTCTAAACCAATAGATTTGAAGAATAAAACTAAACAACAAAAAACTGTTAGTACATGGCGGCAATTGCTTGAAAACGCTGTCTAAAAAAAATAACACCGCACTGTCGCTGACCTGTTTAACCTTCATGTTCTGATCTCTAATGAGTCGGTCTTGAATGTCTTATTAACTCGGGTCATCTCTGTTCATTTTATAGCAACACAGGTTTAAGGTTTATTTTAAACTACTAAGGATGCACTGAAGTTTTGGACATTGACAATTTTTGAGCGAATATGGATGAGTAAAAGTGACCCAAAAAAAGAGTCACCTTTTAGATACATGTCTGTATCTTAATTCTAATTATACACCGATCAGCTTTAACATTAAAACCAATGACTGGTGAAGTGAATTACGTCGATTACCTGGGGACAAGATGCAGCAGGACGCTCTGTGGGAAGAAGGCAAGCCTGCGGAGGAAGTGTGATGCTCTGGGAAATGTTCTGCTGGGAAACTTTGGGTCCTGGCGTTCATGTGGATGTTACTTTTTGACACGTACCACCTACCTAAATGTTGTTCCAGAACAAGTACAACCCTTCATGGCAACTGTGTTCCCTAATGGCAGTGGTGTATTTCAGCAAGATAACGTATTGACTCGGCCTCCAAATTCCCCAGATTTCACTCCAAGCAAGCGTCTGTGGGACGTTCTGGACAAACGAGTCCGATCCACAGAGGCCCAACCTCACGACTTACAGGATTTTAAGGATCTGCTGCTAATGTCTTGGTGCCGGGTACCACAGCAAACCTTCAGAGGTCTCGAGGAGTCTGTTCCTCGATGGGTCAGAGCTGTTTAGGTGGCACAAGGAGAGGGGGACCTACACGATATTAGGCAGGTGGTTTTAACGTTATGGCTGATCGGCGTCTATGTATTTGTGTATAGTTGTGTAAATGGACACACAGGGAGTCCACCGCACATGTTCAGGGATCCTCCTGATGTGTGCTTGTGTGTGTGTACACAGTGAGAGTGTAAATAAGAGATGAAGCGAATGGGACCATGAAATAAAATTTTTTAAACATTTTGTTAGGTCTGGCTATAAGTTCTGTAATACGTCATAACAAATCAGCTTTATTCCAATTTTAATAATAATAATAATAATAATAAATAATAAAAACAATTTGAAATGACCCGAGCGGAACATGAAGGTTAAAGGCACAATCGTCTCCGCGTGTGTGTTTGCTTCGTCTCCAGCTGAACTCCCTGCAGAACGAGAACAGCAATCTGAAATGGCAGGGCGCCAACAGCCCGTCGCACCCGCAGGAGCCGCAGCGACGGGCCCCGCCCCGCGGAGGCAGAGCCATGTCCATGTACGAGACGGGCTCGGGCATGAAGCACTACCATGCCAGAGCAGACGGTGCGCATCCCGAGCCTGGCAGCCTCACCCTCCAACCCCTTCCTCCTGGTGTAAGTGAAATCGATAGAGAACACGCCCTGCTCGATTTGTGGCTTTGTGTGTGACTTACTTATTTATTTTCAGTTTGTAAATCGCAGCATTCTGTGTATGAGATTCAGTTCGTGCTCATGTTCTGTTCATGTCATTGTCCCATTGTACCCAGGCCATGTTTTTATTTTTATTTTATATCCAGCGCACTAATTTCGGTTATAATATTCATGGAAATGGCCAACTTGATCTGAACCCTTTCTAGATTGGGAAGGGTCCCTCCATGGGTGCCTCCTCCCTCCCCACCTTCCCTTCCACCCTGTCCTGGGCGTGGGACGAGCGAGCCCAAAGGGTGAAGTACTCGCTCCTCTACTGCCTAGCTTCCTTTCTGCCTGTTTTCCCTCTCCGTTTTCAGCCCACCTCCACCCACTGCTCCACTCCTTTCAGCTCTGCAGATCTGCATGCACCCCATCTGTATCCTTGCCACCGTTTCAGTTCACACTGATCTCTTTATCAGAAATGCAGGGTTTGCAATAGACTGCTTCTTTGTGCTTGCTGCATTTACGACCACTGCGAAGGCACGTTGGCTGAAAAGCTCTGCTCACTGATAATGCCTGATGTGTAGAAGTGTCTAGAAGAGTCTACTACCAACAACTGTTTTGTTGTTTTTGCTCGCAAGACTTTTCCATGCTTTCAAAATCTCAGACGGAAATGATGGTCTATAAAAAATTCATTTTAAACCCACAGTTAACTGAATTTTTAATAATTGACAGTCGAGTAATAACCAGAACTATGTGTAACTTGCCAGTGATTGCATTTTTTTTCCCACTCAAAAACCACGCGTTGTACTTTTTTTTATTCTTTTTTTTTTTTATAAATCTTTTTATCCGTTAATAGTTACTGATAAAATAAAATACTGATGAAACAGGTTAGTTCCTGTTCTCAGTTGCATTATAGCAGCTGCTATTAGTCATTCCCCCAAGAGCGTCGCTTTGTCCCATTACTGAGAAACTGCAAAGTCAAAGAAGGCTTCCCCATGGTGGAAAACCTACTGTTTATAAACTGCTGACACCAGAGGCTCCTTACATTAAAGTGCACCTATTATGGTTTTTCAATGATTACTTTTCATGTAGTGTGTTCTAGAGCTGTTTGTGAAATGTAAAAAGTCTGCAATGGTTAAAAAAATTAAAGCGCACGACAAAAGGAATTGATTCTGAACAGCTGAAACGAGTCGTTAGTGATTCCAGATTTACTTCCTCTACTAACCTTTGTAGGATTTTAATGAAAAGCCCCGCCTCTGGATGGAGCTGAAGCTCGTTACGGTAGTGGGCGTTTCCTTTTTGAAACGCGCTGACAGCGTTTGACCGATCAGAGCGGAGTATGCTCTCTGAAAGGAGGAGTTTAGAATGAATCTTTTAGAATGGATCATTTAAAGAGTCATTTGTGACTGAGGGGGAAAAAGGTAATGCTGCAGTTTAAATTACGAGCACGTTAAAGTGTTTTCTGACCTCGGATGCGCGTAAACCTATTATATGAGACCTTTAAAACATAATTAGGCACGTTTCAAATCCATAATAGGTGCGCTTTGACATTAAATAAACATCTTGGAGAAAATTTCACCATATTAACGATTATATGTTTTTCTTTGAGAAGTAGCGAGACGATTTCATTAGTTTATTATTAGTCTCGGATTGTGTAGAACGTTCACCATACGAGTCGCTGTGAACAGGAAGCTGCTATAGAAATGATGACATTGAAACAAGCACATTATTGTAATCCTGTGATTCGACTCGAAGATGAACCAACACCTTCTGACCAATCAGAATCGAGAATGCTCTGTGACCTCTTTTTGAAGGACGTAGTCATAACCATCGTTATCACGGAAGGAGCGTGAACAGTTTTTAGTAGCGGACTCGAGACTCTTGGACCATACAGTGTATGTGTGTAGTGATTTGACGCAAGCGTTATTAGAGGAATGCCCCTCTGCTGCTAACATGGCTGTGTCTCTTGCAAGCCCTGTAGTCATTTCTCTGTAACGGTGAAACCTCTATGATCCGAAGCAAGTTTGGGATTTAAAAGTAGAGCTCTCATGATGTTTCTTCTCTCACAGCAGGGGTCCAGGGTGGAAGGAAAGAGCAGCACCTCGGAGAGCGACTACGATAACACGCCCAACCATGCCGAGCTGGACGACTCCAGGTACGGCTTCTTGTGCACAGCTCGAGCGTAGGACAAATATCGATTTCAACAGAACGCACCTGTGTGCATTTATGACGCGTCTTTTATCATGCCACGTCTCTTCATAAAATCCTTCTAACTGTATCATTTGATGTGTTTTCTTCTTGAGAAAATCCCTTGAAGCAAGCCAGGATTTATAATGGTGCTGAGTTTGAAAAAGAAATAATGGCCGGCTTGCACGATACTCACGTCCACCCAAAATGACACAAAGAAATCTACAGTGCTGGAGTGGCGGGCGTGATATTTTCGTAAAGTTCCCAAACGCACCCATAGTGAAGATTCGCCAGGAAGCAGTAGGTCGGGAACTGCTTGACTGCACTGCCAGTCACAACTATTTTAGGCGATTTCTGACTCTTTGTAGTGTTGCTACAGATCTGTTACAGATTCTGCATTTTACTTAGAATCTAACTTTATAAGAGAAGCCCTGAGGCAGCGGTTAGGAAAAGCACCCGCGGTAATTCCTTTAATCAAGATACTTAGATTCGTAGGCAGGCAGGTGGGTTAGGTTAGCACGTCATGGCGTCGGATCTTTCGTCTTCACCGGGTCTATATACATCATCACGTCATTAATAATGTTACTCATTTCAGGCCTAGAACCGGTGGACGGCACGGAGAGGGAACCATCCCCGAATCGGGTGACTTCGAATGTGAGACCGACTCGGCGCTGCCCTCCACTGAGGACGTCATCAGTAAGACGGAGCAGATCACGAAGAACATCCAGGAGCTGCTGCGTGCCGCACAGGAGAACAAACAAGAGAGGTGAGAGTACACACACACACACACAAATATCTATCTGACTTCCTTATCTGAAGTTCAAATCATCACTATTCTTTCAAGAGTATGAAAAGCAGAACTGAGAGGAGACCATCACATGCTTTTGGCAATTCTCTGAAATTTCTCAGTCTTCCTATAATCCTGTGTTCACTTTCTGTCGTCATTGCTCTCTCTCTCTCTCTGTCTGTGTGTGTGTGTGTGTGTGTGTGTGCGTGTGTGTGTGTGGACACTCCAGCCCGGGTTGTTTCAGTGGTCTGCTGCCCTGCGCCGAGCTGCAGGCGGACTCGTCCTGGTACCGTTTGCTCGGAGGCCACAGCGGCTCCTTTGTCTGAGTGCTGCGTGGTGCGAGTGTTTTAACCACATAGCATGCGTTTATAACGATTGACCATTTGTGTGGAAGGTGGCGCCAAGCATGTCTCGACGAGGTCTTTTTCATCCGGCTTTGTTTTCGGTAGAAATACCGATTCAACAAACGGAAAAGTTATTTCCCGAACGCGCATGCATAAAGAGGTCTAGTAATTTAGTTCCTGCTTTTGGCACTACTTCTGCTTCCTGTTTGTCTGACTGTACGAGGTAGAAATATACAAGGAGAAATAATAAACCGATCAGGGCATGACCGGCTGGTGTGATGCGGCCTGAACCCAGGTCGATTACTTTACGATAACCGCACACCCAAAGTGTTTCATTCCTCTTATTCCACAGCGGTTTGCTAACACTAACGATGTTTTCTTCACTAAACCTCGTGTCACATGTCATAGTTTTTAATCCCTTTATAGTCGGGTTTAATGTTGGAACGATCTCTTGCGTCGTGTAAACGTTCGCTCGTATTCGCCAGTCTCTCTCAAGTTGAATAAAGCGGAGCACTTAAGGTTACCTCTGACTGTTCCAAAGCAACAAAAAAAAACGTATCAACAAATAAACGCTGTTAAATCGGTTTATTCTAATTAGTAGCGCGTACATCATGGAAGTCCTTGTGTAAGTTGTTACTATAGAAACAAACACTTTCATCACAGCCAGTGTCGTAGAAAGCTGCTGTTCTAGAAAATGAATTATCACTTTCTGACCAATTGGAGCACTCAACAGCGCTGTGGTGTAAAGTGTGTAAGAAATCTACGTGCATGTTTCCGGTTGTTCGGAGGAGGGTTTTTTTTTTTTGTATTGTATTGTTGTGCTGATTTGCCTTCTGAATAACACTCGTATAGATCAGACCCGAGCCTAGTTTAAGCATATATATCTGATCTGCCAAATGAGAGATTAAATACTAGGCTTTAGTTCTAAGCCCATGACTTACAAACTTGGCTTTTGAATGCTGTTGTGTTTAAATGATCGTGCATCGTGTGCCATGTGCTCGGCTAATGACCTGTCGGTCCGACAGCGAAATGACTTTTTTTTTTTTTTTTTTGTCTCTCTGTTGTCCAGTTTCATCCCATGTTCGGAAAGAATCCATCTAGCTGTGACTGAAATGGCCACGCTGTTTCCGAAGGTAAGGCCGCACACCGCAGGCTGCGGTTTTTATGGATTTCTCATCGAAGCTGTCTAGTATGAAAAAGGAAAAAAAAAGAAGCGTTGCTCAAGCGTCTGCGTTTTGTGACGCTTTCTTTCTAAAGAGAGAAATAAATGAACCAGATTTCTGTTTATTAGGAGGATTTGCATGCTGTTTTTGCTTCATTTGCTTAAAATGCTCCAATTGGACGCATCTCCTATTTTCGTATCTCTTTCTTTTCGGTTGCGCTGAGGTAATTTACGTCCTTGCTCCCAAAAGCTGCTCTAAATTCAATCAGAGTGTGGATTTGATGATTGACGCCGCCGTCTGTCTCCTCCCAGAGGCCGAGTTCGGAGATGGTGCGTGGCTCCCTGCGGCTGCTGACTTCCAGCGCCAGCCGACTGCACGGCGAGTGCCAGCGAGCAGCACCGGCCGACTCCTGCCCCACTGACGCCCAGCTGGTCACGCAGCAGCTCATCCAGTGCGCCTACGACATCGCCAAGGCCGCCAAGCAGCTAGTCACCGTCACCACCAAAGAGAGCAACTGAACCGCTCGCCTTTTACCGTCCTTTTCATTTCGTCGGACGACGGCTCATGTCGTCATTTTTGTGTTTTTACAGCATCAGTATTATGAAATGTATTTTTGTTATTGTTATATTTAAAGCAATTTGGTTCATGGTGTCTGTTAATCAAATTGTAAGTTATAACCTTGCCATGGTAACATGTTCAAATCTACAGGCCGTTAGTTTTTATTTTTTTTGTCGATCGGTCCGTGCTGCCGTTCTCTGCTAACGTGTCAAATGGTCATGTGACAGTGCAGTCTCTTATTGTGAAAAAAAAAAAAACAACCCAGCCATACTTTGTGAATATTTAGTCCTTCCTGTGTGAAACACCACTTCATCCCTCATCCTGTGACTTAACAGATGTACAGTATCAGAAGTATACACCGTTTTTACTTGTAATGCTGAAGTCTATAAAGCTGTAATACCTCATATATACATAGTTGACTGTGCCAGGCCTCCTGTTACCATGTTCCAGAGACCCCCAGGACGTTTGTTTTGATTTGACGTGAACCACATTTTTATTTCAAAAACCGCTTCGCTCGAGTACTCTGTTTTTAACAAATGCTTTGGCTGTCGTTTTCGCTCGCATTTATTTGTAATTGTGCTTTGTGCAATTATGAATGGAGATCCATCCAAAGGATGTGTGCGCAGTTGCCTCGTGTCTCAGAAATCCGTCAGCAGTTGCGCTTGTGATTTATTTTTTCTTTACGTGGTGCTAACTGTGTGTCCTCATATTCTTCAGTATATTGTATAATATATAAATGCTGCTACGCTGTCTCCTACATATGCAACTAATACGGTGGTGTTGGCTCAGTCCCATCTGCGTACAGGGATAACAAAAACCATGACGGTTTAGCTTCTGTGAAAACCTTGCCATTGAATATAATAAACCAGAATTTATAACGCTCGTATTGCGCGTTATTTATTGCTCGTTTGGAAGCCGGACAAAGATAACAACTGAAGGAATAAAAAACGACAGGGTGTCTCAAGGCCCTAATCTAGCCTATTACCCAAAGACAATTAAAATTAGAAGCAAATACTCACATCCGTAAACCCAATTGAGATAGAAAAAGAATTAAAAAAAGCCTCCCAAACAGTTACCATTAGAACAGAAAACACGCCTCTTGTGATAACCATTAGGTTTAAAAACAGGCCTCTCATGATCACCATTAGGTTTAAAAACAGGAGAGCGAGAAAAGAAAACAATTTGGGGCAACGAGAGAGAAAAAGAAAACAATTTGGAGCAACGACCTTGGTCACACAGGTGCAGTGTGACGCAGCTATTCGTATAAATAGCTCCTCACGGTTCTATACCAAACATTCAAGGCCCATGTCTACAGCATGCCCGACCCATCTCCGCGAGACAAGAATCTGAATCCTCTGTATTATGAGTAAGTTTCTTTTACCTTTTTCCCTATTTTTCTGATTTATAATTTACTTTCATATCTGTTTTATATTTCTATTATATATATATATATATATATATATATATATATATATATACAGTGGTGTGAAAAAGTGTTTGCCCCCTTCCTCATTTCCTGTTCCTTTGCATGTTTGTCACACTTAAGTGTTTCGGAACACCAAACCAATTTAAACAATAGTCAAGGACAACACAAGTAAACACAAAATGCAATTTGTAAATGAAGGTGTTTATTATTAAAGGTGAAAAAAAATCCAAACCATCATGGCCCTGTGTGAAAAAGTGATTGCCCCCCTTGTTAAAACATACTATAACTGTGGTTGTCCACACCTGAGTTCAATTTCTCTAGCCACACCCAGGCCTGATTATTGCCACACCTGTTCACAATCAAGGCATCACTTAAATAGGAGCTGCTTGACACAGTAAGGTCCACCAGAAGATCCTTAAAAGCTACACATCATGCCGAGACCCAAAGAAATTCAGGAACAATTGAGAAAGAAAGTAATTGAGATCTATCAGTCTGGAAAGGGTTATAAAGCCATTTCCAAAGCTTTGGGAATCCAGCGAACCACAGTGAGAGCCATTATCCACAAATGGCGAAGACATGGAACAGTGGTGAACCTTCCCAGGAGTGGCCGGCCGCCCAAAATTACCCCAAGAGCGCAGCGACGACTCATCCAAGAGGTCACAAAAGACCCCACAACAACGTCCAAAGAACTGCAGGCCTCACTTGCCTCAGTTAAGGTCAGCGTTCATGCCTCCACCATCAGGAAAAGACTGGGCAAAAATGGCCTGCATGGCAGAGTTCCAAGGAGAAAACCACTGCTGAGCAAAAAGAACATCAAAGCTCGTCTCAATTTCTCCTCAACACATCTTGATGATCCCCAAGACTTTTGGGACAACATTCTGTGGACCGATGAGACAAAAGTGGAACTCTTTGGAAGGTGTGTGTCCAAGTATATCTGGCATAGAAGGAACACTGCATTTCATAAAAAGAACATTATACCAACAGTAAAATATGGTGGTGGTAGTGTGATGGTCTGGGGCTGTTTTGCTGCTTCAGGACCTGGAAGACTTGCCGTGATAAAAGGAACTATGAATTCTGCTGTCTACCAAGAGATCCTGAAGAAGAATGTCCGACCATCTGTTCGTGTACTCAAGCTGAAACGAACTTGGGTTCTGCAGCAGGACAATGATCCTAAACACACCAGCAAGTCCACCACCGAATGGCTGAAGAAAAACAAAATGAAGACTTTGGAGTGGCCTAGCCAAAGTCCTGACCTGAATCCTATTGAGATGTTGTGGTATGACCTTAAAAAGGCCGTTCATGCTCGAAAACCCTCTAATGTAACTGAATTATGACAATTCTGCAATGATGAGTGGGCCAAAATTCCTCCAGGACGCTGTAAAAGCCTCATTGCACGTTATCGCAAACGCTTGGTTGCAGTTGTTGCTGCTAAGGGTGGCCCAACCAGTTATTAGGTTTAGGGGGCAATCACTTTTTCACACAGGGCCATGATGGTTTGGATTTTTTTTCACCTTTAATAATAAACACCTTCATTTACAAATTGCATTTTGTGTTTACTCGTGTTGTCCTTGACTATTGTTTAAATTGGTTTGATGTTCGAAACACTTAAGTGTGACAAACATGCAAAGGAACAGGAAATGAGGAAGGGGCAAACACTTTTTCACACCACTGTATATATATATATATATATATATATATATATATATATATATATATATATATATATATATATATATATATATTATATTATATGGTTATACTACTTGCACATGGCTTACTGTACTTCCTACTTCATAATATTATTAAATTATCCTAATAATATCTCAATACTATTTATTCTTGTAAAGTTCTAATGTTGTGTGTGTGTGCGTTCTGGGGGTGGTTAGAGAGAGAGGGGGGGACAGAGAGTGTGTGTGTTATCTATGTTTGCATGTCTGACCCTGAACGCGCAAGAGTGTGTGTGTGTGTGTGTGTTATCTATGTGTGTGCGCCTCCCTAAGTCTCCTTCTCTGTGACTATTAAACCATAGTGTGTCAATCCCAAAATGTGAATCCTGTTTATCAATATCCACCTAATACCTCCTCTATGTGTTTAGGTGCCCATTTATTGGAAGGGCTGGATTTGGATTCGAGCACCCGCCACCAAATTGTGTATCTCAGTGCCGATTTTCAACAAAATTACCTATTACTCCTAGTCGGTCTCCCTCACGTTTATTTTATGTATATTTTTAACCACAACATGTCATTATAAGAAAATTTTCCTGATAAGTACTGCATGTCCTGAAGTGTTTTTTCCCCCCTCTTATACCACAGCAGTACACAATATATTTGTTTGTTTGTTTTTTTATTAAGAATGATGCATCATACTTATCATCCATTAACAGTTTATATATATATATATATATATATATATATATATATATTATTTTTTATTTTTTATTTTTTTTGTATTTGTTGTCTCTAAGTTAACAGAACAAAAAAAGCCCTCTGTCCTGAAGACTTTCCCCCCACGTCGGAAAACTTAACAGCTTTATGTGCTGACACTGGAGACTCATATCATCAACAATTACATTCATATCAGCAGTTACATGTGTGCATTACAAGAGGCGCATTAATTTATTATATATTATTTATGTATATTGAATATTTTATATATATATATATATATATATATATATATATATATATATATATATATATATATATACACACACACACACACACACACACGGCCACGCCCCTGATATGCATGTGTGTGTGTATAGATAGATAGATATACAGATATACACATACAGGTACAGGTATATATATATATATACACACACACACACACACGGCCACGCCCCTGATATGCATGTGTGTGTGTATAGATAGATAGATATACAGATATGCACATACATATATTATATCAGGGGCGTGGCCGTGTGTGTGTATAATATATGCACTTTGTTTATTTTAATTACGCTCGCTGTAGCCAGTGTAAACACCTCAACCAATAGTCGCTCCTCAGCATTTTTGCATAAAAGACGCCTATAGGTCAGTTTATTTGCGCTACCGGACTCTTCTCTCCCATTGGCTAGCTACATTCCCACCTGTTGAATATTCAGCTCAGGCCCCACCCACTACTTCCCTGTTGCTGCCCGAAGTGTCACTTCGGCTTGTTCCGGGTTAATTGTGCGCTCTCTGACCGGCGTCTCGTTGTATTTATTTATTTTTTGCTTTTTTCCCCTCCTATTTTGCAATGTCTCTATTATTAGAGAATCAGTTCTTGGAGCTACCTAATGCCAATGAAATCGTTACAAAGTCGTTTCTGGAGTCGGTTTCCCATCTTCCGTCTTTCTTCGGTGAGTAACGTTCGCCCGTGTGAGTAGACTAGTGCTGAGGGAAGTGTACCAAAATGACAAGTTATTGGAACAAACCACAAGCCCCTCCTCCTCATCCTCCTAAATATGTAGGCTCAATAATGTGCGCGTGCAGATTGGAAGTGGCTCCTAGGTT
Organism: Ameiurus melas; assembly: GCA_012411365.1. NCBI lineage: Eukaryota > Metazoa > Chordata > Actinopteri > Siluriformes > Ictaluridae > Ameiurus > Ameiurus melas. Next base: position 20,695,879 of record CM022763.1, on the reverse strand, counting down.
AACATTAGAACGTGATAAAAGAGCTAAAAAAGTGACGATTCGCCAGGAAGCAGTAGGTCGGGAACTGCTTGACTGCACTGCCAGTCACAACTATTTTTAGGCGATTTCTGACTATTTGTAGTGTTGCTACAGATCTGTTACAGATTCTGTATTTTACTTAGAATCTCACTTTACAATCAAACCCCAAGCCCCTCCTCCTCCTCCTAAATATGTAGGCTCAATAACGTGCGCGTGCAGATTGGAAGTGGCTCCAAGGTTATCATTAGAACGTGATAAAAGAGCTAAAAAAAAAAAAAAAAAGAGGGTATACTAAAATAAAGTTGTGTAGGTTAACAGTTCATATCAGGACCTTTTTGTGTTTTGAGTACAAATAAAACTTAACCTTGAGGCTGTTGGAATAGATAAGTGTGCTGATAAGGGCTCCCCTATAAAGTCTGGAATGGTACAGTCCTAAAATTGAGACTAATTCATTATTCATGAGCGCGCAGCCCTGAAAGGCTCCAGCTTCCTGGCTGATGAGTTCATTAAAGACAAATTAGTATTGATGATTGAAAATGGCAGTATATCAGGGGCGTGGCCACCATTTCAATAAACCTTGCCCAACTTAAATCTGACTTTATGGTAAAAAAAAAACTAAATAAAATATCTTATTATTATATAAAAAAAAATCAGTATTTTGATTGGCTGATTTCACCATATTGTGAAAAACTAGTAAATGTTTTTAGTTAGCATTTACAAAAGAAAAGGGGAAAAACAGTATTTAACAAGGAAAAGGAGGGAAAATAAAACTTCTTTAACGCATAGATACCCGATAGTCAGAATATTGTCAATCTGGAAAGTATACCATGTTTATGTATCACGAAATCTATATCATATTGTCATATCGCCCAGCCTTGATATCTCATGTTTACTTAAATCATCATACTAATAGTGGTGTAGGTTCTTCACCCCAGTCTACAGTATTAGGAACGATCACGAACAACTATGAAGCCAATACATTGATCTCATTATGTGATGATTCAAGATACAACTGTAATATTCTACAAATAATAAGATGGTGCTCAGTACATGTTCGCGCGCTCCAGCCTCCCTTTTAGCCGCCTCAAGTTTAAAAACCTGGAAACACCACTGCTGTTTTTTTTTATTTTTATGATTGTCGTTTTTAAGAGCTCTGCGTTCCACACTGTACTTAAGCCTACAGTATACAGTTACACGACATGGCCAAAAGTATGTGGACACCTGACCATCAGACCCATGCATCAGCCTTCAGCAAACTGTTGGGCTTTTGGAAGACTTTATATGCTTTACAATTATAATTTCCGTTCACTGGAACTAAAAGGCCCAAACTTGTGGTATCAGTAACATGCTGTTACTGGAAAATAACCAACTCCAGGGAGGTAAAGACGATCGTATCATTTGTGCTTCTTTATTCCAAACCTTCAGGATTTTAACAGAGCTCTCAGTATTTCTGGCATAAAGACGTGGTGCGTGTAGCTGCCACTTAACTGAAGGTGCGAAGTGTTAAAGTTTTCTATTTATTCAGTCTGATTTGCATTTTTTGTTGTTGTTGTTTGTTTTTTTGTTTTTTTTGTTTTAACAGACTGTCTCGGTTCCAAAGTTTTTGCTCCCATCAAATCCGACATAAATGGAAACATCACAGTAAGTTTGAACCTCCTCACCTCAACACTTAAAAAAATAAAATAAATTGTCTCAAACATTCAGGCAGATTTATACGAGCATTCTGTGATCTCACTACTTAGAAAATCCGAGCTGTGTATGACTCGGATCCAGTGAAGTACGAGACGCTTCAGAAGATCCTGCAGGCTGAGAAGGACATGTACGGGTCCGAATGGCCGAAAGCAGGGGCCACGTTAGCGCTCATGTGGTTAAAAAGGTGAGAAGATATAAGAAGAAAGTAAAACTCCTATCACTTTAAGTCGATTTTTTAAATTTCAGTTGTATAATTTATTTTTTTTTTTTTTACAAAGGGACAAAACATTTCAGGACATGCTGTTATAGGAAAGTAATCAACATTTGGCTGTTAACCGTATATCTATATTGATTGTATTTTCCTATATCAGCATGCTCTGTTGTGATACATTAACACACTGACATTACCATATTAACAAATGTCGCTCTTTCTTTCAATTTCCTCCTGCGTTTCCTGTCAGAATTGTTTGATATGTTGGAGAGAACTGTTTCTGAAATTCAGCCCTCGCTATTCTCTAATTGTTTTCCTCAGGGGCCTGCGCTTCATTCAGATCCTGCTGCAGAGTTTGGTGGATGGCGAGCGAGATGAGAACAATCCCAACTATATCCGCGTCAATATCACTAAAGCCTACGAACAAGCGCTGAAGAAATACCACGGCTGGATAGTGCAGAAGATTTTTAAGGTAAGGGATAGAAATCGAGAGAGAGCGTGAGAGAGAGAGAGAGAGATGGAATGGCTTTATTAAGGAACACTACACAATAGGTAGTGTAGTATAATTTTTTTTTTATACATCAGTGCCTTGATATCCCCAATACCCCAAAGTAGAGAGTTATTAGAGGTAACACTTTAAATTACTTCTGAAATAATCATAAAAAAAAAAAATCTCTTTCTTATAATACAAGAAAAACATCGACAAACATGCCATTACATTTGATTGCATTAAGTATTGTCGTTAGCATTATGCCTTTATTTCATGTTTATACACAAACCAGTTATAAGATTATGATGATATTGCAATATATGTTTAGCTATGCTGTTTTTAACTATGGACAGAACAGCTGTCTAAAGGCTGCCTTCAAAACGTGACATTTGGAACGCGTATAATTTTACCGTGTGTGTTACTGTGGCATATTCTAGTGGCACAGTACAGTAATATATTATACTATATATAGTGTCACTGTGGCCTACTATAGTCGTCATCATCATCTTTATTTATATAGCACCTTTCCTACATAAAGCAGTTCAACATGCTTTACAAAATGAATTATACGAAACAGTAAAATAATAAATGGTAACGGATATGCCATTTAATACATGAAAAGCTTAAATAGAACATCAGAGCATCAAAAGATATATAAAAACAATATGAAAATAGAGTAGGGGAGAACGAGGAGTGACTCCTTACAGGCTGGAATTCAGCTGTACAGTGGCACATGCCTAAGTGTATTATTGTAAGAGTCCAGTTTATTTAAGCACAAGATCAGTGTGCCATGGATAAATAATTTACTAACATTGTACACAGAAATATCCTGGTGTATTAAATCATCTGACTGTTCCTTCACATGAGTTATTTGGGCATTGTATTGCATTTCCACGTCATTGTTTGGCTGATGGAGTCATTTGAAGTGACTTATAATGGAAAAAGGATGCAATTCAAGCATACAGCTGAGCATTTGAGGAACATTACGCCGCTCAGACTAGGAAAACACTTTAGCGAGTAAGCGCTTAATCATGTCGCAGTGGATCCGAAGCCTGGCCCTGGGAACGCTGGGATTGATGCAGGAATACACCCTGAATGGGACGCCAGTCTATGTCAGGACACCATGCATACACATTCACACACTCATTGACACCAAGGGGCAAATTACAGTTGCAAATTCGCCCACAGGCATGTATTTGAGAGGTTGGGGGACCCCAGAAGAAACCAGTGCAGACACGGGGACATGCGAAATTCCACAGTAACGGTAACCCGTGTTCGGAATTGAATCGGGGACCCTGTTGCCGTGGATCAGGTTGCTACTGTGTATGTGTGTAGATAGTGTCAAATAATGTAAAAGTGTATATTATTTCTAGAAAGAGTATATTAATGTTGACACAGCGTGGTGCGAGAAACAAAAAAACATCCAGCGAGGATCAGTTGTGCAGACAAAGAGATCGGAGGTCATTCGCCAGACTGGTTTGAGTGGACAGTAACGCAAATAACCACTCTTTACAACCATGGTGATCTGAAAAGCATCTCAGAACTCGCACAATGTCAAAGCCATGAGGTGGATGGGCTGCAACAGCAGAACATCACGTCAGCTCCTGCTCCTGTTAACCGTGAACAGGAATCTGAGGCAGCAGTAGGCCGAGGCTCACTGAACCTTGGGAAGAAGGTGACCAGGTCAAAGAGAAAGCAGCTAATCCACAATGTTTCCTTTTTGCTTTAGGCTGCACTTCTGGCTGCACCGTACAAGTCAGACTTCCTGAAGTCTCTGTCTAAAGGTCAGGCGGTGGTGGAGGAAGATTGCCTGGCGAACATTCGGCAGTTCTTGGTGAACTTTTCCACCACCGTGGACGCCATTTATGACATGTACACAGCGATGAATGCTGAGCTGGACTACACGGTCTGAAGGCTTGTGTCCCGGTGCCTTTCTCAGGTCAGCCAGCATTCCACTGGGAATAAGCAGTACTTAAAATTCAATGCAACTCTCCATTTTATTATTTGTATTGTTCATTTTTGCTTGTGCGGTGAGAGAATTTTCTGTCTTGGCATGGATCATGCTGGGGAAAAAAAAAAAAACCTAAACAAACCCAACAACCTGAAGTGCATTAACGTGTGGTATCTCTGAGCAGAGAGATGCTGAACTGCCTGTGATGTTTTTAGACTACCGTATCTCACGGTGTGTTGCGGTGCTGAGAAGGATTTCTAACTTGCTCCTGGAAATCGAGAGGGAATCCCAAACGCTAGAATTTTTTTTTTAGAATCCTCTTAGATGGTTGATTACATACAAGATACATGATCGATACACCGAGTACATGATACAGCTCTGCATGAACTTTTCTCAGCATCCATTACTTCAATTTCTTTTCTTAAATACTAGTGTTTGGGACAGACCTGTAAGCAAATCTTTGGACACATCTGAGTAATTAGAGCAAAGTGTGTTTAATAATAATAATAATAACAAAAACAATAGTAATAATAATAGTAATAGTAACTTTTTTTAAAATATATATATAAAAATAAGTTTCAGAATAAAAAAAAGAGGAATTAATAAAAAAATAAAAGAATAGGACTGAGCCAGACAAGGCTTTGTCTTTTTTCTATTGTAACTTTTTTAAGAAAAAAATGGCAGATAAATTATGACAGAAAATAAAACCTAAAAGAAAAGGTGTATTTTCAGCTTCTTTGTAAACTTACAAACTTATCAGAAAGAGTTCCAGAGTTTAGTAACGGTAAAAGGAGCCTTCACGATTTTTTTTTGTTTTTTTTTTTTTTTTTTTTTTTTTGCATTTGGCGATTTTCGACGTTGATCTCTGTGGCTCATATCTAGATGGGCATTCTGTTATAATAGAAACCAAATGATTTATAGCTTTAAAACAAATGAAAGAAGTTTAAGATCTGTTCTGTGTAATATTAAGGTAACATTAAGCATTGTCATAAGCGCGTTGTTGTAAATCAAGTAAATCAAACAACAACAAAATAGGTCCCCTAACATTTCACAATTGGGTGGCTATTCGCTCATTGCACTATACTTATTTCAGTTTTGTCCTCATAAATTTTTTTAACCAATGAAATGCATAAAGAAGTGCCTGACATCAATCAATAATTTCCCAAGTCTATAATAATATTCATTAATATGCAAAGATGCTGGTGACTGTTTTTTGTTGTTAGTTAGCAGATAGCAGTTAGCAGATTTGTTACATGATTGATATTACTTTTCATACAAAGGCTGACTCATTAACTGACAATAATAATAATAATAATAATAATAATAATAATATACATTCATATTCATATACATGCTGACAGCCTGGGGTTTGCTGCACAAAACTGATGACAACATTGCTAACTATTTGTTTATAATGTGTATCTGCAGTTTGATTATTTGCGAGCGTATATATTTACACTGTTAGGTTGTACAGATTATTAAAGCACATAATGTTATGTATATTAATGAGCAAAAGGGAGTGATTTGAGGAATCACTGTGTGGAAGTCAGTTAATCTTAAAGGAGATTAATGTTTGTCATTCATGTGAAACAAATGCAGAAAGGGTTACAGTTTTCCTGCATTATAAAACCTCACTCTGAAGTTTATTTATGAGAATATATATATATATATATATATATATATATATATATATATATATGTGTGTGTGTGTGTTGTGCGCGTGTGTTTCTGACTGAGATGCAATTTAAAATTATTCTCATAACTGATATATTGGTAGACTGACTTATACATTAAGACTTGTTCTGCTGAAATAAACAGTGCCTTTCTTACACCATTAAAGAGTTTTTTTTTGTTTATTTGTTTTTTTTAGCCTCTGAGCAGCTGTCAATCCTGTCAGTAATGTATTGTGTTACTGTGTTAAGGTTTTATTACTCAATACTGATATTCTGACATTTTAATAAACGTGTATTTTTGCTGTCGTGCCACCAGGGGGCGGCATGAGGCTGCATATTCTTCCCAATGAAACGCAGTTGATGTGTGTCTATTTTAATACTATAAAATGGACATAAACATATAATCGTTGATTTCAGAACTGCTTGTTTTCTGGGAACAAATATTATACACTGAAAAATTCAAACGTAAGACCTATCTTTCAAGTCATCAAGTCATGCGTATTTCCATAGTTTTCCCATGTAACGTTTAATAGCGCAAATCCCGACTCTGATTCGTTACTCAGTGGTCTGTGACAACCAATCAGCGAGCCTTAGCTTAATTTGAATAATAAGGAAGCGTACCGTTATAAGTGATGCAGGATGTGGGAAAACACCATGTTAAAAACTGACATAAATTAGAGAAGATTATCGAGGGGGGAAAACCGTCAGCAGCAGGAATTATTTTCAGTGAGTCACCAATAGGATTCGACTCTTGATTCTTAAGTATTTTTCTCCAAAAACTGGGTAAAATCGCTTATCTTTGCCTATTTGATGCTTAAATTGTTTCATGAAATCTTGTGATTGTCATTAACAGTTTATCATTATACTTTGCAGTGTGTTCGATGTCACCTAATGAAAAACCCACCCATCGTACTATTGTATTGACAAAGAGAAAAAGTTCAGTATTATTATATCATCGTTCCCGCTACATACATTTCCACCGCTCAACACAAATACGTTCAAATATTAACCTCAATGGAAATGTGAAAGCTATTAATTATAGGTCTGAAGATATTCGAATAGACTCCCAAGAGCCTCATTTGGGAATTTCGACTCATCACTGAGAAAGAAACACACAAACGTTAGTGTTTGAATGAAAAGTTCAGATTTAAATCAGTTGGTTCCTGTATATATATTTTTTGCTGTTGAAAAATAGTCTCTGAGGTTTGTGCTATCGTCGAATCTGAAGTAGTGTGCACCGGAAATAGCATGTTAGCTAATGGGATAATTAGCAGTTTGTGTGAGATACACTACTCTATGGAAATTATGACCGGAACTAAAGGCTAAACATGCACTCTTTTAAAACTTTTTAAAGTTTACACTTAAAAAAAAATTCCTTTCAGTCTTACATTTGTAAACACACACGGGCTAACAACTTAATGTGTTGTTTCTCGGTATTAACGTTATTAATAATGAAAGACAATGTATACTAATTTGTGTGTGTGTGTGTGTGTGTGTACTAAAAATGACCAAAAAAGTCTTTTGTAGGTATAAGTAAAAAAAATATTTTACTTTAGCATGTACAGGAAAATGGTGAAAACAATTTGACGAGTCCCACCCCTGTAAACAAACTAGGTGAGACCAATCACGCCGCAGTTAGTTAGCATCTAACGTGTTCCGTTCGTCCAGCTTCCTGCATTTTATGGAGGAGATTACTTTTCCATTAAGGCTGCTGGAAGTAGCCTTCGTGGGTAACTTTATTTAAACTGTTTTAAAGTTTTATAGAAAACTGCGGTGTCTTGAAATATCAGCCCAAACAGACAATTAAACTGCAGCGAGTAGAAATGTTTTGCTAGGTGATTGCAGCTAATCTGTCCGAGGTAAGTTTGCCTGGCTCTTCATTCCTCCTCATCGACCAGTAGCATCCAGCTTGCTATATCAACTTTGACACAGAACAAACAGTTAATTCTCATCTTTCTCACAAGTGTTAACTCCCAAGTCAGTTAACTAGAAATACAGCTGGTTAATGTTAGTTAAAGGATGCTATGAGTGATCAAATTTGATAAAAACTTTTGTTAATTTAATGGCAAGTATGAACCGATACCAATGAACTTACAGTTATGGTATTTGGCAGATGCCCTTATCCAGAGTGACTTACGTTTATACCTCTGAGCACTTGAAGGACCTTGTTCAAGGGCCCAATAGTGGCAGCTTGGCAGTACTGGGGTTTGAACTCACAACCTTCCAATCAGTAGCCTAACGTCCTGACCTCTGAGCTATCACTGCCCAAGTTCATATCTACTTGCTCTTTAATGCTCACGTGAGTTAACTTCATGGCTGTGAATGAGATTGGCGTGGAATCTTCGTTCTTGAGTCGATTCTTGAAGTTTAGTCTCGACATTGTTGGCAAAGGTGAGGTTCTTTCCGTTGCGTGCGAAGTTGATGATAATGCCAGTGTTTCTGTGATTAAAAAATTGACTGTAAGGCTTACGGGAAATAATTTTCCTCCTGCATCTACCTGGTTTTGTGTGTTGAAAAGATGGTTATGGGGTTTATATGTGTGTCTGCGCTCATTCCTGAGCCAAAATCTTAATCATGGCGTTGATGTCTGCAGAGCCTTATGGACAACTGACATCCTCTCTCAGCCACGGACGCAACACCGTATCCGAAATAAGTTAAATCATTCTGTCACAATGCAAATTAGGTATGTTTCCCAAATGGCTGACCTTCTCCAAAGAGCAGTCGCTAGACATGAATTCTAGCCATTTAGGACACAGTGCTAATCTATCGAGGGCTACATTAACAAACAGCAGGCTGGTCTTGACGTTAAGCTGCTTCTGAGCAGGTCGTGGCCTCCCGTATTCAGACTAAAATGAAGCCTGTTTAGTAGTTAATGGTTTCCGGTTTCTCGTCAGCAACACGGGGGTGTGTGTGTGTGTGTGTGCGTGTGTCCTGCTGCCTGAGGACAATGTGGAGCTTGTGGCTCCTCTCAGCAGAGACCAAATTCCCTTTCTGCATTAGCAGGACCGGTAATCCCACAGTTTTAAGAAGCACAGCTGCTGCTGAGGGGAAATGAGGCCATAAAGTAGCTTGCCATATAACGATGGAGAACTCTTAGTTTCTCACTTAACAATGACAAGCATTCAGCTGGGTTTTTTTCCCCTACCACTTTCCATAGTAAACATTACGTTTGTTGAGTGGTAAAGCCAAAATGCCTATTTCCTATATGTAATTGCCTACATAAGGAATTATATAATGTCTGTTTTACCCTGTAGAGCTCTATATACCCAACAGGGAGGCATAGAGGAGGCCCGTGGAATCGTATTTATTTATTTAGTTCGTTAGTTATTTTTATTTAACATACATTGCAATTACTTAACCAAAATCAGTCAATAATTTTCAGTGGATTTATCTTCCAGAATGTTTTCATGCTACTCTAGACTAAAGCTTTGGTCTGTTGGGCGCAATGTTGGTCATTATCTTCTCATTTGACCGAAGCCAGTCTAAGACAAAGCCATGAGGTGTGTACCCCGCCTTGTGCCCCGTGCTCCCTGGGATAGGCTCCAGGTTCCTCGTTACCCTGATAAAGATAAAGCGGTATCGAGGATGGCTGGATGGATGGAGAGAGAGAGAGAGAGAGAGAGAGAGAGAGAGAGATATATATATAATATATATATAATATATATGTGTGTGTGTTTGTATGTATGTATGTGTGTGTGTATGTATGTATGTATATGTGTGTATGTATATGTTTGTTGTACTTGAATTCCTCTACCAGATAACAATGAAGGTGTGGGGGCGGGGGGTAGATTGACAAGCTCTAACCACCTTAATAGCAAAACTGTTACTTGTAAACATTCTTTTACACTCTTTAAAATGTTTTTTTTTAAACTTTCAAATGACTGTCACCTACCTGAATATGTGCAGAAACTTTAATCTCAGATAAATTATGCGTTAGTGCTTTGATAAGTGTATTAATAACATCCAATCAGTATTTATATTAGCAAATCCTATCTCCGATATTATTCAGTCTTGTTTATTTCTGACTTCAGTGCTTGGGTTTCCATCAACTTGTAAAATCGCAAAAGTGCGAGATTTTATGAGGAGCCCTTTCCTGAATGCAACGTGAAACAATCACCGCCGTGTTTATGCATGTTCGATTTTGATTGCCTTGTTTACTACAACAGGAGCCTCTGGAATTGCAATAAATGGTTCTGGGCCAGAAACAGGGGGGAATAAACCCCTAAAGCAATTTGCATATCTAGGAGGGAAAAAAAAAATCAAGATAAGTGGGCTGCTGCATTGTGCCGTCTAGTCCACCATAAGCGCACAATACGCTTTATTAAAAGTAATATATTCTGAGACATTTAACCTGAGAGGACTACACATTTTTCATACACAAATGCAACACTGCAGGGGGAGAAAAAGCAGGACCTTTATAGAGTCCTATTTCCATATATATGACTTTCTCAAGAGGGGTGCTGGATAAAACCCCGTTCGTCTCCAACACTCAATAATCTGAAGATAAAAAAAAAAAACACAGATAAGATGCTCGTATTTTTAATAATGAAATCTACAAACTACGCACATATACACACGAACACATGCGAAAGTTTGGACAAACCTGCTGGTAGAAGGGGTTTCTGCATGCTTCTTTATATCTTGCAGTAATAATGAAGACATTTACACTGTGAAATAACGCGTATGGAATAATGCCGCGATTAAACAAAATGATTTTATGTTTAAAGTTCTTAACCGTTTTCCTGATGAAGCCATTTCAACCAGCTTCATGATGCGGATTCAGAAATAAAACGTACAGTATACATAGGCATTGATTTCACTATTTACATTGCCTTAGAAACACATGTACTATACATGTATGTAATATTTTATGTTACAATTATATTTTTTCCAGCTTACATTTGGTCATTTGGAACATTTGTGTTAGGTTTTCAGTAATCTGTCTGATTTATGCAGGACATGACCCAAAACTTAACGCAAACGGCATTGTCTTAATACTGGAATTCTCCATGTTTTTAGATTATGTAAGTTGTTTAAAATATTTTTTATACATTTTATATTCTGGCAAATTAAGACTGTGACTTGGCTTCAAGTTAAATAAGCCACAAAAATGTGTTGATCTGGTGGTACTGTATTCTGTAATACCTTTGAGTTGATTTATTATTCAATTTATCAGTAATTTACATTTCATCTTATAAGCTCCATAAGGTCCACAAGCTTATAGAACTGTCCCAGGATATTTTATTTTTCTTATTTTAATCAATTTATTACTTCTAATTTATGTAATACTTAGGCTTGTTCACATTTCAGAACATTAGGTTTTTATTTCTGACCGATTTAAAGCGTTAGGTAAAATAAAACTGGTCAAACTTCGTTATTCACCTTACCTTGCTTTTGGATTGAGGAACTTCCTGTTTGCATCTTGCTCCGCCTCCTCTCTGATGTCACATGCATTATGTGGGCTTGAACACATGGAGTGTACTAAGGCTTAGCAATAGCAACGTTGACTTGCTCGGTCTCGGTCTCTCTCCATGAGTCTTTAACCTTGTTAGTATTTAAGATGTTAAATAAATGCAATCCCTTGAAGAAAGTGATCGTTTTGAAAAGCCAGACACACACACACACAAACAACCCAAGGCTCGGGTCGGGTTTCCGAATACATTCATATCAGACTCCTGCAGAAAAGCAGCTCTAAGGGATAAGCACTGAAAGTTCAGGACAGTGCCAGTAATTATACCTGGTAATAAGATCTGCATGGTGTGTGTGCGACTCGAATGCCATGCAGCCCTGCCATTGTTCAGTCTACCACTCTGTTTCTGGAACTAATGGCAGCCTCCTGGCCTGGTTTCCGTCAGCACCTCTCTCTCTCTCTCTCTCTCTCTCTCTCTCTCTCTGTGTTTGTTCTCGATGCCCTTGAAGAGCTGATAAAAGAGGTGGAGGAGATGTGTGCGAGCTCAGGTCACACTGAAAGCTGATTAGCCCCTGTCCCCGGGGTGGATAAAGCCAGAGCAACGTCAATGCCCTGCCCTCAGAGGGTATCGCTGCTCTGCTGCTTCTCTGCCAAAAGGCCCCAACTGGCACTCGGATGACAGACCTGCAAGCCAGACTGCACAACCACAACCCCTTACTCCATCACCACTCTTTATGACAAATATTTGAAAGTGACGTTGTAATTTTGTTAACACGTTATAAATGACTTGTCTCATGTACTTATTATGCTCTGTTTATGCAAAGATACGCGCTACGCTTGCCTTGACTTTAGAGCTAGTTTAGAATTTATGATTTATGTCTACAGAGGCAGTGACATTAGTACCATCATTCATCTTTTAAAAAAAGAAAACAACCTCCAAAAAACCAAACAAGCAGCAGATTTTAAAAAACATCCCTAAATTAGATTTTATTTGACAATCTTAATTGTGGAGGGGGTTCCAGACAGTCATACATACAGTAGTAAATAGTCAATGAAGCATAACATGGGGAAAGGGCTAATCTGCCAACATTATAATTGCACTTTTTAAAACATCTAGCCCGTTGTGTGCCATTTTATCCCGACGTTGCTTCAAGTTAGTCCATTCTGATGGATGAAAGAAAAAATCAAGTGGTAAATGTTTTTCTTTCCCTCAACCCCATTTCTTTTTATCCAAAATTCAGACACCCTGGTAGTATCTTCTAACATGGTACAGAAAATCAAATGTCAATAAATAATGAATAAAATATGTAGAACACTGATGCTGAGATCCAGTCGAAACTCTTAAGACTCACAGTAACTCGTGTGGCTTCACATCTGGTTGCTGATGGAGCCAGCTCAGTAGTGTATGCTTCCCAATCTGTTTCTCAGATTCACAAATGCCATTTGAAAAAGAAGAAGAAGAAGAAGAAGAAAAAAGCAACAAAAAACAAACACTGGACTGGCTACAGTAGACAACGATCACCTAGATCAACTTGCCAGAAACAGATGAAAATTTGGATGAAACCATTAAACAAAAAAATAAAATAAAATCATTGGTCACAAACAGAGATGAAACAACTAGAATAAAGAATCTTATAAATATGCCTGTCTACTGAAAGACAAAAATAATACAGGAAAAAATTCAAGTTTTCTTTTTCGATGAAATGTTTTCAGAACCAACCCATGCCAGAGTCATTTTAATAGGTTTTTATAACAGTGCAATTGGAAAAAATCATAACTATTATGATTTAGTACTAGCAGGGCTATACAAATTTCTGCCAACAAGAGTTCACTAAACATAGATCATCAGTTTAGTTATGGTTTTGGAGTAAACAGACCTGAAGTGTCAATGTCCTGCAACAATGGGCAGTTTGCTTCCCGTTGAACATTTGGCAGCTAATCTGAAATGGTTCCATTCAGATCATTTGGATCAGAAGTAATTGTATGATGCAACAAAAATCCCTGTTCCTGCAAAACTGTGGAATACGAGTACTTCTTGAAGTACATGATGTCAGTCCAGCTAACGTGAGTTAAGCTGCAACTCCGACCTTTTGTGGGGAGTGAGAATCACTAGTACCCTTTTAAGCTTCGCAAAAACCCACTGAGCCCTTTACCAAAGACATATCCACGAGAGGCATGTCTGATATCAAATCTACGCCTCATCTCCTAATCCCAACAGTCCACTTTTGACCTTCTCGAATCAGTTGTCTGATGGCCCCTATCTGAACACAGGCAGCTGGATGTGCGTGGGCTGAACGGCCTCATACCCACGGCCCAGCATGCGCTCCTTGATGCAGGGTGGGTGGATCTCGCTGATCAGGCACTCCAGAGACTGTAGGCTGCTACTGAGCAGGGAGGCCTGACACAGGCTCCGGCCGGGCAGCCCGCAACAAAGACCGAGACCTGGGTACTGCTGCGGCACACAGTGTGCTTGGCGCTGAGGCCGGCCATGGCTGTGGCCAAGCCCCACCGAGCCCAGGGGCAGCTCCTGCGGGTTGTAACAGTCGCTGTCAGGCGTGGCAAGCGTGCTGTTCCAATGAGGTGCGAAGAACTGGCCAGCAGAGAAGTCACCATGTGTGGCAGTGCAGTTCAAAGGTGATGAGCCTACCCGGTCCAGCGTGACACCCGTTACGCAGGTGCCTGTGCTGAGGGCATGAGCCCTGTATGGGATCTGAGTGGTACCTTGGGGCAAGCATACATCTGGAGATCTGCTAATGGTAGCTCTGCTGCTATTGTTGGCACTGTACCGGTGTAATGGACCCTGCTGATAGTGCTGCTTCTGCTGCTGCTGTTGATGTCTCTGCTGCTTGGACTGCCATATCGCATATTCCATAGTGTCCATGTAGCCCGTAGTCTTGGCCATGTCCATGCTGAAACTGGAATCCAAGCAGGCTGTAGCTGCTTGATGAGATGGGCTGGAATGATCTTCCACAGATGCCTGAAGCCCTTGGGCGTGGGACGTCCTAGCCATTTGTCTCACTATGCAAAGGGATGCGTGGTCTGAGTGGGAAGCCAGAGCCAAGCTTTGCCCACTAGAGAGGGATGTAGCAGAAGCTGGTACCACGACATTGGGTGGCACTGGGACGTTGTGCACCTCAGGAGGTTTGCAAAGCTCCAAGCTGTATGGTCTCTGCCTGTGCCTGTGAGCCAAGTTGTTGCTGCTGGGTGGTGCATAAGGTGCCACTGCCATCTGGATTGGCGACAGTTTAGTCCTCTTGCCATCACAGCTCTTTACTATGCCTTTGGTCACAGTGGGGGCTTTGACAATGGCCAGCAAGCCCTGGTAACCACTGGAGTAGGGCTGGGAGTAAGGGCTGAAGCGTTGGCCTGTCGTGTCCAAGCCATTGACAGTTCGGCCAATTTGTTTGTGCTGTGGGACCCTGATAGTGGACGGGAAGATCTTGATGGACAGCGGACTATCTGCCGTCTTCTGTGCGTAGGCGTCTAGCTCAGCAGCGGAGGGGTACCGTGGAGACTGCATTGAGCTCAGATCACCTGCAAGCAGACATGGTATTAGTTACATAATGGAAGAGCGTATGTAAAATACAAATAAACAAACAACACGTAACCAGATCACTTTCAAAGCAAAAATCTCCACAAACTAGATGCAAATTTGTACAAGTATGTTCTAGGGGTCATTTGATTAAAATATACAGTGGAAATTAGGCTGAATATATGCTCCTGTTACAGCCTAGTTGATGATCCTCAAACTTGCACAAGGAATATGAACAAAAACAAATATCCCCAATTGAGGGTTTCGCTGTCTGACAAAGCAGATTGTTCTGCGCTCTTCAGCATAAACACAAGAAAGTGATAAATACTGGATGAGTAAAAATGATCAAGGAGCAGACATGAGACAAGAAAAATCGTCCAATAAAAATGGAGATACTGGAGTGTCTGCTCTATCCCATTTTTTACCCCCACACTCACTTCCTCTGCCTCATTTCCTCTTGTGGATGTTCATCCTTAGACATCTGCATCTTTCTAAAAACTCATTTTGTGGAGGGAGACACCCCGGGCAATGTTTGATCAGTGCATTATGAAATTAATTTGGTCTTTCTTCAGGACAAAATTGGATTACCCTGGGAAATCAAGAAAGAGATGACGAGAAGCGGGGAGGGGGGAGCTAATTTTGTTTCAGTGGCTTGAGTGGAATTCATTTCATGGCATTTGGCTATGCAACCCACTTAAATGTAAGCACAAGTCAGCGCTGGAGATCAGAAGGAGAAAGAAAGTGCTAGAGTCAATCACCTTTGGATGAAAGGAAGTCTGACAAGTTCCCAAAACAACTATGACATGTTTGATACCTTCAGAATGAAAGAGGCAGCAGATGATTAAGGTCATCCAAGAAAGAAGACAAGTTTTTTCTGTTACATGCATTGGTGATCGCCGTAAATAACAGAAGGCCCACAGTATAGATTCCATTTGGAAATGATGCGCTGCAACTTCCACAGATGAACAAGAATACATTACATGGTTACAGGGCCATTTTTACAGCAGTGAGCCTAACCTGAAGTCTAATAATGGAAATTCTCCAGGGGGGTACGTACGTTCAATGGTGTACGGGAAAGCTGAAGGGACAAACCAAGATTGGATTTAAAGACCATTATTCAGGCAATTTCATGGCTGTTTAAACTGCCGCAACTAAGGGAAGAAAAAGTGCTCCACTCCCAAACTATGGATCTGCTGCCAAAAATTATGGCCACTCTCGAGAATGACACTTTGATGAAAAGAAAAGTGCTCAAATTAAAGTAGATTACTCAATAGACAGCAAACGCCACTGCAGTCCCCTTAGAGGAGACAGGTGGAAGGGTTTTGGGGGGGAGCGGGGGACGGACTCCTCCTAAATAAGACAATTCAGCTCTGGTTTTGATAAGAGAAGCCATTACAAGCGATTGCTCAAGAATGTGATGGTGATCTCGCTTGTTGTTCCTGTTCACGATTGATTTGGGACTTCATTTCATTTTCAAGCCCACAACGAGCCTCTGACTGTGAAAATGATTCAATCTACAAGATCCATCTCATAAAGGAAATAAATTGGGTGTTTAAAATGGAGGAAGGAGGAGAAGGGGAGAGTGCTACCAATGCATCTTGCTGCAAAACACACTGCCTGCAGTCACACAGTGCTCACAGGGGGTCATTCATCACGATAAAGCTCCAGAAATAGACGTACAGGTGGGCAGGAATTTATGTCATTGTTAAGCATCTGTGAAAAACCACAGATCATGACAGCAAAGCCTTAAGAGCGTTCTGCTTTGATCTGGCCCGGTGTCAGGGGGAGTTTGGGGAAACACCTGAAACTTAAGTGTTGGTGTGGGACAACCTTGTAAATGAATGGATCAGACATTTCTCAGAACTGACAAAGAAATTCACATATGCAGCACCACTCGCCTCCTAAAAAGATGTGTGTCGAGAAAGATCACTTTGCACTCCCCAGAAGCCTGAGAACATAATGTAATGGAAATATTGGTGGATTCAGTATGCATAATGAATTGCGGTGTAGTTTGGGAAGTGGCTAAGTTGTTGCCAAAGCTGTGGGATGTTAGCCACAGAGCGTGACAGAGGGAAACGATTAGCATTCTGACCCTAAGCACTTAATCACATAGAGCAGACCAACTGCTAACCTCTTTGACTGCAACGCTGTCAAGGTCCACTCCAAGACTATGGATGAATTTAGTAGCCCATCTGCTCGAAACCACTCAAGCAGACACACTGCTAAATCCAAACCGTTATTTGCCGAGTCTGCCTTACCCAGGGGCTTCTTAGAGTGCTTACCAATTTACACTCTAAGTCTTTTAAGTGTCTTTCCTCTCTCTCTAGCGTCAGAATTGCCTGAGGTGGGACACATGGGATTCAAACGCGAGTGCTCTTACGCATGCAAGGCCATTACCTGGAGCTCCCTGCGCTACAGCTGAAAGAACAGGAATCAAACACATGCTACTTCACCGCGCAGCTCAGAGAGGCAAGGTCAACCCTTCGATCAAACAAAGCTCTCAAAAGTGACTTCTATTACATTAGGTCGGCCCTGAAGGGAAGAGGGGAGGAGAGAGCGACTCTGAAATCTCAATTAACACTCGGCTAATTAACTTCACACGCCATTTGATACAGAACAAACTAAAGTAGGACAATGACAAGACCAGAACCCAGGAATGAGAACGAGGTATTGTTGAAAGGTTTGGCAAACAGAAGCGATATGTATCAAGGTAGGGAACGTAGCCTTCGTTAGTGCATCCAAAAATGTGCAAGGCAAACACACGGGCACAAATGCTGACGTACATGCTGGAAAAAATGTTAAGCGTATGAACGCACGCAAAGCTTTCAGCCACAGTAAGCTGCCCAATCCTTTTTCCCATGGTTGCACTTAAAGTAGTAACCTCAGATCACTGAGGAGACCTCGTTGTTTCGTAGCTGTTTGAGTTAATCACTGATTAACTGGGAAAACAGCTGAGGCTAAAAAAAGAGCAGCACTCTGTCCCTGCATTTCCACCAGGCTCTGATACTGAACCACACAGGCCTAGCGATCAACAGACAAGGCCACAACTGGTAGTTTTGCTTTAAGATAAGACTGATGCTTGACAGGATTTCTTACAGCCATCACTCTGAGCGACCGATTATTTTTATTTATATATATATATATACATATATATATATATATATGTGTGTATATATGTATATATGTATATATGCAAAGAACTATGAGGACGTGGTCATGTAGTTCACTGTATGGAAATTTTACTGAAACCCAGCAACCCTGGTTAATGACATTTTCTTTTCTGCATGCGCCTCACACACCATGACAGCGTTGTGGGTGTATCAAACACCGTTGAACAAAGGTGTGTGTATAAAGCCACTCAAAAGGAGCTGCTGGACTGTTTGCTGGATGTTGCTGCCTATTATGGAGTTAGACTAAAAATTCACTACAGAGTAGCCCAGGCCAAGTTAAATGTGATAGCCTCTCGACTTAATTTTGTCCTGCCCCATCAAAAATCTTTGGTCACACAGCATTTAACTAATGTTTTAGCAGAGCATTCGGTCCCAAAATCCGAGATATAATCGTCTTCCTCCAAGCTTTCTGGGGTTTTTTCGAAACTACAATAAAAAGCAGTGTAACTGCAGTAAAATGCAGGAAGTCAAAGCCAGACAAAAAGTTTCTGCTACATTTTGCTACCCTCTGTGCATTTCTGTTGAGCGATTGATTCAGCAGCACTCCATTAGTACCACAAAGGCTTGGCTGAGTGGTTAAAATGCTCCAGTTAAATCAGGTGAGTAGGAGGTAATCATCCTCTTTAACAGAATTACAACAGTTAAAACACGGTAGCCTGAAATGCATGATGTCAATTTCAAGTGTGCGCCAGATCGAAGGGTATGTTTTAACAGGAACACCTCACCGCTGCAACGCTTTCCCTGACACCAAACGCAGTTATGGAGCCCTGGTGAGGTTGCAAGGCCGTGAACTTACTCCCTCAGGAGAGTCACGCCCTCACGAAAATGTTCCCAAGCTTGCACAGAATAAAAGCTCCTATTATTAATATTAAGAGACATTAATACTAACTGACATGAATCCAAAAGCAGGCATCCATGTGTGGAGGTGTCACATCATAACAGAAGGGTGCCGTGAATGTGAACGAGGTGCCTTGCGAGCATTGTTCTCGGCTAATACAGGCATATATCTGATGAAACCAGTCCTGAAGTTCTGCAATGCCAAAGAACCTGCCAGTGAAGTTCATTTGATCGGACGTGTCCGTGTCAGACAAATGCACCCCGTTCACCTCATCAGTGACTCTCTCATGGGAGGCTCTGTGAGAACAGAATAACCGGAGGGGCCAGCACTTATTTATCTGTGCTTGAAAAGTCAGGCACGGACGAGCCAGGCACTTTACATGAGTGTTACTTTCCATTTGGCTCAGCACTGTGGGGAGGAAAAAAAAATTTCAGCCATGCCTAAACAGCCTGACCGGAGGCAAAGCTCTTCCCACAGCGTTGTTCTCATTACTACTCATCCGCACGATAAGAAGTGCTACATAGCACTCTCGGAGTTGCAATCACCCCTGTAGTCGCTCATGACCATGATATGTCGCGTTTAGCACCGTCACAATACCAAAATTCTTACATACAAAGGAAGATTAATCATGGAAGAGAAGTCTGTGACAGGAAGCAAGTGAAACATTCAATAATAGCCAACTGCAATCTGAACGTCTGCTACCATTATGCAGTCCTCTTCTAAGAAAAAATTAATAAAAATACACAATAACTGACCATCTGATTCATCTTCATTGCTGAGTTTTCAGTCTGCACCGCCTTGAACTTGGCTGAAACTGATCCATGTGTTGCATTCTTCGCATCCTACTTTAATTTTTGTGTCTACTTCTACGTATAGGTTTTCAAATCATACAGAAATAAAACTACTTTTTTTAACAAACGTATACTGTATAGTACCTTCGGCAACCCTAATTCTTCTAACGTTGGTGTTGTTCTTGTGCTTCAGGCTAGCAGCGTGATGATGACTGGGTTTATAAAAGCAACTCAACTCTTCAAATCAAAACCAGAGAGCGTGCCTTACTCTGAATGTTTCGTCCCATCTACAAGTAAAGTCATGGTATACGGACGGCGGCAGATGATGAGGAGATGTTGCTTAAACGGCAAATACATCATGATATTCATGAGATGACTGCGATCATATTCGAGAGACTGAACTGCAAGTCGGTTGCATTTCCATTAACTTGCCTGGGGCCATTAAAATGCCAAGCGTTCTAATGCTAGGAAAAGAGAACTTCATTATCAGGCAGATACGCCGGGGTCCGATCGCACAAGACAAGGTTTGATTAAACCTCTTTAATTCTATCACAGTGAAAAGCTTTTCTTATTATTTTTATGCTAAAGTTCATTGTCATTTTTTTCATTTTACTATGTTTAGATCCTGTTGAATTGTTGTGTAATGAATTTGGATAGACATGTATTCTGTTTGTTTAATACCTGCTACAGAAAAAAAAGTACAACTGCTTAAAAAAAAACCCATAAACACCTCAAGCGTATAGAAAACCTTTTTAACAATATTACAAGTTTTTGTTGAATATTGTTCTTTCCAGTGTTGTGAGCTTCCTCTAAGTAGATAACGTGCATAACGATGTGCGGATAGGAAACATGGTCATCTTTCTTCTTAACGTTAATTAGAGAAAATTAAATCTCTATATTCATTTGCTGCTTCAAACCACTTTTTGGTCACATTATCCAAACCGGTGCAATAGTTGGCAGAAGGAGGGGGTAGCACAATGATTCACGCCCATTCCATGTATTTGTCTGACAATTAAACGTCAAAAAAAAAAGCAATGATCGTGATGGGTCTAAAGGCAAAGCCCCGAGTTCTGCCTGACAGATGTGGTGCTAACAGTCACAACATGTTGCCAGGAATGTGGCTGACTGATAAATCCTCAGGGCTAAACACGGTCCACGAGTTGCTGAGGCAGACATATGCACTGTATATTCCCTACAGCCCCACCGTGGGCTCCTTTCCAGAATAACAGATATGACACATGCCTCCAGGCAATTGCAACTCCAATGATTCATCAGCTGCATTTCACTCCAACCATTAAACCTCCAGAGATCCAATGAGGGGAAGAGAATAATAATACAGCAACGTACAGCAGTCATCGTGTCTTGGTGAAGGAAGAACCCAAAAGTCAGCGTTGGATGGAATAACACCTAATATGCTCAGCCTTGTGTTGAGTGGCATGGGCTGGGACTGTCAGAGCACATCATGCTCTGGACACAGAGAAACAGAATGTGTGTGTGTGTGTGTGTGTGTGTGTGTGTGTGTGTGTGTGTGTGAGAGAGAGAGAGAGAGAGAGAGAGAGAGATGCCTGAGGCTCTGCCTGTGGCAAACCAGGGCCCTTCTGTTCCAGCATTTAGCAGACAAGCGCTCCACTGATTCCAAATTAATATTTAATAACATGGCAGACAATGAGGTTTTTACCCCAGCTGGATGAGGAAGTGGGGGGAGGGGGGAGGCAGGACGGGCATGGAGATTTGCTCCAGTTGTTAAAAAAAATAAAAAATTCAGAAAAGCTTTAGCACTGTGCGTGTGGAAAAGACAATACAGATAGCTTATTGATAAAAGCCTCATTGTTAGCTGACAGGCACAATTATCTTTACCGCTCATAGTCTCTCTATCTCAGGATCTCAAAACCGTTTCTCTCCAACCTTTTGATTAAGGTGTATTTCGGAACACGAGTTAGTTTAAATGACTCAGTTTATCTCTTCCCTGATCAAACTGAATAAAATTAAATTCTAATGGGAGATGACGCACACCACGCATGTAGATCAATTAGGCGAATGCCAGGCACGCAAATAATCAGCGGATAATAATCAATGTCCTTCGGTCGCGATGGCCCAGGACTTAAGAGGACCACAGAATGCACTCTCGTTAATTGTGAGCGTAATGCATGCTGACAGTAATGATAATTAACCGACTCTGAAAGCCATGTTTATGAAAATCGCTTTGAACCGCTTTTATAAACCAAGACAGTACGGATTTAATATCACGGAGGAGTCTATAGGGGTTGGCTCGGGCGGTGTAGGGTTACTCTGCCTCAGCGTAGTGGAGAAATTAGATCAATATGATGTGTGGACTTGTGAAAGTCCGGGTTGCCCTTAGCGACCGTGTGAAACTCTCAATTAGAGAAAGGTCAGTGGATTCTATAACATTTGGAAACTCGACGCTCGAGCACTCCTTTTCTTTACAAGCAACCTCCACTTCGTAGACATCCCACTACAGAGCGAATCCGCAGAGTCTCCATGGAACTTGGAAGCTGAATAGGACTTCTTTTCAATTACGCTTGAGTTATACACGTCACATGAGATAGGACAGCTTTGAGATTTCTAAATAAATAAATAAAATAAATAAATTCAGAAGCCCGATTACAGTCAAGCTACTCAAATAGCTGACTTTCTACAGTGATGTTAACACACCCAATGCTGTTCACTGAAGTTAGGTAGTGATTGCCGGCAGTCATTATCAGCGAAGATCAAAAGTTGGCTGCCTTGTAAGAATGTAAGTATTTCAGCACAACATAACTTTAGGTGCACTTATGGTTCCATATCTTAAGGTCTTGACTCCAATTAACTCTCATCAGGCAACATCTCATACTCCACATCTCATACTCCACATCTCGCTTCACTTCATACTCCACATCTCGCAACATCTCATACTCCACATCTCGCTTCATCTCATACTCCACATCTCGCAACATCTCATACTCCACATCTCATACTCCACATCTCGCTTCATCTCATACTCCACATCTCGCTTCACTTCATACTCCACATCTCGCAACATCTCATACGCCACATCTCATACTCCACATCTCGCAACATCTCATACGCCACATCTCATACTCCACATCTCGCAACATCTCATACGCCACATCTCATACTCCACATCTCATACGCCACATCTCATACTCCACATCTCGCTTCACTTCATACTCCACATCTCGCAACATCTCATACTCCACATCTCGCTTCATCTCATACTCCACATCTCACAACATCTCATACTCCACATCTCACAACATCTCATACTCCACATCTCGCAACATCTCATACTCCACATCTCATACTCCACATCTCGCTTCATCTCATACTCCACATCTCGCAACATCTCATACTCCACATCTCATACTCCACATCTCGCTTCATCTCATACTCCACATCTCGCTTCATCTCATACTCCACATCTCGCTTCCTTCAACTACTACATCGCATCACATCTCATACTCCACATCTCGCTTCATCTCGTACTCCACATCTCATACTCCACATCTCGCTTCATCTCATACTCCACATCTCGCTCCATCTCATACTCCACATCTCGCTCCATCTCATACTCCACATCTCGCTTCATCTCGTACTCCACATCTCATACTCCACATCTCGCTTCATCTCATACTCCACATCTCACAACATCTCATACTCCACATTTCATACTCCACATCTCGCTTCATCTCATACTCCACATCTCACAACATCTCATACTCCACATCTCATACTCCACATCTCGCAACATCTCATACGCCACATCTCGCAACATCTCATACTCCACACCTCATACTCCACATCTCGCTTCACTTCATACTCCACATCTCGCAACATCTCATACTCCACATCTCACTTCATCTAATACGCCACATCTCATACTCCACATCTCGCTTCACTTCATACTCCACATCTCGCAACATCTCATACGCCACATCTCATACTCCACATCTCGCAACATCTCATACACCACATCTCATACTCCACATCTCGCTTCACTTCATACTCCACATCTCGCTCCATCTCATACTCCACATCTCGCTTCATCTCATACTCCACATCTCACAACATCTCATACTCCACATCTCGCTTCACTTCATACTCCACATCTCACACTCCACATCTCGTACTCCACATCTCGTACTCCACATCTCGTACTCCACATCTCGTACTCCACATCTCGTACTCCACATCTCATACTCCACATCTCGCTTCATCTCATACTCCACATCTCACAACATCTCATACTCCACATCTCATACTCCATATCTCTCATAATCTCATACTCCACATCTCGCCACATCTCATACTCCACATCTCGCCACATCTCATACTCCACATCTCGCTTCATCTCATATACCACATCTCATATAATCTCATACTCCACATCTCACTTCACGGATGCAATAATGGCAGACGACTGTGATTGGCGACTCTGAAAGCGTCTCCTTTCCTCTGGGAATCCTAAACGCTTCGTCTTTGGCCTAATTTACATAACATGTATGTAATTAGAGTTCTTCTGACTTTTTGAAATCTCAAAAAAAACAAAAAAAACAAAGCGTATTTAACGTGCCGTGTATAAAATTCAAATATCCGATATTCATATTCAAATACTTGCTCCGTATGCCTCTTCTTCGCTCAGTTTGATCAACATTAATGCATATCGATCTGCAATGCAGACGCAGCAGATCTAAATCAGCCTTCAGTCCTCAAACACAGTTTTAGACTTTGTGTCACTTCAAAGTGACCGGCGCTGTTCTTCCGACATCTTCTCCTCTGGGGAACAAAACCACCGTCTGTGATGACAGCCGCCCTTGCAGAGGGAAAGCATGTCAGCCTGCGCGGCATTCATCAATGCCCTCATGAATTAAATTAAAAGACGGTGCGATTGCTGTCACTGATAAGGAGTACGGACTGATCTGCACTGGTGATAAAACTGGAACTCTGGGAGTGAGTAGAGACCAAGGTGAACTTCCTTCCCCTCCACTCTCTCTCTCTCTCTCCGCTCTCTTTTATCTAACCTTCCACTTTAGTCTGCTATTCTTCTAGCAGAACTGGAGAGGCCTAATTAAGGCAAATTAATTCCAGCAAATAGCCTAATTCATTAAGTCATGCTTTGCATCAGAGAGCCCTCGTTTTTTTTTGTTTTTTTTTTGGTTGTGTATTTTTTATTATAGGCCTTGTATTAAAGTAACCCCATAAGCATGGGAGGCACTGCTTGGATAATTACGAGAGCCAGAAATGTGTATCCTATACAATCTTGGGCTGGTTTTTTATAGAATATATATAGGTTATTTGAAATTTTCATTTCTTCTACAGAGGCGCAGAATGAAAACGTATCCACCGCTCTCTGTCTTAATGGATAAAAATCCATTGTCTGGACAGAGTATCCATCATCCACTCAATATGGTTAAACCATGAAAATCAAAAGGTTAGGTTACCTTAGAAAATTTAATTCACCATGGGATCTTTTTCAGCGCTTTACTCCAATAAGCCTCTTTTTTTCTTTTTTCTTTTTTTGCTCCATCTCTCTGCACCTTGTTCATGAAAGCATCCGCTGCAACAGAGGCTTTCTCAGCACGGATGGATCTGGCGAAACGGTTCCAACGCCTCTGGTTAAACAGCTAAGCTCTACTTCAAATCATGTGTTATTGCAGCCAGAGGGGCTTTCTGGTCTTCCAGATGTAGTGGAGATGGAAGAGAAGCTTTTAACTTTCCACATCAGACACCTTTAGCGAGTTGCACGACCAAATCCAGACGACCAGCCTCGCACACGGATACACCGGCCTGTCTGGGAAAATTATATGAAATACGGGTTTATCTCGAAAAGGAAATCTGAAATGGCTGCCATGGTAAAAGTATGCTGTACAGTTGTGCGTAATGCCACCTTGAAATATTCTCCATTTTTTAAAGCAAGATAGGTGACCTTTTAAAGAACAAAACAGGCCCCAAAACCCTGCATTACTATATGGGGTGGGCACTGTGAAGATCCTTGGAAGATATCTTTACACGATACGCATTACAGTATGTGGGTTTGCTGAAGTCTTGCTAACATAGCAACACTGGAGAAGGAGTCAAAAAGGAAACTGGTTAAAAAAAAAAAAAAAAAAGTAAGCAATATGAAAAAAAAAAACATTTAAAGCTTACGATTACACCCGATACTCTGAAAAGCGTATCTTTTTATTATAGGGTTGTTACGTTGTCATGGTTTCATGGTAAGTTTCATGATATTTTATCAGAGGGATGTCTTTTTCAAAATGCATCCCTGTCAATCACCTGTCTATTTTTATTTATTTATTTATTTTTACCCAAGTTCCTTACTCCAGTAGTTCTCTTGATCCCCAAACAGTTCCTAATGCTCTAATAAAGCAGAATAAAACCATGCGTCACTTGTGCTTACATTTCAGGCTGACGGGAGCATCCAGGATCTTGGCAGCACACGCCGGGTGCTGGGCGGGTTGGTTCTGTCGTCTCGGCAGGCACGCCAGCATGATGCAGCTTTTAGGCTCTACGGCTGCGAGGAGCCTGGAGGAATCTGCGGGTAAGCAAAGTAGAGTCACTTTTGGATCTCTCATCTGCATCACATGAAGCTCAGGTCATGAGAAGAACGTATTCTAAACTGGACCTGACTAATCCATATGCTTCCTGTTTACCACGTTGATTCTTCACTCACACAGGTGCATCTAAAGAAAGTTCGAATATCGTGGAAAAGTTGATTTTTTCCCGTAATTTAATTTAAAAAGTGGAACTTTCATATATTCTAGATTTATTGCACATAAAGGGAAATATTTCAAGCCGTTTTTTGTTTTAATCTCGATGCTTACGGCTCACGGAAATCAAATCTCCAGTACCTCAAAATATTCTAATAAAGAATTTATAATACAGAAATGTCGACCTGATGAACAGTGTGTTAATTTATGCGCTCGATACTCGGTCGGGGTTTTAATCCTTTTGCAGGAATTACTGGGTCAGTGTGGCGTGGCATGGAGGCGATCAGCCTGTGGCACTGATGAGGTGTTCTGGAAACCCAGGTTACTTCGATAGTGCTTCAGCTCATCTGTATTGTCGGGTCTGGTGTCTCTGGTAGATTCTCTATGGGGTTCGGGTCAGGCGAGTCGGCTGGACAATCAAGCACAGTAACACCATGGTCACAAACCAGTTACTAGAAGTTTTGGCACTGTGGGCAGGTGCAGAGTCCTGCTGGAGAAGGAAATCAGCATCTCCATGAAGTTCTCTAAAATCTCCTGGTAGACGCTGCATCGACTCTCAACTTGAGAAAACACAGTGGACCAACACCAGCAGATGACATGGCACCTCAGATCATCACTGACTGTGGAAACTTCACACGGGACTTCAAGCAGCTGGAGGAAGAGGTGTTCCTCTCCACTCTTCCTCCAGACTCTGGGACCTTGATTTCCAAATGAAATGCAACGTTTACTTTCATCTTCCCCATGATTGTGTTTGTGTACTGAACCAGACTGAGAGATTAAAGCCTCAGGAACACCTACACAGGTGTTTTAAGTAAATTTGCCGATTAGAGATATTCTCAGGTCGACATTTCTGCATTATAAATTTTTTATTCGAAAATTTTGAGATACTGCATTTTTGATTTCCATAAAAAAAGGCTTAAAATATTCACTTTATGTGTAACGAATTTAGAATATATGAAAGTTAAATTTTTTACAATTAAATTACGGACAAAAATGAACTTTTCCACGATATTAAAATTTTTTGAGACGTACCTCTACAGTATATATGAAGTAGAGATGAGGGAAAACATCCAGTGGTGCTTGGCTTTGTACGTGTCAAACGTACTGTATGAAATGTCTACCCTTTTGGTGCACAGAAACAAAGAAGATGGTAATGACTCAGCAAGCGTTTGTCTTTTTGGTGGGATTTGGTGGGCCTGAGGTGCATGCTGAGCGCTCGACGGCTCTAATCAATCTCCCAGCAGGCCATAAATCTCACCTCCCTCTGTTTCTCGGCTGCTAAGCTATATAAAGACGTACATCCACAGGCAACCCTGACAGGGATAACAACACAATGCCACTATAGGATTAACATCCCAGGCGAAGCAGGCCAGGCTAGCTTTATCTTTCCAAGGCTCTACAAATGAAAAGCATCTATCTAGATGTGCTTTCTAATCCAATTTTCGTCCCCCCCTCTTTCTTTTTTGGGGTAATCCTTTAATTTTGTCATTTGACAGGTGGTCCCAGTGACTCAAATGTAAATGATCCTGAGCAAGGGGATTTTAAAAAAAGTGCAGGAACTTCTAACCTAAAAGACATGAGTTTTAACTTGGCTTGAGTGAACAGAAGTGTAATTCAGGGCGAAGGTTTGTTTTAAAAGTGCAGAAGCACAACAACTTGGTAAGTGAACGGATCAATAAGCGTTTAAACCTTTTTTTTTTCTGCCAAAAGCGCATACTACTAGGAACAATTCTGTAGAAAGAGAAGAAAAAAAATAAAGAAAGAAGGCTGCTTTTTTTATTTATATATTTATATATATATATTTATATATATATATATATATATATATAGAGAGAGAGAGAGAGAGAGAGAGAGTTTGTGTTCTTACACTCTGACATTTACCTTTGCCCCAATCATTCAATATTCAATTACTTTTTATATTAACAAATTAATCTGCCGTCCTCATGAGATCCCATGGCAGTAGCTGGCCTAGTTCTTAGTCTTTAGGCTAATGACTGTTGACTCTTCATATCCTTCATTTTATTTGATTCTCTCCCTCTCACACACACACACACACACACACACTCTCTCTCTCCCTTCCTTTTTTTCTCCCGAAATCCCTCTTTGATTTATTTCCCGTCCAACTTATTACTCTCGGTTTTTCCTGCTGGTTCCACACGACGGCTGCCCGAGCAAACTGGAGGGGAGAGCTTGAAAGCCATCTGTATATACTTGATTGCCTACACCTCAGAAGGATAAAAGAAACAGCCTGGCTTTCATTCTTGTCAGGAGCCTGGAGAAATCATACACCCTCCACCCCACCACCCCCAACACAGCACACACACTTTTTTCTTTACACAGTATGCACGGAGAGCCTCTCTTCAAACCAAACAGCCGGTCTGTGATCACAGACAGCTAAACGGCTAAAAAGCCTTTCTCCCCACTATTTTGTGAAAGGGCCAATTTCACAACAAGGCTTCCATTACTGCACATTTGTCAAAGGAAGATACAGGTTTTGGATGAGGGGCAGAAGTGTGTGGGTAAAGGGTGGGGTGGGGGGGGTGTAAAGACAAATATGGGATCTCCTGGGAAATGCCTGCGCAGCTTTATCAACAGGAAATGAGAGACAATTGTGAAACTGCCATCCATTACGCTCACATGTGGCTGAGGGATAAAAATGCATTAAGATGCCTGTTTTCCCCACTTTTTTTTCTTTTTGTAAAGACAGGACAGCAAAGTGCTTTGTTCATGGAGAGTGAACGAGTGCGCAAAACAAAGCATGTGCCGACCCTACGGCGTATCCCGTTATATTCGTCCCATCACACAGACTTCGGTCACATCCGTATTCCTTGTGCTTTTAGCAAAGTGACTTTTTTTTTAAGACCGTGCACAAAGGCTTGAGAAATCACAAACAGCCCGGAGGAAAAGTGCTCCCTATCGGCAACCTAATGTCTCTTTGAATGACAGCCGGTCTGTCTCCTTAATTCCATTACGCCAAATGGCCTTGAAAGCTTCTTTCTCCAGAGGATGCCGTTCCGCTCTTTTTGCGCCCACGTCGTGGAAAGGCAACTCAATCCACAAGCCTGACATACTTTGATACCGAGATAGAAGGCTTTGCAGTTATCATACTGCGAATTCTTCATTCTCTTCCATCCGGGAACGGAGCCTCAGCCAGCATTCTGCAAATCTGCTTATAGGAGTTTTATCATCTAGTCCATCTTCGGTGCTATTTTTCTCCACACAGAACCTAATGACCCACGAAAGCTGAGTATCCCTCCTCTGAAGCACTGATGTCTGAGTGTCGAGTAAGGCTGATGAAACTTTCGTCCAGAAAGGACAGCAAATCCTTGCCACTATTTCTGCATCAGTCCCTCCGATAAGGCCGCTTATCACCCAAGCGCTGCCTAGCTAGGGCCTGCTGGGGAGATAAGTGTCCTGCACGCCACTGCCGATCTTTTGTGTTCGAAGGATTTCTGATAAGATCACCTCGGCAGACAAATTGTCCTCTCCGTTCTGGTATTTTAGCCTTTTCATCTCTCTCTCAAGCCTGGAGGTGAACTAGATGGAAGGTTGTCTAATTGTACGTGCGCCAGTGCGTAGCTGGGAAAAGAGGAGTGCATACATAGATAAGGTCACGTAGCAGAACGAGGGGGGGGGGGGGGTAGATTTATCCCCTCATGTTCACGAAGGACAGAATGTCGAGATCCTTTTAAATCAAATCTTATCTGTGTAGAATCCCTTTCAGGGCCATAGAGTAAAACCAATGGATTAGGCATGGAAAGTTAATTGTGTGACTGGCAAAAACAAAGCAGAATATATTCGTTCAGCAAAGAAGCAGAAGCAAAGGCTTGTTACGTTCGGTTTAGATTGAAACAACCGACAGAGTGACAGAAAAGCCAGATTTGCATAATAATAGCAATCCCTCTCTCAAAAAGCCATGAAGCGCAACCTGCTCTCATATAGGAACCACTTTAAATCCCTCACTTTGTTTACATCTTTATCCAAACTCTAGCACTTAAAGCTTATGAGGTGAATCTAATGAGTAAAACCAGAATCAAGTAGCCTTAACAACCTTCCACTCCTATTCGAGCATGCATATGTATGCGCGCACACACACAAAGAGGCACTTCCCACTCCCAGCTCAAAATCCTAAGTTAATAATTAGATAATAATAGAAGAAAAAAAAAAAGGTTTAAGCCTGGCCCTCTTTCACTTGCTGGTTAGATAGGATTAGCATGAGAGTGCTATGGTAATTTCTTCTCCTTCCCCTCGGTGTCATCCTGCCTACACGGCGGGGGAACGAGCCACGTCGCACCGAAATAACACACTGAAAAAATATAGAGCAGGCTTGACCGACGATGAAAACCTATCACAGCTGTATATTACATTTCTTTTAGAGTCCTACTAAAGTGACATGCTGCCATTAGGTCCACTTTCCAACATTGAATCCTGTCCAGCTAATGTATCTCTCTTGTCATTAATTGAGGGAATCAAGTAACCTGAACAAAATTGTCTTCACGAGGAAGGACGGCTAATATATTTGCAGGCTGATCAAATAATATAGCTGCAGCCATGCAAAATCAGGTTTCCATTGACTTTATGTGCGGCCTGCAGGTTTGATCTATGAGAGCTGGAGTCCAGAAGCAATCCCCCCCAACCTCAAACCGATGGCCTGGCCTGTGGACTTTTCCAAATCACTAACTCTATTATGAGTGACAGCAGTGGAGGAGAGGGGTGGCCGTTCTGCCACTTCCTCCAGCAGGAGCCCTCGGTGTGACGCTGGCAATCCGGCAGGAGCAAAAACTAAGCGCCACATCAAAAGGCCAGATTTAGCCTCGCTGAACGAGAAGCGAAGAGGCCACGGCTGGCTGGCGACGTCGCACCAAACGGCCTCCCCTCTCCGTGGAAATGGGATCTTCTCTGAGCAGTGAAAAGATAGCAGAGCTGTTTCCCGGAGGATGGAGGCCGTTTGACAGACAACGGCGGCGGCTTCATCCGTAAAGCTCCTCATGCATTTTTAATGGAATCTATTACTTCAGGATTAGGAGATAAGAGACCGGGGCCCTGGTTAAATTTCTGATAGTTAGCATAATTGGGATCAGAGGCGCAAAGGAGACAAAGATTTTTTTTTTCCCCCTTGCTTTTGAAAAGGGTAACCTCTTAACCAGATGCGCAAAGAACATGTAGCCTTAGATAAACAGCAGCTCGCTGACTCACATTAGCATCAGACACTGTAATAAAATAGTTTGTTTTTTTTAAAGCAGAGAGGAGGTTTCAACAGAACCTTTAGGAGCATTTCTTCTCACCTGGCTGCGAGGTGTAAATGTAAATACGCTCTGTCAAATGTAAATTTACCAGGCCAACTGAATTAGCTCCTGCTTCAAAGAACATTATTCCGCTGGCAACTATTTATGGCTAGATATTTCACTGGCTGTCATCTACTGTGACAGCTTGTTACAGAAGTTTGCTCTTGTGAGAAGCCTGTGTGTACAGCAGGCATTACGGGTACACAGAGCAGAACCAGGCCTGCGTGCTTTGCTCCGAGCACAGCTCCGCCCTGCACGCGGGGCAGTTCATTACTCCGTTTAAGGGTCACTGCTTCCTTCGAGTCATTAAAAATGGTAATAAAACAAAGAACTCGGAACAAAGATTGGCCAAATGTTTCCGGCAGGCTTTTCACACGAGAAGAACACTTTAAACCACCACCCCATCCCCCACCGAGTGCTTAATGAACGACTTGGCATAGAACGACAAGAGTTCCAGTAGAAAATGGACTTTACTTGGTACGTGCTAATCTAAAGTGACCTCCACCTGCTGCCCGCTCGATGAGAACAGGTCAGACTGCTAAGAAAGCAGAGCAATCGTTTCCAAAGCCTTATGTAATGTGAAATTGCCTTAAATGGATTGTATTTTTTTTTGTTTGTTTGTTTTTTGTTTAGGTGGCACAAAACACAGAACACAGGCCAGAATGTTTCTATAATCTTGAGTAAACGCTTTCAGCAACCTCCCCCACCTGCTCGAACCACATTACCCCGTCGCCCCCTTTCACCCCGGCTCCTCATCCCATAAAAATAAAGAGACCAATTAGGCAGATTTCAAAGGATGGCAGCCGGCCTATAATTACACACGACGTCCTTAGGAGATAAAAAGGTGATTACGGTGGATGCAGAGGGAAAAATTGCTTAGCAACCGAGAAACTGACATCATCCCCACAAGTGGAGCTTAGCGACCAGGCGTCCACTCTGAGGTCTCTCAACCTTCCTGGATCACCCTTATCTCTGGCTTTGTTTATTAAACAGGCTAAATGTATCGACAAAAGCAGCTTTGTGCCAGCCTTGTGATGACTGAGGAATGCCTTGTGTAATCCCTTGTGTATTGCAGTAAGTGGACCTTCCACCTCCTTCTATTCTTAAAGGAATGTTTAAAAATAAATAAAGAAAGAAAGAAAGAAAGAAAGTGTCCACCTGACGAACCACCAGAACAGCTTCAACACACCTTGGTATAGACGCTACGTGTCTCTGGAACTGTACTGGAAGAATGAACACTGTGTTCCAAAAGATATTCCCTCATTTGGTGTTTTGACTATGGTTCTGGAAAGTGATGTTTAACACGTCACCCCAAAATCTCTGGATCTAGTGATTGGGAAGGCCATGGCGTACGATCTAAATCCTTTTCAACTTCATCAAATCAATTATTGAGCCCTCATACCCTATGGACAGGAGTTGGGCAGGGGGGGTGTTGGTAGAGTCATCCTGGAAAAGACCATTTATCCTAAAGATAAAAAGGTGATCAGTATAATCAGAAGAACTTTGTATCGATTTGCATCGAGCTTTCTCTCTAAGTGGAACCAAACCATGTAGGCAAAAATTTGTCACCTGTCTGTACTTGGATGTCAAAAGTGACTAGTTTCTAGAAATAAGGTGGATGTGGGTAACCACAACAGCGCACATACGCACCCATAAAAGGGCGTA
Source organism: Ameiurus melas (assembly GCA_012411365.1). Taxonomy (NCBI): domain Eukaryota; kingdom Metazoa; phylum Chordata; class Actinopteri; order Siluriformes; family Ictaluridae; genus Ameiurus; species Ameiurus melas. The sequence continues at coordinate 20,662,425 of CM022763.1, read as the reverse complement.
AGAAACAGTCGTGTGTCCCAAAGGCATCTCGGCTGGGATAATGAGGAAGTGCAGTGGTGTTTTGAGTGCAGGCCCTAAGGCCATTAGCCAGCAAATGCGGACCGAAAAAGTGCTGCAGCAAGGAAAGAGAGCAGTCAGGAAAAAGAGATGACAAATCTCATGTCTTCATGGAGAGATCGCGGAAATGCTGATAGGACATAACGTTACGAGACAGTCCACATCTTCAGCTCCACCATAGTTTGTTTCCTTGGCATATACGAAACGGGAGCAGTTGGCGCTCTGCCGTACCGCCACGCCACAAAAGTGAGCACTAACCGTTGAATTATGCTGTTAAATATGCAGCCTCGACCTTTGTCTTTAAAACAGTGTGTCTGTTGGGTACCTCAACGACAGCGCTCCTGTACAGTACCTGCAATCGAAAAGTAATTACTCTAGCTTTAAAGGTCAGCACATTCCTTTCAACGCCAATCCGAGTGGCATCTGAAATGAAGATTTCCCTTCTACTGCTTTTCACCACAGCGCTTGTCAAACACGCAAAGCTGGTCCTGCGGAACCACCATGACATACGAATAAAGCCGGTCTCCTCGAGGCTTGGCAGATGGCTCATTTGGTCTTTCTCGATGCTGTAATTACGTCGCCCCCATCTGAAAGGCCACGACGTTTAGACCGCGGCCTGGACGTCCCGAAATGTCAGACGACTTTGTAAAGACCAGGGCTGAAGGGATGGGTCCACGGGTCCGCTTTGTTGCGCTGAGGGCAAACCAGAAGAATCCTTTCTTCTTTTCTCATTTCAGAAGTCACTCGAGACCTAAAATCAGGCTGTAAATGAATCTTACCATCCCGGTTCTTGAGGGATGACTCGCTCATCTGTCAGCCCGACATCCGCACTTCACCTGGAGCCTGGCTGGTTATTAGCACCTTCCTCCGAGCAGGTAAACTTCTTTCTCTCTCTCTCTCTGTCTCTCTCTCCACAGTCTGCTTTTTCTCTCCCAGTCGCCTTGGTCGTGTTGGCAAAGGCTTTAAAAAAGGGGCCAATAATAGTGCACTTCAAAGCCTTTTCCTGTAACCGCGGGGACTCTGGCACACAAGGCCCCCTTTTATTACAGCCACATCCATGGGGGCGGTCAGCTGACATGAAAGGCACAGACGCATTTCCGACAATATGGGCTCAGACAGATACCATTCAAGGCAATTCACCATTTAAACACACACACACACACACCCAAAAAGGTTTCATTTCCTTGCAATAACAGGGATGTAGACTAATCCGGGTACTCTAATTAACAGCCGTCCTATTAAGCGCACACATAGCCACTTCCCTGTTTACATGATAAATGAACAGATTTATGGGATATATATTTACCATAAATGGAAGCGATGCGTTTCCTAGATCCAGGCAAGCCTTATTCCCTGAGAGATCATGCCTGTGGTCTCGCTCGGATCCGGAATATAACGGATTTTTGTATTCGGTCCTTCGCTTTTTTTCCCCCTCTCTCTCTCTCTCTCTCTCTCTCTCTCTCTCTCGTCGATGCTTTCAGTACCGTGAATCCGTGCAACCGGGAAGAAGAAAAAAAGGGTTATCCAGCCGCTTGTTAAATCGTCCTAAGGAGGAATTCGGGAACACCGATGAGTAGTTCTAAACGCGTTAATTGTCCTGAAGGGATTTAATCGGCGGTGACGGATTTCATCCCCGGTTCCGGTGGCGGTGAAGCGGCTCCCGGACGTGCCGCATATTGGACTCCGTTCCCCGATCAGACTGAAGGGGAGGGGGAGGCTATAAGCACCTGCTGCTAAGCTTTCTAGCTTTAAACACGGCGGTTTTTACACATCACATCACATCGGCCCAGTGAGCCATAATAACAAGCAGGAACTTCAAAAAAAAAAAAAAAAAGAACAAGAACGAAGTAGACTGGAGAATTAAAACCTCGCTAATCTAACCCAGCGGAATAGCTAACAACAGCAAAAATACACACACACACATATATATATATATATATGATATATATTTATATTTATATATATTATTCTGTCCTGTAAGGCTGTTCTGATCGCACCGCGTAGTCCATTAAAAACCTCCTGATTGGGGAGAAAAAGGGCAAAGTTTACTTCGACTAAAAAGACAATCAGACCGTAATAAATAAAACAGAAAATCCGGTGAAGTCGCGGCCTTTTAATTCAGGTCTGAGAGCGCGTGCGTGTGTGTGCGTGTCCGAGCCGAGACCGCTCCACTCTCCACGCCTGACAATCAATACCGTCTGTGTACACACAACAACGGCTCATTCTGACCATTCCACTAAATCGGAATGCTCAGCCAATCACACCAGAGAGAACGTTTGAATAAATCATCGCCTCAGCCAATCGGTGTGGATAGTGGGTGGGCTCGGGCTGTGACGCAATCAGCGTCCGGGGGACGGTATTTTTTTTTCTCCCCCCCCACGCTGAAAAACCCGTCATTCGGTGTGTATTATTTAAAGGGAAAGCAGATTTTGTTGTTGTGGTTGTTGTTTCAACATCAAAGTGGGACTCGGCTGATTATAGCGCATACAATGGCCTTTATAAAGGTTGCTAACATACAGAGTTTGACATTTGCAGTATAAACGAGTGTTTAAAGTTCCTTTACATTATAATTAGTTTAACTTTAGCCCTCGTGCTCTGTTCAGAAGATCCTACACCAATGTCTTTAGATTAGAATTTACCGACATAAAGTTGCAACGTTTTATTTTAAAATATCCAATATTCTTCCCCCACCACAATAGCAGGTATGTGTGTCTGTGTGTGTGTGTGTGTGTGGAGAGAGAGAGAGAGAGAGAGAGAGAAAGACAGTGAAGAAATGGTACATATGGTAGCAAAAAAATGAACAATAAAAATAAATTAACAATTATCATATAAAGTAGGGGAAAATCTATATTATCTTTAAAATCCAACCATTTTCCATACCAGCTATCGTACACAGGGTCGCTGGGGAGCCAGGAGCCTATCCCAGGGAATGCCAGGCTCAAGGCGGGGACACCCCGGACAGAGAAATCGTCAACCCATCGATCGCAGAGCACAACGATATACTATGGACAATTTGGAAATGTCAATCAAACAAATCTTTGGACTGAGGAAGGAAACTGGAGTACCCAGAGGAAACCCCTGAAAGAACATGGAAAGTTTGCATACACACAGGGTGGAGGTGGGATTGGGGGTAACCTTGGAGGTGCGAGGCAAGCACGCTAACCACTAAGCCACCATGTAGCAGTAACGTAAATAGATTTCTTTGACCCAAGCAGAGCGTCTGTGATGCATACCACATTGACATTAGGCCACCGTGGGTAACAAAGTAGAATTAAATATATTTTAGGAAATATTCCTAATTCACATGTGTGTTTTTGTCCAATGTAAGATTTTACTGCAAACTACAAACACTACAAATGTCACCACTTTTTATTTTTTTGTTGTTGAATCTAATGGCTACTTTTACTCTGAATAGTATGCATCAACAACAAAAACTAAGTTTTACAATTTGTTATTGTTGGCATGGAAGGATTTCTATAGAGTTTTATCCAATGCACTCTTAGTAGAGATGAGAACAGATTCATTTCTTAGTCTGCCAATTTCTCTAGCCTTTTCTGAAATCACTGTAATTTTATTTTTGTGTATGTACTGTAGATACAACCATAAGAAATTCAGCTTTGCGTCCCCTGAATCTTTCAGGAACTCGTCTCACTTCCTGTATAGATGAAGTTTGGCTATATTTCATGAGACAACCTTTGGCTAGTTATCCTGTATGACGCTTCATTATAACCTGACAAATTACACTGGGGACTAAGCTAAGTAGTTAATTCCCAGTAATTGAAATGTTTTTATTTAAAAGATAAAATAGATGTGTATATATTTTTGGCTTAAATACCCTCTGGGTAATTCTGTCAGGTTAGTTTATGGGTTTAGCTCACAGACTTTAGCCCTTTCCTACCAAACTAAACATCACTAGCCTTCACTGCGTAGACTGTAAAGATTTCCCACATTATTTCAGCCCTCTCTAAACTATAGAGTTATTCCATTGATATTTTGGTGACTGTAATATGCCTGGATATTAACTTAATATCTGCAGTATGGAAAATATCGACCACAGGACTCCATCCTGATAGAGATAAGAATAGAGAGATGAATCTTCAAAATGGGTTTTGCTTTCATAGGTATAATGTAATGGATATTGTGTCTGTATTTATTCTTCATACTTTTATTACTATACCAATACATTATAGTTTGCCACAAAGAACATAGCAGACGGGATATTTTCACAGAACCTTTTGACCAAAGTTGAGGTCATAAGTTTACATACACCTTGCAGAATCTGCAAAATGTTAATCATTTAAAAAAAAGAGGGATTATGAAAATTGCATTTGCTGAATAAGTGATTTCACATAACAGATGTTTACATATAGTCCACAATAAAAACTGAATTTACACACATGAACCAGTTCAAACGTTTACACACACTCAACAGCTGTGTTTATGTTTCGTGATCGTTGTTCACGAGTCACTTGTTTGTCTTGAGCAGTTAAACCGCCCACAGTTCTTCATGACATTCCTGCACATTCTTTACTTTTCCAGCATCTTCTGCACATTTGAGCCCTTTCCAACAGCGGCCATATGACATCAAGCTCCATCTTTTCGCACCGAGGACTTATTCTCAAAAAGGCAACACAATACATTAAGACAGGATGATCGCTTGTTATGGTTAATTGTTACCATTTTGTCTTCCGGGAAACATGTAAAGACCCTATGCAGCTTGTGAAGGGCTTCTGAGGTCATCGTGTTCAAAAGTTTACACCCCCCCACCCCCCACAATGGCTCTTAATGTATCTTAATGTTAATAAATCTATATATCTCAATCTTGGCTAGTAGACGACTACCCGAGCCATTTCCCAGAAAGCTACTTTTACTTATATAAGTATAATTGTGCATTAAGGCTATGTGCCTACCTCGAGAGGTTATGCTGCATCCTGCAGTGCTTCATTTAATTACAACAGCGTAGTCAATGACTTGGAAAAATGTAAATCAATACGTTTTAGACCTACTGGCTTTGTCCTTTGTTAGATGTGATCAGTGCATAAGCTCAAATGAAAATCGTATATTTTCTAGTGTTTACACCTAAACATTCTTCATTTAAAGCAACATAATTTATGGTTTGTGTTTAAAGTTCACAAGCTTCACGCCTTAGTGGTGTGTTCCTGTTAAATGTAACGGTTAACCTCTTGAGAGCTAACAGAACCAAAGGCAACACAGCAGGGACGTACTGGCTCCTGTTGCAGATGACTGGTTTCATTCTGTCATGCTGTTCCCAGAACTCAAACCCAACTGTCAAAAATAAACCAAACACAAGTCATGTTTATTTTATTTATTTATTTTTCTTTTTTGTTAAGAATTTGATGATCATCCTTGTAAATGCACTACAGATGCAAGAAAAATAGCTTGGTTTCATCTGAATATGTACATGTACATGTCATCTTAGAACACCTGTTTGATTTGTAAAGGTCTTTTATCTATGGTTTTACACTTTATATATATATATGTATGTGTGTGTGTGTGTGTGTGTGTGTGTGTGTGTGTGTGTGTGTGTGCGTGTGTGTGTGTGTGTGACAATAACACACAAGACAATAACAGAGATTTGTATTATAGGTCTGTCTGATTCTCAAATGAATCGTCTTGTCCAAACTCATTTGTTAAAGGAACAGCTGTGTGTAGTGAGTGGTAGTGGCTTCATCATGCACATATGAGCAGATAAGCAGATCGACTCCACTGAGAAATATTCAAACACGCAGCTTTAATTAAATGTGAAGCGGGGAATACAGTCTCTGTGCGTGAAATCATTGTGTAGACACAGAGGAAAGAGAATCCCTCTTATTAGCAATACTGAATTTCTTATCCAAGACTAATTATGAGCGAGCGATGCGGTCTTTATATTCATATGAAAAATCTTTCAATTTATTCTATCCATCTGAAAGTAACACAATGTGGATTGCATGTGAGGAAAGTCATTTAATCCCCCCCTTACATTTCCCTCCTTCACTTCGTTTGATGTTACATTAGAAAATAATGACTTTCTCCACGAAGAATGCCTTTGATATTGCAATTAATGAGAACCAGCAGGGGAAGGAGTCGGCATTTGAACTTCAGACCCAAGAGCAGCTATTCATCTGCATTACGTGGCCTATGTTTTAATTCAGATGGAATTAACATTTTCAAACACACTCACACACACACCTGGCACTTTGATGCAAATAGATTCCAGTGAACTGAAATAACACCATCATGACCGCCGACAGAAATTTGCCCTTTGATTTAAAAGGCATGAGAATGCTGTGTATTAAGGCCAAGGCCTAAAATAAAATTGGGGATACATTTAAAACTGAGATAATTTTTTTTGCCAGCTCCTCGATAGTCTTTTCGGTTTTCTTACACGCTTTAGCTTGGAAGAGCTCATGATGGATCGTGACAGGTGGGATATGAATATTTCTCCTATATTCTCCTTCGACATACCTACTACTATGAAGTACAATGCTGCATCTCAATCCGCCTACTTCTACCTTACACTAAAAGTATTTAGTCTGTTTTTCAAAGTAAAAGTGCATACTTTTGAGTGTGTACCATACTAACACGTCAGGTAACGGACAAGAATGCTGTTGCCTAGTTACGCACACTGTCACGGTAAATACACTCCTTGTTCTATTTCAGCCTTTCTTCATTCATTATTCCTTATATAATGTCATTTACCATTCCCTTGATTCGTTTTTCCCCCCACAGTTCATTTTCACCTCTCTAAAATGCATCACAAAACTCCAACATTGGTTGAAAAAGTGTTCCCCGGATCCACACTTCGAAAATCTCTAGGAAAGAGTAGACCATCCGGGTAGACCTTTGGGATCCTCATTTCAATGTACTACAATTTGGGCCATACTACGTTTAATCGCTGATACTATTTATTATCTACAGATAGTAGGCAAATTGGGATGCAACACAAGACTTGGATGAGTATATTGTAAAAAAAAAAAAAAAAAAAAAAACCCAAACACCCCAGAAGACACCCTGGAGGTTGGATGCAGCACATCAGAATCTTGTTTCAGTTTAAAAAAATCTCAGTGAGATGTTATTTCTGATCCATTATGACCCTTGAGACTAAATGACTCTAAAAAGCCTGACAGTTGTCTTGACATCATCAAAGCTTTCCACGCTGGCTACTTCAATGTGCTCAGCAAATATTAGTGACCAGTGACTGTAACTGTACTGTGAAATAAGTAAATAAATGGGATCAGAGAAACAGTTTGTTGACTTTTCTTTTATCTTTCGAGCAGTGATATTGTGAATCTGACTGTGCTGTAAAACCTGTGATAAAATCTACAAGTGTATTCAATTAAGCAGTACTCCCACTACGCCCTCATTTCAAAAGGATTTTATAGTGGGCCAGGTGTGATTACGGGTGTGTGTCAGTTCTGGGCGGAGATTGAGGTGAGGGGCTTCGTGACACGCTTGTGCCCAGGGGCCTCACAGAACTGTGTGCAGTCACTGTGTGTTTGTGATTCTGAATTTTCCGTCTGCATGACCATCTGTGTTGAAAAAATCAGTTTAGCTCAATTCAATTCCCTTCTGCGGTTGCTATATGTCAAAATACGCAACATTTCATGTGGCGCATCAGGTTTGGTCAAGAAAAAATAAGATCATTTCAATCTTCTGTCTCACAAATACCAACACAAATCAAGATTAGGATTAGCGAACGATATATTACGTGAAACAGTCTATTCGAATGGTTATCTAGCTTTTTGCAGCCAGAGAGCCTTTCCAGTTCAAACACCCAGCTATACAGATATAAATATTATCCACATTAGGCAATTTGTTCCATCATATGCCACATGGCCAAAAGTATGTGTACACCTCATCCTCACAGCCATATGTAGGTCTTTCCCCAAACGGTTGCCAAAAAGCTGGACGCACACATCTTTGAATACTAACATTTGCGTTTATGGCATTTGGCAGATGCCCTTATCCATTGCGACTTACTTACTGGTTCAGACTAAGTGTATCGTCAGTTTAAAACCCTGTCCACGAGGTAGAATAGTACGAAAGACATAAGACAAAGTGCTAATTTAAGTACTTCATGAAGAAGTAGGTCTTTGAAGGGCTGAACTCAAAACATGTTTCAGCATGACAATGCACAAAACGAGCACCGTAAAGCCGTAAAGAACTCGAGTGGCCTGCACAGAGCCCTGACCTCAACCCCAGTGAACACCTTTGAGATGAATTGGAATGATGACTGCACACCAGGTCTGCTCGGTCTGCTTGTGCTAGCTGAATGAGCACAACCCCCCATAGCCATATTCCAAAATCTAGTGGCTATCCTTCCCAGAAGAATGGAGGTTATTACAGCAGCAAAGGGGTAACAAATCAATATTAACGTCCATGGCTTTGCAAAGGGATGTTTCCATATATGTTTGACCACACAGTGTATTTATTTATTTAATTCATTGGAGCATAACAGCTTTTTATAGATTAAATTTTCATCGTGCATCGTGCAATGTGGTGTGTATAAAATGTAGATTTGAAACAATTAGCAACATATCAATGCCATTTCTTTTTCTGCAGTTAGACATCTTTAGCGGTCCATGCGTTGGTGATTTTTTTTTCTTTCTTCTTACTCTTTTGTGGGGTTTTTTGCACTAAAACAAATCACTCAGCCAAAACTGTAAGGCGTATAGACATATATATATATATATATATATATATATATATATATATATATATATATATATATATATATATATATATATATATTCAGTATTTCAGTTGCTGTTCGGAAAAAGGAAATTACCAAATTACTAAGGGGTGCCCCTTGGTTTCATCTAGACCATATGCATTCATTTCTGCCATGATAGATTTTTTTTTCTGCTAACTTGCATAAATGTATTGCATAATTGATCTCCACCACTGGTGAAACACTGACTTTGCTTTTCAGAAAGACCAACTCTTTTCCATTTTCCTTGTTTTGTTCTTTTGTTTTTTCTGCTGAACACACCTGTGCACTGTGTGAAATTCCCCAGCCAAATGAGTGCAAAAGATTGATGACTGTCATGAAATCAGTATTTTCTGTTTTTGCTGCTATGACAGAGCACGGAATAAACGCCATCCTGAAGCACGCGCTCGGCAATAGGCCTACGCACGTGTGCATGTCGGTGGATTTTTGGGGGCTCGCGAGGCTCTCCAGCACAATTATATCGTATAAACAGGCACTTCTGAAGGCTTATAAATCTTCATCATCCGGACAGCCGGTGAAATATGTGACTGTCCCCGGTGCGTAAATTAACGCGTTCCAGAAGCCTGGCCAATAAAGGAAGGCGCGCGGCGGGCGGGTGGCCGGCAGTCGATGAGCTCGCGGCTCCTCATAAATCACGTGACGGAGCGGATGAAGCGCGCGAGCGGCGGTCAGTGGCGGCCACCTGGCGCCTTCAATCACCGGGCGGACAGGTCAACCGGCAAAACACACCAAACTCAGACACAGAGAGCTTCTCACTCCCTGCTAGTTCACCACATTAAAGGTGTTAGATTATATATATATATATATATACACACATACATATATATATATATATATATATATATATATATATATATATATATATATATATATATACATATATATAGTTATATCCATCCATCCATCCATCTTCTACCGCTTATTTCTTCTTCAGGGTCGGGCACAAGGTGGGGTACACCCTGGACAGGGTGCCAGTCCATCACAGGGCACAATCACATACACACTCACACACCCATTCATACACTACGAACACTTGAGACACGCCAATCAGCCATGCAAACTCCACACACACAGGGCCACGGTGGGAATCGAACCCCCAACCCTGGAGGTGTGAGGCTAACATGCTAATTATCCATCAATCCATCCATCTTCTACCGCTTAATCACTGGGAACCTGGAGTCTATCCCAGGAATCATCGGGCACAAGGCGGGGTACGCCCTGGACAGGGTGCCAGTCCATCGCAGGGCACAATCACATACACACTCCCATTCGTACTCTTTTTTTTTTTTTTTTTTTTTTTTTTACTGTTGTCTGAAAAAAATATCTTGTACAGAAGGCAATATTATCCACTATACAAGTGTGATAAAGAGGCAAACTAACAATGGTAGACTGGGTTTAATATGTGTATGATCTACATAAAACTCCATGCTAGTTTTATACTACTTATATTAATGACTCTTGTCAGTTTTTAAATCACCTTAAATGAAAATTCTAAATGGTTTCAGAGAACTTTCTGGACAACTGGTCTTTACCGCCACCTGCTGTCGCAGTGCTACTGAAATTTTAGGAAAAGTCCAAGACTGAACCACAAAGAGGAGTTTCCTGTCTCCAGATTAAGGACCTTTCCAACAATCTATTTTATACACTCTTCAAAATAAAGGTTCCAGTTAGAACCAAAAAAGGTTTCTAATCAAGGTTTTCAACCTGATGCCATAGTAGAACCCTTATTATTTACACAAAGAACCCTTTACTCTCAAGTTCTTTAGAGAACCATCTATTTACTGATGCTTTAACATAATTTACCATATGTTATCATAAGTTAACATAAATTATCACAAGTTCTATAAATAAATAAACAACAACAACAATCTTAGTTAGTGCTTTAAGGAACTAAAGTAAGGTTTTTAAGAGTGATGCCAGGAGTACCCTTTCCAGTCCCACAAAGAACCCTATAAGGTTCACTTTAACCACCTTGAAGAACCGATATCCTACAGTTCTCTGAAAATCTTATAATGAAACATAAAGAATGTCTTTAATCATCAAAAGAACCATACAGCTCAAGTAAAGAACCCTATACTATGAAAAATGGTTCTTGTGTGCGGAGTTTGCATGTTCTCTCTGGGGTTTCCTCCGGGTACTCCGGTTTCCTCCCCCAGTCCAAACACATGCATTGTAGTCTCTAAAGACTCTAAAATGTCCGTACTGTATGAATGGGTGTGTGAGTGTGTATGTGTGATGGATTGGCACCCTGTCCAGGGTGTACCCCGCCTTGTGCCCCATGCTCCCTGGGATAGGCTCCAGGTTCCCCGTGACCCTGAAAAGGATAAGCCTTATAGAAGATGGATGGATTTATCTGTAAAGAAAAAAGATTGTTAAATCGATGTGTTTGCTTTTATGTGTACAAGTGTGCAAGCCAGAATAAGAGAGTAATAAACGAGGGTGTGTATCTAACCTCTCAGTTCACGTTTGAAAAAATAAATAAGTAAATAAATAAATAAATATTAAAGCAGGTTTTCACGCCGAAATCAGAATCACGTGGGCACGAGCGAGGCGTCTCCTCGCGCCGAGTCTGCGCATGTCCACCGCGCATGCGCAGTAGGACGTAAACACAGAGGCGCTGCCTAAATGACTGGCGTCAGAGCACGAGGTAACGGAACAGATCTCTCTTTTACGTCCACGTCTTTATGAAACGTTATTTCTGATCTTTCAGATCGTCCGGGGTTCACACGTCGCTATCCGCCGCGACTCCGAAGTGTGTCTGAAGTCGTTTATTCCGAACTTCTGCGTGTTTCAGTGTAAAACTTCTGCGTGCTAACCGCGCGTGCGAACTCCCGTCCAAGTCCACAGAACCGACCGAGTCTTTTCTATTAGTTTTGGAATTTTACATTAAAACATATATATTAAAAAAACACCGTACAGCAGATAAACAGATGTGTAAATCATAATCGTTTCTTAAAGACTGCATTAATAAAGAATTTCATTTGAAAAGTGTGACTGTTAGGGCAGACGCGATTCACCGTTTTGACTGAAATATCGCGATATCATAGAAAAGGTCAACGTGAACTGAAGGTTTCTACTCTAATGGTTTGGAACATTTATCATTGGAAAGTGTTTTTCCATGCCTACGGAGCCTTGCTGGTTCGGTTCCTATTAAAAGTAACAAATAAATAAATAAATAGCGTGGTCGGACGAGATGATAAAGTCCTGGCCCATTATCCCAATGCTTATTGTTTGGTACTATTCATCATCCCTTGCCATCATGTTGTGTTACGGTATTCTTTTAATCTTCCTTAAGGTTCAATATAATGGACACAGTCCTTAGCAGGCTGGAAACCCTGACCCCAGACGAGCTGCGGGAGGAGATCACGAGGGCGGGATTGAAGTGTGGACCCATAACTGCCACCACCAGGGGCATCTTCGAGAAGAGACTCGCCCGGGCTCTTTCGGAGGATCAGCCGGGAGAGCGCAGTACGCCAGAAGTGGACGGCGGAGAACCCTGTAGCTCTTCGGACCACGCTCGGTCTCCACTGCAGAATTCGGAAGCGCTGACGTTGGACGCGAGTCCTTCAACACACGTTTCTGAAGATGCTGCCCAACAAGCGTGTCCCGAATCTCCCTCTGTATTTTATGGGGTTTTGCCTCCTCAAGATGATCCGTTGTTCAATGACGGTATGTACATAAGAGACGGGATTGATCCCAGAAACCTGTGCAGGTTGTCCTAGACACGTAATGGATGGTGTTCTCACTGATCACTTTCATTTGGTTATAATCTGCAAGCAGGATTATATTGTTGTCTTTTCTAACAGGCTTCCTTCATGTTTACGGTGACAAGCAGAACGCACTAAAAGCAGTCATGACGATGAAAGGTGCACGGTTTAAAGCTTTCTGTAACAGAAAGGATGCTGAGGACTTTGCTAAGGGCGTGTGTGATGGTGGCATGACACCCAGCAAAAATTCAGCAGACAAACTCCTCGTTACATCTACAGGTGCGTTTGTTCATCAGACGTGTTCCGAATATAGCTCATTAAATAAATAATTTTAAAAAGAGTTCTTAACATTGCTTTATTATGCCAGTGTTCTTATTTATTTATTTAAGACAAAACAAAAATGTAACCCCAACTATAAATAAAATTGGCAGTAGTCGGGATGTTCTAATTTGCCCTTAATATAGCTTACTAAGAACTTTGGTATATTTGCCAGCGGAAGATGCTCTTTAATCTTTATTATTGGCCTGGCTTCAGCTTTTATTGCTTAAGTTATTAGACAGACGTGAGCCAAAAAGAATGGCACTAAAATTAATGACACTTGGCTGTCAAGACCTAAAATGATAACCTTTGAACCCATAACGAAAGTGGATGGTTAGTATGGTGTGAATTACATAATGCTTACTAAATACGTGTTCATAAACACGTTTTACTGCCGTGTGCAAGCTTTACTTGTTTACATCTACAAAATATTAGATGCAAACAGCAGAAAGATGAAAACGACTGAAATACAATAGAGTGCGAATACTTATGAATATGTTACCGTGTGGCTTTGCTTGTAATTAGTGAATGAATGAATGAAAGTAGCTCTGTTCAGCATGGTCTCGTTTTTGTAATGATTCATATACTTTGTAGCTTTTTTATTCATTAATATCAATAGCAACCTCATCATGGCTGTGAAACATCCATTTAATTTGCAGAGAAATCGCCAACTTTTGAAACGGCATCTTTGGAGAAGGCTAACGAGTTCAGAAGTCCACGCATACAAGACCTGACGACAAAACTTAGAAGAGCTGTGGAGAAAGGAGACCAAGTGGCTTTTAAAGAGCTTGTCTGGGGTAACCCACGATACCTTATTGGGTCTGGAGACAACCCAACCATTGTGCAGGTAGATCAAAATGGTAGTGTTTTGAAAACGGGCACCACTTTCTTTTTGTTCTACGTTTGTCCAAAGAGTTCAGCATACAGCATGGTTGTGCAATGGACTTAAAGATGTAATGTACGTCATGCAGGAAGGCTGCAGATACAACGTCCTCCATATAGCGGCAAAAGAGAACCAAGCTGAGATGGCACGTCTTATCCTGGAGACCCTACAGAGCCCGGAGTTCATGCGTCTCATGTATCCTGATGATCAAGAAGACATGCTCTGGCAACGAATCAGCTACATCGTGGACCTGTACCTCAACACGCCTGATAAAGGGGTTAAGTACTGTAGAGATATTTTACAGTATTTTCTTCCCGATCGAACTCGTTGGTGTTTATTAGACTACGTTTATGGTGGTGTTTCTACAGAGCAATGAGACGCCGCTTCACTTCGCGTGTAAGTTTGGATGTCCAGAGGTAGTGAATGTCCTTTGTTCACATCCAGACATCGATAAGAACCGTAGGAACAAGTATGGACAGGTGCCATTTAGTGTAAGTACAGAATATGTACATAGTTGTTTTTTTGTTTTTTGTTTTTTTAATGAATAAAACCTCACAGGTTACTTTCATGGTGCGAGTAGAATGTAAAGATTTACTGCTGAAGTCAGGATGTTCACATGAGACTGTGTTGAAAGTTGAGTTTTGCACACTTGGTAAGGGTTTAATATTGAAGTTATGGCGGAATGGACTTTACACAGCTCATTTGCATAATTGGAAAATCTGGAAACAGGAAGATCGGCTTAAATGCTCGCATAACCCGACTCTGAATACGCATACGTTTCCTCGCGTAAACATTAACAGAACTATTAAATTTAAGATGCCACCTCTGAACACGCCCCATAATCCTGTTAATCTCTGTTTTAAGTGCGTGACGAAAAGAAGAAAACTGTTCCATCTGCCGTACTCATAGAGATCATCGTCAAGAGGAAACTCGAGTTCTGTGTGTTTGCTGCTGTTGTCTATCACTTTACTGTTCCTGCTTTAACAGGTGATATGTGAACGGAAAAACAAAAATAAAGAAACTAAAGAAAAGATTCAAGAATATTTGCAGGGTAAGTTTGGAAGCGGAGGTAAAAGGTAAGAGGGTAAAAATAAAACGCTGAGTGTTCATTATTATTCCTTTGTCTCAGATCGTTTTTTCGTGCCCTTACTGAGAGCCACAGATAACACCCTTAACCCGGTGATCAGTGCACCCTGGGCTCCTGGCACCTCTACATATCGCGATGCGTCACTAATCCCTGGGTTGATGGAGGATCCTAAAAACCCACTGATGACTATTAGGGCATTTGTGGGCCCTCTGAATCTATCCAAGGTAACTCCAACCCTGCACAGACTTGACTACTTTTGGCATCTGTTGTGTTTGCGGTCACCTAACCAAGCTCCTTCGTGCAGACAGAAGAGTTTCACAAGCTGTGGAAAACACCGCCTCGTGACCGAGCGAGATACTTTCATCACATTTTAAAATCGGATCCTGATCGAGGAGCAGAGAGAGTAGGAAGGTAGGAGTGTCGTTTTAAAATTGATCATCGAGAAACCTTTATTTAAGGAAAACGCAACACTGAGACACTGTATATGCATTATTACTGTGACAAGTTCGCAGCTGTCTGCTACTCTGACGCACAGCATTGTGGGAAATGCATGAAGCTTGAGTTAAAAAAAAAAAAAAAAAAAAAAAGACCAATCTGTCAGTTTAAACCAAAAAGTTCTTGGTCAACTCAAAATTTCATTATGAAATACATCTTGGTTGTCCAATGTGGACGTTTCCTTTAATGACCGTTAAGTGAAGTGATGAGTAATTTGAAGGTTCTGAGCCTCTGCTGAGTTCCTTACTTTCAAATGAAACGATCTAAATGCATATTAATGTGATTTTTTGTTGACAGGGAATTAGCGCACGAGATGGGGTACCCCTGGGCTGAGTACTGGGACTTCTTAAATTGCTTCACCGATCTCTCCACAGAGGACGGCTTGAGCATGTTGGAGGATTATTTGAACAAATCCGTCCAGCAGAAGAACGATATAGAGAAGTGCTTTTTAGATTTGAAAAGTCCTGCTTCACTCACTGGTGAGAGGCAGTTTCACGGGTTTGTCGAGCAAGCTCTAAAACTGTGTTGAGGTATAAAGTATGCGTTTGAAATGACGGACTCCTTTTTGAAGTGACTTGTTTGGGACCTCATTTAAGAACATTTGTGATTTTTGTTAAACTCGAGGGTGACCGAAACGCTGAATTGAACGGAGGAAGATGAAGCGAATTTGTATGAATTTAGTCACACGACTATCCGTAAATTATCTACATTAAATAAGACGTTTCTCTGTGTGGTCATTTCACAAAGGAAAGGGTTTAGAACGCTTTTGTTCTGTGAGTAGGTATTTCTTTCAGAGGAACGTACATGAAGTAAAGATGATTATTATTCAATAAATTCGAATTGTATACAGGTTAGGAGTATTACTTTGTTGTTTTGTTTTTTCTTTCCCCCAGCTCATAAAAAGGCACCTAAAATCAACACGCTGCTTGATCATCTGTCCCCTGGGTCGTCAGCGGACCGAGACAGCTGGACTGGAGGAAACGGTTCCGAGTCTTTCGTTAACAGCTTTCCGGTGTGTGACCTCAGGAATGAATTCGAGAGGGTGGCCCTGGACCGGACTTCTGGCGCTGAGGATGCAACAGATTCAGGTTTAGGTCGTCTCACTGAGTCTGGTTCTGATGGATTAGATGGAAGCTCGTTAGGAGCGTGGGATTGGACCGAGAACGAGGAGGACGACTCCAGCTCAGAGGAGTACCACACGGCAGACGAGGACAGTGACACCGTCTGCCAGACAGATAGCAGTAGAGGGCCATGTACACTACCACGGGCGATTCTGGACTGTACCAGACCCTGGAACTGTGAGGAAGAAGAGCTCAGCAGCTCTGTGTCTTCCTGCAGTTCTTATAAATCCACACACGGCTCACCTCAACGTCTCCAGGAGTTTCAGCCATGTGTTTTTCTCGCCGGGTGAGTTCCCATTTTACACCACAACATTTCAATACAGAGCTTAAGCGGTCTGTGTACGTTGTGTTTCAAAACTGAAAAACAAAATACAAATGATGCCTTCATAATCTATTTTATTCAATTAATTGTTTGTTAAATAATTTGGTTGTTGGTTAAAAGCAATCTGAGGCGGGCGGTGCGTTGAGAAATTTGAAGAAATTTGTAGTATTTTGCCATGTTTTTATTGGCTGTTACATACGTGTCTGAACAGAGCATTTATTGGGAACTAAAATGATCAATTGATGCTTGATAATGTTTAGTTTAAAAAACAAAACAAAAGTGAATGAACTCTCCCTAATCTCAGAAAGTAATTTGGAAGTAGCGCTTGAATGTTTCATTCACTTATAAAGGGACGCCATAGAGAATTTACTGTGAAATGTGCTTGCTGTTTTGCGTAGTGACTCTCCCAGTAAGCTGGACAGTGAGGTGTTGTCAGCACTGATCGGAATAGACGTCGACGAGCAGTGTTTTCCCTGCGTTAGCAGATGGAGGAACATTGTGTGCTCATATTCTGAGTCTCAGCAACACCGGTAGGTAAAGCCAAGTGATTAATTAATTATTTATTTATTTACATTTATGTATTTATTTACATTTATTTATTTATTTTCCCCTGTTTGTGTAATTCTGTTTTTGTCGTTTAGATGGCCGAGTATTATGGTTACGAACAGACACACAAAGAGTCAGACGTCCACTCCTCGCAGACTTACACACAGCTGGCTAACGGGCTCGCCCGTCTTCCTCCGCGTGAATGAGTGCATCCCTGCACCATGTGTGTATAACCAATCACCCAACAAACACCCCACATGCACTTAAAGACTAATTCTATAGCGCTCTTTCTGTATTGCTTATTCAAGTCGTATGCAATTATTTAAACAACATAATCGCACTTAATCTCTTGATGTTTAGTAATTCTCCCATTCAGTTAGGTCAGTTAGGATGTCTGTCCCCCCCCGCCCAACCCCACCCCCACCCCTCCCCGCCACCCAGTCCACCAGATTTACTTCTTAATTTGGTCTTGGCCTTTTCCCACATACCTCTCCT
The DNA here is from genome assembly GCA_012411365.1 of Ameiurus melas. Taxonomy (NCBI): domain Eukaryota; kingdom Metazoa; phylum Chordata; class Actinopteri; order Siluriformes; family Ictaluridae; genus Ameiurus; species Ameiurus melas. The sequence goes on along the minus strand of CM022763.1, from coordinate 20,644,660 downwards.
GTACCATACAACCGCCCGGATATGGCTGATGGATTGGATGGAAGCTCTTTAGGAGCGTGGGATTGGACAGAGAGCGAGGCACCGGATAGGGTGTAGCCGAACACATGCTTTTCCAAGACAGGCAAAGCTAGCTAACCGCATCTGCGTCACAGGGCGGTGTGGCACGTTTGGAAGAAAGCGCTATTCGCCGTCTTCTGCATACGTCAGCTCACAGTTACCCACGATTACCTAGTGTCTCTGTGATTGAGAGGTGAGATTATTATAATATTTTTTTTATCATATATTTTTATATATCATTCCTCCCACACGGAGATCACAAATTATGCTCCCTTATACTCCCGGTCCAAGTCACGATCTCCTGAAGACACTTTTCTGTTGTCCCCATTAGGATATTTAACCAATTAATGAGGAAAATCGTTGACTACATTGAAATGTAAGATTTAAAAAAAGAAGAATTAATCAATATTTGTATGCTTTGTATAAAAGGTACATTTGTTCTACTTTGGTCACTAGAAAAGAAAAATAGCTTTAAGGAACCTCAGTACCACATTTGACCAAATATTTGCATGGTAACAATTCCTTAGTGCTTTGTACAAAGTTAATCATCTTTTTCCAGCACTTTCTGTACTATAGCACCTTACTCAAAGCAATATGCACAAATCAAGACAGAATTTTTTTTCCAGAAATGTTTGTATTGCTGAGTAAATACAGTTTATATGGTGTTTTTGTATTTAATGAATAATTCACGCTGCATTGCCTGACTGTTCACTGTGTATCATAAATAATATATCGGCTCGAGGAATTGCACTACAATCTTTCTATATTATGTCAATATTTGCCAAAGAGATTAAGCATAATGTTAAATGAAAAATAAACTAAGTACACAGGCTTGCGTTGTCACAGGTTTTTTCCACGTCTTTTATAATACACAGCTTGTCCAAGTTGTTGGCAGAATCATTTGTTGTGTGTGAATTTGCTTTAAAAGATCAAACACTGAGCTCAGCAATGTTCCCTGATGACATAATTACTTCTGTATGCTCATGGGTCTGAGAAGATCCCATTAGATGCTTTGCTGGATCTTGCTATAAAGGTAATATTTACTGTAAAATTGTTCATCATGTTGTGATGACATTGAAGTCATCATTGAGACATTGAAGTTTTTCATTCATTCACCTTCAGTAACTGCTCTGTCCTGGTCGGCGTTGTGATGGATCCAGACCCAATCCGGGGAACACTGGGCATGAGGCGAGAATATACTTTAGATGGGAACAAGCGTTCAAATCTAGGGTAGTTTAGCATAGCCAATCCAACAACCAACATGCTTAAAACACTATCTGCATTATTATTATTATTATTATTATTAGGAGTGATAGTAATAGGAGTTGTGATTTTCCAGATGACCTGTAATCTCAAGGTTTTTTTGTTTTGTTTTTTTACAAGATAAATCCCCCTCAGGGAGTAAGAATTTAATCATTAAGACACAATCTGGCCGCCCCCCCCCCCCTAACTGCAGTGTTGCAGTTTTATCTTTGAGCCGCCAGAGGTCGCTGAAGTGGCGCATTCTAGTCATCATAGTAAAGAGTAAAGTAAACGGTTTTTCAAATTCAGTGACAATGACTTAAAAATGTAACATTTACAAATATATCTGTAGAGTCGTATGCTCTGAAATTCGATGTTGAGCGTGGATATTTATTATTAATATAATAATATATTAATATAGTATTATAATATTGCATCCCACCGGGGCCCTGAGTTTGCATGTTCTCCCCTGCTGTGGGGGTTTCCTCCGGGTACTCCGGTTTCCTCGCCCAGTCCAAAGACATGCATGGTAGGCTGATCGGCGTGTCTAAAGTGTCCGTAGTGTATGAATGGGTGTGTGAGTGTGTATGTGATTGTGCCCCGTGATGCATCCTGTCCAGGGTGTATCTGCCTTGTGCCCTGAAGAGGATAAAGCAATATAGAAGATGGATGGATGGAATTTTGCATCCTAATTTATCTTCGTAAAAGTTGCACATGGTTGTCATTTGTGAACAAAGGAACACAAACCTTTTGTTAAACAAAAAGTGTATTTTGATATTAAATTGACTTCTTTTTTTTGTCCACAACTTTTATTCTTTTACATTTACATTTATTCATTTAGCAGACGCTTTTATCCAAAGCGACTTACAAATAAGCAAAGCAATATATCAAGCAGGGAACAATACAAGTAGTGCTACTACACAATTTACTATACAATTTACTATACTATACAATATACTATTTAAGATGATATTTTAAACATAGTTTCATATCGTCATATGGTATTTTGAAAAATTAATTTGTTGAAACTGTTTTGTATATCTTGTGTCTTAAAATGTAAATAACTTATGTTTCTAGATAATAATAATAAATATGCCTACATTAGAAATGTAATACATTTACAACCTTAAAACAATACAACAGTTGTCAATTACAGTATATGTCAAGTTTTTTAATATATTATGAGCAACTAAAAAAGATATATATATATATATATATATATATATATATATATATATATATATATATATATATATATGTGTGTATTATTTACATTTATCTTCATGCATTCTGTAGAGATGCCTCCATACTCAAGAAAATAAATAAAATAAATCTTTATATTTTAAAAACCAAATATTAAAAGGAAAGTGTGTGTACTATGATGATGCATGCCTCTTTGCTCAGTCTCTGGTTAAAGACTCGTGATTCTATTCTGTGAGTGAATCAGATTGCTGCGGCTTTTGATTCATTTAGAAGCGGTTTCTAAATCGTACGTGTTCATTATTTGTTGGATTAAAAAAAATGTTATACCTAGAGTAAACATCAAAACGGTGCGTGATTCGTGTTAATTCGTTCGAGTCCTCGAATCGATTCACTCGAGGAAATTTAAGAGTGTCGTTCGTTAAGAACCGATTCGTTTGTGACTCGTTTGTACTTTAGCTGTAGCGCCAAGTTAAATTGAGTTCTCGGGACGGAGAGAAGCAATGAGCAAATTCTTTACCTTCTCTCACTGGGTTTATGAGACTGTAAACGGGTTATTAAAGGAAAAAGGCTTTTCTGTATTGTTTGTTGGAGATATGTTGAGTTTTTTGGACTGAGAGGCTGAAGTGTGTGGAAAGAGCGGAAATGGCCACCGGGAGCGGAGAGCGCGTGAAAGCGGGCGCCTACATCCCCGTGTCCATCACCGTCAGTCTGCTGCTGCTGACCTCCACCCTCTTCTTCACCTTCACGTGAGTCAATGCAGCTGTGGACACCACGCTGTCCTACATCCCATCACATTATATACAGCTAAACTGTGCATTGTGTGTACACTAAAACCCTTACTGTACATGTCACACGCATTTCCTTGCCCCAGTTTCCAGGAAAGTCTTAACCAGTCAGACACTTCAACTAGCTTGCTCTGATTCATATCTGTTTATTTTTAGGGCTATTAAAGATTTGCATTCACGAAACTTTACTCCTCTCCTTATTTAATCAGAATTAAGATCCAAGCTGACCTTCTTTATGCTTGTTTTTCAGTTATTAAGCTTTAAATGAATGCCCTTTAATTCAAGTGGTCAGTAAATAACACAACATAATATATTAACGATGACAGCAATATATTACTTTTCCATATAATAATAATAATAATAATTATTATTATTATTATTATTATTGTTGTTATTATTATTATTATTATTATTATTATAAATGGTTATGGCCCATTGCAATAGTAATGTAACATGATCTGGTTGGCTTCAGAATTATTCGCACACGGGGTAACCGAGGCTAAAAAATAAATAAATAAATAAAGGTTAGATTTCTTATATTTTTATATAACCACACATTGTCAAGGGCTTTGATTGTCTAGAAAAGCACCATATAAATGTAACTGTAAATAACTATAACTAAAGTTTGTGTGTGTGTGTGTGTGTGTGTGTGTGTGTGTGTGTGTGGTTTCTGTTTTTCTTAATTTATGAATGGAAAAAAAACCTTCATCTAATCCAGTTAATCAGTTTGGAGCGTCTCCTGTAGAGCAGATACAGGGCACGTAAACGTTTTCCACTCTGTGATGACTTCAGTCTAATGAAGCATTCGTTCTGGGGCAGTTCACATAAACTCACTTTTATTCAATAGATACAGTTACACACTGGATTCCGGTACGATTGATACGCAGATGTTGATCCATGATCGTATGCAAATCTGTCATTAGGTGAGGATGATGTGTATTCATAGGCATTCTGCGCTGCAGAAACTGGGCCAGTGTACTACAGCTACAGTGGACCCGATTATATCCAGCTAAAAGGATCAGTTTTTCCAGCAGATGTGCTGGTGCGGGGCGTTTCACAGAATGCGTGTCACGACGTTTCGCACTGAACTCGGTGCTCTTACTGCAATGCTAAATAGAAAGCCATGCACTGACTTTTAATTCACAGTGTGGCTTGTAACTGATGTTGTGTGAGTAAGAAGGACGGGATAAAGCAGCATTTGCTCTGTGACCTTTACCGCCATGTTTGTCCCAGTTTGGGTTCATCATCGCCTGATTTATTGGAACGTCTGCTGGCTCCAGCAGATGGGACGTTGGGGATTAAGATTGGCATGTAGTGCTGTTCGACGTGTACGATGGTTTAGATCTCTGCGGAGATCGTATCGTTCGTACCCGACGGTATTGTTCAATCTATTTGAAAACATGTCGTATACATTACAGCGCCGTAGAATTCTCAATTCTGATTGGTCAGAAGGTGTTGATGAATTTTCTATAACAGCGGTTCGGACAGTAGTTTCGACTTAAAGGTCTATATTATACATGTTTTATATAGTTATAATTTCTACACTAACTCCACGCGAACTGATTTTAAAGACGTGTGTAATCATCCATATCATCTCGGTAGTTTTCTGTGAAGGAGTCTCCAGTCACACTGCTTTGTACCGGTCAGAGGTAAAGCTGTAATTTAAAGTCGGAGGACTTTGTGCATTGCTGCATTAACTCTTATTACGCTTAAGAGAGAGAGAGAGAGAGAGAGAGAGAGAGAGAGAGAGAGAGAGAGAGAGAGAGAGAGAGAGAGAGAAAAGAAGCTGTTGAGGGAATGATTCTTTATAGCCGCTATAACGTAAGTAATAACAGGAACTAACTTGTTTTGCAGACGTTCCACAACATTAAACATAACTATAAATCGGAGATGGCACCGATCCGATACCCAGTGTTGCGCCACGTCGTTGTTGATGATTTTCTACAACGGCATGCCCGAGGAAGGTGTTTTATTCCTTACTTAATTCCTAACGATATAAAGTCCCTAGAAAAACAGCCCCAACAGTTTTATTTCACCTCTCAGGTCAAAATAACCCGAACGTAATCTCTGTACTGAAGAAGCTACAAGTTTTATATCGTCATTAAAACAAATTTAAGTGAGTCAAACGGACAAGGTGATCTCGGATTGTCTGCTATTCCCGCAGCTGTGGTTTATGATGTGCACATAAAAGTTGTAATAATAAAAAGTGACGAGCATGTAGGGGTGTTTTTAATTCAAACAAATTGCGTGCATCCTGGAGCAGTAGGCATCGGATGTTAACCTCGATGCAAATTTTTTCCCTCTCGCATGAATAATCCCTGGGACTTAGGACGAGAGAAAAGGGCTATACATCACTTTAGATTCCACATCACTCTAATTAGTGTTAGATACAGTGCTTCATTTAGAGAATAAATAGTCTTTATAGGCTTGAGTGTGTTCAATGAAGTAATTATGCTGTTGATATATAACAACAGAATGGAAAAAGATTTATTTTACGATACGTTTTGTGGTCGTGCTGCCAATTCCCGAGGTTGAATTTGATTATGATGTATTAAATTTGGAAAAATCCATATTCTGAAGCATTTCTAAAACGTAAAATAATCTCGCAAGAAATATCGTGGAACAGGTGAGGATAGTCATTAAAACAAATATATTTTGAAATGCATTTTTATCGTACTTAAGTTAACCTGTGCAGATTCCTCAAAACCCCATACGGATCAATTCAATTCAAGTTTATTCAGTCCATGCTGGATTTTGCGATTTTCCTGATCTCAGAAATGAAGGCTAACTCAGCTTGCAATTTTGAAAAAATGATCACAGATTTGGCTTCATGTGACATCATCACAACGCACCGTGTGATGTCATCACAACGCTCATTCAGCCAAAGCCCTCTTCAATTTACATTGAACATAAGTACAGCCAAAAGGTCTCATTTCCCACAAAAGTCACTGTGATAGACCGCGCAAAACAATTTCCAGTAGTTTTGAAAAAAGCCACATCGATATCGAGCACGCAAACCTCTGTGAAATTCTCTATGGACTGTTTGTCTCACAGCATCCTGAAAGAAATCCAGATGTGTTCGATTTAGATCCCTAATGTGCAGTGGCAATGAAGGAAAAACTCCCTGAGAAGACATAATGAAGAAACCAGACCACTGGATAGTAAATATATAAATATTTACTCTTCTACAACTGTAAACTCTAAAATCAGCGAGTACTAAGTGTTTTGAAGGCGGCTCAGTATGACCAGATTGTGAATTAGAGTCCTGGGATGAGCAAGAGGACAGTCTTGATGATTACAGCAGCAGTTCTTAGGTACAAATCTACAGAATCACTTGGGTATAAAGTCCAAATCTTTAGTGTATCCATGTGGGTCCAGCAGAAAATGAGTCACAGAAAGTGACTGATTTTTTTCAGTGGCTAAAAGTAGAAAAACAATGTTACGCAGGAGATTTCTTGATTTTGATACACAGCCCTCTCTGGAAAGAAGCAGCAAGAAAATACTTATTGTCCTTTCCTCTCAGGGGAAAACATAAATAGAAAAAGGCAGTTCGGTGCCTGTAAATAAAATAACCAAAATTCAAGCCTGAAGTGGAGCTCGGCAGAAATGTAAGAGTAATGCCAAAAATCGTCAAGATTTATAAGAACCTGTAGAAAGCAATCTTTCTTATAAACAAAGAGCGGTATAAAGACATAAAGATGTTAACTGGAAATCCATAACACATTCTTTCTTCTGTAACGTTACATTTTCTACTGAAACACAGACGTCAGCTGATAAATAATGTATGGTTGAAATCTAGTGCTCTGAAAAGAACATAGTCCGAGTCAATCATGGAAGACTTGTCTGACTTTTGAATATTATTATTCCCTATTCATATCGCTTCAGATGGCAGAGTGATTTAAATAGAAACCTTTTTTTCATGCTTTACGATGGCCTTAAAAAACCCTGCACCATTGCGGCGTGGTACATCATTACTGTAGTACACAGCGCTTTTTCAGTCTGCAGTGGCAAGCTGTTATCAAGCAACCTTTTAACACACCCATTTATTATATTAATCTTGTGAGCTTGCCATTGAGATGGATTGTTAAGTGGCTGTGTTAATTCAACTACTGAGAGCACCGGAGTCCATCTGCTCAGTGTGTGTGCGCCACCATCACTCCTTTTTATGTAGAATTAATGTTGCGTTTTTGGTTGGAAGTGCAGTTGTCCTTACCAGACCTCCTGCCTTTGAGACAGATGCATGCATCTTCCTGAAGTCTCATTTATTAGTTAGTGTGTATATTTATTAGGCACTATGCAAACGATTAACCTTTTAAACTCTTCCGAGCTGTCAGCCGGTCTTCGGCTCTACTCCTTACTCTCGTCATATCCGATTCATTTCACTGTTATTGCTGTGTGATTAATGTTATGTTTTAAGATAATGAGCGAAATAAGCTGAGAGTTGAAGGAGTTAAACATTAGCTGTATTATTTATTTATTTATTTGTATTCAGTGTTTGTTGAAAGACATTGCTGGATTTATTATTATTATTATTATTATTATTATTATTATTATTATTATTATTATTATTATTATTATTATTATTATTATATTTTTCAGAATACTATAACTCATTGCAGAAATCCACCCGTTCAGTTGTATGATTGCCGTGATGTGTAAAGATAGTTACTCAAGACCCTTAACCTTCATCATTTCAGCCCGATGCTTCCTTTGAATTCAGCTTCACTTGTAATTCACTCGCGATATAAATCTACAACCATCCGAATTTGGCGAGTGAAAAAATATAAATGCACGTAGCACGAGGCTCAGGCTTGCACTCGGACACTGAAGGAAGCTTAGATTTAAAGCTGCTCGGCTGTTTCATTAGGAGTTGAATCTCGTCAGGACACGCTGCACATAATAAACTCTCTTTGCTATCCAGATGGTCAGAAATCAATGTTGGTCCAGTCTCATGGAGGCATCCAGAGTAATCCTTATAAGTTCTTAAAGGGAACGAGGCTTTGCACTTGTGATTTGTCTATTAATCTGAATAACATGTATTATTAGTTCCTGCATTAATATACAGTGAGGGTAAATACGTATTCAGGCATTATTGAATGTGCTTCCTGGGCACAAATTTGCTTCCAATGTACACACACAAAGTCTTTTCACTTTATAACTGATCAGGAATACAGATTATTAAAAATATACACCGAACAGCCATAACATTAAAACCGCTGATGGGTGACGTGAATAACGTTAATTATCTCGTTACAGTGGTACCTGTCAAGGCGTGGGGTTTATTTATTAGGCAGGAAGTGAGCAGTCAGTTCTCGAAGTTGACGTGTTGGAAGGAGGAAAAATGGGCGAGTGTGAGGATCTGAGAGACTTTGACAAGGGCCGGATAGTGATGTCTAGACATCTGGGTCAGAGCATCTCCAAAACAGAAAGTGTTGTGGGGTGTTCCCGGTATGCAGTGGTTAGTATCTACCAAAAGTGGTCCAAGGAAGGAGAACCGGTGAACCAGCGACAGGGTCATGGGCACTCAAGGCTCATTGATGCGCGTAGGGAGCGAAGACAGTCTGGTCCGATTTCGTCTGGTCCAATTCCACAGAAGATCTACTGTAGCACAAACTGCTGAAGAAGTTAATGCTGGCTCTGATAGAAAGGGGTCAGAACACAAAGAGCATCTCAGCTTGCTGTGTAGCTGTCACAGTGCCCATGCTGACCCTTGTCCACCACCGAAACGCCTACAACGGTCACGTGTGCATCAGAACTGGACCATAGAGCAATGAAAGAAGGTTTCCTGGTCTGATGAAATCTAAAAAAAACCATAGTCCACTACTAATAACTTATTCATGCACTACACAATTTTATCAAGTTCTCCTTTACATTATATAAACCATGACAAAATCATTTTTTCCCAATTCTGTTTTAGAAATCTAAAACGTTAAATAACCAAATAATATAACATTTTTCACGTGCTGTGACGTGATTAATTAGGCTCGCGTATGTTATGTGTTCATACAGTAACTGCTGCTTTAATTAGAAAATAAGAAGCAACATTTTGTGGAATATTAATGAAGAATGATGCAGCCTTTGATTAACAAAATAAAAACACCTCTTTGTGGTGGACTCAGTCCTGCTGTATCTGGAAAAGAAATGTATAGTCCGTCCATCCATCCATCCATCCATCTTCTATACCGCTTTATCCTTTTCAGGGTCACGGGGAACCTGGAGCTTATCCCAGGGAGCAAATGTATAGTCCAACTAGGGGGGAAAAAGCAAAAAGACAATTATTTAGTGGCGCAGGCAACGTATGCGACCAGCGATGCCTTGACAACACATCCTGAGTGAAATGATTCAACTGTACATAAATGCCACTAACATTAAACAGAATTCAGTAGGATTTAATAAGCTCTCAGGCCACTGGGAAATCGTTGGCCCTGTGCCATTGTTTACTTTCCACTATAATAAATAAAGTCTAGAGTGATGAACAGCATTAGTCAGATTTGTGACTTCATGACGATTCACGAGGTCCAGTGGCTTATTCCGTCCATCTCCCAGATGCCGAAAGGAATCTAAATCCTAGCACAGAGGACAAGGACAGAGAAAAAAGTAATACCACCCTAAAAATGGATGAAAATTTGTGGATGATGAGATGATGAGTAAACAGTTTCATGTGGAGTTTTGATTTCTGTTTTTTTTCCTAAAGATTTATCGATCTCGAAATCTATCATCGCATACCACTACATTCTCACAGAAAGACTGGTGACGCTTTATGTTTTTCACATGCACATTGCCTCTGATAAGCAGCTTCCTGTGTGATCCCTGATCCCGATTCGGTAATCTGGGGATTATGGAAATGCAGCTGGCGTAGTGCAGACATTTATTTACTCTCTACCAACCCCCAGAACCCCCCCTTCTGACCTCCATTCCTGCACATAGCCGCAAATAAATAAGGTGGACACCGAAGGAGCTGCTGCGTCCTGTGGTTCGTGTCACTAAATGGATGCTTTTTGGATCGAGATAATCTGAGAGTTTCCTGTAATAATACGTCATTTACAGCATCATTATCAGTTTTACAGAATTCCTGGATGTAGACTTAGATCCATAATGAATAAATGAGCGGCGCTGAGAGCGGAACCCGTCCTCTCCAGGGCACCGGGTAGTGGGATTAATAATCATTTCTATACGTTTTCAACGTAAAGTTTTATATAATATACAGTCAGATTGTACTTTGTGTGCCGTAGGTGTGCTCAGTGTGAGCATATTGTGAATACGAGTCCTGGAATGAGCACAGGACTGTGTTTACGACTACAGCAGCATTTCTTAGGTACAAGTCTGCAGTATCAAGGTGAGATTGAGGCACAAAATCTTAGTGCGACTGTTAATACTTTACTTCAGTAACTAGCACTAAAATAGTTTTTTGGCAGCAGATTATTCACGCTGTAGGATGTTATTAATTAAACCTAGATGTGCATTTTGACATTAAAACCCGTTGTCCTCCATTCTGTAACTGGTACACATAGATCTGCTGTATATAATCCCAATGTTGTTGTTTTATTTTAAGTGTGTGCATTTGATCTACCGCGCCATCAGTTGTTGAGTGGATTCATGATTACCTTTTGCATTTAATCTTCTTCTGCCATTGAATCGTCCCGTCATCTAATCCTATTTTTTTTTCCATCCACACTTTCATCTTTATCTACACTTTCATCTTTGTACCCTGAACGTATATTGTACCCCTAGGCACTAAGGGCAGACGAAGCGTTAGATGGCTAGAAAGATTTCACCATCATCTAATCAAAAGAAGCTCCATCTGATTCAAATTTAAGCGCCATGTTCGTGACCGTTCCTAGATGATGCCGGTGCACACCTCGTCACATGGCGCTGAAGTAGCCATCAAGGAATACTTGTCTATAATTGTAAGCACGAATCAATTCTTCTCATGTCTCGCAGGTGTCCTTGGCTCGCTGAGAACGTGTCTCTTGCTTTCCCTCCGTGCGTCGGCATCACGTTCTTATTTGTCCTGGCCAACTTCACCATGGCAACGTTCATGGATGCCGGCGTGCTGCCGAGGGGTCAGGAAAATTCAGTTTACCAGATCACATTAAAATATGCATTAATAAAGGGCTGTTATGATGAACAAAAATGCCTAATATTTATTTGATGAGAACTCACTGTATCGCTGCTGTTTCTCTCGTAGCTAATGAGGATGAAGACAAGGACGATGATCTCCGTGCTCCCCTTTATAAGGACGTGGAGGTCCGCGGAATTCAGTTTCGGATGAAGTGGTGTGCCTCCTGCAACTTTTACAGGCCCCCTCGCTGCTCCCACTGTAGTGTGTGTGACCACTGTGTGGAGGTGAGTGGTCTGTGTGTGTGTGTGTGTGTGTGTGTGTGTGTGTGGACAGCCTTTGTGCATACTTTTTTAAACTACATTTCTTGGTGTTATGATCTTGAACTAAAATGGACTTATATGTCATGAATCTACACAAAATAGCCCATAATATTGAATTGGGAGAATAGTAAAAGTTGTGATTGCGTAAGTATGTACTCCCGATTGTGTGAAACCCCTGAATTAGTTCTGGTGCAAGCACTTACCATCACGTCATGTTATTATTTGGATGAATTGCAGTTAATGTACTTTAAATACACCTGCTTCTGGAAGGCCCCAGAAATTGTTAGAGAACGTACCTAAACAATCAGAATCACAAAGACCGAGGCCTGGATGAAGTTCTGGGAACGTATCAAGCTGGGTTTAAAAAAGAAAAAATCATCCTTTCTGTCTTTCCTAAAACGGCGACTCTGCCTAGAGGAAGCCGTCCACCAAACTCAGCGAATGGGTGAAGACGGAGTTAGACATAGAGGTAAGGTTGTAACAAGACAAAACATGTAACAGCTCGAGGGGGTGAATACTTATGCAAAGCAGTGTATGTGCACGAAAGAGAGTGTCAGACAAGCAGGTTAAGCCACTTTGCCCGTTATCATTTTGTTCTTTTTTAGATACAATCTGCACACAGTCAGCTGTATTTCGGAAACCAACCCAGTATTATGAATTGTGTGCCATTCATTAGCCGGTGTGTTCTCAGGAAAAAAGAAGAAGAAGAAAACTGCTGCTGCTTAAAATTCCTCATAGCAGCCTGCTGTTTGCATGCATTAGAAATGCAAAATAAGTGAGAAACTGATTGCAAATACAATTATTATTATTATTATTATGCTAATTCCAGCATAATGACAGCATCCAATGAACATGAAATGTGACTGTGTTTTGCAATTGTCTTTCATTTTCAGTGTTTCATGCTTGGATATGACATTGGATTCTCAACCATGCTAAATAAATTGTTCCCAGGACTTTGACCATCATTGCCCCTGGGTGAACAACTGCATCGGGAGAAGGAACTACCGTTTCTTCTTCCTCTTCCTGCTGTCTCTGAGCATGCACATGGTGGCCATTTTCTCTGGGGGTCTCCTGTATGTACTGGACCACCTGGAAGCCCTGTGGGAGCCACGTACAACCGTCACGTATCCTGACTCCATACTGCTCCATCAGTTAACGATCTTTTTTCAGGAATGTGACGAATGAATATTTAAGCAAACAGCGCATGCATAAACATATTGGTTTAACTCTTCACTCACCCAAGTAAGCTCCCTATCCCCCCCCTCCCCCTCCCTTTCCTCCCATAAAATCACGGCAGATCAAGTTAGAGGACAGCTGAGGAAACTCTTCCCTAGGAAAGCAGCCGGGCCTGACAGACTGTGTCCAAGGCTGCTCAGGGTCTGTGCTTCTGAACTGGGGGAGCCACTGAAGCACATCTTCAACCTGAGTCTTCGTCTTGGAAGAGTTCCAACATTGTGGAAGACATCATGTCTTATCCCTGTCCCAAAGAAGTCACATCCAAGTGAGCCCAATGATTACAGACCAGTTGCTCTAACATCACATTTGATGAAGACCATGGAGCGGCTAGTTTTGGGGATACTTAGACCCCAGGTACGTCTTGCACTAGATCCGCTACAGTTTTCATACCGGGAGAGAGTGGGCGTGGATGATGCCATCACAATTCTCCTGCACAGGATGCATGCTTACCTGGACAAGGGGAAAAGTGCTGTGAGAATCATGTTCTTTGATTTCTCCAGTGCTTTTAATACCATTCAACCCCTCAGACTGGGTGACAAGCTCCTGCAGATGGGTGTGGATGCTCACCTAGTATCGTTGATTGCAGACTATCTGACAGAGCGGCCACAGTACGTAAGACTGAAGAGCTGCCTCTCGGACACTGTGATTAGTAGCACCAGAGCTCCACTGGGAACAGTGCTCTCTCCTGTCCTGTTCACACTGTACACGTCTGACTTTTGCTGTAACACAGAGTCATGCCACATGCAGAAGTTTTCGCATGATACCGCAATTGTGGGGTACATCAGGGATGGGCAGGAGGAGGAGTACAGGAGCCTGGTGGAGGACTTTGTGCAATGGTGCAAACTCAACCACCTACAACTCAACACTGCTAAGACCAAGGAGATGGTGGTAGATTTTCGGAAGTCTAAGACCGCTCTGCTGCCAGTCACCACTGAGGGGGTTAAGGTAGAGGTGGTAAACACTTACAGGTATCTGGGAATACATTTGGACAACAAACTGGACTGGTCAGTCAACACTGAGGCACTGTACAAGAAAGGGCAGAGCAGGCTGTACTTCCTGAGGAGGCTGCGGTCCTTCAATGTCTGCAGCAAGCTCCTCTGGATGTTCTACCAGTCTGTTGTTGCCAGCGTCCTCTTCTATGCTTTGGTATGCTGGGGAGGAAGCACTAAGAGGAAGGATGCTGGACGACTGGACAGACTAGTAAGGAAAGCTGGCTCGGTTGTGGGAGTTGAACTGGAGTGTATCACTTCAGTGTCAGACAAAAAGACCCTGAGCAAATTGATGAATATTCTGGACAATGAATGTCATCCACTCCATAACACTATCATAAAGCGAAAGAGCTCTATCAGTTGGAGGCTACGCTCACTGCCATGCACAACTGACAGGCTGAGGAAGTCTTTTGTCCCTGGGGCTATACAACTATTCAATGCTTCACTTAAAGGAAGAGGTGAGATAGGCTATGCAGAGAAGTCTATCTGCCTCTTCACCTTTTTATACATCCTCATACACTTCCATGACCTCTTACAACAATGTTGTGTACTGGCTCACTGTGTGATTGTTCTACCGTTTATGGACTATATTAGCCCACATGTATAACCCCTACCTTTAATTCTCAGTCTGGGAATCCGTGATTGGTATATTTCACTGTTCTTTTATAAGCCATTTTTTAGCATTCTGCTTATATTTTATTGTATGTTGTATTGTGTGAGATGTTGTGAGCTACTGGGACCTTGAATTTCCCCTTGGGGATCAATAAAGTAAGTATCTATCTATCTGTCTATCTGTCTATCTGTCTGTCTGTCTGTCTGTCTGTCAACATGACAGATCAGTCATTTGTGCCTCTCATATATATATATATATATATATATATATATATATATATATATATATATATATATATATATATATATATATATATATATATACACACACACACACTGTATCTGTTGTTATGCCTCCCTGAAAATGAAGCTATTGTACCATCACTCCATAATTGGTGGTTAGCTGTATTAGTTCTGTTTGGATCATTTCACCAGTTGCTCCTTGACATCACTGGGTCAGTCTGTCCATCATGAGCATGTCAGGCCTTTTCTTCATCCCGGTTATGGGATTGGCATGCTTCCATGCAGTCCTGGTGGCAACGGGACGAACAACAAATGAACAGGTGAGATGAGGGAAATGTGTGATCATTCACATAAAACCATAAGACCCTAAGGTCATACTTTTGGACTCAGGGAAATGGCTGGTTTACCAAGATATTGGCCAGAGATCCACTGATACAGAGATACAAAAAATTAATTAGTCTTCGTTACAGGTGACTAGAAAGTTCCAAGGAGGAGCAAATCCCTTTACACGTGGCTGCTGCGGCAATGTGGAGTTTGTTCTGTGTAGTCCTATTACTCCAAGGTACAACACTGTCATCATGTGGCTCCGTTGTGTCCAGTCCATCTTTGGTCATGTGCCATGCTGTAAATGTCCATGTTCGGCTTCTTTTCACTGGCAGATACACTAGAGATGTGGGAAACACGCAGACTGTCTATATACAACCACCATTCCAAACACCAGGGTCCCTGAAAATGTCACCCATAAAAGTTGAAGACAATGGGTTCCAAACTGAAATGGTTTCTGTAAAGGTAATACACGTTCCCTATCCTATTTTAATGTACTATTCAAAAATGAAATTGAGCATGAGTAACCCAATGAGCCGCGTTAGGAATATGAGTGGGCAACTGTGTGAATTGAAACCCCTAATTTAACAGATATTTACCACCTCTCTTTTTGTCTCTCTCTCAAATTATACCTTATAAGCTAGTGAAGAGCCTATTTAAAGACTTTAATCAAGGCATGTGAATGTGACACGAACATTAACCATCTGCCCAGTTGCTTTTGCTTCCTCCGTAACTGCAAGAGAGAGATATCGCAGTGTCTGTGATGGTGCCTTAACTGTAGACGTGAAGGCCCATTTACTACCCTGACACTTATAATGGATAGGTCCGTGTTTGTCCTCTGCTAGCGTCGGTCTTCAGGAGAACGAGATGTCCCCGAGTGTAAACAGCTGAACACACCACTTCCTCCAGCACCCAAATCCAACCCAGTTCTGCTCAAGAGCCATCTGGGCACGTCGCAAGGTGGACATTCATGTCTCTTTTGCACCCTTGATATTATATTAATCAATGTGAAATATGGTGGTGTTTTAGAATGCACACCTAAACTTCAAGTTGGAGTTATAATATAAAGTCACACATGTGATTTTCTACTTTAGAGAGCTTCCAATCCAAATCCGCAGTGCCGTCTGCCCAGAGCACCATCGGTCCGATTGTAGAGTCGTCTTCCAGAGTGCATTATCAAGTTCCCAGGGATCAGGTGAGTGGAAAATAGGGCTGAAGTCAAGAAATCTAACAGGTTGAGGGAAGAAAAAAAAAAAGACTAGACTGAGCCAAGATTGAATCCGAAAGAGAGGAAGAACTTTTAAGTCCAGGATAGACAATATATTGAGTCCCCTTCAAGACCAGGCCTTAAAAGAATTGCTCCAGCATCCAAGGCAGTGGTAGCTCAGGGGTTAAGGCTTTGAGCTAATTGTTAGCTTGTAAATTCAAATCCAGCTGCTGCCAATCTGCCAGTTTTGGGTCCTTGACCAAATGCCCTTCAAGACCAGGCCTTAAAAGACAAGTTCAAGCAGCCAGGGAAGTGGTAGATTGTAGTCATTTGTCATTAAGCAAGTCCTTAACACTCAACTGCTCAGTTGTACCACGTGTACATGAGGCACTTTGGGTAAAGTGTCAGCCAAGAGAATAAATGTCATTGGTTTTAACCGTACCTTTACCTACCACATTTGTTGCATACGTGTGACTGGCTCAAACAGAAATAACAACATATTTCCTTACACAGAAAAAATGAAAATCTAAAATGAAAAGAGCCAAGGAACACTTTTAAACCTTTTTATACCTAGGGTCATTTTCGATCCCGACGCCATTAATTCATGTTTTCAAGTGCAACACCGTTACCAATTCAAGTAAATTTTTTTTCTTTTCGTCACATCGCCTGGTTCCTTGTTCAGTTCCAGTTTAATTCGACTTTAAAGCATTTCACGCACACACTTTATTATTGACTTGCACAGACCATGTTCTGCTCCCGTTCACTTTGAGCTACATTGACTATGAATATCCCTCATTCACTTTGCACAATGAATTTGAACATATTAAAGGATTGGTTCAACTGGGGTATACAGGGCAGTGACGTTTGGTCAAGTAAAGCATCCAAAACATCACGTAATACATTAAATCTAGAAGTTACAGATTTATGTAAAGACGAATGTTGTTTTTCAATGGTGCTTGAGGCCAAATAAATCATAAATGTCCTAGACTGATACAAGTTTGACACGAGAAAGAATTTGGGCCTGATCACTACGACCTCTTCTTGATCAATTCTGTCTTTATTTAGATGGAGTGTACGAAGAACCCCCAGCTTAGTGGTTTTGCCCAGGATCCTTTTTTTGAATCTGGAAAGTGGCAAATGGAGAAGCGGACTCCCATCTCTACACACCTGGCAATGCAGTCCAGCACACTTCCTGTGAACACACTCATTCTGAACTCCCGCGGGCTCACTTTGAAACATGCCCACTGCAGACGAAGCCATCAGTGTCCTGATTCTGTGGCATCTTCCTCCACCCAGGGCATCCTCAGCCTCTCCTGTGACAGCCTCCTCGGCCCAGCACAATGCGGGAATTTCAAAGTGAGCTACCTGCCTTCTTTCCTTCCCTTAGATCTAGGTCTGGCCGTCAGGTGCCCGGCAGATACCCAGCACGCACCCTCCCGTACCTGTAGCCCGGGTTTCACTGGCATGAGCAGGCAGTCTCCTGTGCACTATGACAGCCTTCCCAAACATGCCATGAGCTCTATCCAAGAACGGCATGAATTGGAGGAGCGAGAAAAGCAGCCGTCTTTACTTCCCATTCAGGATATGTCTGTCTATGATACGCCCAGTGGGTGCAGCATGCCATCTCGGAGGCCCACTCCACCTGCCTATGGCTCTCGAGAGTTCCTCATGAGCAGCGCAGCGTACGGTTATGCCTCCTCGCTTCGACGGGCATCCAGGACTTCCGGCTCGTCCGTGCATGCCAATATGGCCCTCCAGAGTCATACTCTCTCGCCCTCGGCCTGTAGTTCTCTGGAACGCCTTGCTCAGCACTCAACCTCGTCTGTTCCCTGCCTGATGCCCAGCTCCTCCTACACAGCTCAGAAAGCTCTGGCTTTCACTACCTCAGAGAGAAAAGACTCAGGTCCGTAGTACGAGTCCCTGATTCTCCCAGTCTGTGTACAGCACATACAGTATTTATGATGTCCCATTTATCATTGTCTGACTTCATATGCAAATATTGATCAAATTATGTCTATAACTTTTTTTTTTTTTACAGATTTATTATAGATATTGTTTACCAATGCTTCCCATTAGCAGAAAACCTTATCAGCTTCCTTGATAGACATATAACAATTGCTGTTTGTTCCCTTCTGAAAGGACAGTTTCATGCATTCATGAATTAATTTTAGTAGTTAAGTGTGCTCAGTGTAGTTTGTTGTTGGGGGGGGTGGCTTCTTTTTTGTTTTAAAGCAATGCTCCATGAATGTTAAGTTCGAACACGTTCTGTAAATTTTGGCAAAATTCTTATCACATTTTTTGCTGTCAATAAAACGTCTCCTCAGAGATTAAACCCTGGTCTCTGTGGCATCCCAGGCTCTGCAAACAGGAGATAATATGAATGTGGATTAGCAACATCCAAACAATCAGGACCAAAAAAAAAAAAAAGCATCTCTTGTAATTGCCTGTCAAATATATTGCCTGTCAATTCAGGAAGCTTTCCCTTTTGCACTAGCATCGAGGCATTGTACATACACGTGGTTTGGAAGCGTGATTTGAAGGGAACTGAAGGAACAAGCAGAATTTGTTTGAATTTTGAAGGTCAAAATGTCAGCTGGCTTCATCGGCTAACTTCTGTGAACATTGCTAGCTGTAGTTTTATATACATTGTTGGTCAGAGGTTTGTAGCCATCACCCTGAACATTTGAGTGTTTTCCTTGCTCTAACTACATTATTTAGAAGCGTTGAAGTAGCTAAGCTATTAGCTAAAATGTGTATGTTTTTCCAAGTATCAAGCTACTTGTTTCACCAAGTAGCAACACCGCATTGTAGCTTTTCACAAAATTCTACATTATTTTTCTATTAAAAAACCACCAACCTGCTCATCCTGTCCACGTCGATATTTTATTAGCTTATATCTTATTGTTTATTAGCCTTTGCGTGGTTAGAGCTCCCTCTTCTGTTCATGCGTAGAAGTAAATGTTGATTGCGACTGGTTCTTTTAGAAAGCATGATGCTCTTTAGTACAGCGTAATGCTCATTATTAATCTTGATGTACATTTTGTTCGCTTTACATATACCATATATTACCATTATGTCTAATGATGATCCATCATCTTGCAATAAGGACTAGAAGACGTTCCCTCATTTTTAAAGGTGGTTTTGACATGTTACAGTGGTATTTGTCATTATTAACCTTGGTGTTCATCTGCATAATATCAAAGAGCCACTGTTTCTCCAGCAAGCGCTAGTTACAGACTAAAAAGATAGTCTGACAGTCCACAGATACTTATCTCAGCTCAGTTGTCATTGGTAGATTTCAATATGATTCAGTCTAAATGCTATTTACCATGGCTTAGCTGTCAAGAAACTATCCTTCTTTAAATGGTCTGTTTCCTTGCATGTGCAAATACACAGATGCAATTTCCCAGTACATCTTTCATCTCTGAAATCCAAAATCTATCCAAAGACAAAACAGAGCGCTCTGCGATGCTGGAGCAGAGTACACAGTGATCAAAAGACTAGCTCTAATTAGTCTATAGCCAGGCGCTACATTTGAATCTCTCTCTTTTTTTTTTCTTCCCTCAAAGAGAGAAAATGTAACAGTCTGGTGAGCTATACTGTCATCAAGTGTCTGTAGTTCTTATTATATAATGCCATAGGTGTCTATGCTGTGTAAGATAGATGCACCACAAGCAGGATTGAGAGACTTTCATATATGGAATGAATTTGGGAATTATGTCAGCTGGTGTTCTGAAATCATCAAAACGTACAGTATTGACAGCTTTACACTGTATGATTATCGGCATGATTTTGCTGACAAAAATCACACATTGTAAGATAATTCTTTGGTTGTGAGTCAAGATCAGTGGTCTTGGTCTTTAGTGCCATTGTGACCAAAGACAGCAGCCATCAATGGCCAGGAGTCAAGAGAGCAAAAACTGGGCATGTTCTCTCGATTGGAGAGCAGACACTAGCTAATCGCAGGCAACTGTAAGCATAAATATGCAGAAGAGGGTAACTTGCACTTTCCTCCGAGTGTATAACACTTCCCAGTGATGTAGCATGAGCGGCAGTTCAAGATGTGGTTGTCCTTCCCGATTTATACTTTGTAGTCATGTAATAGGGGAGAGTTAGCACCCTAAATGACTTCATAGGATTATCCGAAACTTATTGGACTGCTTCAGAAAGGGTTGTGGCGATGGCAAAATGTAAAGAAAACACACTAATAGGCAGAAATATATACTTATTTTGAGCAGAAATGCTTCTGTTTATAGATTGGACTGATTGATTACGTAAGCTGAATATAGTAGTTTTCTTTCATTCCAGCTCTAACATTAGAGGTTCTTCCATAGAGAGCCCATGTTGTCTCACCTTTGGTTGTGTAATTTGGCCAAAATATTCTTGGGTTCGTCTAGTACAGTAACAAAAACAATTTAGGAAAAGAGTCCCATACACATGAGAATATACAGACCAAAGAAGTTGTGAAGAAATCTGACACCCTAATATGAGGACAGCAGGGTATTAGGAGGTAAAGGTTGCTTTGGATCTACAGCAATCTGAACACTTAAGACACGTCAGGAGGCGGGAGAGTGCACAGCATTGCTTAAACCGCCTTTGATCAAATATTAAAAGCAGCAGGCTCACTCGCAGCCTGTTATCTGCACATTCAAGAGACAGGTTGTTTTTTTTAGGGGTGCCGGTCTGATGTGAGGCAAAGAGTGAACGCCAGGCCTGTGTTGGAATGATAATGAAAGGAACTCAGGGCAGTCTGAGGTTGGAGAAGCGTTAGCATGCTCAGTACATAGTAGGTGACAGTGGCACTGTGCCTTTAATTGCTGGTGCTGTCGGACCACGTCGGAGTGTTGTTTCAATGCACGCACGCTGCACATGCACAGCAAATCCCCCAGTGATAAATTAACAGCTACAGTGCTGAATTAACACCTCCGGCGTTCTGCTTCATTCCAGCTGGACACAAATGAACAGTGCGAGAGTTCATTGAACGCAAAGCAAAATTTGCTGTGTGGTTAGGGGGTTGTGCTGAAAATTAATAACTCTACTGTGGTCTTAATTATTACATAAAAGTTTCCCGACAAGTCCTGAAGGACGCTGTGCTGAGTATCCGCATGTTTATTCCCAACACACCGTAACCAGATAATGCTGACTTGACTTTTTTGGAATATTGTTGGAGTGGGACCGAATACATGAATTGGCTGGCAGTTCTTAAGGACTGATTTGGGAACCACTCACTTGGGATTTTTCCCTGATTTGGGAAAACACTAAACGCTGGCTTAATTATTCACCGCACTGTAAAAGCCATGAGACACTGAGGTCAGCTAAATCATTTTGTAGACATTTCTATCTTGTGTAGATCTCCCAGAGAACATCTCTGCAGTGACTAAACAAACGTCAAGTCGTTATTTTTTAAAGGGTTTTATGCAAGAGCGCCGTTTATTAGTCACAAGGTGTTTTCTATTTTTAATATAACAGCAGTTATGACAATCGTTCCAGCTGCACGACAAATCCAGGCAGGTTTATATTCATGCACATATTAATGTTCTAACATGTTATCGTTTCTATAATAACAACTCGTTCACAGGGACATGTATGGCAGGTGCTCAACGTTACCTAAAGCTAATAATAAGCATGTTCACGAACATGTAGAAAAAAAGTGTTGTTTTGTTTTTGTTGTCAGGATGTGTTTATTTAACATGTATGCAAGGAGTCTCCAGTACAAGTGTTTTGTAACAGTCTGTAAGTGGTAACATCTTCAGGACATAGAACTTGAGGGGAAAAATGGAGGTTTATGAGGGAATTACTATGTCTGTATGTATATAGCTTCCTGTCTGTGTTGCACGACGTTAAATTGAAATATAAATGATTAAAAAAGTATGACGTGTGACATGAGGAATGAATGCAAGACCAACAATCAGCTCTGAGGTGGTAACAGTAACTGCACTTCACGTTAGGCCACATCACACCAGCCCGTCATTGATTATTTTCCTATACCAGCATGCCCCATTGTCTTTTATTCCTTAACTATAAATTTGATCATTACATGTTCGTTCAAGAGTTTCTCCCTCTAATTAAATTGCCAGAGCATCAGGGTCATCGCTATCCGGATGAATTCACTCTTTGGCATCGATGATGAAATTCCTCATACAGTGTCCGCTGACGGAAAGAAAAAAAAGAAGATAAATCCTCACCGGTAACTCCTCTACTGGGAACATTGTCTTACATGTATTATTAATCACAATTCATGGAGAATCTACCCCATTCATTATTCATCATAAAGATTGCACTGGGCTAGTCATCCAGCAGTACACCACCTGAGGGGAAAACCATTCAACAAGTGCCTTCACCCTGTTATTCTCTGTGATGGAGTCTGATGAAGCTCATTTACTGTTATGATTCAACCACTTGGCCTTGATCATGACTTAACCCTTGTGCTCTGTTCAGGTCAAAATGAACCTTTTGAATTGATTTTTTTTGAAAGAAGGACATATAATTAAAACCTGGATCGTATTTGCTATTTTTGGATTCGGCACTTTACTGTACTGTGCTAACATTATTCATTATTTAAATAAATAATAATAATTAAAAAAAATGACCCGCTCGGCTGTGCAATCCATTTTTAGAAACTTCTCTGTGAGGACAACTTGTTTTTCTCAATCACAACCATGACAACCGCTTGGTTATTCATCATGGTAAAGTGTTATTTCAAAGTGATTTTTTTTACACCAGACAGCAAGCACATTTTTTGCACAGCACATTTCAGCCTAATCTGGGTTTAAAACTGACCAAAGAACTACTACATTAGGTCCAAGAGCAAATCTGCAAACCATCAATCATCCATTTTCCATACCGCTTATCCTGCACAGAGTTGTAGGGGAGCACGGGGCTTCTCCCAGGGAACTCAGGGCACAAGGAGGTGGACATGTGGTGCCAACTCATCGCCGGGCACGATTGCACAAACATTCATATGCTACAGACAATTTGGAAATGCCAGTCAGCCTACAACGCATGTTTTTGGACCGGGGGAGGAAACGGGTGTACCCCAGAACATGCAACGCCGTGCACATAGGGCAGATGCAGGATTCGAACCCCAAACCCTGGAAACCTGCAAACCATAAATGTTTATTAATGTTCTCAGTTGTAAAAATGGCATTTTATCTAGGCTACCGAGGCACCACCAGTACTATTCCAGCTAGCATCAATAACGGCAAGTTACATTGTGACTGTATGTTTGTAAAGTTGGAATGCATGTTTTATTTCAAGCTGGAGAAACTGTGTGTTATATATTATACATTATTGTAGCTGTATTGCCTTGTGCCAGATGCTCCCTGGTGTGTGAGTGTGTGTGTGATTGTGCCCAGCGATGGACTGGCACCCTGTCCAGGGTGTACCCCGCCTTGTGCCCGATGCTTCCTGAGATAGGCTCCAGGTTTCCCGTGACCCTGAAAAGGATAAAGCGGTATAGAAAACGGATGGATGTAACTGTTATCTATCATATTATTTCTATCTTGCTCTATACTTGGACATGGAATAACGCACTTCAAAATCGGTTCTTTAGTTTGTACCTTCTAGAAGAAATCTTAAATGTTCTATGTCCAACACTAAAACAGAGGGTTTTCATACTAGATAAACACTAAGAACCCTTAATTAAAAAAAATCATTGCTAAATCTTCTTTTTTTCTCAGAGTGTGGTAATACATCTTTGTGCTTGATTTCCAGTTGATGTTATTTTGCGAGTAATTGAGGTAACGATATACACAGTAGTATATTTAATAATTAAATTGGATTTCTATTGAATGTATAGCTTATGAATGTCTAATGATGCTAAGGGGGAAAAGATGCACAACATATGTGTATTTGTCTGAATATTGAAGGTATTTTCCTGATGGAGTAATGGCATGTAATGGTTTTGTTTTTCCCTCCAAAGAAAATAGAAAAGAGCTCAAGGTAAAAGCAGAGGATTGTATTGGACAGCACCAGTGAGCCACCCTGGCTCACCAATTGGATGGCTAATAAATAAGGTATTATCACATAAAAGAAAAAGGTGTCGAATAATGGAACATAATACATTTGCCATGGTAATAGATCCATTACTCTATGCGTGGGTGTCTGTTTACGCCTTTCAGTGTCAGTTGGTTTATTTTAACCTTACCCCTTGTGGTTCTCTTGTCTTTCTCAGTAATTTGAACAAATCTCTTTTAGGGATGTTAATATTACAAAGGAAAGCATTTTGGGAAAAAGAAGAGCAGAGAAAGGGAATGAGACAGAGACAGTGTATAATCTTAATTACTATTTTGATAAGTGGCTTACTTAACATATGTGAATGTGCCATTTGAGGAGGATTAATCACCATTTGAACAGAATTAATTTACAGGCTGAATTATTCTGTTGGTGGTAATTTGTCTCTCAGGAATGGTGAGGGATGAGTAAAGGGTTATGGCTGGTGTTCTTGAAAGTTAAAGTGCTTGGAAGTATGTGCAAACCATTATTTAGGCTAATCCAATATTCGGGTACAAGGAACATCCATCAGAGGAAACCAACTCAAACAAGCTTGGTTATTAACATGAAAGTCCACCCAGGAACCTTATCTCTGATGATTGTGGTGAACCTAAGATCAAACCATACCTGTCAGAGAGTCACCACGCCTCATCTCATCGTCTAACAGCTCGACAGAAGCATTTCTCTGCTGGCTGATCTACCAGCTTATACTGTTGCATGAATAAAAAGCAGCAGTCTGTTTGGTCTTCAATCAACCTAAACAAGCACACATGCCTCCCCTCTACATTTCCCTCCACTGGCACCCTGTGGCTGCTTAGATCAAGTCTTTGATGCTTGCTTACGGAGTAAGCGTTTAGTTTTATATTTATACAAACAACTTGCAAAGATGAGATGGAATCCAATCTAAGCATGGTGCTAAGTGTTTGGGAGTCGCAGGGAGCCTGGAGCCTATCCCAAGAAAGGCGGGGGACACCGTGGACCTGGGGCCAGTCCAATCACACACACATTTGCATACTACAGACAATTTGGAAATGCCATTCAGCCTACAATGCACGTCTTTGGACTGGCGGAGTTAACCGGAGTACCCGGAGGAAACCCCCAAAGCCGGGGGAGAACATGTAAACTCTGTGCACACAGGGCGGAGGCGGAATTCAAGGTGCGAGGCAAATGTTCTAACCACTAAGCCCTGTCTAGGATAAGCGGTATGAAAAATGGATGGATGGCAAAGTATAATGTCACCCAAAGTGGAAAATGAACGGGAGATGCACTCATAGTTACAAGTTCATTCATTCATCTTAACTAGCTGACTTTGCTCTAGTCAGGGTTGCGGTGGATCTGAAGCCTATCACGGGAGCAACAGGGAATACAGCCTGGCTGAGACGCCAGTCCAATGCATTACCCCATGCACACACACATTCACAAACTCATTCACACCTAGAGGCAATTTATAGTCACTAATCTACCCTGTGACATGAAGAAAACTCATGCAGACACAGGGAGAACATGCAAGAACTCATGCAGTAATGAGCTCAGGATCAAAGAGGGGATCCTGAGGCTGTGAGTCAGCAATGCCACTTACTGTGACAATGTGCCACCCTATATTAATTAAGTATAATTAGCCCAATTGCCGGGTGTCTAGTTACAAAGAACCTAAAACGGCTTTTGAGAGTGTGGTCGTTTTCAAGTCCTATACATTAAACTCCTGTTTAATTTTTGACAGTTCAGTGGATTTCCAGTGTGCTGACTTGACTAGCTAATTCACCACTCAGAAGGATATCGGAAATGTCAGCATCTTAGTGCTTTGGGTACATGTTCTTGGTTTGAGAAACGTTCCTGTGATATCTGTGCCATATCTCCAGAAATAACCATGGTTAAACAGTCACAGCTGTAATAGCTGATGTTCAAATGGACCATAAAGAAGAAATGTATTGTGGTTCATCAGACACTACAACTGATTGAATATGAAGCAATACTGTACATTAGCACATATATACACACAATATTGTACAATATATCCTACAATATACAGTTGGGTAGCATTATGCCAGAGGCACACCAATGATGAGGTCAATATAAAATAATATAATTTCATGGTGAAATGCAGAACTTGTAAAAGTCAAAGACATAACTTCAGTCACACTTTTTTTTTAAAGCGGGGTTGTTAGACCTTTGATACTGTACACATTGTTATCTCTGGTATATTTATTTATACAATAACTCAATCATATTGCCTCCACACATCCTAAAAAGTCCAATATATTCAGTAGAGCAGAACATCTTGGCATCTCAGCAGAAAAGACTAATACATTTTTGGACCTCATAACTGGGGCTTGTGTATCGCTTTAATTAGTAGACAGTATTTCTCTGTGATGGATTGAGGAGGCTTAGCTGGAGTGTGACTGTGGATTTGACTGGCTGGCTTGCTTTTATCTATCCTTCACTCTTGTGTGTTTGGTAAGGCTAAGCTGAGCTCCCTTTGTCTATCTCTCTCCCTGTCTCGCTCACTCACACTTTCTTTCCCTCTCTCCTTCTCTCATTACTTCACTCCTTTTCTGGAGAAAGAGAGTTGGCTCCACATGCATGCGTCTGCATACAGTATCTAACATGGAAACGCCTCCTTTCTGATTAGCTGTGTTGGTTACTGCCTTCTTTTTACACTAATGATGTTCCTTACGACTCACTTTAGTGATTTGATTCTTTTGAACAAAACCTGTTCGAGTGAGTCGAGTTATTCAATACTATAGGATACAATTCCAACCCCTAACCCACTTTCAAAACCTATATTTCAGATATGAAAGAGGGGAGTTTTTTTTCCAGCAAAGTCTGAAAATGTTTAGTTTATGACATGTCAAAGCATGGGGTGGCAAAGATCGGGGGGGCAAAATCCAAATAAGTGGTGGTACCATCTATTTATGTATAGTAAAAAAATAAAAAATAAATAATGGACTTCCTCAGAAAACCAACAATTTAAAAATTAGGTATATTATTTACAGAGCCAGAAAGTTTTTCCTCTGTACCTTCCTACCAAGGAACCCATATTTTTTTATGAAAAAACAAGGAGGAAACCAGTGAACCCAGAGGAATCCTATGCGGGAAATGAGAGCGCATGCGGAACTCTGGATTAAACCACCGCCATGCTGAAAAAAACAACAACAAAAAAAAACAATTGAAACAGAAATTATAATGCTTTCCATTACAAACACCATTACAAACCATCACCTAACCCTTAAAACCATCGTGATTACCATTATTGGTCCTTAATGGTATCCACTAGACATAATATGACACCAATAGAAGAGAACAAATGACTAGTAGAGACCCACGGTGACCATTACAGTTTCCATTAAAACCAGTACAATTCCCATTTTAACAATTAAAACCATTACAAATTCAATGAAGGTTTCTCCATCCATCCATCCATCCATCTTCTTTCTTTCTTTCTTTCTTTATTTATTTATAAATAATATATTTTAAATATATTTTAAATTCTAGGTTTTTTCTCCAGCAGGTCGTGCTGCCAGCAATACTACAATGATGTGTGAATTACAGTGATATGATTTGAGGATAGATTTGGGGTTGCAAGGATGGCATGTGCCACCCTGTACCACCCACGTGGCCACACTCCTGCCTGTCACCTCATCCTGTAGATATTTTTTTTTTTGTGTTGCTGTTGTTGTTCTTGTTGTTTGCATATACTTGCAGAACGGCCACAACTTTGGACTTCGCTCAGAAGAGTCGTTCGGAAAGAACCGATTCGTTGGTGGAGACTCTAGTGTGTGAGCGCGAGCGAGCGAGAGAGCGAACGCGCGCGCGCGTGTGGACGCACGCACGAGCCGCAGATAGGATGGCCGCGCTCCCCTGAGCCGTTAGCGCTTAAAAACTCTGTCCCGAAGAACAGAACAGGAGTAAGAGGTGGAGGAAAGAAAGACAAAAAGGAAAGAGAGAGAGAGAGAGAGACGTTAGTTCGCTACACCCAACGCCACTCGCCTCTCATTATGCCGGCGGAGGTGAAAGAGGTGAGTTTTTTATTCTATTTATTTATTTATTTATTTATTTATTTTACCCCTCCTTCATTTTCTCCTCTTATTTGTTCACTGTTCTCCTTTTCATTTCCTCACGCGCCGCATCGCATCTGATTTAAATAATAATAATCATCATCATAATAATAATCATAAAACGACCCAGCGCGCGCATCACCGCTCTCTGGATTTTTCTATGACACACACACACACACACACACACACACGCGCGCATACACACATGCACGCACAACATGCAGCGATTTGCAAGATGTTCTGGTTGGTTATGGATAACGAGGAGTATAAACACCCGCAGAGACGCTTTTTGTACTAAATATGCGGGTTTAGCGCGTGATTAACTATCATCAGGCTGCAGGGTGTGTGTGTGTGTGTGTGTGAGAGAGAGAAGAGAGAGAGAGAGAGAGAGATGCTTTTGGCTTTCTGCTGAAGCGGTGCGCTGCTCTGCTCCGAGGGAGCGTGTTGGTGGGGGTTGGTGGGGTCTGTTGGGATGATGGTTCCTGCTAAGACTAGCAGGCAATACTGCAGAGGCATAGGTGTGTGCGCGCGCGCGCGCACGCGCATGTGCGCCTGTGTGTGTTATCCATGAGCCACTGACAGCATGCAGAAAAACTTCTGATCGTTCATGCTTATCGGGAGAAGGCAAGGGAAGAAGAATATTCACAGAGGATGTGAAGCAACCGTGGAAGACCCAAACATGGTGCTTCTGTCTCACGCGTCAACGTTGGTCCACAACTGCCCTGGCCGAGACTCGAGGTGATGCATACAGTGCATGTTAGTTCTATCTCGGCTTTGTCATCAGCGAACGATTCATCTGTCAGACTCGGGTTTCTGACAAGGCGTTATGGCCGGCGTGCCTCTGATGTGCCCTTGAGCGGGTCGTGCTCGTTAGGAACGCCGAGCCCGGTTGTCCCTCAGTCTGTGCGGTTAAACTGATAAGCGTGTTTGACGGCGTGATTGAGCACCGTGGTCGGTGGGGAGAGAGAAAAGGATGAGGGGGATGATAGAGTTAGTGCTGCATTTACTCAAGACGATTGCACGAGCACTATTACAGGGTGACACAAGATTGCAGGGGGGGTGACAAGTGTGCCGTAAACGTGCCACATTTTGGAGTGTTACAAAGCTTATGCAGAGGAGGATTGGGAATTAATTCTGCAAGGAGGACTGCGGGATCACAGAGAATCCCACGGCCTATGGGCATGAAAGCATGCTGGCTGTGGAGAGCTCGAATGCAAATCCCTTATGACAAGCTCTCATGCTTCGCCTTCTTCCTTTCAGCCGTTCCATTTCAGACTCGTTTACGTTGGATTGAGAGCATGGACGCTCCGAGTTGATATTTCAGTCTGATATATCAAATCTACAGCCATTGCACTGTATCATGAAATCCTGTACTCTGATACTGACATGAAAAAACCACAATAAGCCTTAAAAGTGAATTCTGTGACTTTTATCCAGTATTAAGCCCAGTTGCACTTTCCCTGAAGGTTGTTTGATGTGTTCACATTAGCCGCACTTTCACATTAGCCTGAAAGTAGAAAATAAGCAGATTTCGAGCTCAGCCTTTTTTGGGAAACACGACATGAAAGTGTTGTCGAACACTTGACAGAAGTATTCACGGACGTGTTTATCGAAAAAGACTTGTTTTGCAAAAGCAGGATCCGACAACTGCCCTTGGACTCTTGTGTACAAATTCACTACAAGTCGCGCTAGAAACGAGGTTCAAACACATCGTTCACGTCCGTTAAATATTAACAAGAGACTTTATCACAGAGCAGCTTTACAGAATCCCAGATGTAGATTTAAATACATAAATAGGAGAAGAGGCGACAATGGCAAGGAAAAACTCCCTGAGAGTACATGAGTAAGAAACCTTGAATCTCAGAAGCGAACCCATCCTCTTCTAGGTGACACTAGGGATTATAAATCGTTACTCTTCTACAACTGTATACTGTAAAATGAAGCAGTACTTAGTGTGTTTGTGAGTACTGGGGTGAGCACAGGACAGACATTTCTTATTACAGCAGCAGCTCTTAACTGATTGTCCACAGAAGCAAAGGTGAATCCACACGGGACTGTGGATTCAAGCAAAAGTAGAGCATCAGGCAGTTTAAACAAGCACGGTAACAGAAGTGTGTGCGGATCAGGCAGTGCTGTCACATGAGTACACGCACATGTACGAGTCCTTCTGTTGTTGCGTGCAAAGGTTTGTGTTGTTTTTTTCTCTTGTCCATGGATTGATGATTTGCATCGTTGTTGTCCCATCAGTCTGTTGATCCTGGAGTCACATTGCTTAGCAGAATTTGGTGGCGGCGGTTCGGTTCAGAGCTTGGACTGTTCAAAGAGGAAGACGATCTCATTGGCATGCTTAGTGTGCTATTGAAGGGCCGGTGCTTGTTTCCAGAGCAATCAGGCGTTTGTTGCCACACTGTCACACTGATAGTCCAGCCGTCCTTTTTTATAAACGCATGGCTGCCTCCCTTAACTGTCTCATCATGCACTGTAATTTAAAAAAGATTGCTTTATGATTCGAAGACAAAGCAACTGTACTCGAAGCTACGAACGGCTTGACAGTGCAGTAATTACTCTAATAGGGCTGAGAGATATGACTGCAGCCTAGGAACACGGATGGAAAACAGTAGGATATCATCGATGCCAGTGTTCTTAGCAGTGATACTGCTTATAAGTTTGGTAGTGTAGAGCTACCCGAACTCAGTCTGTTTTTTTTCCACATTATTCTGCAAGAAAACAAAGCTATTCATTAAGAATGGAATCAACATTGCGTCATTATTCTATTTATCATTTATTATCTAATACCGAACAAAGTGCCAACTCAGTGGCGATTCTGATTGCAGCTCCCAAATGAAGTGTTGATATAAACCGCGTCATTTATGTCCATGCTGTATGTGATGCGATAAAACACATGTGTAGAGAGAGGTTTAGCGCCAGCATTAACGAGTCTAGGCAGCGCATTGAGCCTTTTTAAAATTATGCTGCTTGGGTTTTTAAGGAGATTTGAATCATTTCCATCTTCGCAGGAGTGTGATTTTTTTCTTATGTGGCCAGCGATAAGAAGAGTTTGTTTGGTTGTTGAAAATAATGCACAATGCATGCAACACTAAAAGCAACTGTCTGGAATAAATGTGCAGGTTTTTTTTTCGAGTTTTTCCAAAAATATTTTTTTTTTCACAGAATGTTCTGCATGCTCACTGAATGTCTAACGATTATTAAACGCTCAATTAGACGCAGGATGTCGGTTTGCATCCTGCATCTGCTTCAAAATGTTAGTTTGAAGCCCATCTCGCATCCCATCCAACATCCAGTTATTTTCCACAAATTCAAATCCATAACATGCTTTCTTACATTCACTCAGGGTCAAGTTTTATTCGAATTAACCTCAGTTGCATTTACTCACTTTCGCTTGAGGTGTTTACACAAACCTTTTGATTATTCTGATTACACTGTCAATTGAGTTGACATTTTATTAGGTACATATAGTACTATATATTAGGGACTGTATATTCGGTATTATGTAAGTGTATCTGATAAACCGGCAACTAAAAAAATATAAAATATTCCAAATGTTTCAAAAGTGGCTAATGTATTATCCTCACTTCACGTTACCCCACTGTAAATGTGTTACTTGCCCAGTGAAATGACTTCGTTTAATCGTTTAAGCTTTTGTCCATAAAGCACTTTGAGATTTTATTTATTTTTTTAAATTTGAGATTATTTCTTGTTTTTTTTTTTATTTATTTAATAGCCTATTTAAAATGTCAATACTATCCTAGCAAGCTCTGTATCTGTGGTTCTAGTAGTTACAGCACATCCACAAGGTGTTCTGCACCACTTCCAGTATTACCTCTAGTAATAACAACATTAGCAGCAAAGGGTTTTATTACATTTTGTGGCAAGAACATTGTCATCATGAACTCGACTAAAATGTAACCCTACTTTCGACTGCTTTTTTCTTTCCACCATTAGTGAGTGTGTAGGCGAACATCTCTCAGGTTGTTCTGTGAGAGTGTATGCGTATTGAATGCTCCAAGCGCAAAGAGAAAGTAACAGTGAGAGAGAGAGAGAGAGAGAGAGAGAGAAGATTATTTTTGCATTTCCATAAATTCCAATATCTCCAGTACAGACAGAGACGTAATATGTCAGACCATATTGATACTCTGGGTTTTACTAATGATAAACATCTATACCTGGAAAGCAGCAGACATTTGGATCTCTGTAATAGTTAATCCAGGGAAATGAGGCTATAATTACCAAGTCTTTATAAGTGAAGCTGTGAATAAGAGTAGCTGCTGAAATTGGCTGTGCATTTAGTAGTAATAAAAAAAAAAAAGCCAAATATGTTTAAGCAGGTCATTGGAGACACAGAATTAAGCACGTTTACATAAGACTGTACTTATAAACTGGGTCGTTTCTATATTGACTGTTTTCCTGTTCAATTTGGGGACTTTCTCGATTACTGGCTTTGCACACACACATACACACACACTAAATATATTTAAAGTTTGTTGTGTCTAGAAAGTTCTGGCTGAAAGAAACTCATGTATTATTCACCAGTCCTAAGTGTACTGGAGCATGCTGTGCATTTTTTCCCCCCTTTTTTCTTTTTATGAAAGCATGTTTGTGAATTATGTACAGTAAGATGAGAGTCATTTCACAAATTTGCCCGAGGCCCTTTTTAAGAATTCATCACGAGATATTCAGAGACGTTTTAATTATCGGAGACTCCTTTTTTGCTTACATTCACGTAAAGAGGAAGATAAAGCATCAGGACATCCTCTTTAAAGAATAATCCGTATCTGCAGGCTCATGTTAGCTTTTAGGCCTGCTAAGATCAGCATTTTACTCAGGTCAACTTCTGTCCCTCTGGTGAGTGTCTGTTATTACTAATGCCACTTCAACTGAACACCCCGTTGTCTTTGGGCCAAAGGAGCAGAGCCTAGAAGATCCTGCAGCTTTGCCCTCAACTAAGCAGACCAAAGAGCCAACTGAAGAGGTGCCATCTGCAGAAGACATACCGGACACGCCACCCTCTGACCTGAGCACGTTCACGTCCACCAATGGAAGCACACAGAACACGGAGACTAACGTAAGTCACGTTACTGAGCAGTGGGTTAATGGAAGAGTTGCGATGATGGAGGTTGAGGAAAGCTTTATGAATGTTGCCCTGTGGTGACATTCCATTAGCTTAATCACATTGTACTGGCTAAAATGTAATAGGTGATATGTCAGAATATGATTTAGGTCTGGATTTTAACATGCTTGGGTTAAAATACACAAATAGAAATATACTGTCTATCTATCTATCTATCTATCTATCTATCTATCTATCTATCTATCTATCTATCTATCTATCTATCTATCTATCTATCTATCTATCTATCTATCTATCTATCTATCTATCTATCTATCTATCTATCTATCTATCTATCTATCTATCTATCTATCTATCTATCTATCTATCTATCTATCTATCTATCTATCTATCTATCTATCTATCTATCTATCCATCTATCCATCTATCTATCTACCAACTGAGGAGGTGCTGTTATATACACTCACTGGCCACTGTATTACTAACATGTATACACTGCTCATTCATGAAATAATCCAAACGGCAATTCTATAGCAGCAGTGCAATTCATACAATTATGCAGATACAGGTCAAGAGCTGGTTTGAGTATTTCAGAAAAAACTGAGTTCTTGGGAATTTCACACACAGCAGCCCATAGAGTTTAAACAGAATACCATAACAGAAATCTGAGGCTACTGTGAGCACAGACTCACCAAAAATGGCCAACTGAAGCCCATCCATCTCAAGGCTCGATGTGGTGTGCATGCTGACATCCTGTTCTGCTCACCATGGTTGTAGAGAGTGGTTATTTGAATTACAGTAGCATCCTATCAGCTAGAACCAGTCCAGCCATTCTCCTCTGACCTCTCTGAGATCACATCGTTTCTCCATTCTGATGTTTGATGTGAGCATTAACCAAAGCTCTTGGCTGATTGGATAATTGCATGAATGAGTTGGTGTATGAGCAGGTGTATATTAGGTTTTCCTAATCAAGTGTCCAGTGAGTGTATATTATTTTCATTGGTATATAGCTTTGTCCATATAATACATATCATTACTATTTATCATATTGTTGATTCAGAACATGGCCATGTCATGTTAATGAAGAGCATTAATTCAGCAATGCTGTGATTGTATTGGGATGCTGCTGCAGAACGATGAGAGCTCAGGGATTGGGACAGAGAAGTCCTCCAGCCCTGACACTGAGTTGAACCCCCTCAGTGCTTCCAGTTCTCACGAGGAAGTTGTGCCAAAACAGCTGGAGGTAAGGATGCCAACCTACAAAACACAGATACACAGACTCGCATTCATTAAAAACTCTGTACAACTCGACTGCATGCAGTGCTGATGTAGGAATCAGCCATTTTGGCATTCTGCAAGCGTCACTTGTATTCTACCCAAATGGTCTTGATTCTAGGTCGTATTTAGTTCATAGTGTGTGCTTGTACGTGCAGTCATGTCAGCATTTTATTTTCATTCACATTGCATGCTTATTGTGGTACATTGGTATGTCTTAAGATATGGACGTAACACTCTACAGATTTGAGCAAATTGATCGCCGGATACATAGGATCCATTTCATTGCATCAAACCTCCCTGCTGCTGGCAATATTCCAAGCTCAATAGGAGCTCTTCTGGATCTCATTTCAAAGTCCACATTAAACTAATTTTCAGCTGAGTGAGAAATTGTTTCTATGTAAGTTGTGCATGTCAAGTACTCAGCTAAATATAAATTCAGCCCTTGTTGCCAGCACAGCAGAAAATCATTACGGGATTAACAGCATAACAGATAGAATCCCTGTTTTAGGTTGGGCTTTCATTTAGGAACCCTTAGTCTCTTATAATTGTTATAAAAATGTTATAAATAGATTTAAGAGTAATAAAAAAAAATGGGCGGATGAATCGATGGTTAAAATTGGAAATAAGATTGAGAGAATAACTCTTTCAATGTCCTTTTCTTCCTTCTCAGGAAAGTATAACTGATGCAACAGAGACATTTCAGACAGCGTGTGAGGGCTCCCAAGATTCAGAGGGCATTCTTACTTCCAATGCCTCAGTGGAGAAAGAAGATGAATGTAGTTCATCTCAGACTGCTACAATAACCCCCAACTCTGACACCAACACGTCATCTGACACTCCGGCTGAAAACATCAAAGACCAGCCTGTCAGGCATAGCACTCATCAAAGTCCTCGGGTAGACCTCAGCAATCATGGCACCATTCCACATGGTTTCCTATTCCCTCCTTCTTACACAAACCTGCCATCCAGGAGCTACTTAGAGAACTGCTATACCCTCCCACTTCACAGAGACAGCTTCGGTCGAATCGGAGGACCGGTGTGCAATGGTGCCACCAAGGGAGATCAGGACGGTGCTGACCTAAGGTCAGGAATCCCTGCGATCAGTCATCCTATGATGGGTGGAACCCTCCCCTTGAGACCTACACTGGATCTTGCGGTTGATGATCACCTTGGTCCATTACCGCATCCCTTCCTGCAGGATCTGTACAGGATGCAGACCCTGATTCCTCATAAACGTGCCAGCATGGTCAGCCTGGACACCATTCGCAAGGACCCTCGGTGGAGGGACCCTAACTTGCGGGAGGTCATTGCCATGCTTAGCCACCCCATGGACCCCGTCAAGTCTAATGCCGCCGCCTATCTGCAGCACCTCTGTTACGAGAATGACAAGGTGAAGCAGGACGTGAGGCAACTCCATGGCATCCCCATGTTGGTGGGGTTGTTGGACCACCCCAAAGCCGAGGTGTACCGCAAGGCCTGTGGAGCCCTGAGGAATATTTCCTTTGGCAGGGATCACTTCAACAAGGTGGCTATCAAAAACAGTGATGGCATTCCTACACTACTGAGGCTGCTAAGAAAGACTAGTGACATGGAGGTCCGAGAGTTAGTTACAGGTTTGTTTTATTTGGCATTCAGCCATTATTCAATGGCAGTTGGTTGAGCTGTTGAGCTGAGAATGTACATGGTACTGAAGATACGTTGGTACGTTCATGGTTGATAATTCTATCACTCAAAAGTGAAAGCCATAATCTACCCTCTCAGGAACCCTGTGGAACCTCTCATCTCACGAACCCCTGAAGATGGCCATTATCAACAATGGGCTTCAGACACTGACTGATGAGATCATCATCCCACACTCCGGTTTAAGAGGGGATCCCAATGACCCATCCAGACCAGGAGCACCAGAATGGACCACAGTTTTCAAGAACACATCTGGATGTTTAAGGTAGTTTTTAGCGTATATATTTTACCGTGCCAGTTCTCTATTTCCTAGTTTAATACTTCCATAAATGTGGTTGGACTTTCATTGAACCATATGCAAATATATTTAAGCATTTATTGTGATCTGGTTTTGAGATTTTCCTTTATTAATTGTACTGTGTAGCTATGTTTACAAGAGCATTTTCCCCTGCAGGAATGTGAGTTCAGATGGGGCTGAGGCTCGACAGCAGATGCGTGAGTGTGAGGGACTTGTGGATGCTCTGCTCCATGCCCTTTACTCTGCTGTGGCTAGGAGGGATATGAATAACAAGGTAAAATAACTAGAACAGGGCAAGATGGCCAATAAAAGAAGAATAGATTAAAAAAAAAAACACACAAAGACATGATGAAAATCTATACTGAAGTCTATCTAGCTGGACCTGGATATTGTGTCTGTAATATTACCTTCTTATTGCCTTGCAATATAAAGTCTGTACTCCCATGAGGAATGATCCTGCAATACAAAATGTAATCAAAAATGGTGTTCTATCTATCTATCTATCTATCTATCTATCTATCTATCTATCTATCTATCTATCTATCTATCTATCTATCTATCTATCTATCTATCTATCTATCTATCTATCTATCTATCTATCTATCTATCTATCTATCTATCTATCTATCTATCTATCTATCTATCTATCTATCTATCTACAGCCAGATCCATAAGTATTTGGGCAACGACACAATTTTCATTATTTTGCCTCAGTATACCACTGTAATGGATTTGAAATGAAGCCGTCAAGATCGTTGTTTACTTCGTTCAGTCTCTTTTGTGCTCTC
This sequence comes from Ameiurus melas, assembly GCA_012411365.1. NCBI lineage: Eukaryota > Metazoa > Chordata > Actinopteri > Siluriformes > Ictaluridae > Ameiurus > Ameiurus melas. The sequence goes on along the minus strand of CM022763.1, from coordinate 20,607,200 downwards.
CGCAGTCTGTCGAGAACTGTGTCTGCATTCTACGTAATCTCTCCTACCACGTGCACAAAGAGGTACCAGGGGCAGAGAAATTTTACAGTGCCCCAACTATTCAGACCACAAAGCCAAGGAGTCACCTGAAGAAAAAGGACGTGCCTGATTGCTTTGGTGGACGTAGTACCAAAGGTTAGGTATTTAATGGACATGTCTAATTGTCTTTGAATATCAGTTCCAACAGTCTCCATAGGCGTTCCACGAGGAGAGCAAACGAACAACAGAAGCTCACAGAACGTTTCTGTCTACTGTATACTTGTATATGGCTAGAATGGCAATAAAGCTCTCTTCTCTACAGAATATATTATTGCCAATATGAATAATTGCTATTTTTGTAATGATGTACTGAAACAGGATCTGGGTAATCCCAGCCGTTGTAATGTCACACGTCAACATATATTCTGCCATTGTGAATGTCTTTTTTTTTTTTTTTATGTGTTTTGCTTTCACACTGTTGGTCCGACTGTCTTCATCTGCAGAGGAGTGGTTCAATCAGTGTGAGTGTGCTTCTGTTCCTGCCTTGCTTTGAGTGTTCAGTAGACAGTGCTGCAAAACCTTGATGCTTTATTTCCAGTCATGTCACACACACTTGATTTTTTTTTTTTCAGCACTCCCTCTCCAACACCCACAGTGCCTCCCACACATATACTCAAGCTCTGGACTATGTAAAATGCTTGATGCTTGAGATTTTTTTGAATCGCGCAGCCTTTGCAATGCTTATAGTGGTTTGCCTTTTCAGGCCGGAAACACGGGACGAGCGACAAAACAAACAGCACTTTGGACATGTCCAAGCGCACGCTTCCGACGAAAGGTGCACATTTCCTTTAGTTTCACCCTCGAATTATATATTCTATCCAACCATCTATATTCATATCCATATTCCATTTGGATCCTTTCACCACACGAAGTTTTAATCAATCCTCTCCCCATGTGGAATATAAAATATTTCAAAAGTAAAACTTTTTTTTAAGTGCAGGCATTAGTTTTTTTTTGTTGTTGTTGTTGTTTTTAAAAAATATATATATAATGCATGCGGACTGCCAACAGACAGACCCGAAGGTTAAGCAGCGTGTTAAATTCAGGACCAAATTTGTGGAGAAGTAGGCAGCATATGTAGCTTGCTAGTCTGCATTCAGCCTGAAGTCAAATGTGTGTTAAGTTGGCAGATGGAGAGAGTGTGGGAGCAGCATTGCTGAGGAGAGCAGGCGGGTCACAGGAAGACGACAAAGCTTCTGAGGGAGGCCTTGAGGGAGGTGAACCAGGGAAACACAGATAAGCTAAGGCGAGTGTTCCGCACCAAGTGGGGATGAAGACCAAGCCAAGACAGCGTTTGTTGTGTGTAGGAGGGTAATTAAGTGTTTTTTAGCTGCTGTGTCAAGTATGCAGAGAAAGGTATTTTTACGTCGAGAGAAATAGCAGTGCAGTGATGCGCTGAGACACTTGTTACGCTCATGTTTCGTGTCAACACGTCATGCTGGATTAAAAAAAAATTTTGTGCCTCCACGTGGAAACGTCATAGAATCGATGAGACAAGCGCATTTTACATAGATGAAGAAAGGATCACTTTGTACTTAAAGAGTTGCATCCTGTAATTTTATGTAACTGGGTCACTGAGTGTAAGAGTGACTGTATCTCTGGTGCACTTGAATATCTGAACACACTGTTATCTTAATCCTTTCAGATACCATCGCAGCAAAAAATGGTATTGGGCAATACCTAAAGGTCTGTTATCAGCGAATTGAGCGAAGCATTATCCGTGTCTGTATATGTGCCATCCTGTCAGCATGCCGACGAGCCTTTATTAAATATCCCTCTTTGATGATAGCCTGAGCTATTAAGGTTTATTAGTGCCAGATTTGTCAGCAATCCAAAATAACGTCAGAGTGCTTCTTGAGAAATGGAGAAAAAAAAGAAAAGTTGCTTGTGAGCATAAATAAGGCAAATCATAACTTACTATATTTATTTCATATATATTTTATCGATTCATCGTAACCATCAGGGAGGTTGAGCGGATGTTGACAAAGGTAAACAGTGGTTTTTTTTGGACTTTGGTCCCTTGAGTCACCCATCCATATCCTTTGGAAAGCTTCAGTGGAGATAAGTAGGTTTGGTTCAGAGGATCAGAAACTAGGCTCATTGCTGTGCTGGCTGAATCGTTAAAGACCCTTGAGAGCTTGTAAAAAAAAAAAAAAAAAGAGTTCTTAGGAGTTTCAGCTCTGTATTCATCCGTATTTGTGGGAACATGCCTTGGGTCGTCTCTTGCCACTGTGCCTTTTTGGATTTCACTTATGCTGTCTGGGGCATCTTACGCTCGATAGAAGGTTCTGTAGAGCAGGAAGACTTTAAACAGGGCCAGCAAAGGTGGAGCTCACATAGCATATTAATACCATTATTACCGTCGTACATATTACCATAAAATTCTTGAAGTTGCATCTGTTTTGCTCTATGCTTTACTATCATGGTAAACTGGTGTTTTTACTGCACATGCTCAGTGTCTTTCACATCCATCTCATAAAGAGATTCACTTGTTGGGTTATCAAATCGAGTTGAATCAATCATGCCAACATTCCCTGCTGTTTGATGTTGTGTCTGCATGTACGTCTGTGCAGGTCTGGAGCTGCTCTACCAGCCGGAGGTTGTGAGGCTGTATTTGTCACTCCTCAAGCTGAGCCACAACCAGAATACTCTGGAGGCGGCCACAGGGGCCCTCCAAAACCTGTCTGCAGGACTATGGGCTGTGAGTAGGATGCTTAAAACATTTTTTTTTTGAGGAATATAAACCCATGGCTGAATAAGAACCTGTGTTACAACAGAATAAAATGATCTTCTAAGACCCACACATGCAAATGAGACTTACTCTCTATTTTTTGCATGTTTTAATAGCTCATTATTCTGGCTCTCTTGGTTCTCAGTGGTCTAATTACATCCGAGCAACTGTACGGAAAGAGAAAGGCCTGCCTATTCTGGTCGAGCTACTCCATTCAGATGCAGATAAAGTGGTGAGGGCTATTTCTATTGCCCTCCGTAACCTGGCCATTGACCACAAAAACAAAGATCTCATTGGTAAGAGTGCAATCAGGTAACTTTTTTCTTTTTTTTATTCATCTGTAATTTGCATCCACTATCTAGGTTCCCATTATGGCACAGTGGCTGCTCTGAAAATCACATCCTTATTGGAAAGCTGCACAGGAAATGCACAATTAGTTCTAAGAGAGGCGTATGATTGCCTACAATCGCTCTTGACAGGAAGAAAGGATCTTCTTATGCTTTTTAATCATCATTTGTGTTCATTTAAAAAGCATTTATGAATTCATTCCCACCTTCTGTACACATGTTTAAAGCACAATGTTTTGAACCAGTGCTGTTGGATGGTATGATTGATGCTTTTCAATATTCTCGCCGTTCACTTTTGCTAGGGAGCTATGCCATGAGGGACCTGGTCAGCAATCTGCCCAGCGGCCAGCAACGTCCTGCCAAAAACCTGGAAGAGGACACAGTTGTGGCAATCCTCAATACCATACACGAGATCATCACTGACAACCTGGAGAATACGCGCTTCCTTATTCAGGGTCAGGGGATCCAAAAGCTGGTGGCCATAAACAAGACAAGGTAGATCATGTACAACGTAATGTAATTGACCGGCTAAGGCAAGTTTGGTGTCCAGAATCCTTTTTGAGCGACATAGACTTTCATTATTAGTGCACTGATCTTGTAGATCTAGAAACACCCAGCTTAGGTTTAGCAATACAACAGGCATAGAGACATTAATAGAATGGAAGGAAGGAGTCTCCAGTGTCAGCAATTTGTAACAGTTTTTCCCCCACCGGAAAGTCTGGAGGACAGAGCAGAGGAATTTCCAGTTTCTCTGCAGTATGACAAATAAAGTTCCTACATTTTTTTAATTGTTGGTAGTTTGCTGTGGTATAAAAGATATGAAACACTTCAGGATGAAATGTTATAGGAATGCATAGTATAGTATCAGGGCACCCTATTGTGAATTATTTTCCTACTAATGTGATATGCATTAGATTCTGTTATTCAGATGAACGTCATCAGCGAGGAAATCGGTTCAATCCTGTCATCGATTTGCATTTTCAATTCTACAGCCAGTCCTTGAGAGAGAACAAAGCAGCATCGCATGTACTCCAGACTGTGTGGGCCTACAAAGATTTACGGCACACACTGATCAAGGGAGGCTGGAATAAATCTCACTTTAAGGTATTACACTTTCAATAATATAGGCCTTTATATTGACAAAAAAATAAACAAAAACAAAAAAGCTTCAATAGAGAATCAATAGCTGTTGATTGATCAATAGCTTAAGTAAAATGAATGACGTATAATTGACTTCGCATTCAGTTTGGATTGTGAGGTTGGATGTGGTTTATATCTTCAGCCAGCAGTATCTGGAGTCCCCAAAAAGCAGAAGAATGCAAAGCTAGGCAACGATGACATCACACTTCCCTTAATGGAAAAAAACCAAGGTCAGCGCTATCCTTGGGCTTTGTCCTGATTGCTTTCAGAATGCACACTCATGATGCCCTACTTACAAGTAAAGAGAGTGTGTGTGTGTGTGTGTGTGTGTGTGTGTGTGTGTGTGAGTGGGTGCGTTTGATCATTCATGCTTTTTATATTACGGACATTTTATTGCACATGCTTGTGCTTGCTTACATACACATATACGTCTGTTCTTTAGATGGATACTGCAGCACTGATCAGAGTGACAGAGTTGGAGATGGGCCGTGCCATATGATAGAGCGGGAAACCTTCCAGGTAATCTTGCATTCATGGTATGGTAATAAAGACACTATCCGTGACCATTCGTCTCGGGTTAGACAATAGAAGTATTTTCATTTTCATGTTCAGTTCAGTTTGAATATGAGTATGCAGCAGGGGGTTTACGACTACAGGGAATCTGTAGCTGTGCTACATTATATTTTTTTTGCAGGGGGTAAACGATAAGCGACATTTCATCAGGACTAGTAGGCCAGCTGTTGGCTTAGTGGAACGCAGTCCTCAACCCTTGGACTCTTGGGTCTGATGCCCCATCTGGTAAGCTCAATTGCCAAAATTTGCAGATAAAAATGGACGCTTTTGTGTGTTTTTCCATCAATTTTGTCTCTAAGGACAGACTTATTTCTTTTTTTCAAAATCCCCTTGGTGGCAAAACAAATAACTGTCCTTCTCCCCACACATAAAGGATTTTATAAGCTAAATTCTTGACCACTGAGTAAAACACGGATATTCACTGAGACCTAAGAAATGATTTATTCTTTCAGCACATGAAGGACATTTGCAGAAATCTTTAACCAAACTTTAGTTAGATTTAATAATTATAATGTGTGTGTGAAGTATATTTTATTTATTTATCTCTCTCTCTTTTTAGAGATGGAGGTACAACTTGTATAAAGTCACTGGATCTGCACTTGGATCAGGGTTTGTGAAAGAGAATAAAGTAAAGTGTACCACAGATTTTATTCCAGCATCTTTAGAAAGCAGAAAATCTCCTTTTTTTCAGTTTTTTTTTTTGAGAATTTGACTGATTGTGCCTGTGGTATTATTATTTTTTTTCTTTATCCATGCAGTGTTTTGCTCTCCTGCTGAAATATTCTCTGTTTTTAGCACCTCCGGCTCCATTGTTCCCGAATAACGTACAGATATTATATGATCCCAGTACTGGTTAATATTTGATTACAAACCATATATATCCTTGTATTATTTCATTTTTTGTCAACAGGACATATTGTATAATAGTGCTAATATTCTTTAACTGTATGCAACACAGACCAGTATTCTATCTTGTTGTTTTTCTATGTACAGCAAAGAGATGCAACCAGCGTATATTATGGATATTAAATGGGACTAGCAGTCTATGAAAATCACAGACAAAAGTCATTGTGCCATATTAGTCAAACAAGTAATTCTTACCGGATTGAATTGCTTCGTCACTGTCAGTGTTTTAACTGCTTGACAATAAAAGGCTTTTTATCATTTTGGTCTTTTTGTCTTTTCTAAGCGAAAGGATCAACAGAAAATTAGCTTCGGAGCAATGCACAGACAATATGCAGGCTAATTGAAACCATTTAAGTGGGAAATTGAATGAAGGAATCATAGGGAACGTTTTTGTCTTTAAAAGACTATGGCATACATATTCCATAAGCCCTAATTCAGTATGTCATTACTTGATGAGCCATAAACCATAATGCCTTAATCCGCCCTACAATAAATAGATTGGCTAACTGAATCATTTAATAGGGGAAATTAAGTGTGGAAAGAAAACGAGTCAAGAAATAAGGTTGTCTTTATGGGCCTATGACATGCGTATCCCGTGAACATTAACTTAATGCACCCAATATAGGGGGGGAAAAAGACAGGCTATATGAATCGGGTAATTAAGGTAGTAGAGAAAACCATAAGAAAAATTTGATTATTCCTTTTCACTTAATGCTGATTGTTTCTATACAGTGCGAGCACAAAAACTGGACATGACGCAGCGGAAATGACCCTGGATGTGCTGCAGAATCGTTAGCTGAATCTGTTCAAGTAAATGCCTGATTTTGCTGCGAAGGCTTTTTTTGTTGTTGTCATTTTCTTGTGGAAAACTTCTTGAATTGGCGAAATTTGCAATAGCAGGAAGTTGTTTTGCACGGTCTTTCGCAGTGACGTTTGTTGGTAAATGAGACTTTTTAGCTGTGTTCATATTCAATGCATGTGAATCAAAGAAGGATTTGGCTGAATGCATGTTGTGACGATGTCACAAGACGCGTCTTGGCCCAAATCCGTAGACGATCTGAAGTCATTGCAAGCTCCTCAGTATATTGCAGAGTTTGCTTGATTTTGCGTTTATTTCTGCAATCGCAAACAGGCCTCCAAAAATGCCAGCACACATTCACCTCAGTAATGGAACAAAAACTGAAGACCCAACAACTAATCTTGAAAATAAAGACAATCAGCTCTTTCTCATCTCACCACTCAGGAAAATCCCCAGTGTTGAATTAACACCTAGAGTGTTTATTTAACTCGTTCAGTGGTCATTTGTGTCCATTTGGACATAGATAAGCATTAGAGGTGTTAATTCAACTCCGGGGATTTTGCTGTGCAGGACATTCAAAAACACCACCAGGCTTGAAAAATGACCCCAGATCAGTTCCTGTCCAGAGCTGCCTCAATGGAAAACCCAACAGCATGGCCCTCCATTCCAGAGAGAGGTGAACATGTCATTAGCGTGTTTGGCGAGGTCTATGCAGCTACGCATCCCTAAACTGGGACCCATCCCCTTTCCCTCCTGCCACATTGGACGACCTCCAGAAGTCCATCCATGCAACCGAACCCACTGCTACAGGACTCAGCTGTTGCGGTATCGGGTTCTCACAGAGTGGGGAGAAAAAACAACAAAGCATGCAGGGGGAAAAAATTATAAACTTTTAACCCAGTGTTCAGACTATGGCCAGTTACCACAGAAAATAATTAAACCAACAACTGCCCACAGACTTCCATTGATAATATACTGTTAAGGTTTCTTTGTTTCTTTTTTTCTTTTTTTGTTACAGGGGGAAATGGCATAGTTCATATCCATCCTAATTACACACATGGTACAAATGATTAGAGATTAGGTTTGAATAACAGTAGAGTTTTCCTTTGTGTCATTTGCTTATATAGCTCAGGTCAATTGGTTTGCTTTTAAATATATGAGGCTGGTACGTGGTAGATGAAATAAATGAGCAATTCCATCCATAAAAATTGAGTACTCAAGGAAAACTATTCAAATATTAATATATTAATGGTAGGCTGGAACACCAAGTCTGGATACGTCAAATTCATTTCTGCATTAAAAAAAAAGCACACATAATATGGAGCTTGGAAAAATAAGATTTTTGTATGTTTGTATAATTCTGTCCAAATCAGATTGTAGAGTCTTCTGCAGGTTCTTCTTATTTGGAAGGTTGGTCAATTCAAATATTTTTTAAACAGCCCAAGATAACATTTCATTATTCACTTGAATTCACTAACAAACTTTAATTTTCTTCAACATAACGTTGCTATTTTTTCAGCATTAAGGGCACCATGTACATTGTTTTTGTTTAACACAGACAAGACACAGAAGATCAGGATAATCCCAGTTTAACCTATCAGAGAAAGAAATGATTTTCATCATCAACCCAAAAGCCTTCAGAAATGAAGCTTCTGAGAGGATTAATCGCAGACTGTTTCATTGTCAGTTAGACAGCAGCAGCTCAGATCCATCCACGCTCAGTGTTACAACCATTCGGATGTCTGATGTGGTCAGCAAGTCAGACTTCACAAAACAGTCAAAAAACCCAAGCACTCCTTATGTCTGTAAATCCAACAAGATACTGACAAGATTTCCCAGAAGCTCTGCCGCAACCACATAAACGCTTCAGTGAGAAAACCTTGAGGCTTCCATCATCTCCAGCCCAGAGATCATCCAGGCAATATTCAGTGCCATGAGCTTCTTCATGGGTACACAGCCAGTAGGATCTGAGGCCAGATTCATCAGCATCAATTGCTGTCCAAGTCCTAACTCTGACTCTTCGTCCTTTGGCTTGCAAACCAATCAGACCAACAGACAGAGGGCAAACATTTCAGAACACCAGCACTATTCTCTCATCTTTGAGCCAGTGGAACCCATTCAGAAATCCCAAATTCAACATGGATCCACTTTGTCAGAAGATCTTAGAAGAGCGTTCGCTAATCAGATTATGGTCAGATTACTAAAGAAGCATAGGATATGAGCATTTCTTTTGTATTTACTTTAATCTCTTTTTTGTATCTTATTGGTTTGTATATATCAAAATTCATAATCTTGAGAAGAAAAGAAAATGACATTTACTAAAAAAAAAGATTCTTATAATAAAATACTTATATTTATAATAAAAGTAAGGAATAAAACACTATAAGATGTTATGATTACCACCCTGAAGTTGATTAGTTTCCTATAACAGCATGTCCCAAAATGTTTTATTACTCTTACATCAAAGCAATATTGCAACAATAGTCTTTATTTATTCATTAAAGAATGACTCATCATATATTTTATTGCTTTATAGTTAAGTTTAATGTTGTGGAACATCCAAAAAACAAGTTATTTCCTATTATCACTTACACCCATTAGTCATAACATTGAAACCACTGACAGGTGACGTGAATAACATTGATTATATTGGTACAGAGGCACCTGTCAAGGGGTGGGGTTTATTAGGCAACAAGTGAACAGTCAGTTCTCAAAGTTGATGTGATGCAAGCATCAAAAATGGGCGACCTACACAATATTAGGCAGGTAGTTTTAATGTTATGGCTGATCTGTGTGTAACAGCTGTCACTTTCCCAAAAAACCTTAAAGTTACAGCTTCATCTCTGACTGTTACAAAGTGCTAACACTGGAGACTCGTTCAGAACATGGTAAATAAACTTACAGAAAACTCTGTAACATTTATGTACACTTTTTAAACATGTTTATCTGTCATACAAGTCCCTGTGTAAGTAGCTACTATAGAAACAAGAAAGTATTCATTAACGAAGGCATTAATATGGAGTCAATTAACTACTGTCAGAGCTGCTGTGATGGAAACTTCATCAGCATCTTCTGACCAATCTTAATGGAGCATGTGACAGTGCTGTGGTATAAGAAAAATTAGGTTTAAGTTTACTTGTCAGGAATATCACAAACTTTGCATAAGATGATAGAGCTGGCTGTTTGTCTATAGGGAGCAGGAGACAGCCACGCATGCCGACTCCAGCAATGACTAAGCAATGGAGACGATGATGGCTGAGCTAGCAGATCACACAGAAATGCAGAGAAATTCTCAATCTGTGTCAGAGAGTACAATGTATAAGCCTACACAATAGGTATAAATAGGTATAAACCTGTGCACTCACTGACTTGAGACACCACTTTTAAACATGTATATTAATATCTATGTGTTGTATTTGCTATAAAGTGACCATAGGATGGCAGTGTTGCACAAAGATGGATATCACAGGACGAGTGAGAATATGGATGAATTTAATTTAATTAAAGAAGTTATTTGCAGTTTTACTTGGTCTCTGAAAGAATATCAAAGAAATGTTTAGAGCAATAGTTTTGGCCATAACATCCATTTTATAACCATGAAGATCATCAGAACTATTGCCAGAATCATATCACCTTGCAGCTCTCGCCTTGTTTCCCACTGATTCTAAGCAGGGTTGAGCTTGGCCAGTATCTGGATGGGAAGACCTCCTGAGGAAATCCACGGTTGCTGCTGGAAGTGGTATCAGAGGGGCCAGCAGGTGGCGCTCACCCTGTGGTCTGTGTGGGTCCTAATGCCCAATATAGTGACGAGGACACTACACTGTAAAAACAGCACCGTCTTTCGCATGCGACGTTAAACCGAGGTCCTGACTCTCTGTGATCAACTCAGCTCAACTTTGTTTCTAGAGCGCTTTCAAAAACTGCAATGGGTACCAAAGAGCTGCACGTGGCATTAAAAAAATGATCACATACATACAGCCAAGCATTTAAAACAGACAAAGACAAAATAAAAGAAATTGACACAATAGAATTTATAATGCATTGATTAAAAGCTAGAGATAATATATACATTATTAAGGCCCCCTGAAAAGTCACTAGTGACGGAGATGATTTTATGGCCATTGGAAGCTCGTCCCAAAGTCTAGGCGCTTCCACCGCAAAAACTCTATCACCTTAAGATTTAAGGCGAGATCGAGGATCCGACAGACACAGCTGATCTCCAGAGCGAAGAGACCTTAAATGTTGATACAGACTCATTAAGTCTGAGATATACTGTGGTGCTAGACCATGAAGAGCCTTAAATACACTATACATTATACTGGGTTCTGTATGGAATTGGCAACCAATGTAAAGAAATCAATACTGGGGTAATATGGTCTCTTTTCCTGGTGCCACTTAAAATTTTGGAACAGCTGCAGGTCAGAGAGAGAGAGAGAGAGAAAGAGAGAGAGAGAGAGAGAGAGAGAGAGAGAGAGAGAGAGAGAGAGAGAGAGAGGACTGACTGACACAAAGCATTACAGTAATCAAAACGAGAAGACACAAAGGAGAAGATCATCAAAAGAGAGGATGGACTTCAACTTTGCTTAAGATCTAACATCGGGAAAAAGGCCCACACGTTAATTGAACAACCTATGAAGAACTGTTTTCCAAACAAACTGAAATGGTTCTCCTCTTAAAACATGAGGAGACCCAATCCAAGCTAATCCCTGAATACCAACCTGGTCTCTTAGGCGATCAATGAGAACGTCATGGTCGATCTTATCGATCACTGAAAATCCCAGAACACTTCTCGTAAAGAGTAGGGGTATAACCCCAGTGTCTTGGCGAAATTCCCCCATTGGCCCTTCCCTATCATGGCCTCCTAATAATCTCCATCCCTGAATTGGCTACGTCACAATCCCCTTCTCTCCACCAATAGCTGGTGTGTGGTGGGCGTTCTAGCGCATTATGGCTGCCGTCACTTCATCCCGGTGAATGCTACACACTGGTGGTGGTTGAGAAGATTTCCCTCTCAAACAATGTAAAGAATTTTGAGTGCCTAGAAAAGCACTATAATTAAATCTAAGGAATTAGAACTATATTGAAGTTGAAACTCTGATTCGTGTGCGATATACACACAGTAAAAGAACTGAATTTCAAGAAAGAATATAAACAATCTGAGAAATTCTTCGAGCTTTGAAGGCTGCAACCATCAGGCGCAGCTGTCCTCTCACACATTCTTTAAGCTTCATACCTCGGGTTATCAATTCCATAGCCATTTTTCTAGTTGCCATAACAACAGTAGTATCAAGCACTTCATCTGAATACGTCTATCATGCTGTATGCTTGTCTTCATTTTAATCTGCTCCTTATATGAATATATTCTAATGCTGTGGTGCAGCAAAACATAAGGTCGAGTTATTATTACCAACCAGAAATTGATTATTTTTCAACAACAGTGTCACGTTTGGAGAATGAGGCAGAAGCAATCGCAGATTTAAACATTTAATAACGAACAAACAGACTACAAAACAAGACACTTGGCAAAAACTCCGTGGCATGAGACAAAGACACTAACATAAACAACGTGGGTCTAAGACAACGAAAGACCAAGAGAGAGTGCAGACAAAGACTATATATACACATCGGTGCTCATTAACAGAAACGTGAATCAGGTGCATGAGGTCATGTGGTGTAGTGCAGTGGCTGATGGGAAATGGAGTCCAGAGTTTCCGGATACGTGACAAACAGCATGCCCTGAAGTGTTTCGTCCCTTTTATACCACAGTGACTTGCTAACCAATGTTACCATTTTGAATTAGGCTAGGTTAGATTCAAATTTATTGTCATTGTCAGAGTACAAGTACAGATGCAATGAAATGCAGACAGCATCCAACCAGTTGTACAAATAGCAAATAAGTTAAATGTAATAAATAATATTATCATTACTGTATTATTCAGTTAAGATAACAGTGTACATGTAAAAGTAAACAATATGATGCACACCAGTAATGGAAACAGAAATTAGATTAAAATGAAATAAATAAAAATCATGGTGCAATTGGTTGGATTTACCAGTATACAGAGATTGTGGATACAGTGGATACATACAGTTGATTACAGTTAAAGTAGATGTGCAAATAGTAATAATGTGCCTGATATAAATAATTAGTATATAGTATAACAGAGAATTGCAGTAAGTAAGTGCAAGAGCTGTAAATAATTACAGATATAACATATAACAACAACAACAACAACAATAATAATAATAATAATAATTATTATTATTATTATTATTATTATTATTATTATTATATTTAGTTAGTGAGAGAGAGAATGATCTATATACTATATATAATATATATAATATATATAATATATATGCTCTGTATATTATTATTATTATTATTATTATTATTATTATTGTTGTTGTTGTTGTTGTTGTTGTTGTTGTTGTTGTTGTAGTTTTGTTGTTGTTGTTAAACACTAATCATCATCATCATCAGAAGAAGAAGCAGGATCTTCATCAACATCTTTACTGGTACTGATTTGTACTGGCAGTGGGTTATATGTTGTTTCATTATTCAACTGGATTTGTTTGTTCTTTTCGGTAAATGACAACTCTCGTGGGGCCGTGGTCAAAGTAGGCGGGGCTAAGGAAGCGCGCCCTCCCTAAACAGGCGCTGCGGCAGAGCGCGTGCAGTCCGAGACCCTTGCTTCCATCAACATCCTCGTGTACAGGACTCCTTATTTTCTCTTTTATCACCTTACCAAGTATTTGTACTCTTCTATTTCAAATCTCACAGGTAGGTCTCTTTATTCTGTTTATCCTCACATATTAATATTTCACATATTAGGCTAAAAGTCAAAGTTTTTGTGCTTGTTCCTCATTTACAGCACTGATACAGTTTCAAAATAGAGCAGTGGGGAAAGGTGCTTAGAGGAATGCTGTGTTGTTATTTTCTGAGACACAGAAACGTGATTTTTATTTCTGTTATGTGTATTTCAGATATTCATGAGTTCTATATTTTAAAATATTCTTGCAAACTGTTTGACTTGAAGCATCACTGTGATGACCCTCCAATCAAATATATTATGATATTGAGCATATATAAGCTTCTTTAATTATTATTTTTTAATTCTTAGAGCCTGGTATATAGGAATAAATAAATATCCCATCAATGTATCTATGGTACTGAGTTTAAACATATAGTATGTTTTAGTATGTTTAAAACTCATACTAAAGTTTAAAAGGTCATATCATGGAGCTGCCTTAAAAAAAATTAATAAAAAATAAAAATAAAAATAATAACCATAAATCATATGCAAGAAAATCAGAGGGATTTTCAGTACCCACCAGTTAATTTTCCATTCATTGTTATCTTATTTTCCTTCTGATATTCATTCATCTTCTCCTGATTATGATCATCACATTGATTGGGCTCCTCCGTGACCTGTTAAGATTTTGACAAGTATCTTGATAATGCTGAAATGATACGCATATCAGTGCACAATGTGTACTGTGAAATACACAAACGTTATTAAGATGCCTGTAATTATCCAATCAACCACGGATCAATCTTGTGGCAACAGCACAACACATAAAATCATGCAGATAGAGGTCAGAAATTTCAATTCATGTTCACATCAAAAATCAGAATGGGGAAAACAATGGGATCTCGGTGACTTAGATTGTGGAATGTCGGATAGGAATTTAAAAACGTAGCTGATCTCCTGGGATTGTCACACACAAGCGTCTCTAGAGTTTACACAGAATATATTCAGCGAGAGGCAGTTCTGTAGGTGGAAACACCTTTTTGATAAGTGTGGTCAGTGAAGAACAGCCAGACAATGCCTCAAATGACCACTGTTATCAATCATACCGAGGAGAAAAGCATCTCAGAAGACAACTTGTCGAACTTTTAGGTAGATGACCTAAAAGACCACATGTAGTGCCACTCCTGTTAGCCAAGAGTAGAAATCTGAGGCTACATGCTCATCAAAACGGGACCCTTGAAGATCCGAAAAACATTGTCTGGTCTTTTCTTCAACTGTCCACTTTCGATGAGGCTGATTGGCTGATTGGATAATTATATGACAAGGAGAAGTTCTCCCTTTCATATTTGTATGTTTTTTTCATCAGGTTTGCTCCTCTCACCCATAGAAGAAGAATCTGAGAGAGACAAAGCTGATATGGGTGAAGGGACATTGGAGCTACCCACAGTGTACATGATTTTAGATCTCCTCCCTGACATTAACATGACCAACAGTACCAGATTCACAGAGGAGATCCTGTTCTCTCTGTACTTCCAGCACTCACTGGGCATGGCTCTAGTGTTCGTCCTGGCCTATCTGTTCATCTTCCTGCTCTGTATGGTCGGTAACAGTGTGGTGTGTCTCATAGTCCTGAGGAACCGGCACATGTGGACAGTCACTAATATCTTCATCCTGAACCTTTCCATCAGTGACCTGCTTGTGGGCATCTTCTGCATTCCCACCACTTTGGTGGATAATCTCATAACAGGCAAGTGTATTATTGGAAGGACTGGAAGGAGGACTAACTCTAGTGTCTCCAGTCGCTTTTGTACAGATGCGTTTATTTATTTACTTATTTATCTATTTGGCAAGCACCAAATATAGTGAGACAGAATCCAAAGCAAGCATAGAACTTTTGAAAGAGCTGATGTTGATGCAAGTGCTGCAGAATGAGAGTTTCCAGAAACGAGTGCGAGATAATTGTAGAAAGAACAGCTCTACAGTCACAATGAAGGAGCTACTGTTAAAATTGAATGATAGGTTAAGGGCTAGTACAGCGGAGTGCGACAAATACAAGTCACAATGCCTATAAACAATGCAATCCTGCATGCTGAAGAAGAGTATTTTGTAATAATCTGGCAAGTAATACACATAAACAGGATCCACAAAGAGTTTTCAACACATAGCTCTTGAAGACATGTGGAAAGAGAGTCTCCCTTAATCTTTATCTGAAATCAATTTTGTTATGTGTGTGGCCTTTTTACCATGGGCTTGTCTGCAGATATCATCTCCACGATTGGTTCCAGGGAAGGACCCCCGTACCCTAGAGGACATTTTTTCCGTACCTTTCATGAGGGTCTTTAAACTATGCACTTTGTCTGACCTCTCCACTCAGATCTGTTCAGTAGTAGGTGGTGCTAATGTTCCCATTGAAGTACACAAGCCCCCCTTAAGGAGGGAGATATATCTGCAGTAGACATTTCATACCATGGCACAGTGGGTAGCGCTGCTGCCTCACATATCCAGAGTCACTGGATTTATCCGGAGCTTGGGTTATCTTCTGTGTGGTGTTTCCATGTTCTCCCTAGATTAACATGGGTTTCATATACTGTAGGTTCTCCAGTTCTAACCAACTTCCCTGAAGTATGAGTGAACATGTGGTTGTGTATGTGTGTGGTCTCCGGATCCAGTGCAACCCTGACCAAGCTAATGTGGTTACTGAAGATGACAAGAATCTAGTGTCTTATATAAAGGAAACGCAATGGTGTTTGTGAAAACTCTTCTCATTTTCTTGAGATAAAGTAACATTATTCACCTTGAAGGAGTGAAAAGAGTAGTTATTTTCCCTCTTTCGTTAACTCTCATTGTTTTTGTCATTGGACAGGCTGGCCATTCAGTAACATAATATGCAAGCTGAGTGGCCTTGTGCAAGGAATGTCTGTCTGTGCGTCTGTCTTCACACTGGTGGCCATTTCAGTGGACAGGTAAGTAAATGTTCTTTTGCCCCATCGATCAAACTATAATTTTTTTCTCTCCACAAGTGAAAGCCATGAGAGCCACTGGTTATGACATTTTCAACACTTACCTCTAATAGCTTTTCATTCTTGATCGATGCACAATTTAGCATGATGGCAGAAGTTGTAAGAGGAAGTTCTACCAAAATGCATTTGATAAGTGTGTATAAGTAATATAAGTGACACTGACCATACGGTAATCTGTAATTTTTAAATTATTTGACCAAAGTAGATACACTTTAATTAATACAACCTAACCTTTTTGTTTGTTTGTTTGTTTAAAAAAGGTTTTAAAAAATTGCATATAGATAAAAACAACTTTGGAGAACAGCCCAAAAGCATCTACATTTTTACCCTCATCAAGAAAACTTTTTCTTGTTGCAGAGGCTTTTGATCACTAAATCCAAAACACAAGGCTCAATCGTTTAAAAAAAACATGCAGGGATTGGTAACGGTTAAACATTCCAACAGGCAAGCATGACAGAAAGGTAATCCAAAACGTAAATCCAAAAACACAGGTAAAAGGTCATAACAGGACGCAATACTTAAATCAGTTTGACAAACGCTCTGTAAGACAGGTCAACTGTCAATACTTCGCAGAGAGTCTAACGAAGCACATGGCTTATAAACCTACACACAGGAAATGGCTGTGGATGAGTGGGTCTCTGAGTGTGGCCTTACACTCGGTCACTGCACAATATTATATATGTTACTTCATAGTGTTAATATTTTCATTCTAATTTTAAAACAATTAAAAACAATAGTACAAATTTAAAAAAAAAATCTTAAGCAGAAATGTTTCAATAAAGTTGTATAAATAAAGCTATTTCATTAACATTTGATTTTTTTGTTGATAAGTAGGACATGATGGAGTTATAAACGGACCATGATTTCAAAGAGACATGTTAATGACTTAAATAGATAATTTCTTTATCTTTAACAACATTATTCCCATCTCTGATCTTGTTCGAGCTACAGTACAGCTCAACACTTGTGACACTATTTTAGTCGAGAATATGTTAGAAAATGACATTTTCTATAATAAAAAAAGAATTTACCATGCACTGCATTTGTCAAACTTAATCATAACATATAATTGTGTCCACAGTTCTAGTCATTACCACATTTTATATTTAAATATACTAAATATTAAGTCCGTCAAGAGTTTTATTGTTATGTAAGGACTAGTTTACGATACAAAAAAATAGCAGACAGTGTAGTGTAGGTCCTGTGGAGAATACAGTCTGTTTTGAGATTTCAGGAGGGCCTGAAACCAGAGTTTGAAGATTTTCCTGCTTAACAACACCTGATTCAACACACTACGTACTGTAATTAGCAGGTTTAGTATGGTATTCAGTTAAATGTGAATGCCAGAATTGGTCGATTGGTCGATTAAAAACAGTACATAAAAGAAGCCTTCAAAGGATATATTTCACGAAAGTGTTGCTTTTAAATGTGCTTTAAATAAGCAAATATTTGAAAACTATTTTTGTAAAAAACATGTATATTAAAATGATTCAAAATGAAACTTCTACTGAATAGATGTGAAAGGATTTTGGTATTTGTCAAATTTGTGTAAACTATAAAAATGAATCCATAACTGATTCGAGTTTTTCTTTTTTCCCCACTTCTTTGTTGCAACCCAAGGTTTCGCTGTGTAGTTTACCCCTTTAAACCCAAACTAACGCTTTTTGTGGCAAAGGCAATCATTGGGATGATATGGCTGTCGGCTCTGGTCATAATGTTCCCCTCGGTCCTGATGTTGACCGTCCAGCAAGAACGAAGCCACTTCATGGTTCAAGATGACAATTACAACTTGACGTATCCTCTTTATTCTTGCTATGAGACCTGGCCTGAGCCTGAGATGCGGAAAGTGTACACCACAGTGCTGTTTGCCCATATATACCTGATTCCCCTCATTCTTATCATCCTTATGTATGGCTGCATTGGAGCTAAACTGTATTCGACCACCTTCCTGGTCAAGGTGAAGCAACCTGACGGTACTCCTCAAGGGAAGTCACCTATATCGCACAGGAAGATCAAAGTCATCAAAATGCTCATTGTTGTGGCCCTTCTCTTCATGCTGTCCTGGCTGCCTCTTTGGACCTTGATGCTACTGACTGACTATGCACTTCCTGAAGGAGACCAACTAGATCTTCTGACAGGTTACATCTTTCCTGTCTCCCATTGGCTGGCCTTCTCCAACTCTAGTGTCAATCCCATCATCTATGGCTACTACAATAATAATTTCAGGAACGGATTTCAGGCCGCTTGGACGCATCGACCATCCTGCTGCTTGGACGGGTCTTCGGAGGCCCGTCTCAGGAAGGTTAGGCGAGGCAACAAGACTTGCTCCCACTTGGACAAAGCTTTCAGTTCCAACGCTCTGAACCTGGGAGTAAGAAACAGAATCTACACTGACAATGATCTAACAGGTTGTGTGTGTCTGGAGATGGAACACAGGAGAGTGTCTGAAGGAACAAGAAGCTCAGGGGCAGAAGGGGGAAACAGAGGAACAGCGATGAAAAGAGAGCTTCTGGAAGACATCAAGAGGATTTCTCCAACGGGACCTACCGTGTACCAGGCCTGGGAAATTTGAGTGGTCCACTTCAAAGCGAGGCACATGGTCATAATGGATGCTGAACATCAGGTTTCTATAAGCAAAGTTACTCCTACCAATGCTGTAGAAATGGAATGTAAATTAAATTGAAATGCAACATAAGCAAAAAAAAAAAGGCAGTAAATTGCTTGTATTATTCAGGCGACCTTTGAATACAAGTCTCATACTGGTAAAGTATATAGCAGATCAGACCTAACATGCCTGGATGCAGGTAATTTGTCACATAATTTACCAGTCAGGTAACAGAAAATAAGCTCATGGATAAATAGAATTGTGTATTAGCATCATGGGTCTCACATCCCATTTTTCATTCATATAGTGCTATAAATAGTGTGATAATGTTAGTTTTACGCATAATGAATGTCCAATCTTTGATTACATAAAAACAAAATGAATGTATTTACTTTCAAATGAGAAAAATATATTTCCCACCAGAGTCATTATTCATGGGTGGTGCTTCGTTAGCTTTGGGAGCAAGACTTTCACTTTTCATGCTTTGCTCTGGCTTTCCTTCAATCATACATCAGAAAACCCATTAGCAAATGTAACCAGGCCTGGTTAAAATAATGAAAGCTCTGTTGATAACAGTAGTGACAGGTCTAATTGCAGTAATAAAAGATGTGTAAAAAACAAAAAAAAGGCGGGGCCCAAAAAACAAAAATTAAAAAAAAATTATTAAAAAGACCTGTTGTATTATTTAAATTTGTTATTATTTTATTTTTTTTTTTTGTTTTTTTTTTTTTTTTTTTTTTTTTTTTTTTGTTTTTTTTTTTTTTTTTTTTTTTTTTTTTTTTTTATTCTACTTATTTTTTTTTTTTTTTTTTTTTTTTTTCACTTTTTTTTTTTTTTTTTTTTTTTTTCTTTTTTTTTTTTTTTTTTTTTTTTTTATCATATTTTTTTTTTTTTTTTTTTTTTTTTTTTTTCATCTTATTATTTTTTTTTTTCTTTTTTTTTTTTTTTTTTTTTTTTTTTTTATTTTTTTTTTAATTATAATAATTTTTTTTTTTTTTATTTTTTTTTTATTTCTATTTTTTTTTTTTTTTTTTTTTTATTTTCTTTATTTTTTTTTTTTTTATTTATTTTTTTTTATTTTTTTTTTTAATTATTAATTTTATAATTTTTAATATTTTTATTAATTATTATATATTTTTAAATTTAAAAAAAAACTGTAATTACAGGTCTAATCACTGTAACGACAGGTCTAGTCACTGTAATGACATGTCTAATCACAGTATTGACAGGTCTAGTCACAGTATTGACAGGTTTAGTCACTGTAATGACAGGTCTAATCACAGTATTGACAGGTCTAATCACAGTATTAACAGGTCTAGTCACTGTAATGACAGGTCTAATCACAGTATTAACAGGTCTAATCACTGTAATGACAGGTCTGATTACAGAACTGACAGGTCTAATCACAGTATTGACATGTCTAGTCACTGTAATGACAGGTGTAATCACAGTATTGACAGGAGTAGTACTGTAGCAGTAATGACAGGTCTATGTTCAGTAATGACAGGTCTAATCGCAGTAATGACAGGTGAAATTGCAGTAATGACAGGTCTGTTCAATAAAAATTAAATCATCTAATACAAATAGATGGGCTATGAGGAGTGTGAGATAATGTGCAATCCTGTGGTATATATTTGACCTGGTGAAAATTCAAGCATGCCATATGTCTTCCATGAAAGTCCCATAATCATCCATTTAGACCTGAATGTATAGTGCCATGTATTCTGTATATCAAATGAATGCTTTATGCATACCAATCTAACAGGCAGCCTGTAGAAATCAGTCTATATTCCAATGTTTCATTTATAAAAAAAATATAACTGGATCGTGAGCGATTATGCACAATGAACTCCCATTAAAATCCAATACTCTTTTATTTATTCATCTTCAGCAATCACTTTGTCCTGCTCGGGGTTGGAAGATCTGGAGCCTGTTCTGGGAACGCTGTGTGAGAGGCAAGACTTCACCCTGAGATTGACACCAAGCCTTCTCACACCTATAGGGGCAATTTATCGTAGCCAGTCCACCTCGTGGCATGTTTTCAGGAGGTGACAATTAATCAGCGAATCTAGAGAAAACACACTCACACATGGATAGGAAACTCCACACAGACAGCAACCTGAGTCACACCATCCAACATTCAAGGTGTGTGTGTTGATTCACAATGGGGTTCCAATTGAATTCTTCTTCTTCTTCTTTTCCACTAACGCTAAGTAGACTATCGGGCGACAAGAGAGAAATCCCTCCTGTCGTTTCCATAGAGGTTAGGGTTTTCACAGGGACGGGTTGCTAGCCTGACGCCCTAACAATTGAATAGCCACCGAAAAAATTTCACAGAGAATTTTGCAGAAGGGAAAAATTGGAATTGAGCACTAAGGTTGGTAATGTGAACACAGGTCTGAAAGGGAAAGATTAGCGTCTGATGGGAAAATAGGTATTTATTTTAATAGTTCTATTTTTTTTGCCTCTCTATCTTCTGTATGAATTTGGGAAGTGAAGTTCAAGTGCAAAGGTCTTAGCTCTACAACTTAGATTACTCCATCCACTTGCTACATGGAACTGCTTGTTTATTGCAGAAGTTTTATTTTCCATTATGGGTTGCACCACTGGCTGTTGTATTGCAATTAGATGTTTGCATGCTCATTGTGGGTTGCCAATTGGTGTTGGCTGGACATTATTCAACATTCCGCTCAGATCGGTGGTGCTTTCACTGCTTTTGCATCAGCTTCATGGTGTATAAATCACATGATGATGCCCCAGAGGCTGTTACCTCACCTGATTATGGTGTTGTGTCATATTTTTCTACCTACAGTGTTTTCCTGATTGCTATGAAGCACATAAAGGTAATTTTGTACCACACCTTGACTTGTCCTCCATCATGGGAAGTATCGCCCACCAACGCTGTCAATGTGGATCCATTTAGCATACCCCTGACTATGAAGAACAGTGTTGAGACATTCCCCTTGGACTGTGGAGGGGTGATTAATTGGACAAGCCACAGTCACATATTGCTTAGGAACGTTCAGACAGAATTCATCTTTGTTGAAGTTTAAAGATGCAGTGTGCCGGAAGAATGCATGAGCAAGATAAAAAGGAGTGTCCTTATTTTCATGCACTAGCAAACAACAAGCTGTGTGAGATGTGCTAATATGAAAAGAAAAAATCACTTTATTTAAAAAAAAATTTTAATGGTTTGTTTGGTTTCATTTTTAATAACAATATCGTGAAAGCAGACTTCATTTGGAATGTTTCATGGTGATTTAACATGCATTGTATATAATACTTGAAGGATACTAATTTATACCATTTTCGATTCAGGTTGGCCAGACAGTGTTGATCCATTTTCTCTGACAGTATTTCTGGTTGCAAGGTTTATCTTAATATACTCGTTCTAACATGTTATCACGTCTGTAGTAATATATAAGTGTGTAATTGCTGACAGTGAAGTGTTTTGTGAGGAGATATTTATTTATTATTATTATTTATGGAAGAAATCAGTAGTATCAGTGTTTTGTAACAGCCAAAAGGTAAAGCTGTAACTTTAAAGTGATAGTTCACCCAAATATTCTGTGATCAATTAGTCACCCTCATGTCGTTCCAAACCCATAAGACTTTCGTTCATCTTCGGAACACAAACGAAGGCATTTATAATGACTGATCCAGAATGTCTAATGTCGGATCCAGAAGCGCTACACAAACTGAATCACAGTGAACAACCTTTGTAACAAAGTTTTTGGCATGGATGAGGACTTGCATTTTTTGTCTGTTCTCGAAAACATTTTTTGTCTGGTGCCAGGTCACATTGCACGCAAGGAAAGCTAAAGTGCGCCATTACCACGGAATGGATTATGACTCATTCACCTGTAGGATAGACCAAATAATGGGCAATTGCTATCATCAGTGCTACTTCTCTCCAACCCACGGGTCAGTGTGTGAAAGCACAATGTCCTATAATACACACGTGTTCCCAGGAGACAGATCCGGGCTTTTTTTTCTTCCCTCCAACTAAGCAGGAAAGAGGACCAATTCGGAGCAGCAGTAAGTCCAAATAGCAACAACTAGGAATGACATGGAATTAGGATTTCTGCTTTTTGTTGCTTTCACAGGGAAAGTATTAAACACATTTGCATAGAAGTGCTAAGTGGTTAAGTTTGAGTCAGTGACTGGGGTGTCATTTGTGCTCCACATTACCGATATTACATTTATAATAAATATTTATGTAACATAAAAGTAAAATACATTTAAACATCGGCAGGGTCGGGAGAGTTACTTTACAAATGCATTCCGTTACAGTTACAAATTACTTCATAAGAAATGTAAATCAGAAACGTAATCCAAGTCTCACAATATGAAAGTCATGTAATCGGATTATTTTTGGATTACTTCAAGGCCACATATATAAATAAAGTCAAGAGAAATGCAATGTGATCTAAAATACTTTTATTTAGAGCTCATTTAGAGCTTAAAAACATGTTCAGTGTTTGGATTAGTTTTAATAAAAATAAATGAAAAAAAAAAATATATATATATATATATATATATATATATATATATATATATATATATATATATATATATATATAATACACACACACACACATATAACAACACTGAAGAAATTACACTTTGCTACAATGTAAAGTACATTTTCACTAAATGTAAAGTACTCACTTTTGTTGCCAGCGGTTTAGACATTAATGGCTGTGTGTTGAGTAATGTTTTTTGGGGACAGCAAATTTACACAAGCTGTACACTCACTACTGTACATTGTAGCAAAGTGTCATTTCTTTAGTGTTGTCACATGAAAATATATAATCAGATATTTACAAAAATGTGAGGGGTGTACTCACTTTTGTGAGATGTATATGTATAATTTGGTTCCTTTTCCCCCCCACATTCTTTTGAATGTCCATGGAGTAAAATTAAATATTAGATGCCACAAGTTGTTTTTTTTATAGATGATATTGGATGTGCATTAGCTATTTTCAATATCCTGTGTTAAACCTCTATTACTATGTTCATTGTCAGACCTTTGCATTAGTCATGCTGAGATGTACACTTATCTACCTGTTTTAGAGATTTTTACACAGTATGCTCTGAGTTTACTTACAATATAAAAAAATGGACAGTTCCATAAAAACATTAAGCAAAAGTGGTCGGTGTTGTTGATTAAACGATCATTAAAGTTAAATTGGATCAATTCGTTTTGGTTAGGCATGTGTGTGTTAGATTTGGAAATAAAAATCTCTTCTAGAGATTATATCTCTTCTCGATGTCTACACTGAGTTCATTTTTTTAAAAATGTAACATTTACACCAGTGATTTTCCAGCAACAGATTATTAAATAAAGCCTTTAAGCATGCCCAATTCCGAAATGAAGAGCAAATCCTTTTAAGTGTCCCTCCCCAGGATAAGTATTAAGTTCACAAGCTATAATTCTTATAAATAGGTGAATGTCTGTGTTTTTTGCACACTAACCATAAGAGAGTGTAGAAAATATCATGATAGTCTTGTTTTTTGGGTTTTTTGCTGCATCTTTTTATTGATTTGATGAGATGTTATATAACCACATTTCTGTTCAGGTGATGCAGTACCTCTACAAAAAACAGACACTTCAGTAAGGGTGATACTGAAGTCATGGTGACCAACGAACGCTAATAGCTGTAATCATACGAACGATCTCTTGGGTGAAAAGGAACACCTTCTCTTCTTAATCATCAAATCAATCATCAAATCAATTTGAAAAAAAATTGTCTTTTACTAACAGCGGAGACCACTTTTGCAGTCTTCCTGGATCTGGTGAATCGACAAAATAATTGCAGAGGTCATTCTTGCACCATAGGAACTGACAAAGCCATAATAATAGATTTGTGAATGTGTTGGGAAACGTGGCTGGCATTCAAATGTTCGAAAAATTTGTGGCCTAAAAAACACAAATGAAAATAACATTTTGAATGATTTAAATATTCTTAATTGCGGCATAGGGGAAATCCTGCTGATTTTTTCAGATCCTCCTTAAACCTAATTTTAAAAAGCATCCATATTGGCATTACATACAGTAATGGACTAATGGTGATCGTTAAACTAGCCTTCTTGTTACTAGCTACGCAGTAATAGCTGATACGCATACAGACATGCATGGTAGGTTGATTGGCGTGTCTAAAGTGTATGAATGGGGGTGTGAGTGTGTATGTGACTGTGTCCTGTGATGGACTGGAACCCTCTCCAGAGTGTACCCCGCCCTGTGCCCAATGCTCCCTGGGATAGGCGCCAGGTTCCTCGTGACCCTGAAAATGAGTAAACGGTAGAAGACGGATGGATGGATGGATGGATGGATGGATGGATCATAATAGTATATGCAGACGAACAGTATTGAAGATTGTCTGTGAATTTAAATAGATCTAATTCCCTTGTCATTTTAGAGCGACCCTCTTTTTTGGGTTCTGACCATAACCTTCTTACGTTTAAGAAGAATAAGATATAGATTTAGATAAAGTGCCCATGTCACAATGTTTTCAGTTTTTACTGCCAGTGAACACAAAATCTTAATTGGTTCCATTTTTTCCACCCGATTTTCCCTTTTTGCTAACATCATTTTATACAATAAACAAGTGCAGTATTTTAAACACATCCCCAGGCATTTATCCAGTCATCTAATAAACTTCACTTCTACAGGAGTCATGTTGAGGGATGAAGTCGGATGAAGAATTATATTAATATCACTCACTTCCTGTGATTACTCCAGGTGAGATGACACAACCGATTCAGGGTTCATACAGTCAGTGGAAGTATTTAGCAAACAAAAAGAAAAAGCTGGTAATAGACCCTCAGTGAAAATGATTCACATTTATCAGTGCCATGGCAAAGCCATGCAGGATGAGCAATTGCACTTAAATTGCTGTACACTGACCACCATCATTTCTTGCATGAAGTGTTTTCTCATTAAGTCTCAAGTGCTGTCAGCATGCATTCACGCTGCTATTTACAGGTATATTGTGCTTTATTGATGTGTTTTCATGCTTGAAGTTGCTGTGTTCCTCATGAGTGCTTTTCCATTTGTCTTTGTATTGTGTTCATGGTTAGCTTTATTGTCTTTCAGCTTATGTCATATCGTCTTTGGTGCTCAGAAACCAAGTATTTATATTTGCTATCTTGAAATGCCATTGAATTGTGTGGTGAGAAATGATTTTGTCTGTCTCCACGTTTAATGAGAAAGTTCTTCGCACAAGTGAGTCAGAAAGAGCCAGACAAGTTTGAGTTATCTTCAGTTCTCACTTCAGCCACTGAAACTAGATGACTGGGGAAATGATTCCTATCCATCCATCCATCCATCCATCCATCCATCCATCTATCTATCTATCTATCTATCTGTAAATATATGTAAAAGCTATCAATAACAAGTAGACAAAACGGAGCACAGTAACATCAAGGTTTGGGGAGTAACACAATACATGTAATGGTGTTATGTAATCAGGATATAAAACACTGGTAACCATAATCCATTACAGTCAATAAACAAAGTAATAAGATTACAGGTACATTTTGTAAAAAAAAAAAAAAAAAAAAAAAAAAAAAGGAATACAGTCAGAATATTCTAAAGAAAGTAATCTTTTGATATAACACAATATAGAGAGCTGCTTGATTAAAGTTATTTTGGTAGAAATGCCAGAACTGGGGCTTTTATAAAGGTAAAGAGAATCATGACTAGCTACAAATACCAGTCAGATTTAATGCAACACTAGTAAGCTGGGGATGAAAAGGAATTTCACCTTTCAGCACGACAATGACTCAAAGCATACGTCCACATCAACAAAGGAACGGCTTCACCAAAAGAAGATCAAAGTTTTTGAGTCCAGACCTCAATCCAACAAAAAATCTGTGAGATGACCTGAAGCGGGTTGAGCACAATTTGACACATCTAAAAGGATTTTGGAAGAAAGAGTGTGAAAACATTGGCAAGTCAAACCGTACCCTGCTGAAGGACTGTTACCGAATAAGCCTGAGTGGTGTATCAAAATCAAAAGGTGCTTCAACATAGTATTTGTGTAGGGGTGTGCGTACTTATGCAACTACATAAGGTGTGATTGTAAGTATATTATTTGTATTTTTTTCTCTAAAAAGTTTCTGACAGTATTTTTTGTTTGTTTTTTTTACTTTATTTGTGTACGTTGGACATTAAAGGTGAGAAAATATCTGACATGAATGATCTTAGTGGCGTTCTTTTACTTCACAAAAAAAAACCCTGCCATTTTAACACGGGTGTGTAGACTTTTTTAATATCCGTCGTACCGTGTACATGCTAATTAATTCTTATAATTCATCGTATTCGAAAACTTGTGCAGAATGAACAAAGTACATTTTGGATGCGTGTAAATTTAATGTCATCTGTGAAAATGTGTAAAAGAATGACACTTATGCTACTGACATGTTGTTTGCACGCTTGCACATGAATTGTATTTATGTCATGTGCTGTTCATAAGTGGGCTGCAGTTGCCTACGCAACCCATATACAAACACAAAATAGTTGATAACACAGGCATTGTAGAGAAATGAACGTCGGTCGCTTTATAACATGAGCAGTCACAGTGAAATTTACAATATCGGATGAAACATGATCTTTCGAAAGACCTTTTTTTCTGGTTAGACGACGAGGTTGAGCTGAAAGTCACAGAGCAAGGTATGCATGGAAAGAAGATACAGGATGAGTGGTGAACTCTTCGGCTCTTGCCACCCGTGTTATAAGAGGGCCAGGGCCCAAGCGAGTGGCAACATCTCCAAACTTGTCAGCACGATGAGGTTGACAGCAACGACCTTGTCTATAAGGACATGGCTGTTTGTTCACCCCTTTCTCTCCAACACACACACACACCCACATCAGTCTGGACTGAAAACGTGGGACGAGTTTACGAGTCTACACAGGAGACCAGGATTATTCACCTTATCTCTATATTCGTCCTAGAGGAGAAGGTTTGATCTCGACTAATGGCTGTCTCCGAGATGTCCATGCTTGGGACTCGGTATGTTAGGTCTCTAATCCTTTGCATCTTGCTGCTACCTCGCTGTGGTCAAGCGAGTCCAATCCCTTCCCTTGAGGAGCCATTTTCAGGAGGTCTTGGAGCGGTGGATGCATCTATGCTGGACCAGGATGATAATGTAGATGTTCAGGCACTTCTAGGCCAGTTCCTCAACGTGTTAAATTTAACAGCGCATGAGCCGAAGCCGATGCCCCGGGCTGTCCGTATCGAGCCACCAGAGTACATGCTGGAAATGTACAACCGCTACACTAAGGATCGCAGCACCAGACCTGCAGCAAATATTGCACGGAGTTTCAAGAATGAGGGTATGCTCATTCTTGATGTTTGTTTCTTCATTAGCTGCATGTGATGTGTTTACAATTATTAGAATTTCACTTTGGTTATATTTATTATTATTATCGCTTATTCCCAAAGCCATTATCTGGCTGGTAAATATTTCTACTTGATAAATAATGTAACTAAGTGCATTGGGTTTTTTTTAAAAACCTGAAATTAAAATCACACTAGAACAAACTGTTCTTTTTTTAAATACCAGTGACGTTTCCTAATCACCTTCCTTAACATCCACTTCAACAAGAATAATCACTGTTTTAAAGGGGACATGTTGTTGCCATAGCTTTGTTCGTCTTGTCACTCTCCTTTCTGTTTCACGCTAAACATCATCCACTTATACAATGTTTTGTTGCATCATTATTGCATTTCTGTGTAAATAGAAGAATTGAATTCCAGTTTCAAAGCTGTATACCAAAACTCTGATTCAAATCATATACGATTACTGTTAGTAATCAGTAGCGACTTGTTATTTACAGACTCCTCCCCCTATAGCGTGACAAGAAGAGGTGTGAGGATGTACCCTCTCATGTTCAATGTCTCAGTCCCATGTCAGGAGCGCATTATTGCCGCTGAGCTCCGCCTCTACATGCTGGTACATCGAGATCCTCAACCCAACAATGGTGTTGACTGGAAGGTAACCGTTTTTGAGAGGCAAGTGGAAGGCGGTCCTTCCTTTCAGCGTTCTGATGGTGAAACCGTGGAGACCAATTTGACCAGTATGCAGGAGCTTGTGGTAAGGCATGGCCAGGTCAAAGAGAGCGGATGGGAGGTGTTCGATCTGACTGACGCTGTTCTGCGCTGGCGAGACTTGGAGAGCACGAGCCGGTGGCTTGAGCTGCAGGTGGAACATGAGAATGACAGTGAGCTACAGGATGAAGACAAGAGTGCTATTTTTATCAGCCTGGACATTGAAAGGAGCACGGGAGGAAAGCACGAACCAGTGCTGATTGTCTTCTCAGATAACGAAAGTGATAAGGACCAATCAAAGACGAAAACAGAAGACAACACTGGCCTGTTAGAGCTCAGCGAATTGTTGGTGGATGAAAAGGACGACAGCGGCAAACAACAGAATGAGGCCCTTTTAATGCAAATGCGCTCCAACATGATCTACGACAGTGCGCCGCGAACCCGCCGCAACGCCAAAGGAAGCCAATGCAAGAGGACTGCGCTCTATGTGGATTTTAAAGAGATCGGCTGGGACTCATGGATTGTTGCACCACCAGGCTTCGAGGCCTACACATGTCACGGGGTGTGCAATTATCCATTACTTCCACAAGTGACACCCACCAAGCACGCCATTATCCAAACACTGGTCAATTTGAAAAGCCCTCAGAAGGTCTCACAAGCATGTTGCGTGCCGACTAAGCTGGATCCAATATCTCTGCTGTACGAAAATGAGAACGGCCATGTCATTTTCCAGCACAAATACGAAGGCATGGTGGTGGCCGAGTGCGGCTGCAGATGAGATCTTTAAGCTCTCATAAACTCTCTCCAGAATCAGCTGACAACCCAAATAGACAACATTGAGAGGCCTGATAAGATGATAAATATGAACAGATAAATGCACCGTGATCAACAATGATGTTGCCTTTGTGTGATAATTAACAACTTATCTAGCGACTCTTTGTAGAAGTATTTTAAAAAATGTATTGTGAGTGGCATGCTGCTATGTGAAATATACAGACACTGTAACCTGGCATGGAATTGATGAACATCATGGAGCAAAAGAGACATTAATGAAATTTCACTTAATATGTACCTGCTATTTATAATGTAGACTAGTGCTTTTTTATTGTATAAAATGATTTGCTGGTCTAGAATATAGTGCTTTCAAACCCATTTCATAATTATAATAAAGTGAAAAATAACCTTGGTTTAAAACTCAAGATACCATCAGCCATCTTTTTCCTGGACTACTTAGACGTAAAACACTTGGGATGTACTGTTATAGGAAAATAACAAACGATTGGCTAGTGTGATGACAGGCAGGAGGTACTGTTAGTACCACACAGCGGATTATTGTCCTATAACAGCAAGTGAAGTGTTTTATTCCTCTTATACCACAACAATTATCATTTGTTTATTAAGCAATGACACAACATACTCCGTATCCATATATAGGTACATTTAAAGCACGCATGTTCTCCACGTGCTTCGGGGGTTTCCTCCGGGAATGCTGGTTTCCTCCCTCAATCCAAACACATGTTTTGTAAGCTAACTGGCATTCCCAAATTGTCCGTCATGTGTGAATGGGTGTGTGATGGGTTGGCACCTGTCCCTAGTGTCCCCTGCCTTGTGCTCCGAGTTCCATGGGATAGGCTCCAGGCTCCCCACAACCCTGTGTAGGGATAAGCAGTACGGACAATGGACGGATGGATGGATTAATGTTCAAACATCCACAAAAAAAAGGTTAGTTCTTGTTATCGCTTATGTTATAGAAGCGACAAACAGTTCCCTTGGTTTCTCTTGAAGTTAATCAAGCAAACACACAAACAAACAAAGGAAGACTTTTCCGTGTCAGACATACCTAAAGTTACAGCTTTACCTCTGACTGTTACAAAGTTCTGGCACTGGAGACTCCTTCCATCAATGTTACAGTACATAAACATTGATTAATTTTCTATAACAGCAACTTGAACAGTAGTGGTTGGGTGTCATTCAAATGAAAGATGTATATTAATTGAGGACAAAGGCGTTGCAGTTTCTTAGTTACATAGAGAGAGAGAGAGAGAGAGAGAGAGACAGAGAGAGAGAGAGAGAGAGAGAGAATCCGGTGAGTGAACGACTGTTTATACCTCTGTAATGTAAGCAATAACACAAACTAAATGATCTCACAGACGTTCCTCAATATTCAGTGAAATTATAAATTAATAAATAGTATAACATGGCATTCATTAATATATTTAAAGAATGATCTGCACAGTAATCTATACATTACTGTAGTAAAACATGGATGTGCTGGAAATAATCAACTTCAGGGTGGTACAAGGAGCTCAGCTTCACATCACAGCACTTTGTCATTGATTATTTTCCTGTGACAGCACATCTCCAAGTGTTTCATCTAATTGTTATCAATTCCAATTTTGTGGTATTAGGAACATTGTTCAAAGCAAAAAGGTTCAGACAAGCTCGATATTAGACCTAAAATTCTATATGGTCTTTCTAATCATTGACTTGCGTTACACCATTTTATTCTTGTTACAGGACAAAATGATCTGCGTGTTGTTGTAACACTTATAACGATAAGTGTACCTGCACGTGTAACTTGACGTTTAAGTTCTTGCTTGTTCCTCTGATTGATTGGCCATAATCTACCCAAGCTGTCCATAGTCACGAAGCGCCACATACCATGCGAGCCTCTGCCACACTCTCTTCCACATGGCTGTGATAACGAGGTGTCAGAGCTGGGAAGCTTGCACGCCATCACTCAAGATGACGATCTCAATCCAAGTGGGGTCCAGCCATGGCACATAGCCGCCGGATTCCATTGTGTTCTCGGCTCGTGTTCACACCTATGACCACTTCTTCCCCATAAATCCCCTTCTCAGTCCTCCAATGGACAACACCATCATGCCAAACAAAAGAAACATTTCTTTAAATAAGAGCGATAAGGTTGATCCAATGTTCCGACCCTTTGTCTTTCCTTGAGTGTATCTCAATTCAAATGTGGTGGTATTGTTCTGCAAAGATACAAATTAAGGCCATTCATCCCTCATAACTGAAGGAGCTTTTTTTGAAAATGAATAACACCTTTTGATCAATCACATTTGTGAATTCAATAGTGCTTAGGTATTATATATTTTAATAAAAAACAATGCTACTAACATTGTTAAACACCTGTGTGTAATTATGACGGTCAGCACTTTCTTTAAGGTTTTGCAGTTCACTACTTTTGACATCAATCACATCCCATGCATAATTACAGTAATTTCCTTTGAGGAAAGCTTACAAAACTGCTGAATTTCAATAGCGTTGCAGTGAGAAGATTGAAACCCTTTTACACCTGCTGTTTCAGCGACAAGACATGTTCACCATGTCCCAGTCCCCCCTTACTCTAAACCCATGCAGCCTCATACACCTTTAGTACACCTGCTCTGTGAACAAAATATGGGTCTGATGGAGGACCTTAATGATTTAGGACAAGAACTGGGCCAATGCCTAGCAGGCTCTACTCTTTTTAACACTTTTATTTCTGTTTTAAAAAGATCACAATGCCTTCTGGGTATGTTCTGCTTAAGTTTCAACATGTTCAATTGATCCCTTGGGTCCTAGAGTCCTAGCTTTAAAAACTTCCATCACACTAAAAGAAATAGTCCAGCCCTTAAGATGGTAATGGGTTCCTCTAAGCAGAAATAGTAGGTGGAGCGCCTCACACCTCAAGGGTCCGGGGTTTGATTCCTGCCGGGGCCCTGTGTGTACCGCGTTTGCATGTTCTCCCTGTGCTTTGCATGTTCCTCCAGGTAATCCAGTTTCCTCCCCCAGTCCGAACACATGCATGGTAGGCTTATTGGCGTGTCTAAAGTGTCCATGGTGTATGAATGGATGTTTGAGTGGGTATGTGCGATGGACTGGCATCCTGTCCAGGGTGTACCCCGCCTTGTGCCCAATGCTCCCTGGGATAGGCTCCAGGTTCCCCCACGACCCTGAAGGATAAGCGGTAGAAGATGGATGGACCAAACTTTGGTACCTAACTTCTTTTTATGCCTATAGAAAAAAAATGCAGTGATGGAAAACCTAATGCTATACCAGTAGATTAAATTTTAACCTGGATTAAATGAAAGATTATCTACTAACACTGTTGCCCTAAATTAATTTATTTTTTCTTTTTTTAATGACCAGGATTGCATTTATGCCATAACTTAATACTGGTTCTACTTTTCTATATCTTAACGATACCAACTCAATAATAAAATGAATTTATTCATTGCACTGAACGTTGGCGCTATTAAATATTAACATTTTTATTATCGGGTTCCAGACATTCGGGAGCGTCTCCTCTTTCTTGTCCCTATCACACGAGCGTCCTCTATCGGCTTTATGGCTTCTCGCTGTATTATCTCTAGTCCCCCCCATTTCTGCGCATGCGCAATTCGCCATATTGCTCTGGGGAAAAAAATAAAAAATCAAAGCAGCCGCTGCGCGTCAGATGGTGCACGAGCTCCGACTCTCGCGTGTTTATTTCTGCTCAAAAGTACCCACTTCTTTTCGCTTATGCTTAACCTAGCTTCTTTTATTTTCTAAATATCTCCGATATCACTCCAATGCACGTGTAGGGCGAGAGTTTGTTTTGTTTTGCTGAAACGAGAGAGTGGATGTCTCCATCTTAGCTTAACATAGTTTAGCTTAGCTTCGCTTAGCAACTCGTTACTCACTCAAGGTAACGTCACCGCCTTTAACGCTGATAAACATGGTGTTTTCTTGAAGGGGGAGTTGAGGAATAATTACTCTGAAATATCTCCAGCTGAGCAGAAGTGTGACAGTAATATAACAACCGAGGGGAACTTTGTGTAAGTCCTAGCATTTTAGCTAACGAACCCTTTGCTAGCTGCTCTGTTAGCCTGATGGGCGGCTAGCAGCGAGTGTGATCTCTGCGATAACCTCGGACACACGGTGCTGTCACTTATCTAATAAGATTCACCTGGTTACACGGATCTGACTGAGTGACGTATTCCCGTTCGGTTACGGTTTGAATAACGGACGGTATGATAACCGAAATGACCTAAAGATCACGGTTTCACGGTAACAAATCAGAATTCCGTACTGAAACGCGTCACAGATGTTGATTCCATCCATCTTCTATACCGCTTACTCCTTTTCAGGGTCACGGGGAACCTGGAGCCTATCCCAGGGAGTATCGGGCACAAGGCGGGGTACACCCTGGACAGGGTGCCAGTCCATCGCATACACACTCACACACCCATTCATACAGTACGGACATTTTAGACACGCCAATCAGCCTACCATGCATGTGTTCGGACTGGGGGAGGAAACCGGATTACCCGGAGGAAACCCCCGCAGCACGTGGAGAACATGCAAACTCGATACACACAGGGTCCCGGTGGGAATCGAATCCCCGACCCTGGAGGCGTGAGGTGAACGTACTAATCGCTAATCCAGCGTGCATCCCATAGATTGTTGAATTTTATTATTTAAACGATCGGGTCCTAAAAAACAAAAACAAAAAGAGCATTGTCTTGTGCATTGTTTGTCAGCAATGATATCCCTGCTGTACTGCTGAAAACCCTGTAGAACCCAGCATAGAGTTTGTAATGGTTTTAATGGAAACGGTAATTGGTCATGGGTCATTCCGTAGTGGAACAACGTTTTGGCTAGTATAGTATCGTTTTATGTAAAATGTATAGAAACCAACCCCTGTCGAAAAAAAAAAAGTTAATTCAGTGTTTGAGCGTGGATATTTAGCAAGTCGTTCAGGGTGGATTTGTCCGTCCGTGTAATATTAATGATCATTTTCCTGAAGTGTAAAACGCATGGTAATAAATCAACCACCCCCGTTCTACAGTTATCTGATTAAAACCATGTTTCTTTCAGGTTGAGAATTGAATGGACGCACCGGAACGCAGCCTGTCGATGCGTTTCTGATCATCTCCGAACTTCTGGTGAGACCGTTTTAAAGAGGCTCAGCGACGAGGGAGGTCAGTCGGGATGTCGATCACGAACACGCCGACCAGCAACGATGCCTGCCTCAGCATCGTGCACAGCTTGATGTGCCACCGGCAGGGTGGTGAGAGCGAGACGTTCGCCAAACGAGCCATCGAGAGCCTGGTGAAAAAGCTGAAAGAGAAGAAGGATGAACTTGACTCGCTCATCACCGCCATCACCACCAACGGAGCTCATCCCAGCAAGTGTGTGACCATCCAGCGCACTCTGGACGGACGGCTTCAGGTGCGTGATGACCTGCGTGTTTCCATCTGACCAGACTAGGAGCATGATGGTCTACTTGTACCTACAGTATATGGTTCTGCTATTTAGTGAAATAAAACATAACGGGAAATAATCACACATGGTGGTTGGACTGTTAAAGGGTTTTAATTGTGTTATACCACAGCAATTTGCTAATTCTGTAAAATTATATATTTATATGAAATTATATCTTTATATGTGATATTTTGGAAGGTTCTAGTAGCAGGTTACTTCCCGTTATATTAAATGTCGTTCCTTTACTAGACGCCATACAAGTCCCTGTGAATGCACTGCTGTCAGAGTTGCTGTGTAAAAAGGTAATCGACAACTGTAAATAAATAACGAGAGAGACATGGAGAAAGACAAATTATTTGTACAGTGTTTAGCAAAACATTTTAAAGTGACGAGCCATGCAGTGTAGTTTCTTTAACCGTGTAAGTTATCCCGCGCCGTGCAGCTGCTTAGTTCTCGGATAATGTAATAAACTGGAAATCATGATGTACAATTACGGTAGTGTGACTTTTCCATAGCAAACCTTTTCTCTCGAGCATGTGTATAAAGTAAAGCATGCTGCTTGTAATTCTATCCCCATGTTTACTCTGTTCCTCTGTTGCTTCTCCGTTTTGGTTTCCAGGCTCAAGTGTCTTCTCTATTGTCTTTAAGGTGGCCGGACGTAAAGGTTTCCCTCACGTGATCTACGCCCGCCTGTGGCGGTGGCCCGACCTCCACAAGAATGAGTTGAAGCACGTCAAATACTGCCAGTATGCCTTCGACCTGAAGTGTGACAGCGTCTGCGTGAACCCTTACCACTACGAGCGAGTGGTTTCACCAGGTATAGGTCAGTCAGACTGCTCACGTTGTAACCATGCCGTGGTTTGTTGTCTCCTCTGTACGTGTGTTAAGCTCGAGCGTTATGTTTTTCCTCCACAGACCTGTCTGGACTTACACTCTCTGGTACTGGTGAGTCGCACGTTTGTCTCTTGATATACTTTTATTTCATCCTGATTTCCACTCCTTTTAGTGTTAGTAGTTTATGTCGAGTTTTACTGGCCAACGATGTTACACCCAACAAGCCTCATTATTAAAAGCTGTGTTAACACAAGCTGTGTCTTATGCGTTCCAGGTTCCTCTGGCCTTATGGTGAAAGATGAGTATGATTATGATTGCCCGTCATCTTTACCCAGTTCTGAGGGCCACATCCAAACCATCCAGCACCCTCCTACGAGACCCATGCCTGAGACGGCCTTCAGCAGTCCTGCCCTACTCCCTCCTGCTGAAGGCAGCAGCTCAGCTTCCACCTCTGCGTTCTCCAGTATCCCAGTGGGATCCTCAAGTAAGACCTTCTCATATTGGGTGCTTCTCATTTCTTTAATCGCACTTCTCCTTTTCTTACATCCTCTTTTTGTGTTTTCTCGCACCCCCCACCCACTTGACTGCACGAGGACGGAGCAATCAACACTTAACGTGTTTGCCAAATGAGAGTAAACAGTCACTTTAAGGCAGTGTTGCTTGGTTTCTCAGCTGTAGCATCTGTTACTGGGCGTAAACGATCTGCATGTACTGGCTCCTGAGTTTGAATCCCAGTCGTGAAATAGCTATTCATGGCTTGATGTGTATGTCAAGGATCGAAGGATAACACTACGCTATCCCATCTTCTCCATGGATCAGAGCAATGCTAGCTAATCGTGGGTGTCTGTGCGCAGAATCGCCTCTAGCTGCCATGTGACATGAGCAGCAGTTTGAAGATGGCTCCGTGCGTCTCAGAGGAAGCATGTGTCGGATGATGTGATTACAAACTAAAACCGAGTAGTGTTGAACATACAATTTTAAGGTTTTTTTTTTTTTTTTTCAAACTGTTGTCAACCTAATGTCTGCAAGTTTTATGGAAACTTGCACATCATGATCAGGTTTTATTTTTCTACCAATTGATCTTAATGTCCTTGCTAATATGTTGGCCTTTGTTTGGAGAAGGAAAGAATTTGTCGTAGAATTATTTCAGAACTATTTAGATGTCGGAAGCACCTGTCTATTTTTACTGTTTAAAAAAAAACCCAACTGGCTTTCTGATCACTTTAAAATGATGGATATTTCCTTGATAATGATTCTGAGAAGGACTTCTGCATCTGTCTATTTCTGAGGCAACATTTGAAGGAAGTTGTAGGATTGGGAAGGTGGTGAATTACTGAGAAGCCACCCATTGATTGTTGTTTTAGCGTGTTATAAATACTAAGCTGTTCAGCAAGAGTATTCTAATTAGGATGGCTGGTGTTCTTGGTCATGTTTTGTATTTGTGTAGTAAAATATTATTTGTTTGTTTAAATTGACATATTTCTGAATGTATTATTTTCTACTAAACTACTACCATCCTTGTGAGTAACTGATATTGATAACTCTGGGCCTGTGTGCTTAACCATATAGAAGAAATAGAATCCCACTCTCTTTCCTCAGCTCAGCCAGGTATCCTCTCAGGGAGCCGTAGCAGCGAGGGGCTGCTACAGATTGCTTCGGGAACAGGGCAGGGGACGCAGCAGAACGGCTTTCCCCCGGGCAACTCCTCCACTTACCATCACAGTAAGCTTCTTCCCAACCGGAAAGCTTTTCAACATCTATTCAGCATCATTATGCATGAGCGAAAGCTCCTTTTACTTTTGATGTGGTGACCCATTTAGCTGAAAACACAAACGCTGGAGGAAATTGTGCTTCAAAGCTTGTGTTTATACCACCTGTGCTCTTTAGATGCAACCTCCACTTGGACAAGAAGCAGCAGTTTTACTCCCGGTGTGCCTCCACCACAAAATGGGCATATACAACATCATCCACCCATGCACCATCCAGGACACTACTGTAAGTTTAAATCTCTGATAGTGCTGTAGTAGATTCCCAGCTCAGTCCTGTTTATCTGATCGATTGTTTTGTTTTTTTTCCCCTCAGGGCCTGTACACAATGAAATAGCGTTTCAGCCACCTATTTCAAACCACCCAGGTAAGCATTTGTTGTTCAGTGTCTTTACGTTCCATTCACATACACATGGGGGGGGGTATAGAAAACTATAGAAATAAGAGAGTGCTCTACATCAGGATGCTTAAAGAATACGTTTATAATCCTATTACTCTGGCACTCTGAATTGGAATTGACTAGTGGGTGCCCAGAGTCCATTCTTCAGTGAGTATGAAGGGTTTCAGTTATCCAGGTTATTGGATTAGTCACTCGATAGGATTAAATGGAATTACCCCTAAAGTAATGTTACAACCCCTGGGGGATGAGAAGCAAAATGTCTTCCAAATTATGAGTCCAGTCACCCTCATTTGTTACAATTACATCAAATAAAATTTTTTTTTCCTTACCCAGCTCCTGAGTACTGGTGCTCCATCGCCTATTTTGAGATGGATGTGCAGGTTGGCGAGACTTTTAAGGTTCCCTCAAACTGCCCCATCGTGACTGTGGATGGCTATGTGGACCCATCAGGAGGAGACCGCTTTTGTCTGGGCCAGCTAAGCAACGTGCACAGAACCGAGGCCATCGAAAGAGCAAGGTCTGAGTAACGTTTCAAATTCCCTCAACTTTATCATCTGTTTGGTGAAGTCCTGTTTTACCATTCATTATTACACAAGTGTAATGCGTTTAGTTATTTGAATTGTATGTAGTGCATTGTACATGTCTCTCTTGAAATGTGAACTAGATTTCCTGCCGATCCAGCCCAGAATTGTAACTGTTAAAATATTCATTATGTTCAATTTAGTGAGAACTGACGCAGACAAAAAATCTAAATAATGGAAAGTTACATGTTCCCTCCAAAATATGCAGGGAATATGACTTTGCATGAATGTCGTCTTTCTGTTCCAAGACCAGTTTGTTATTCCACGTTTAATAAATTCAGATGCACTATTTTAACCGGAGCAGGAGGGTAACAGGGTTTAACACAGATTTGTTGGTTCCCAGGCTGCACATTGGTAAAGGCGTCCAGCTGGAGTGTAAAGGTGAGGGTGATGTGTGGGTGCGCTGCCTCAGTGACCACGCCGTCTTCGTACAGAGCTACTACTTGGATCGTGAGGCTGGCCGTGCCCCTGGAGACGCCGTGCATAAGATCTACCCGAGTGCGTACATCAAGGTGAGACTGATTTGTGTCTGTAATGATCTTATGCACTATATACTTTTATCCTGTTTTTATGGGAACGACATCAGATGTGGAATGTTTGGTGACCTCAGATTCAATTCCTTTCTTGTTAGCTGAGTGACATTAATCCAAAAATTTTTTTTATCGGATCAAAACATTGCCTCATAAGTTATGGCACTGCTTTATTCCCTTGTTGTTGTGATGCAGGTGTTTGACCTGCGTCAGTGTCACCGGCAAATGCAGCAGCAGGCGGCTACGGCTCAGGCAGCGGCTGCAGCTCAGGCAGCGGCGGTGGCTGGAAACATCCCTGGGCCCGGATCTGTGGGCGGCATCGCCCCCGCAATCAGTAAGTAACGGCCTCTGGTTTGTCCAAAATGGTTCGTGATTAAAGCTTGGTAACATGGACCTTTTTATTAAAAGAAAGCTTGGTCGCCATACTTCTGCCATATACCGCATGCTCATCTTTCTCCTGTCCTCCTAAACCATCTTACAGCCGATATTTAATAATTAGCACTGGTAATAATAGCTTGCACATAAAGATGTAATTCACGTTGTAAATATTTGCATAAAAAGGTTTTCCACACTCTTTCCCCTTTTCAGGACATCAGTCATACTCATGCACATTTAAAATATTCCTTTTCCTTCTTCGCTTATCTAAACTATTTGTTTGCTTGCTGTGTTTTGCATTTGTTTTGGGTTTGATGTTTAGCAATCGGAATGACCCATGTGGCAAAAACAACAGGAAGCGCACGGCACACACGTTTTCTAATCATAATGAAGTTAGAAATGATTGTAGTATTTATTGCTTATCACGGCATATTGCGCTCTGCTTTAGGTCTGTCTGCAGCCGCTGGCATCGGCGTGGACGACCTGCGCAGGCTGTGCATCCTGCGCATGAGCTTCGTGAAAGGCTGGGGTCCCGATTATCCAAGGCAGAGCATTAAGGAGACACCATGCTGGATCGAGATCCACCTGCACCGGGCCCTGCAGCTGCTAGACGAGGTGCTGCACACCATGCCCATCGCAGACCCCCAGCCGCTGGACTGAGCGCAGTGTTTTCTCCCTGTTCGAGCAAGGCACAGAACCGACCGAAGTTTTGTTTTTCCACAATCAGGTAACTAATGCCGATGAACTGTGTGACAGCGTGGACGAGTTCAAAGCTGACCCTCAGCCTCTTGTTAAACAAAAGGCGAGCTCATGGATGTTGGCACGACAGACATGAGCCTTTTTAATAGGTAATAACGGTGGAAAGATGCTCCATGATTGATTTCATCCACAAACACCTTATTGTTGCTGTTCTTCTCAAGGCCCCAACAACGGTGCGAAGGTTGTATTAATGAACGAGGAATTAATCTGTGCGAGTGTTGTGGGAGGAACACACTTCACACGCAGATATTATAAACCCAGGAAGTGCATAACGGACTGAACAACTTTATATTGACTGAAGCTGTTTTTCCAGACTTCATGGAAGCAGTTTCTACAGTCTGCAACACAAAGACGTTCAGGGATGTTTCATGTCTGCGCTACCAGAAATTAATCACCGCATTACAGAGGAATGTTTAATGAATTATGTTTATGCCATATTGGTCCATGATGTTGCTGACCTGTGTATTAATATAGTGCAGAAACTAGGCCTTTCTCATTAACTATAAAACTATCCCCCCCCCCTGCAGCTTCAACATTCGAGCCATCCCTTCATAACCATATAGCCTTTTATTATTATTTTTCTTGTCGGAAGGGAGTAAATCAATTCTAACTAGTTTTGACCCTGATATTATCTAAACCATCATGTAAACACATTTTACTACAGGTAAGAGATAGGAAGATTGAAGGAAAAATTATATACATGTACTTTGCAATATAAAGCTGTTAAGATGGGCAGGATGGCATCAGCTTCATTTG
Organism: Ameiurus melas; assembly: GCA_012411365.1. NCBI lineage: Eukaryota > Metazoa > Chordata > Actinopteri > Siluriformes > Ictaluridae > Ameiurus > Ameiurus melas. The sequence goes on along the minus strand of CM022763.1, from coordinate 20,565,941 downwards.
TATGGGCGCAATTTTTTTTTTCCATTCCTTATCAAATAATAGCACTTTATTGGGTTTTTTTTTCTTTAAAATTTTTCCTCCCTTCCTGAATTTCTCCTCTAACATTTAGCACAACTGTGCTCTACCATCCTGACATGTTAATGTTTTATTATTGGGACATTAAACCTTCAGTAGGGTTTGTTCACAACATTCACAGCTTAAATAATAATAGCCATACCTCTGTGCTTTGTATGTTTAAATGCATGTTGAAAGGGCTTGTGGTGATTCCACTTCATACAGACCCCCCACACACATAAGTGTGTACCTTTCCAAATTGACATGTTCTCAGTGAGGAAATCTTAATGTGTTAATTAGACTGAAACTGGAAAACGAACATGTTTTCAATGTGCTCATGAAGCCATATGAAAAGAGAATAACGTCAGTATTACTTAGAGCCTGTGGATGTACGTCACAGCTCTTTTGCTTTAAGTACAAACTGACTTGAGTTTAGACAATCGTCTCGGCATGGCCCGTCTTAGTCGTTTTTACCTAGTATGTTTCTTTTTGCTACTTTTACGATTATGCAGCCTGATGTATGCTATAGCAATTTGTATTAAACAGAAAGAGGATTGCAGTTTCCATAGGAACACTTGTTCTTTCAGGTAGATAATCGATTTTATCAGTTAACCGAAATATATTTCAAACTAGGATGTTGAACAATTTCTGCTGTCTTGTGTGTTTTTGTCATTCTCTCACACACACACCACACACACACACACACACACACACACACACACACACACACATTCATGTTTAAGAGTTTCGGTCTGGGCGATGTGACAGTATTATATCAAAGCCATTTAACAACATATGTGCATTGTTCATCACTGCAAACGGTTGTTTGGTGGTAGAAATCCTTCGTCCCGCAGTTTACACCGAATGGTGTGGAAAAACAAAAAACAACCAGTGCGCAGCAGTGCTGTGAAAGGTCAGACTGGTTCAAGTTGACAAGAAGGCTACGGTAACTCAAGCACTCTTTACATCCACAGTGAGCAGAAAAGCATCTAAGAATACAGAAGCTTCCTGTTAATGTGGCGCAAAGAATTCCATAATGTTAATCAACAGTCTGTGTTTATATTCTGTTTGTGTAGCATTTTGTAGCTTTGTCATGAGGCCAGGGTGATGAGCATGAGTAAAGCTGGCAACAGCAGCAGTGAGACAGAGAGCTGTCAACAAGGAAAAGTTTATTAATTGAAAGACAAGCCACAAGTAAGTAAACAACACTAAGAAGCTAGCCTGAGCTCAAGTCTGAAATATTCAGAAAAACCAAACTACATGTGTCTTGGATATTTCTTCTATTTTTCCTCGTAAACGACACACTAAAATGTTAATATATGCCTTTATAAATATAAAAGTTCCCCAGTTTTGTCATCCTTCATGTAAAATACACAATACAAATCACTCTACACATATTGGTTAGCTCGTACCAATTGTTCAGAGAATATAATTTACTAAGAGAAATTGGAACAACACGCAAAGAAAAAAAAAGTTACAAATTGTATGTATATGTAAAGTACATTACTTTGTCCAAAAAAGAGAAAGAGGGCAGAAAAGAATCACAATGTACACTTTAGTGGTTAAAGAAAGGGCGAGTAAATAAATAACCATCGGTTTTAGCTCGATATTTACAACTAAGACTGCTTTTCCGAGCAGAGTCGCTGCTCATGAGTACCACAACGCTTGTGCTTGCATTAGAACGCGCTACAGCAGGCCACGGCGCACTACGTAAACTGTCAAATGGCACTTAAAAGATTCCCGAAGCATAAAGAAATGAAAAACGATCACAACCACGCTACAAATAATAGAAAGAGGAAAGAAAAAGAAATGACTGGGATAGTGCAGCGGTCATAATGGTAGACTCCCAAGTGTTCTACGGTTCCCATTTTAAGAGATTAATACAGTTATTAGTCACCACAATGGCAAGATGAAGTCGTGAATGTTCCTCTAGATGTGCATATCTGTGGTAGGTGTGCGAGTTGATGATGGTGAGTGAAGTTTTACAGTAGGGACACCTGAACCACGTGTAAGAGTAGACCTTGTTTCGAGCATGCAGCTTAAACTCGACTGTTTCCGCTCTTATGGTTATAATAATTGCAGAAGTGGGCAAACATTTTGTCTGCTCCAGGAGGTCTTGGTGAAATTGAAGGCACTGAAGTCTCTTTACCAGTGAAGCTGCCTTGCTAGAACTAGAAGAGCCTTTTCCTGTTCACTCCAGCTCAGGGGGTTTGATATGTTTAAGTCACGTATTCTTCACAGCCTTTAAATGATGCATACCTCACATCAGATTAGAGTCAGCGCTGTCCAAAACCTGCACGCTATAGCACTAAACAGTGTGGCGTATGTCCTCCAGCGTTCGAGGGGTGAAAATGCACGATTTAGTATAGTAGGGCATCGAGTCGGAGTTCGGCTACTTCCCAAACAGCATACCGTCATATTTTAGCACATGAAAATTAGACGGGTGGAAACGGAGGGGGGAAATAATACTCAGACATTTCTATCGTACATGCTATGCATTATTTAATGCAGGTTTGCTGGACTTAATGTTTAAAAAATATATATTTCTCAGGAGCATGGGATCTCAATTGTATTCTGGTAGAGTCTAAGTAAGATATCGGTCATCACAACCCAACCCGATCTCATGGTATGCAATTTGGGACGTGGCCTTTTTTGAAAGGTTATTTTAAAAGGTGACTCTTAAATGGCTCAGTTACATCCTAATCTGCATAGTTCACTATACAGGACATGTTGGTTAGCTGTTTCCTTTGTCGAGAGTTAAATTCAAGTACAGCTACTGCTTAGAAATTAGCTGTGTCTCCACCCTCCAATAGAGAAATGACCGTTTACCTCAATAACGCACTAGTGCAAGCAAATTTTTCCCTTTAAAATAAAAAATAAAATAAAGACAACATCCAGTGAGTTTGCTCTCGTTAATGTTTGACCTTGGAATGCTTTTAACACAGTAATATGTGATTTGGGACACAGCCGTCAAATCTAGCAAGGTCAACTTCAGTGCGACATACAACATTTGGGGTCTTAATCAAATAAATTGTCTGCAAATTGAATTAAAACAGTAGGCTTGTAGTTAATGGCAAAAACTCAACAGGCAAGATAGAACATTATTGTGCACTGGCACAATATATTTTTTATATATATATATATAATTTATATATTTATTTAAAAAAAAAAAAAAAACAACTGCGAAATCTTGACATTCTAGCAGCACAAAAAGCATGCAAGACCAAAAGCACTTTTGTTTACAACTAATTGATGGTTAAGAGCTCTTCTCACTCCAGGCACAAGAGGATACGACAAAAACGTCTCACATTCATACGAAGGAACTAAATTAAAACACGATCGATGCAAAAAGTGGCAGATAATCACACAGCTCAGTTTCACAATCTCTGTATTTCCTGTCAGCTGCCTCAGGTTTGGTCAGACTTGGTGGCTAACAGCTTGTTGCTGAATAGAAAGCGACTCTTCCTATTCCAGTTCACAGATTGCACTCGGCGTTGAAAAGAAAGTACTCTATGCAAGGCCGTGATCGACACTTTACCTCGCTATCGAAGAGATAGAAACGAGTATGTGAAGATTTGTGCAGACAAAATCATAATATAAAAAAAAAACCTTATCAGTAGTAAAGTGGGGTTTTTTTCCATTACATAACAATCAGTAAGTCCAAATACCATAATAATAATAATAATAATAAAAAAAGCAGTCCATTCTATAGTCTGTGGCTTTTACAGGAGTGCAGCTACACAGACTAGTTTTATTATGTAAATATATAAATAATCTCAGATGTACTGGATGCTTCCCCCGACCCACAAATCTCTGAATGAAATGCATCAAAGTCTCCTGTTGAGTAAAATGGCATACAGTCTGAACTCCCTTCACAGTCAGTGCACGGATCGACCAATCAAAATAAAGAGCTACAACAGCGACACCACACAAAATTATGGATTGATTTATCATATAATCATATATACGTATATATATTTATACCAATATATATATTTTTGTATAATCATAGCAAAGAGCAAGTTTTGGTCCCCGGTAGATATCCAGTGTGTAACAAAGGGAATGAACGATGAATCGACGAGATTAAACAGTACGACGCAGCGCACATCAAACCTTGTGGGGCGTTCGTCCAACGGCTGGCACCACTGGTGTGAGGTAGGGTGACGGTTACACAGACGACAGAACAGACACGCACACGGAAACGCACACAAATCCCTCACTAAAAACAATCAGTCGACAATTCGAATCATCTCACGCTGATGACGGATTACAAATCCAGCCACTAGTCCAGGTGTTAGATATCTAGCAGTGAATATTTCTTTGCAGCGAGTGTTCTAGTAGAAAAGGAACGGCCTCCCTCAGTGCGATACAGTAGCTTCAACAAAACGGAAAAGCTGTTGCTGGGTTAAGGCACTAGCATGAACCCGAGGTACATTAAATCCCTGACATTAGCTCGGTTTTATGACACAGCACAGGTGCGAGAGAGGACGTGAAGCCTGGAACAGCCAATATCAACACTTCCTATTTAAAAAAAAAAAAAAAAGATTTTTTTTTGGTCCAATCAAAACAAACAAAAAAAGGTCTGCACTGGATACAGACTGTAGAGGATGTGAAATTAATCCTCTCCTAAGTTCAGACCAAGAGACTGATTAACAAACAGAAGGCAAGGAGGAGGCTGGACATATCTGGACAGTTCGCTTGAGATTATAGCAGCACGATACACAGCAAGATTTCCAACTCTGACAAAGCTACATGGGGGGGACAAACGTAAACAATGACCAACAGTACAAATACATTGAGCTTCAGTGATGTGTTTTTCCTGTGGAGCTAGTGGCGTGGATTTGAGTTCTTGGTCATCTGGTCAAAAAAATAAATAAAAATGACCCATATTTTCAGAGTAGGGACATTAACATCGAGCACCTTTTCTCCTTCAAGGGCTGCTCGGAATCAAATAAACTGATCACATAAATGAAGTTCATATAATGGCAGTGCTGGACTGAAGCATCTGCTGATGTAGTGATGTGATCAGACCCTGCTGAACAGAAGAGAGCGTGTTATATGTCGACAGATGAGATGTAAATGAATATAACTAGGTGTCATGTGGAGGGTTAAAAAAAAGAAAAAAAAAGAAGAAAAAAAAAAAAAAAAAAGATTTGAGAGAGCGCTGGTGAAGGTGTCACACAGAGGCATAGGCGTTGCCAGCCCCACTGCAGTGACGGATGGTGGACTGCTGCTGCATCCCCATTGTACCCAGCATGTCCGGCTGCACCACGCCCACTACAGCGCTGCTTCCATCCTCCATAGTCCCCACCTGCAGCACCTGAATCACCTCTGCCTCCGCTTTCTCTTGCTTGGCCAGCGGCTCCCCTGCCTCCTGCATCTCCTCGTCCAGCTCACTGTCCATCTCGCTTACTTCATCTGGTATATGGAACAAATGCTTCAAGTCAGTATGATGGAGTATGATTCCCAGTATTTTTTACCAGAACTAATGATTCACTTCCACAGACATTGCGGTTAGATCTGATGCACAACAGAGCGCTGGAGAAACCAGAATCCAGCTCGCAGGCCAAGGTTTAAGCACGCTTACCTTTATCAATGTTGGTAGGTGACATAGTATTCAGGTCATCAAACTGAAAAAGGGCAGAAGGGTAAATGTTTCAAACAAAAACAAAACTACACACTATTAAATCAGGACTGTATAATGTTAGGGCATTCAAATGTGTATTAAGGACAAAAGTTTGTGTGTGTGTGCGCGCACGTTGGGAACAGCCTAAGATTTACATGCTCACAATGAGTGGTCTGATTAATATGCCAAAACAACCACTCATGCCATTCAGTTGGTATTGCTGCCAACAAATGTTGGAAAATAACAAATCTGTTCAAGAGACAGCTCATACAGCAAGACAGGCAAACAAAATCTGATATGTCAAGTCTTCCAACAGCTCAGTCAGGGATCGATGGGGCAGTTAATCAGGAGTTACGGAGATGCTGAGGAGTTATCAGGGGGAAATAATTGACAGAACTGGTTTACTTAGAGGTATCGTGTTAAAAGGAAAATAATCAATAGCAGCATGGTGTGATCCAACCCAAAGCTGATTATTTTCCACATGTGTGTAACATCCCAACGAACATGACAAACCATTTAATGTTGTTGAAACATCTGCAAAACATGTTTCTATGGCTGAAATAGCCATATCTGATCCCATATCAGAAACTTTTAATTTGTATTACAGCAAGAATTACAATCTGAGCCACTGTTAACAATTTATTTTCTGACCAATTAGATCAGGGGTGGCCCGCTAGGGGGTTCAATCCGGCCCGCAGGATGAATTTTGAAAGTGTAAAAAAAAATGCATAAAAGACACGAACTATCCATCCATCTTCAACCGCTTATTCCTTCTTCAGGGTCGCGGGGAACCTGGAGCCTATCCCAGGAGGCATCAGGCACAAAGCGGGGTACACCCTGGATTGGGTGACGGTCCATCGCAGGGCACTATCACATACACACTCACACACCCATTCATACACTACGGACGATTTAGACACGCCAATCAACCTACCATGCATGTCTTTGGACTGGGGAAACCGGAGTACCCGGAGGAAACCCCCACAGCACGGGGAGAACATGCAGACTCCGCACGCACATGGCCCTGGCGGGAATCGAACCCAGGCCCCTAGAGGTGTCAGGCAAACGTGCTAACCACTAAGCCACACAAACTAGAAATTGTTAATAAAATGCTATTCCTAAATTATCCGCTAGGGGCGCACTGTTTTAGTGAGAGTAGAAGACACTTGCCCGAAAAACTCAGACCAAACAGCAGATGGCAGCGATGCGCCTTCTGCTGTTAGTTATTACACTGTGAGCAGTTGTAATGCACACATGTGCTTCTGATGATCATTCACATTGCACATGTTTGTCTTAAGAAAGCGGAGTATCCTTTTGTAAAAGGATACTTCATTAAATATGAAGATTTTTCCTAATGTACTTGTACTTTGCATGAAAACAAAGGGAAAAACACAGACTTATGGTCATTTATAGGTAATTATGCAATGATTTTACTGTCCCGACACACTTGACATCTAATTAGGCTGTATGTGGGCCCCTGAATTAGATTTATGAATACAAGAGTGCTGTGGTATTACTGGAGCTAATGACTAATCAATTCACAAACCCATCAGACCAAAACGGAATTTAATCTGACAATAAAAAAATAAATAAATAAATTTTCACTAAATAGTAAATAAATAAAAATTAGGATATTTTAGATGAGGAAAATACATACCTCTCCCATAACCCCTATAGGTGTCTCTCCGGTTGCCTGGGCAACACGGTGCTCCACCAGGTAGAACATGTACTCGTCGTAGAGCAGACGGATCAGGTGGAAGGAGCCGAAGCTTGCAGCACTGCGCAGGGTCAAGTCTCTGATCACCATCGAGCTGCAGAGTAACACAATAAGAGTTTAAAAGTTCAAACTTGAACAGATTATAGATTAGCTACGCTTATAAACTTATTGTTCTTAGATAATGCCGTAAAACATGCTTAAAATTTGAAGTGCTTTTTTTAATCAAATGGAACTCGTGTAACTTGTGCAACCCCAATTCCAAAAAAAGTTGGGACAGTATGGAAACTGCAAAAAAAACAAAACAAAATAAAAACATGCAACCATGTGCTTGTAATCCGGGCAGAATGTGAACTATTTGAAATGTCGACCTGTAGGACCACAAAACATGATTCTACTCTGCTACTGTCCATCTCAGACGAGACCGAGTCTGGAGAAGCGGGCGGAGCTTCTGGACAGTGTTGATGTTCGGCTTTTGCTTTGCATAGTAAAGCCTTAACTTGCAACTGTGGATGCAGCGGCGAATAGTGTCAATCAACCAAAGTACTCCCAAACCCATGTCAGGATACCCATTACAGACTCCTCACGGTTTTTAAGACACAGGGATTAAAAGATTCATGGAATCCGTTCAAATTATCCTGTGCACGTGTAGAAGATGAAATGCCCACAACCCTATCGATGTGTCTTTAGGAAATGTTCTTCTCGAAGTGTTGGATTATTTGCTGACGCATCTGTTGACAGATCAGTGAACCTCGACCCGTAATTGCTCTTGAAGGACCTTAAATACTATGATTAGACGATCACCTCACTTGTTTCACATCACCTTCTTAATTCAACTTCTCACATCGCTATTAGTTCTAAACTGCCCCGGTCCCAACATTTTTCATGCGTTGCATGCATCAATTTCAAAAGAATAGTTTATCTTCAAATAAACCAAACTTTAGACGTCTTTTGTTTAAATACAAATCAAAGAACATTTACAAAATCACTCCTCTTTGTTTTTATTAGCATTTTCCATACTGTCCCAACTTTTGCAGAATTGAGGTTGTAAAAAGGCGGAGTTGCAAAAACATTTATTTATTTTAATTTCTGTAGCCACTATTAGAGGAAATTGCTTCGTTACAATTGTGACAATCTGGTCAATTCTCACTTATGTCAAAATTATATATAATTCAGAAACCCATTAGCTCTTCTTTAGATCAGTCCTAAAATTCTTTATGAACTTGTGCAAGGAATGAGAGTGAGAAAAGACATCATTGTGGGCCATTTCCCTGCATCTTAAATTGTTTGAGATAATAAAAACAGTCCTTTAGAGTCTGGAGTATATAATACAAGTCCTCTAACGTTATATGTCCGATAAGGTTGGCTTGAGGCACCCACATAAGAGGCCCAGTGAAACTCAATAGTAAAAGAAAAATGGTGGCAATAACACCACAACAGAAGAACAGTAGAGAGGAGGCTGTGTGGCATGAGGAACCGGAGCTTGCCTATAAAAGGACCACTTGAGCAGGAACTGGCGGGCCGCTTTAGGGAAACTTGGCCTGTCCTCGTAGGGTTTGAGGACCTGACTGACGACATTGTCAAGCCAGGTGGCCCACTGCTCCAAGGAGCTCTGCTGCTGCAGTGTAGCCTTGAAGTCCTGCTCGAGTCGCTGCACCATGCCCTCCTCGCACTGGCAGACCCATGATGCCTGCTCCTGCACACCACACACACACACACGTTAGTACTGCTAAGACTACAGCTTCCTGCTGACATGGTTTTCATAAAAATGGACCAAGAATCCAGACACTACTCAGTAATTTGATCCCAGTACAAGACATACTCTGCACTGAAAACCTTTTAAATGTCACTCTGGGTACACAAACGTTTTTAAACCGAGATTAACCTGCACGTTGGCGAAGTCCACGCGGTTCAGGTCACTAAGCATCTGGTTGATCTGTGAGGTGTTCTGCAGGACAGCACGCGCCGCCTGGGCCAGGTGGTTCAGAGACGTGTATCTGCGCAGGGTCTGCGCAAAGGCACTAACAGCGGATACCTGAGGCACGGAGAACAGGGTTACGTTAAGAACAGGGTGTTACAAATTAATGTCACGTGACCTGTTGTATCGGCTGCTGGCTGACGTTTACTTGCTGATGGAAGCAAAGTGCTGAAGGTGTGTGAGGGAGGAAATCTACATCTTCACAAATGCTTTTTCTTCTACGGAATCATGTAAACGTTTGGCGTGTGCTAATAAACGTTATACCATAACTTTAAATAGACCTATAAACTGTATGTGTCGTCTTTATATTAAATCGTTCCTATCAATTGGCACATTTCCGCGGTACAAGAGGAACGAAAAACTTCAGGATATGCTGGTGTTGAAAAATTTCCAGTTCCAATTCAGGTGGCAAGCTGAACACCACCTTATTGTTAATTATCTTCCCATCCTTGCTTATCTAATTAACTCTCCACGATTACCTTTTGTTCGAACTAGCCATACAAACACAATGCAAATTATATGAATAACTTCATATAAATTACTGAGTAACTGTACAATAACAATCCTTCAAATCCGGCAGCATTTCTACTGATGACTGCAAGGAACTGAGAGAATTTTGGTTTATAGAACACATGGAGTTAGCTAGCAGTGTTGGCTAACCTTGGTCTGGATCATCTTCTGGGGAATGGTACTCATGGCGTTGGTGAGCCAGCCCTCAAGGCTTTTGGCGAAGTTACGGATGGCTTGAGTCAAGGCACCTGGAAAGGAATGATGTAGGTACAGTATGCAGTGTTTACTGTCAATCAGGCTGTCTATTTGTTTAGAATAACATGCAGTAATTCGATGTGTCTCGATGATTAGCTCATCGATATTCGGATTAAATCCATTCAACCAGCCAATCCATCAATAATGTCACTGCTTACTAGGAATGGGTCTGAGGACATCAGGGATGAGGATCTCCACTAGTGCCTGGTACATCAGGTGATCACAGGTGTTCATCCACTTTAGCACGGCCTCGCTCTGGCACAGCAGCAACAGCCTGGCACGTGGCAGACGCCCCTCAATCTCACTCATCCCGCTGTATAAAAAAAACCCCACACAGACCTTAGATTGCGTGTTTAAAAAAAAAAAAGAAGATTGAGCCACCAGTGCATGGGCGGTAGAATTGGAAAGCAACGCACCTGTTTTCAGTCATGGTGATGCCTTCTATTGAGTTGGTAGGGCAATAGCGCCAGAACGTCTGCCACAACTTCTCGATCAAGCTAAACTGGAGGTTTACCACCACATCCAAGATGGCCTTGTGAGCCAACGGGACATAAGCAAAACACATTTCCATTTAGATGTTTTCACAAATGTTCTTTGCGAAAAAATTCCGACATCAACGCCACAGCACTTTACATGAATGCTACACCTCAAAAGGACAAAAATCGCCAAGAAGAAGAAGTGTGTAATTCTCTATAAACACCCTCTCACCTCGCAGTGTTCTCTGTACAGTATCTGAAGAGCTTTGATGTCCTCCATGCCGACACCGTCCACTCCGTTGTCTCCGAGATCGAGCTCTACAAACTCGGGGATGGCCCGAGACGCGTCTGCAAGTTGGAATCGGGTTGGTTAAAATCGTTCCGTCGTTTAAAACGTCACGCATTCATACCACTTCATCCTTACCCAGGAACTGCTGATGGTGCTGGCTCTGCGCGAGGACGGTCTGCTCGGCGGCATTGGGATGGTGATGCCCGCTGCTCGGGTAGTTGTCTCCTAAAAAGCTGTCCGCCTTCTGCACAGTCTTGAACCTGTAAAAATCGCATGACATTAGTTAGAGCGAGGAGTTTTACAGAGGAAAGCGGAATCTGGCATACCACAGTCCAGATACAGAGCAAGCAAAGTATTTCAGCAGAACAAACCAAGCACTTGTGGAAAATCTAATATCCATATTTCAACACTTTCTAAAGAGGAACCTGTGCAGTTTCTGGATCAGCTTAATTACATGCATTTATGTAAATTATTCAAGCTGATGGCAGCTCATTGGACCAGAGACTAGCTACAGGGCTAGTCATCGATTCAAACTTTTTTTTTGTCATTTGTTTAAAAAATTAAATATAGACTGTGTCTCATCTGTCCATGGTGCACCAATATAAAACAAAACACAACCACAGTCATCTGTTGTATTAGTCTTGCCATGCAGTACCTGTTTTACTAGACCAAAACAATAGAATCATAATTTAAACTACTATTTACCTTTTAAAAAAAAAAAAAAAACTTTTTTTCTTTTCCTTGTCTCGGCGCCCCCTCTCTTTTTTTTTTTTTTTTTTCCCCCCCCTCCCCCTTTTTTTTTTTTCCTTTTTTTTCTTCTCCTTTTTTTTTTTTTTTTTTTTCTTCCCCCCCCCCCCCATCCAAACACGGCGTTAGCTGACTGACGTGTGGCGCTCATGAATGCGTAAAGGCTCCTGAGGAGGCTAAAGGTTAAGGTACCTGGTTCCGAGGCGGCGTGTGCGCAGACCCATGAAGATGGAGCGGATGAGTTTCCCAAATGATGCGGCGTTGACTGGGTCGAGCTTCTGCTCCTGGCAATGGCGCAGGTAGTGGCTGTAGAGTGTGGAGCGAGGCAGACTCACCCCTTCAGCAGTCTCATAGTTATCCAGAAGCCACTGCAGCTATAGGAGAGCATGGGTGTGATGTTTAGCTATTTTTAACCGCTTCACAAGTTGTAAAGCATTCTAACTGATGAATGTCAGAATCCACAAAAGGTGAGAAACTTTTTTTTTTTCCCCCAAACCCTAGCGTGATTGTTTATATTTTAATTTTGCAAGCAGGGCTGTGCGATTTCATTTGACACATAACATCTTTACAATTTTGGAAATCATGCCATACACGTTATTAATAAAGCAATCTGCTGTAAATCAAAGTCAGGTCTTTTACAAATGAGCAAAATCTAGCAGTGTCTTTATATAATCATATACATCGCCCACCACTACTTGCAAGACTTCAATCTTTAAATATGATACACTAGACATCCAGGAAGAATGCTGCCTAAGCCCCACCACCTAAAGAGGGAGAAACGGACAGAGCGCAAAAATGGGGAGGACAGTGAAGAAAAGAACAAGGAACCACCGTCATGTTTTTGTGACTTACATGGCTGTTGAGCAGTGAACTTCTCTGACTGGACAAACCCTCAGACTTTTGGAGCGTCTCAATCGCCATTTCAATCTGATAGACCAAAGAGCAAAAGGAAAAAAAAAAAAAAAAAAAAACAACGGAGGCGAAGAAATAAATAAATAAATCAAACAAAAAAAATTTAAAAAAGAGGGGGGGGAGGATAAAAAACAAAGGCTGTAGCGACAGAGACCCATACTGAAAACCACGAAGATATGCAGTAATCAGTACAGATTAGCAGAAAATAAAACCGCGTCAAGCTTCCCGAACACCAAATGAGACACGGAGCGAGACGGCACAGCAGATTCACATAAAAATAAAAAATAAAAAAAAACGTTCACATTCAAAGGAATAATTCACCCAAAAATGTGAACAGTGCAAGCAGGTGTAGTTTTGATTCAAATAAACATGTTTGGGAGAAGTGTTTCTTTGAAACAGAGATTTGAAACATGCAACATTTCTGCAAAGCAACACACGCTGGTCTTTCACAGAACACTACCACACCTGACCAGCAGAGGGCAAAACTCATCTACTAATCAATCATCTGGCTCACCGCTTGTGGGGAAAATCTTCTAGAATTGTACGTTTAAAATTTAGGTTCACCCTTATGTTCTGCTCAGTACTTATATTAATTACTTAAAAGCAGATGTACAGCTGAGCTGACCTTTTATTTGATGGTTATAAACTTATAAAATGAACTGAAACGTTCATTTCTCATCTAAATATTTCAGGAAAAAATCCCAAAACTCTCTATTTATGCGCCTCTGTGAGGAAAAAAGGCCTTTTCAGCCAATTTTGTAAATACAACATGATATTAAAATTGAATATCAATTTCCATCATTTCATTATGGTCACTAGTTTTGTTCTCAACTCAAACAGAACATAAGAGTTAAATGTTCATCCTCCCTTAACAGTGAGAGAAAGCAGGTAATAAGGATTTGATCACTGGCTTTTGTTGTACCGTAGCTGGAGAGGCCCTGGTGGTCTGCGCTGCAGTGTGAGGGGCGGAGCCGTCCATGGCGTTGGACCCGATCAGGTATGCCCCTGAGCTGCTGATGATCTGACCCCCCGTGAGGCCCATAGCCAGCCCGCCGTTAGTGCTGCCGTTGTTGGCCAAGCTGTGACTCGTCACCACCGTGCTCACCTGAGGTGCGGCACCTTGTGTGTCAAAGTAGCTCCCGCTGCTGTTCTGACTGTACAGCTGCGGCTCCGAGTACGAGTATGTGCGTCTAAGGAAACACACACACACGCACAAGTAGACGTACGGTACAATTTAATAAGCAGGCATGAGCATCTTTCTGTGTGGATCTGCATCAACTATAAATGTGGTACATATGAACACTTTCGAGTCCAGCTACGGATGTGCCATGACGACGTCATGATATCTCCTACACATGTTTATGGAAATGGGATCCGGCTTTTTTTCCCCTCCCCCCCTTGACCAATATTTTATCTTGGTGGCTGTTTGCTTTGCTTGATACAGCCTGGATTTTCAGGACTTTTTCGCCCTCCCTTTTCATTTTTGGGAATAAACTGAATTTAAAATGTACTATGGATACAGTACAATAACGTGGGTATGAATATAGCAGATGTCGAAATTTCCACACATTTTCCTGATTCTTAATGTGAAAAAGCACAAGCCAAAGCAGTCACGACGCCTGCTCTCTGCAACAGCAGTTTTGTGCCAAGTAATGTTTCAGAGCACACACACACACGAGGTTCCCTTGTAGCATTGCACAACTACAACAGACCATTTCTACCAGCTGACAGATTTTAATTGGTATCTCTTTTCTACCAGTTTACCACCCACCTATCTTAACCCGATATGATAGGATTTTAAAATGCCCCCCCCCAAAAAAATCCAAACCCTCTCTTCACAGAATTAATGCTTCTAAAAGCATCTAAAAGCTTGTGCCATTTTTTTCATCCAATCTTTGTTTCTAAAAACAGGTTCTCATGGATACTGAAAGAACGCAAGGTGCATGTTTTAATTAAATCACTGCTCTCGCTCTGCTTTAATACGATGACAACCTTTGTCAAAGACCTACTTTAAATACATTTAGAAACCCCGCTCCTCAGCAGAACATTTTAATTTAGTTTCAAAACGGATTCTTATTACAGTGTGATCTGATCATGAACCATGCCGGGTGTGATTGTTAATACTTTACATTAATACGTTACGCAATGCTTTCACTTTCTTTCTGAAGGCATATCCTTGACATGTTCACTGGGATTTGTATAAATGAAATAAAATTGAAGTACGCTCTATGAGATGTGTACTATATACTATAGTATATACACACACACTTTAAAAAAAAAAAAAGAAAAGGAAAAGAGGTCCGAGGTGCCATTTAGTGAAGGAGTTTCATTATACGAGGTGTAAATGCGCTTCATGTCCTTCACTTCGTGCGCATGAGCTTAGTGAAGAGCTCTCTAGCTCTCGGGCCCGGCACGGCAAGAAGATGGCTTCTTTAAGACCTCTTGTCAATACATGCAGTCATTGTCAGGTGACTGCACACAATTTACACCCCCGCTGGGGCTCAAGTGCCGTCAGCACCAACATGTTTTTGTGACAAGACGCTTTCTTGCCTTCCTCATTGCTCCAGCCCAGAACACAAGGCAAGACACTCAAGACAAATGCAGGGAGAGAATTTGTCTCTCGTTGTTGGGCAACAGAACGGACCCTTAAGCTGGGCTCTGACTGGTGGCGCGGTGGTTTTTGCTCCCCCCCCCAATGGCTCGATTTGCCGTTGTGTTTGTTGACAAAAACACATGTTCGGCTTATAGGTTTCTTTCCCCATGTGCTTTTTTTTCGGTTTAGGGTGGAATACCATGTGATTGCAGATGTGGAGTTTTTACTAGGAAGATTAAATTAGAACGAAAGGATGAAAAGTGCAGCACAAAGCCAACATACACACACAGTTATGCATATTTCATGCCAATAAAGATGCTAGGTAGGTTAATCTTTGTTGTCAAGGTAGCAAACATGATGTGCTACATGCTCATATTGTCATTTGCTCCCCTGAGTCTGGATCAATTCTCGTACAAGCCTCGTACTTTTTTTTTTTTTTTTTTTTTTACATTGTTACCTACTATGTTTTTCACCTTGTTGGATTCTGGGCAACCAAATCATAGGACTGGGTTTTTTTCTTGCTTGATGGACTAACTAAATAAATTCATAATTTGTTCACCCCTGAACCATATCAAATCATACATGATCATACAAGAGCAGTTTTGCCGTCCTTTTCCTACTTTTTAAAAACTTTTTTTCATCTTTAAGATATATCGAGATGTTTCTGCCATGTCGGCGCACTCACATGGTTCCGTTGGTGTAGACGCTGCTGTTCTCCTCCACATACTGCACCTGGGACGAGTACACATGCTGCACCTGTTGAACAGTCTGTGCCTGCGAGAATCGGAGAGCATACGTGTAAACATATAAAAGCGAAAAAACAGCAGCACCAGTGGTGATGTTGGCACCGGAGACCATCTGACCTGTTGCTGGACGGGCACCTGAGTGGGCACCTGCTGGGTGGTAACAGCAGGCTGCACAGGCACGCTGGTCTGGAGGGGCACTGTGGACGAGGAGTCAGCGCCCGCCTCTGGGGTTTGCATGGCGCCTACACGGCACAGGGGGCAAAAAAACCAAAAAAAAAACACACAAAGTAGTGGTGTTTTTAAAAATGAAATCTGTTCCAACACGACTTCACACATTAATACTCGACTGGCGTTGGATAAAATTGAATAAAGCGCTCATTGATATATTGCTTTGCTTATTTGTAAGTCGGTTTGGATAAAAGCGTCTGCCAAGTGAATAAATGTAAAATATAAATGTCATGTTACTACACACCAGATATGTGATATGACCTGCAATTTACTCATGATACACATCACATGTAGGGTTGCTACGGTTTCACGGTGCCCTAGCACAAACTCACACACAATTAATTAAACACTCACAGGAACCCTGAACAGGTCTCAATCACTTTGTGACCTTTGTGTGTTTATATATATATATATATATATATAAAACAAACTGGATAGCTCATGACGTCACCAACAACAAAGCTACTGCACAGTCATCTCTGTTTTCCTCAACGTTCTGAACTCACTGTGGGTCGTAATGGGAAATCATCTGTTTTTGCCGAGTGATTTTTACCCATCCAGGTCACTTAGCTCTATTATTTTGGAAAAAAGATACATCTATTATGTTATGGGGTCACAATGACTTCCTAGTTTAAATATACACAATAACAGCAAAATAGTTATTTGAGAAGGAGTTTGGACTCATTATCCCCCTGCTTCTTATTGAAAGAATAACTCTTTATTGCAGCACACGTGCGCTGCTGAAGGCTACTAAGTTTAAGAAACTGAGGTATATATCAGTAGACTTTTACAAACATGTTGTGCAGGCGTTAAAGTGTTTATTCTGAATATATGGTTACGCGGCGTAACTCCTGGTTACACGTTGAACATTCACTGTGGTTATTTTCTGAAACGAATATTAGCTACGGCGCTAAAGTTAGCTTAGGAAAAGAACCACAAATGGTTAACACCAAGTTAGCTTTTGGTCAAGTTGGAGATCTGCACAATCAACACCGTTGTTTACAGCACCTAGGAAACCAGAATCTGTTCGTCTTCACAGAATTAGTTCTCTCCCAGAGTATGAAAACACATTGGTGAGAAATCATGCAGAAGACGATGAGACCAGATCAGAAGATGGAGGTTTTGCTCACATTTTTCCCCCTCCACTGTGTCTTTCTTTTTAATTTGACCCGAGCTACTTCCACATTCAGACAGCTCTTCAAAACAAGAAAACCAAGCAAGACATCCATATATTATTCTTTTATATATATATATATATATATATATATATATATATATATATATATATATATATATATATATACACACACACACACACACACACATATATACATATACATATATACATATACACACACATACACACCTATCTATATATAATATAAATGTAACAGTGTCTATTCTCCATTTTTATATTTGGCTCTTCTGGATTTATTCTAAAGAGAAGTTACAGCCTGTGGGCACTTCTGCTACATCCTTTAGGGGAACGTTGTTTTGCAGTTAAAAGCAGCACGTGGAGTCATCTTGATGGTTTTCGTCCATTGACACTCGGCGCCTCCTGTCATTAGGGAATCGTAAAATGGCCGCCAGGGCACTTCCGGTGGCTTCACCTACTGCTGGCAGTTTAGAAGTATATGAGCTGTCCAGTTATCCATCTCTCTATTTAAATACATAGTGGTCTGAACACAAAAAAAATGATCTCAGTATCAAGATCATGAATAATTTGATCTCATGCTCAGATCTACACCTGGCATTTACACGTTATCTACGTGTGCATTGGGACTGGAATTGACAGTCCATGTTTGCAACAGTTTTTGTTTTGTTTGTTGGGATGAATCACTCCTTGATGCAACGCTGATCTGACACACTGTATAGACTGCATTTCCACCTGCCTGAGTCTCTGGTTCAGTAGCAATGTTACTGCTATCTGAGGGTGAAGGATGTAACTGGGACCCTTGACGATCATTATTTCGAGGGTTCATACAAGGTTGCCTCAGTGCCTCGAACATTGTGTGTATACCAATTACGCCACATTATGGGAATCCACAGATGTTCGTTTTAACACTGATAAGTAGCTGGAAGCACTGGACTGGTTTAAATCAGCGTTACCTGTGAGCAAATAAAGCAAGTAAGCCATGTCTTATGCGTACTGCAGTGTACAGTTATAAAACCATATTTACTGGAAAGAAATGTTGTGTGATTATGCGAGGCAGTAGAATACGTAGTGTTTTAGAGTTTTTAAGAAAAAAGAAAAAAAAAGTGTCTTTAAGAAGTGGCCCATCCTAATGCTGGGCAATGCAACATGATTCAGATATAGTGCTAAATTATTATTTGAATGTATGAAGTGTATTGGTACTTTGGTTTATCCTTTATATCCAAAAACACTATCATATAGTATACAGGTGCTGGTAAAATTAGAAAATCATCAAAAAGTTGATGTATTTCAGTAATTCCATTCAAAAAGTGGAACTAGTATAATGTATACATTCATTACACAGACTGATATATTTCAAGTGTTCATTCCTTTTAATTTTGATGATTATAACTGACAACTACTGAAAACCCCAAAATCAGTATCTCAGAAAATTAGAACATTACTTAAGACCAATACAAAAAAAGGATTTTTAGAAATGTTGGCCAACTGAAAAGTATGAACATGAAAAGTATGAGCATGTACAGCACTCAATACTTAGTTGGGGCTCCTTTTGCCTGAATCACTGCAGCAATGCGGCGTGGCATGGAGTCGATCGGTCTGTGGCACTGTTCAGGTGTTATGACAGCCCAGGTTGCTCTGATAGTGGCCTTCAACGCTTCTGCATTGTTGGGTCTGGCATATCACATCTTCCTCTTCACAATACCCCATAGATTGTCTATAGGGTTAAGATCAGGCGAGTTTGCTGGCCAATTAAGAACAGGGATACCACGGTCCTTAAACCAGGTACTGGTAGCTTTGGCACTGTGTGCAGGTGCCAAGTCCTGTTGGAAAATTAAACCTGCATCTACAAAAAAATGTTGGTCACTGGCAGGAAGCATGAAGTGCTCTAAAACTTCCTGGTAGACGGCTGCGTTGACCTTGGACCTCAGAAAACACAGTGGACCAACACCAGCAGATGACATGGCACCCCAAACCATCACTGACTATGGAAACTTTACACTGGACTTCAAGCAACATGGATTATGTGCCTCTCCTCTCTTCCTCCAGACTCTGAGACCTTGATTTCCAAATGAAATGCAAAATTTACTTTCATCAGAGAACATAACTTTGGACCACTCAGCAGCAGTCCAGTTCTTTTTGTCTTTAGTCAAGGCGAGACGCTTCTGACGCTGTGTCTTGTTCAAGAGTGGCTTGACATGAATGCGACAGCTGAAACCCATGTCTTGCATACGTCTGTGCGTGGTGATTCTTGAAGCACCGACTCCAGCTGCAGTCCACTCTTTGTGAATCTCCCCCACATTTGTGAATGGGTTTTGTTTCACAATCCTCTCCAGGGTGCAGTTATACCTATTGCTTGTACACTTTTTTCTACCACATCTTTTCCTTCCCTTTGCCTCTCTATTAATGTGCTTGGACACAGCGCTCTGTGAACAGCCAGCCTCTTTAGTAATGACCTTTTGTCTTGCACTCCTTGTGCAAGGTGTCAATGGTCGTCTTTTGGACAGCTGTCAAGTCAGCAGTCTTCCCCATGATTGTGTAGCCTACAGAACTAGACTGAGAGACCATTTAAAGGCCTTTGCAGGTGTTTTGAGTTAATTAGCTGATTAGAGTGTGGCACCAGGTGTCTTCAATATTGAACCTTTTCACAATATTCTAATTCTCTGAGATACTGATTTTGGGGTTTTCAGTAGTTGTGTTATAATCATCAAAATTAAAAGGAATGAACACTATATCAGTCAGGAATATATCAGTCTGTGTGTAATGAATGTATACATTATACTATTTCACTTTCTGAATGGGATTACTGAAATAAACGTTTTGATGATATTCCAATTATATGACCAGCATCTGTATACAGTTCCCTCCACTATTTTTTTTCCTTCTAGTGTATTTTTCCATTTCTCCTAGATTTTTTTTGTTTACCCTTGACAAATATGAGCAAGGCTGTGAAAAATTCTTTAATGTTTAGCCTTTAAAAAAATAAATAAATCAAATACTCTGCTCTCATGCAGATCAAACAATTGCAAACGTAACAGGTTTATCCAAAAAAACCAAAAAAAACAACCTTGTTAAACATGTGAGCAACAATTAATGGCACCCTTTAGTCAATACTTTGTGCTACCTCCCTTTGCCAAGATAGCAGCTCGGAGTCTTCTCCTGTAACGCCTGGCGAGGTTGGAGAATACATGGTGAGGGATCTGAAACCATTCCTCCATCCAGAACCTCTCCAGATCCTTCAGATTTCGAGGCCCATGCTGGTGGACTCTCCTCTTCAGTTACATTTATTCATTTAGCAGACACTTTTGTCCAAAGCGATTTACAAATGAGAAAATACAAGCAAAGTGATATCTCAAGCAGAGAATACAAGTAGTGCTAGTGTAGAAGATCCGTTAATTGAGTTCCAGAAGAAGCAAAGTGCGCAGAGTAATCAGTTCACCCCACAGGTTTTCTATTTGGTTCAGGTCAGGATAATATCTGTTGATATTTGATAGAGTCCATGATGCCATGTATCCTAACAAAATGTCCATGTCCTCTGGCAGAAAAACAGTCCCAAAACATTAAAGATCCACCTCCATATTTAACCTGGGCATGAGGTACTTTTCCATATGGCTACCCCTGTGTGCCAAACCACCTCTGGTGTTTATTACCAAAAAGCTCTATTTTGGTTTCATCGGACCATAGAACCCGATCCCATCTGAAGTTCCAGTAGTGTCTGGCACACTGAAGATGCTCGAGTTTGTTTTTGGATGAGAGTAGAGGTTTTTCCCTTCCAAACAACTTGTGATGTAGGTGAGTTCGGATTGTAGTTTTGGAGACTTTCTGACCCCAAGACATAACTTCTATAATTCTCCAGCTGTGATCCTTGGAGATTTTTTGACCACTCGAACTGTCTTCTTCACGGTGTGTTGAGACGATATAGACACACGTCCAATTCCAGGTCGATTCATAACATTTCGTTGACTGGAACTTCATTATTGCCCTGATGGTGGAAATGGGCATTTTCAATGCTTGTGCAATTTCTTATAGCCACATGATTGATTGATTTGACTTTATTGTCCACCAATGTGGAAATTCTTGTGGCTTCTCATAAAACACACAATTATACATACATCAATCTGCTCACAAAGAGTTGCTTACCCTTTACTTGATATTCTAATAACCACTGATCCAGGCTGTAATATTAAACATTAAAATACTCTCAACATGACTTTTGTATACCATTTCCAAAACATCAAAACTCTTAATTTTACACTTAAGTAACCTTTGACTTGCTTTACACCAGTCTGCAGGAACAACCGCAACAGCTCTTCATTACATTCATTATTATATATGGAGAATAAGAGTGGTGACAACACACAACCACGTGGTGTCCCTGTATTTCAAACCAATCTCGACACTGCTTTACAGGCACCCAACATTTTTTATTATTTTTTTAAATCACAAAACATTTGTCCAAGGCGCGTGTCAAGCACGTGGGGGCAGGTGATGTATTGCTGAAGGGCTTGAAGATGTGCAAATATAATTGCGGGTATTAAAGTCCCCAAGAATAAACCCCGGCTGGTCCAAAGAGTCACAGAAACATTTCGTAATTTTATCAGCCACTTCAGTATATTTTGGTCCTGGCACCATAATCGTGAATCAGAACTGTAAGAATCAGCGTAATCTGCCCAAACTCTCGAGGTAAACAGACGGGTCTTATTGCAGCAGAGATCTCAACCATGGGTGCAACTCTTGTCCAGTACTTTATTTATTTATATTGCATTGCCCAGTTATTGTCCAAATATAGACAGAGTCCACCGCCAATTGATTTTCCCGCTGCTCTATTGTCCAGATCCGCTCTAAGGGTGTAGCCATCCAGGTCAATATTGCGGTTATTCTCCGTCAAATAAGTTTCAGCTATTAAAGAATATTAAGTTACTGCACCTACACAAATCTAACGTCTTAACCCTACTGGTTAGTTCATCATGTTTGTTATTTAGGGATCAGACATTAGAAAGAATAAATCACAGGAGACGGGCGCCTCGTCTGCTTTTAATGCCACCCATCGAGCCCCGTTTTTATTTTACCTTCATGTTGAATCCCTTTCCTTTGTCCCTCCTTTGACATGGATAGAAAATGTCCGTCTAGCATTGCAGGGGTTCCCGAAGAATTACCGGTGCTCTCTTAACGATGATAAAAATTCCTTAGTAAATCCTCACAGGTGCGCCCAAACCGTTCTCTCAGGTGTCGAAAGGTTTTCCAGAATTAAGGAGAAGATCGAAATGCACATGAACACAGATTTTCCAGCAAACTCCGTTCTCCTTTTCACAATCCCGTTGAGTCATCGACCACATGTGCAATTTAAATGTCACAAAAAACAACTTGGACAAACTTAAAAGCACAAACAGAGAAGCACTGGGTCTGCAGCCTGGCCACACCCTGGAAGTGTGAAAACAGAAGTGTATCGGACTTCGCGTTTTGTGAAGCTTAAACTTTTGCAACGCATCACAGCTATAGTCCTTGCTCTTACCCATTGTTATGAATGACTAAGTGAATTTGCTACCTCACATTTATACCACTGTGAAACAGGAAGTCATAGTCGAACAAATGTCCTGTTCCTAGTCACCAAGGTGTATTAACAAATAAATTAAATAAACAAATAAAATAAATAAAGTAAAATATAAATGGGAATATACTTCAAATATATTTTTCATATGAATTCATGGAGTTCCAATATTTGTTTTATTAAACAATTGTTTTAATTGTCTATATTTACCAAAGCTTTTTTTGATAAACTGTTCATGTAATTGTTTGATATCCATGAGTATTTTTGTGAAATTTTATTTTTAAGTATTTTTTCACAGCCTTCTTTGCGAATATTTACCAAGGGCGCCGATATTTGCGGAGACCACTGTGTGTGTGTGTGTATATTATTTATATATATATTATATTTTATATATATATATCTTATACTATACATCTTATATGGTGGCAAGTTCCTAAATCCATTTTTGTACCAATCATTTAATCATTTTCTTGTCGTAAAACCAAAAAAAAAACCTTAAAAAAACAAACAAACCCAGAATACCAGTTATAGAGTTCTAACCATTTTACAAACTGATCACGATTCTTATAATTCATCAAGAAAAGTCGTCATACATCATAATACATGAGCCCCACTGCACATTTCTACTAATACTACAGCTCTACTTTAAGGGAATAAAAAAATAAATAAATAAAATCAGCCCAAATTCTGCTCTTCTAGCTTATCTTCTCCCCTATGAATGAGATCCCAACTCCAGTATGACCGTGAGCATCTCGTTTACTCTAGCAAGGATTTTATTTGCATAATTTCCTACTTATCCTTAACACACTACCACTTTGCACAATAAAATACGCACCGAAACAGACTCCAATTAATAAGAAATGTATAATAAAACCTGCGCACAAACCCCACATTCGCTCCTTTAACGACCCGAAAGTCGTTATTTGATTACTAAATTAGGAAAAGCAACTATAAGTTTGGAGCTAAAATCAAATTAAGCGTACATAACGAGAAAGATTACCTACACTGCCTACGCCTCACATCTATCTCGTGGTTGAAGCAGCAGCATAAAACACACGCGCGCACACATGGTGTAAATGTTTGTTAAAAAGATTGAGCAGAAAGCGTGGGGCTGAGAAAGAGAAAGCGCTTATCAGCCTGCGTCCATCTGCTCGAGCCCTGAAGAATCGCTGCATCTGTGACGTTACCGAAACACCTGGCCCAGCTGTGCTACTCGAGAGTGGCGGCAACCGTGACTCACCCATTACTCTGCACGAAAGGCCTCGAAACTCAAGCCGTGAAAGGTTTCATCATGTTTCGGTTCTGACGAGAACCGACGTGTCGAAGGTTGCTGGAAGGAATTAGTACATGGATAAAATAACTGAAACAAACCAGGCTTCTTTAGACATTCTGAACGCTACCAATGAATGGAGCCTGTCGCAGTCATAAAAGGCGGTTAATAATTAAGCATTTCCGCGCTTCGGGTCTCGCGCACCGCTCCTGAGCCTTTATAAAGCCCCTCGCCCAAACTGGCTGCAGGCTACCCGAAATTACACGTCTACAAAATCCAAGATTATCACAAAGCCCCGTGATTCATCAGTCAGCCTACTGGGCGCAGTGTGTCGGAAAAATCTGGATCATGATTCACCTCGGTGAAGCGCTCGTGCGAGAGCGACGGCCTCTCGCAGACGCTTGCCACACCAATACAAATACCAGAGAGGATATGAATAAAGGGACGTGTAGGCTGCATTAATATCACCTTCAGTTCACCTGCATACCCCACCTGTAACAGTTACAAAAGTGTGGATTTTATATTTCAAGTATTTTCCACCACAGCATGGGGAAACCTCATCACACGACAGAGAAGCCACGTATTGTTCCGTATAGAAGTGTCTTGGTTTGGACCTCCCACTGCAATCAAGCTCGGTCAGCACTACGTGTTCATGAAACCCCTGCGAGCACGTGTACCGTAAAAGCTTCGCAGCCTCATCTCGAGTTTCATGTGGAATGAAGTTAAGGATGACGCCGGAAAGACTTATTACATACGAAGTCTCTCCTGATTAATTATCCCCTCAGCTTACCGACAGCCCGAAAGACTTTCCCTAGAGGCTGAGCTCATAGCAACACGTCTCCCTCCTCCTCCTCCTCGCCTCCTGTTTATCATTTACCTGGAGGATACAGGTGCTGTTGTGTTCAGGAGTATGTTTATTCCGAAGTCTTACGTTTAGGAAGTTGTCATTTTCGCTCTGCGTTTCGGAGTGCGCATAAAACTGGATTTTAGTCTATTGATAAAACAAATAAACAGATTTAAAGTTATTAAAAAAAAAAGAAAACGTAGCCGTGACCTGCAGAATTCTCATGCACAATAAACTAGAGCCTCCAAACAAAGGCCACCTGCTCCCTGGCTCGCCCTGATGAGGAGTGGCGGAAAACGTGCCACAAACAGGCACCTGCCCGGCTTCTCCAGCATGCTCCCTGCCCCCCCATCCCCGAGGCCCTCTGCACCTTCCGTGCATTCATGTGCTCCCCTGTGGCCCACTTATGTCCCGAACTCAGCCTGCCTCAAAAGCCAAGCACTAACAAAGGGCCAAGAGGAGGGCAGCGCTCTCTTACTCTCCCTCCCTTCCTCCATCTCACCCTGTTTCTCTCTCACACACACACACACACACACACTTGAGGCTTCATCGTGTGCAACCCCCTTCCAAGACCAATTTTTTACAGCTGCGTGGAAGGTTGTCATGAAATGCTCTTACATCATTAGGCTGTTACTCCAGTGAACCAAATGCTACAAGAGAACCTGTTAAACACAAGCACGCTTAATGCTGACCGAACCGCAAGCTAATAAATAATTCTGTAAACGCAAAAAAAAAAAAATAGCCCAAAACTGGCTAATAATAAATATGAAGTATCAGCCTTCTTAAAGCAATTGGAAAAAGGAACAGGATACAAAGAACAGGTGGTACGGCCCTATAACGAGATCTGATAACCAGCCCTTTGACATCCTGTCCACAGGTGTGGACATGTGGGGGAATATGACAGGCTGAAAAAACTCAATCACCCCATAAACGCTTGGTCTGTTAGAGAGAGAGAGAGAGAGAGAGAGAGAGAGAGAGAGAGAGAGAGAGAGAAAAACCCCCCACTATACTGTGACACAAATAACAGAAGTAAAAGCTGCTCATTAGTCCTACTGCTTTACATAATTAATCTGGAAGCAAGTTTCAGGTTAAACCCAAAAAAGGAAAAAAGTAGCTGTTTTAATAATGTTCCAATTTTTAATATTCCAAGCTCCTTGGGAAGCTCCCCCAGGATCTATAGTGATCTGTAATTCCCTCCCATGTTCACAAAGCTCCTCCCCCAGGATCTACAGTTTTCCATAATTCCCTCCCATGTTCACGAAGCTCCTCCCCCCAGGATCTACAGTGATCTGTAATTCCCTCCCATGTTCACGAAGCTCCTCCCCCCAGGATCTACAGTGATCTGTAATTCCCTCCCATTTTCACGAAGCTCCTCCCCCAGGATCTACAGTGATCTGTAATTCCCTCCCATGTTCCACGACTCCTCCCCAGGATCTACAGTGATCTGTAATTCCCTCCCATTTTCACGAAGCTCCTCCCCCCAGGATCTACAGTGATCTGCAATTCCCTCCCATGTTCAAGAAGCTCCTCCCCCCAGAATCTACAGTGATCTGTAATTCCCTCCCATGTTCACGAAGCTCCTCCCCCAGGACCTAGTGATCTGTAATTCCCTCCCATGTTCATGAAGCTCCTCCCCCCAGAATCTACAGTGATCTGTAATTCCCTCCCATGTTCACGAAGCTCCTCCCCCCAGGATCTACAGTGATCTGTAAATCCCTCCCATGTTCACGAAGCTCCTCCCCCCAGAATCTACAGTGATCTGTAATTCCCTCCCATGTTCACGAAGCTCCTCCCCCAGGATCTACAGTGGCCCATGTCTTTCAATGTCTTTGCATACGAAAATCCCTCAGACAAAAACAATACTTTTCCAAAGATGCTCTCTCAGCAACTTAATACACTTTCACCATCCATCATTTTCACATATCTTCAAGGGTATTCGTACAAATAAGGAATAAATAAAATAAAATAAAAAAGAACCCTACCGTATTACACCTTTAATGATCCAGATGTTGCGTTACACACACGTCGGGCCTTGAACGATACAGATGTGTAATTGAACCTCACAAACTCTAAAGCAAGGAATTACACACATTCCTTCCTGAACCTCACACTCTCTCTCACACACACACACTCACCCAGGATGACCCAAAGAAACTACCTGTATCAGGATCACACAGGCCCATCACATAGGTATGAGGCTACTTAATGATCCAGCTGTTGTGCAGATGTACAGATGTTCGGTCACGAACAAGACAAGAAACTCAACCACGAATGGGACAATATTCACCCGAGACGAACCCAAACCGATCACGACTCTCAGCCTTCAAGCACGAGGATCCTGCTGACGCGCTGAAATAACAACAACAACAACAACAAAGACGCCGAGCACCAAAACAAGAGCCCAGATGGTTAACTCTGGCTAGCTAAGGCTAGCCTATGCTAAGCTAATAGCATCTATAAGACAGCGCGATAACAATAGATACCCGAGCGAGCGTCACCCTCAGCCCTCTCCCAGTCATTCCTCTCCTGCGCTCCAACACCCTTCCATCTCTACTCACTTCCATCACAACCGAGTGACCATGACACCATGACACTCCTCCTACACCCGGTCCACAGACCCGTCCCTGCTCCCGTTAGCATTATTACACCTGCTCAGCTAGGAGCACCGAGCGCTGATCAGAACCACCAGCCATTTTAGAGAACTGACAGCGTCGCGTGAAGACTCGAACGAGCAATAAGTGTATACATGTATAAAAGTATATATATATTTTCTTATTTTTTTAAGGTCAAACTAGCAGTGTGCAGCGTCGGTGCGCTTCAGCTCGCTCGCAGTTAGCTTCGGAGCGGAGAGCGCCTCCGAACACCTGCTCCAGCGCCCTGAGGAGAAATGACGCCGGGAGCGTCCACACACACACCCGCAGAAACAATACACACCTCAGCCAAGTCTGGAAACAAGTTCTGCTCCGCTATCAGACGCTTCTATTCAACAGGAATTATAATACCGACATCTTTACTCCGTGAAGTATATGAGAGAGAAAGAGAGAGAGAGAGTGAGAGCGCGAGATGAGTGCAAGCGCGAGAGGCGCACGAGACGGACACTTGTGCGCGCGGCTAAGCTAGCGCTAGCTCCGATTGAAATCGCATCCGTGTTGCTAGCCAGCTTAGCATCCTAGCGCATCTGGAAAAACGTGGCCACAATTAACAATACCAGCGGATCTTGCATTCGTGTAGCAAAGCGTCAGCGTGTACAAGCGGTAGGAGAGGGGAGGGGGGAAATACAATAAAAATCCCCCCCCAGAAAGAAAGCCAAGCCGCCGCGAAATATTCACCTGAACGGTGTGTGTGGAGATGAGGATGGCAGAGGCGGTGAGGATGGAGCGCGAGGTGCTGGTTGTTGTTGTTGGTGGGTTACAGTCGCCACGACTACGGTGACTATGGCGCCGGATCGCAGGGCAACGGTTGCTATAAAGCGCATCGTGATCACAACCCAACATTAGTGTGAAAGGGAGGCGTGTACGTCACGAAGGGGGCGGGGCTACGTCGCACAGCAAAGAATAATCAACCGGAATATTTCGCGTCAGATAAAAATTCAAGTCGGCGAACGCAAATCATTTAAAAAACACAAACAAAGCGACGAATTTAATGAGTTATTTATTTATTTATTTTTTTATTATTATTTTTATTTTTAGACAAGCCCTCCATTTTAGAAATTGTAAACAATTATTTGCGAAATGATCATAACAAAAACTCTCCAGATAAGCTGCACCCATTAGAAACACCTCAAACAAACACGCATTAACAATTGATTCATTTGGGGGAAAATGAGTGCTAAATTCTTTTGTTTAGCTCTATGTGGGCGGGGCTTCCGCTTTAACGTCATCGCCATAATCAAGGTTGGTAGAACGAACAGAGAAAGGAACTGAGCAACGTTTTGTAAGTGCATACTACTCTACTAAGCAGCATGCCAAGATAGTATTCGACTATTACCTGTAGGTTGCCATGCATACTGTTTAGTACAGTAGTATGTACTTATATATTCTAAGGTTTTTTTTGTTTTGTTTGGTTTTTTAATTTGGTTAAAAAAATGCTTTGTCAGAGTAATAATAATTAGCCTTGCACCTGAAATGATAAAGTTTGGAAATTCAATAATCAGATATTGTACTCTCTCTCTATGTCAGCATGCTTAAATATGTAATACACATAGTGTGCATAATCACCACAGTAAAATCATGTTAAATGTGGATTACATTTTTTTTAACCATATTACTATCAGATTTATTTCAAACACATTTAGGACACATTGTTTTCCATCCATCCATCCATCTTCTATACCGCTTTATCCTTTTCAGGGTCACGGGGAACCTGGAGTCTATCCCAAGGAGCATCGGGCACAAGGCGGGGTACACCCTGGAGAGGGTACCAGTCCATCGCAGGGCACAATCACATACACACTCACACACCCATTCATACACTATGGACACTTTAGACATGCCAATCAGCCTACCATGCATGTCTTTGGACTGGTGAGGAGACCGGAGTACCCGGAGGAAACCCCCGCAGCACGGGAGAACATAACAAACTCATGCACACACGGGGAGGGGGGGGGAAGGGGCCCCCGTGTGGGGAGGGGCGACCTTCTAACCACCCCCCCCCCCCCCTCCTTTTTTTTTTTTTTTTCTCCCTTCCTCTCATCCCCCACTACGAACAAACCAACCACCAAACACCAAAAACACAACAACACACAAACAATCATTTGTCTTAATAATCAGCTGCCATCGTGACTCTGGTTGTTTTGCATAATTTGGCAACGGAAGCTTGGGAAAATGGAGTATCAAATATGTAATGAACATAATTCCCATGATGGACTGGCACCCTGTCCAGAGGGTACCCCGCCTTGTGCCCGATGCTCCCTGGGATAGTCTTCCCCGTGACCCTGAAAAGGAGTAAGCGGTATAGAAGATGGATGGATGGATGGATGGACATAATTCCCATCAGGCACCATAGTAAAATCATGGTAGTGTCATGGTTCAGTTTGATAACTATGGTGAAAGTTAAAGTTGACCACAACCTATAGAAAAAAACACAACAAACATTAAATTATCCTCCCACATACCCCCAACCCCCCCGACCCACCCATACACAAACACAAACATACACACACAGATGACATAATTCTCTCTAGATCTATGGTTTGCAGTCTTGAATAGATTTTAATTTGTGACACTGCAACAGGTTGAATAATTGCCTATGTAGTGTTTTATATGTGTGTTTCTAACAAGGAATTGCATGAGCTACAAATATTAGACAAAAGTAAGATAAGCATGTCAGATAGATTTGAATAGATTTTCTCAGTATCAAAATCACAATTTATTTGTTGAATGAAGGTTTGCTGAGGCAAGAACAAATTTACTGTAGACTAGAAGGCAATGGCTACTCATGATGGATTTGTGCTTCTTGTTTATGGATAAGGAGACAGCACGACGAAGCGGTCGTGTGAAGAACTCTATCATTGTCGTCGTCATTATTGTCATCTAAAACTGCTCTAGAACCCATCGATTGAATTTGTTGCAAGTGGCTCTTGTTGACAAGAATCACACACACACCAAAAATAGTATCTATTTCCTGTGATATGGTCGTACAGAAGTACTTATGGGGGTAAAACCTCACAAACATCTGGTATGATTTGAAATAACCTTCTGGCCACTTACACAGAAGAACAAGCAGACTCTCTGACTCATAAGGTGTGCATGATGAGCTTGATGGGAAAATTACCCTACTGTATTACCCTCCAGCAAAACAAGACCTCACAAGATACAGTCGTGTATCCTTGTTCTCCATGACCCCCCCACCCCCATGAAACCGATATACCACACTGCGAGCCAAGATAATGAAGGTTTCGACTCTAATGCTGCCGGTTATGCAAAACATTGTAATTAGAGCTTTTAAACTCAATTTCATTTTGTCACCGTTGACGTTTGCATTTACGGTTTTCTCTGAACCACTTGCGCTTAACCTCAATGTTTGAGAAAGAAATAAAAAAGTACTAGTACAGTCAGGATTGCAGCTTTAAAGAAACAGAATGGTGATATTTAAAGCCTTCATTATGTAATTGATTAGCGCTTAATGTGATAGATCATGTCTGAGACAGTTTTGTTGTTTATATACATTTCCACACACGAAACACCTTATTTTTTCAAAGTTAACTGGATGAATTTTACATTCAAACGAGGTCGTGTTTACCATGTTTTTAAACAGTCTGCTCCTGTGGTATTCATGACTAAATGTTTACATGTTCTGAGAGCAACTCGCGGCCATTCAGTTAGCAGTTGACGCTTAGTGTAATTAGTGTCGTTTTAGTCACAGAGAAGCCTCTTCTCATTAATTTACCAACAAATCTGAGAGAAATGTTGATTTTCCTAAATAGTTTTCATGGTCTCCACCCTTTATAATATCAGTATAAAAGACTTAATGTGTACATGTTCACTAGCTAGCTATGCTGCTAGTCTCAGCGAATAAAGCTTTAGCTTGGTGTCCATTTTTTCCAGTGTTCTCGTAGGTTTTCACAAATTTCACAAGTTTTCTTTCACAGGACTGAGAATTTAGATTGAAAAAAAATATCTAACAATTTCAAAAGTTACAATATATAAAAAACAAAATCCCGAACACTTCAGATATATTCATGTAAAAAATATATTTTTTCCCTTTTTTATCCCATAACTCAAAGACTACAAAAAGGTCAGCAAGTAGATATACAGTACGTATGATCAAAGTTGGCCATCTATCACCCCTCCGTGTAGACGCATGAGAGCTGGCTTGGGCGTCGGTCCATGTGATGTGCACGTATGTGAAGGTAGTTATCATCTGACACTGAATGCTCCGGATCACCTAAAGAATCCTCAGATCTGCCCTGTGGATCAAACTCTGAAGTCACAAAACATTCAGGTCATTAAGATGAATGAAAAATTGTGTATGGTACGGTGCATTTGTATACGATTACGCGTAAATGACTGCGCACCTCCGATGCTCGACAGAGCTCGGTGGATAAGCTCAGGTTCCTGTTGAGCTGTGTACGAGGAACCCAGATTGTCCTCAAACACGGGCATCTGCATCATGGAACAGGCAGAGATCTGCTTTCCTCTCCGCGCCGACTCAGTGTATGAAGGCAAGCACACCGTCTGGGCATGACTCGGGAAACCTGAGGAGTGTTGTGACACACACACACACATACGCACGCATGCACACACAATAGGTTTAGGAGCTGAAAGCTGTTCTTTAAACAGCTCATTAGAATTTATCTAACCACCGCTGTGCCATGCCTCTCAAATCAGCACAAGCGTGGCATGGAATTTGATCAGATTATTTCCTTTAAGCTTGGAAAACATTAGAAGCCACCCTAGCCAACACAAGATAAGGTCTACATCAGA
Source organism: Ameiurus melas (assembly GCA_012411365.1). Lineage (NCBI taxonomy): Eukaryota > Metazoa > Chordata > Actinopteri > Siluriformes > Ictaluridae > Ameiurus > Ameiurus melas. The sequence continues at coordinate 20,533,574 of CM022763.1, read as the reverse complement.
CAGACCTATTTTTGACTTTGCCTAACAGACAGCCATCTGTTGCTCCTGAAATGGAAGCACGAATTCATGAATCATTCAGCTGGACTTCTTCGGCCTGGCCATAAAAAGTCAATATGCATCGGGAATGCTGTCTTGAATATGCATTGGGTTTTGTCTCAGTGCAAAATCCCAAAGGTTACCGAGATTCTTTGTTGAAAAATATTAACAATTGGAATGAATATTCTTTTTATAAATACCATTTTGGCAATAAGAAACAGGTTAAAAAATATATTATTGACTGTGAACTTACTGTCCTGAGGAGGAGGAGGGAGGGATGCTGCGGTGTGCTCCGGGTATCCTGGAAGTCGGCTGTTTATTTGTGCTGCCACCATGTGGTAGTGCGAATGAGGAACTGAAGGTGTGGCCTGGTGGGTCGGATGCTGTGTCACAGGAGCATCAAACCTACAAAATAAATAAATAATAATCATTTGAATACATTTTCATACCGCTGCTGAAATCTTGAATCTGACTGGTTAGAAGGTGTTCCTGTAACAGCACTGGCTGTAATTCAAACGAATGATCATTTAATTATCAAACTCTAATTCTTCTATTGTAAACGCTCCATATAATCTAATCTGTGATTTGACAAAGGGACGGCGATGTAACATTTATAGAAGGAGCACTTTGTACCGTAATGGTAACGGTTGTGTATTGTTCCTTCATATTTATACCGCAACAATTTGTCAAGGATTGCAGCTTATCTTTAACTAAAGATGACTTTTTAGGTTTAGGACCTGCGGAAAAAAATTAATGAATTAGACAGAAAACTGTTTCAAAAGATTCTTATTACAACAAGAATTTTACAACTGATTTTACACATAGAGTGACAATTACACCATTCCGCATCCCATTTTTTTTCCAGATTGCTTGAATTAGTGAATTTCAGCCTCCCTCTGGGCAAAGGCTACAGCTTCAGTCAAAGCACAGTCTTAAGACCAATGAGGCAGAGAACAATTTGCTCTTAGTAGCTGATTCTCTTTTGAGTTGCACATCGCATGGCGCATGTACCGCTGGTGCAGCAACAATCGTGGGCCGAGCGTAACCATGAGCATCTGGCCCTGGTAATACCGCAGCGGTTCCCTCTCATTGATTTTGAATTGCAGCACTGAAGAAACAGATCTCTATGTGCTGGCTGTCTAAGAGCATCGCTGGCAATCTTAAATTGTAAACTTCATTAAAAAAACAAAAAACACAACAAAAAACCAAAACGCTTTGCCATAGTAGACGCGTACGACTCACAAAAGCCCGTCTGGTGTCTTTCACAAGGCAGAAAAATGGCACTTTATTTTGATCAGATTATTCCAACTATGTGCTTGTTGCCATAAAGCCATGACAACTAATGACCAAGGACTTTGTTGCTGATCAGAGAGAAAGAGAAAGATTGTTGGGGCATTTCAAACTGTCATAGCAACCCGCTTTGCCAAGGTGAACACAAGAAGAATGCAAACTAAATAACAATTCTGTCCATGGCAGGTTCCTTCATTGAGAGTGGACCAAAACATGGTATTGGGGAGGGGCGGGGAGAAAAAACATACCGCATTGACAAGAAAGGAAAGGAGAGGATTATGCAAACCAATTCATCACCGTTTGCAAAGACGCACAGACACAAATGTATAGAAGTAATGCCAGCTTAACGTGGCGTTTAAAATCTGTGTGTCTGCTCTAACCTGTCGAGCAAATAATAATGTACCTGATGCGATTTAGCATGAGCAGACTCTTTCTTTTTTACCGTTCTCTCTTTATTTCTCCATGGCAGCGAGCAGTTTTAAGCCCAGCTGGAACCTTCAGGAAGAGCGTGAATTCTGTGGTTCGAAGGGCTCAGTTTAAAACCCTCATTATTTTTCATTTGCTATAATGGCCTCTGTGAATGGAAATGCTCTTCTTCTCTGGTTGGAGACAAGCGAGTGAACAAATGAACGAATTCTTGGGCAGAATTCAAAGCCGTTACATGTTACTTCGTTTGACGTTTACAATTTTTTTGCCTCATTAGAGTGTTAATTTGAAGTGGCAGCCTTTATGAGTTATAGCTCAGGTTCTCTTGCTCTTGCTCCTGTCAGCAAGAATGTGTGTGAATTGTAGAGATAGTTCATCACCATGTCTAACAGTGAATGGACGGGCTTTATTAGAGTTAACTATGCAAGGTCAGGATTGAACTGTATGAACTGCAAATGAATTAGGCATGCAAGTGGGTGTATTAAAGAATCACCAGACACTTTAATAGGAACACTAGAACGCCTGCTTATTCATGAAGGCATCGATTGAATGGATGAGTGCATGAATGATCAGGTGTTCTTATTAAAGTGACCATGTATATGTTATAACAGCAATAAATGCAGCCGTGTTGTTGCAGAGAAACCGGAAAGTGCAATGTTGTAGATGTTGTTACAATGTTATTGTAAAGAGTTCATCATACAAGTCTCTCTGAATGCATGCTACAGAAACGTATTAGACGTACTGGAACAAGCACATTAACATGTAGTTGTGATCATAAGTTTACATACGAATTGCAGAATCTGGAAAATGTTGTAATTTTTTAATTAATTTTTTTTTAAATGCAAAAAAGAGGGAGCATAAAAATGGCATTTTTAAAAATGCATTAAGAACCAGGGGGTGTAAACTTTTGATCAGGATGATCGTGTAAATTGTTATTATGGCCTCGATTGTAAACCTGTGATTTGAATCATGGCAGGCGTTAATTTCCTAGATGTTGTTATAGAAATCAATATACACCTTCTGACCAATAAGATTTGAGAATCCAACAAGAGATGCCATTTGTCCATAAAATAATGTTTTTACCGAACAAATATTATGTGTATGTATATTTTTTACTAATGAATAAGTAACATTTGTGCAGATCTAATGCAAAATAAGAAAGCTTCACATTTCCTTTAGAATGATGAAATACCTGCTGTTCGTTGGTGGTAGTGCAGACAATGGGACATGAGAGCCACGGGCGGAATGCTGAACCTGACCAGGAGTCACCTGGCTGGACTGGTCGAGAGTGAACACACCTAGCAAACAGACATACACACTCAAAGTCCCTAGTGCACATTGAAGAAAGTCTCACGCAATAGCATGCAGTAACCGTTGTACCTGTGTACATGTCATCAGGAAGACAAGGAGAATGGCCCTCCATCAGCGCCAACGGTGACAGGTTGTGCTGCAGAGGCTGGATAGTTAAACATTCAGAAAGTCCATCCTGGTAGATCTCAGTGCTAGCTCTCAGCTGTTATATAGAAAAGAGAATCTAATTATATACTACATGATGGGTTTGAAATCTAAATTCCAGATGGACTTTTTATGGGTTATACAGTAATACTGCATGTAGGCTGCATTATGGATTTCACAGGACTTTATTCGAATGTAAAATGTTAATAATGATGGCCTAAGGGATTATTCTTTCTTACATAATACATGATAGAGCTAAGCTGTAGGAGTTCAAGAACCTGATCAACTCCCAACGCTATGATTCTGGATTAGAAGTGGAAATAATACAATACAAGGTTCGATTCCAGGAAAGGTTTGAGATCTTAGAGGCTTTAGAGATTTAAACCAGGTAGGAGAAGTCTGGACAGGCATCTAAACTATAGTGGAACTATATGGTGGTCTGAGAAAATCCATTGAATGTCATTGTTTTTGAATTCTGGCAAGCAGCCAAAAAGCTTTTGTTTTGGTTTTTTCTGCCTGTAACCATATTTGACATTTCAACTTAAATATATTTGATGTGGTAATGGTTTTATTTCAATCCTGTCAAGGCTGTCTTCCTGCGAAAAATATCAGGTACAAACTTGTCAGTCAACCTAAAATCTTAGTGAAATGTGATTTCCTCACACGTCAAGTTGGATAGCTACTTGGATACCTATGCACCTTTTGTGAACAGGATGTACGCCTAATTAGTTCAGTTTGTAATCAGATGCAGGCTGTCCAAATGTCCGTCACAGCCCCAGAGTCTCACAATGCCATCTTTACATGCAATTTTTGCCCTTTTCACTTTTAACCAGACTTTAAATTTCTAGAGCTTTGCATGTATTTGGAGATACACGCAAAAGAGATATTTAATTTCAGGAAAACCATTTAAAAATGTCCAAATATCATCATGTAAAGGGATTTTTGGCAGACTGCTGTAAATATTGTTTATTTTTGATAGTATCATTTTAATATTAGATATTCCACCAACAAGAGAAAGCCGGAGGTTCAATATATGGCCCCTGGTCTGATAAAATGCTGACCCCTAAAGTATTTATACATCCATCCATCTATCCATCTTCTACACCGCTTATCCTACAGGGTCGCGAGAAACCTGGAGCTTATCCCAGGGAGCATGGGGCACAAGGCGGGGTACACCCCGGACAGGGTGCCAATCCATCGCAGGGCACAATCACATACACAGTCACACACCCATTCATACACTACGGACACTTTGGACATTATAATCAGCCTTTTATACTTAAGGTACAAAAGGTGGATGCTTGATGATATAGTTTAGTACCCTGTTTTCTCATTGTATCCACATTTTAATGGTAGACATTTCACCAATAAGAGAAAAATAAGAATCATCCAATGTTGGAGATGCTAACATTACGTTAAGGATCTTCGTTCTCATCCAGAGCAAGCAAGCGTGGCTGTATATTTTCATTACAATAGTAGTGACGCCTGTTTCCACATATTTACTTAACTGATCTTGGTCTTCAAAAGTGTATTACTCCAGTGTGATTCCTGTTGGGTTGGAATGAAAATCCATCAGTCCTTTGCAGATAATATCGAGGATGCCTGGTTTACAGCTTTAAGCCTTAAATAGAAGGATCGAGGATATATTCATGCTCAAGTATGTATGTAGTGAGGGCTTTGGGGAGGAGACGGTGTTTGGCTTGCTTGAAGCCTGATGCTTTTCTCTATACAAGTGAGCATTATTTTGACCCTAAGGAACAACTGCCTACATTGTGCTTTAAAACTTAATAAGACTGAAGAATTCATAAACCCTATTTGAGACTTTATAGTATAGATTACAACAAATCTCTATAAAGAGTCTGACGTGGCATAGCCTACATGCTCGAATTAAACGCAAGCTATTTGAAGCATGTCACTGACAAAACATATGCTAGAGAAGGAAAAAAAAACATAATTAAAAAAAATCTTGTTTTCTCTTCCAGTCCAAAAGCAGCATAGCCCTAAGCAGCTGTATCTATGGTGATGCCATTTGTTTTTCCTTTCCGTGATAATGAGCACAGCTCCTACACGAGTTCGAAGTCTGCCCTTGCCAACGATTGTTATGTATCATAAAGCATATGATGGCATATTAAAAGAAAAACATGTAGACAGAACAGAAAAGCACATTACCTAAAGACTTATTATTTAGCAATGACCAACATTGTTTTTATTGCAGATTTAGTGTCCAGATTGTCGTATAAGTTTAGCAAGTGCAGCACTGGTGTGACATTCCACTACTGCCTTTTCTCACCTTCTTCCTGGCCTGCTGCTCCTTGGTGGAATGTGATTTGACGTGCTTTCGTAAAGAGCTGGGATCGGTGTAGCGTTTTTGGCAGCCTTGAATCTGACACGCGTAAGGTTTCTGAAACAGATAGCAGGTGCTGTAATTCAGGAGTGCAGCTGCTCCACCTTAGGATATTAGCGTGCTCAATTCTGTGTTTCGAGCGCAGACTCACCATGTCGACATGCGTGCGCTGGTGCTTGGCGCGGTCGCTGGAGTTGCTGAAGGCTTTCTGACAGCCGGGGTGCTGACATGTGTACGGTTTCTCTCCTGTGTGGCTCCGTAGGTGGATTTTGAGGTTCTCTAGGCGAGAAAACGCCTTCTGGCAGCCTTCAAACTGGCATAAATAAGACAAAGAGAAGAGAGGGATCATTTGATATGTTCATATCAAATAGTTTCTTGAACAGAACAATCACTTGACCTGAGGACGAACCAGTATTGTCTCCACATACTTTAACCAGGAGGGGTCAGTGTTTTACTGTTCAATCAATTAACTGTCTTTTTGTGACTCTTGTTTGAGTTCATTGCCCAATTCCTACAGATCCACCAACTGACATTGAGGTGAAGTCATTTTCTTGTTCTTAGCATTAAAACAATGCTGTTTATCATTAATGCAAGTAACTCGTTAGTGACCAGGTTTTGATTTTCTCTTTTCCTCATGAAAAAAAATAAATGAATAAGTAAATCCCAGAGTATTAGCACAATTTTTCAATGAGCTCACCGTTAAGGTATGCAAAGCCTCTGCTCTTTGTCCTCTCCATGGTCAAGTCTGGAATGCCTATTAACTTGGCTGAGAGTGCATAAAAGCTATTGAGAACGTATGACCTTGTTTAGAATTGCAATGGAAACAGAACTGGCTATTATTACATGACATCTTATTTGTGTGCAATTAGGATGGTTGAGATTCTTTTTAATGCTTTCATTACACGTTCATCACTTGTTTGGACTTCGATCCTTTGTCAAATAATATTGATTTCCTGTTTTCATAAGAAAATGGAGAATACGGGATAAATATAAAAATGGAGAATACGGGATAAATATAAATAAGTACTCGGGAGTGTGAGAGCACGCTGCAGCCGAAATGGCTGTGATCAGTGGTGAAATGAGAAAATTCAAATGATGGCATTAAATCCTTAATCCCCTGGGTGTGGACACAAATAACCTTGCCCTGATAGATACAATTTAGTTGATGTAATTGGGTTAGAAACCACAGTTTGATGTTTGGAAGAGTCAATCTGGAAGGCTTTAAACCATGATTAGATTGGAAACCGTCAATCCCATTTGGCAACGCTGATTTCTACATTAGCTAATTTCTCTAGACTGCCAAATAGAAATCCCGAAATGTCCATAGCAATATCTCCTGTAAATCTTAAATAATAGTGAGATAGTAATAAAATTGTATTGATAATGACAATATGATATGATTTATCAGGTGAGGGTTGCCATTTTTCTTCATTGCCCTTTCTCACAAGTCTTCAGATTTTTAAAGGAAAAAAAAACAAATGGATGACAAATTTCAGCAAAGGAAATAAACAACGTAAATGGCCTTAATTAGGAGTTGGGCCTCCACAAGCTGACAAACCAGCTTTACTATCGATTGGCATCCATCCATTTTCTATACCTCTTTTCCTACACAGTGTTGCTGGACCTGGAGCCTGTCCCAGCTAACTTGGGGCACATGGTGGGGTGTTCGTGGACAAGATGCCAACCTATCGCAGGGCACAATCACACACACACATTCACACTATGGACAATTTGGGAATGCTAATCAACATATCTTTTGGACTGAGGGAGTAAAACGGAGTACCCCGAGGAAACCTCCAAAGCATGATGAGAACGTGCAAACTCCACGCACACAGACCGGGGGCAGAATTCGAACCCAAGACGTGCGAGGCAAATGTGCAAACCACTAAACTACCATGTCCCCACTCCTTGGTATCAGGAGGTCTACAATTCTTAGAAGCTCTACTGGAGCAATGAACGTCATAATTCCAAACGATTTTCCCTCAGTTGGTGTTTTGATGATGGTCACGCCAGAATATCCCATAGGTAGTCAACTAGGTTGAGTTCTGGAAATTCTAAAGGACAAAACATATCACTGAACCACTCGGTGAGTCCTCCTGCTCCGCCCGGATGTGGGCGGAGACATCTAGGATGGAAATGTTTCATCATAGGATAAATGTGATAATTTGAAAGAACTTTGTACTGATTTGGTGTAACACTTCTCTCAAAGGGGACAAATGGACCCAAAGTGTTGCAGCAAAAATAAATGCCCCCTATAACATAACAGAGAACTGGTCACATTTTACCCCAATAGCTTTTTACAATCACCATTCCTGTACTGAATTATTAACCCTCATTTCCACTAAACCTCATGTGACCTCAAAAGAACAATCCTTTCATCCTCTTTTCCACAATTATTGTTGTTTTTTCGACCCATAGAAAAGAAAAAGCATCAAATTATAGCTGTGTTTCAACAGCACAAACTAGCATTTGTGCTGTTGACATTTAATGATCACTGGGTAGCTCATGCGCCTGGAAGTTAAAGTGGTTACTACTACAACTTGGCTTTTTTAATCTCTCTCTTTTTTTTTGGCTCAGCGATTTCATTATGTCTTCGCTTAGATTGGCCTCTCATTACATGTTTGTTTGAGAAGCCGAGTGTCTTGGACTGGGATTAAACACTTACTCAACAAAGGAGCCAGGGGAAGGGAAGGCTGTGCTATTTCACAGTCCTTTCTTACAAACGAAGAGTAATTTTTCAAAGCACCAATAAAAGAAAATCCCACAGCAATTATGCCTATGGTCTACTTCTAACTAACAACTGCAAACAACTAATTGCATCGAATGTGTGACAGTGCTCTTCATCCCCTTTCAAAGACCCCTCGTAAGGTGTTAGGGATAGAAATAATAGCACTGACATTTTTCATCATCATTTACACTGTAGGCTGCCCTACGAACTCTTGCCTAAGTGGAACACAGGGTGGAAGAAAATGACTCAAATCAGTCAGCATTCAGCTCAGCGCTAAGACCAAGAACAAATATAACATCAAACAGGTGCACTCAGAGTAGCCTTTCAGGTTTATTTAATAAAGCCCTGGACCGTGCTGGCTCCTCTGAGAGACTGAAGGCCTGAAAAGACAGCAGCGTGTTTCCTCAAAGCTGCAGTCAGTCAAAACCCTATGGCAGCCCGCCATCCACACAATGACACACAATGCCAGTGCCATCCCAATGCCAGCAGTCAGCCTAGTAACATCTCTCCCTCTCCTCCTATTTCTACTAAACAACATAATTTTTCTCGTTTTTCTTTGATCGCCATGGCGTGGTCTTTGGGCTTTCGACATAATTTTTGTGAATAATAAGGTACTTGTAAGGTTGTTATCGGGTTGTTGGTGAATTATCTTCATCAAATACTTCACATCATAGGTTTATATTATTGTGTACACTGTAAGTTATTATTTCTATAGTAACAACTAATTCACAGGGACTTGTATGACGGACTCTCCACGTAACGTAGGGCTAAAAAGAAATGGATTTAACAAAGGAACACGTCAGGGTGTTAGTAAGGAGTTAGTTACAGTCAGTTAACAGTAACTTCACGTCACACCACATCACCGCTGATTATTTTCCTATGTTATAACCAGCATTCTTGTGTTTCATGCTTGACTATGACAGTACATTAAGCTCAATTATCGAGACATGACTAGGCTTGAATTGGTCTTAAAATTGTCAATAATTGTCAATTGTCTCCTTTACATTTGGCGTAATGGACAACATGCACACTATTCACATTGAACATGAAGGCTACATGAATCACTACAGAGAGAAAAAGGGCAACGTTGCCTGTAGATGCCATCCACCTTCCCGCCATACGACTGCTTCAAGCCGCCAAAAGTTTCAATAGGTCACATGATCATCAGTGCATTCAGTACTTCATACAAGGCTTGAATTTCAAGTGTCTCACGATGGAGCATTTGTCTGCTTTACAACAAATCTTTTATGGACAGAAATCTGGAGAAAAGCAAGACTTCTTTCTTTCTTTCTTTCTTTCTTTCTTTCTTTCTTTCTTTCTTTCTTTCTTTCTTACTTTCTCCTTAATAGCAAAGAAATAAGACTAACCACAGCTGCTGAAGGTGACTAAAGACATAAAATCCACAAAGCACTCAGTATAACAGTTCCTGGAAGAGACAAACAACTTAAAAGCAATCCTTAAAGATCCTAGCTGTCTGCTATTTCTGGTGGACAGGCCAGAGTTTCTCGCTGCTACTATGGTAACTCTGAACACGAATACCTGCTCTTTGGGTACAAAACTCCAGCTGTCAGTTCTTCACTGCGATTTATTGTCTGCTGCACTATAATTTTCATAAAGGCTACAAGGAACACACATAACGACTAACGTGATGAAATGAAGGTATAATTTTTCAACTTGAATACTGCCTTCAAAGAAAGGAAGTTTCTTGTAATTGTACTAGACAAGGCAAAGCCAAACTTCATTATATCTAGACAAGAGAACGGACAGTGTAGAATGCTTAAGCATTTGAAATATTGCGTCCGTATGAAAACGGATAAACACCGCTGTCAGATACTTATATAGCGACTGAGAACAAGTCGAAACATGCTTTGCCTACCTCCTTAGAATTGTGTAGTGTAATATGATCGGTTTGATTATGATCCCAAAGCTCATATATCGGTTTAGGCCTTTCCTGTCTGGTTTGTCTGTCACTCAGCCTTCAGAGAAGTGGCTTTACTCTTCAGCACAGTGCTGGCGTTTTAGGCATGGACAAATTCTGTAAAAACAACGTTGCACTTTGCCGGTAGCATTGCATAAATTATACATGATCTTAAGTTCATGTTAGGTCATTCAGATATATACGGAAATGTGCTCATGCCTCTTAAATTGTAGTCACCTGAATGAAATAGCTTTATCACCGAGGATATATCTTACATACATTACACACACCATCCTGAGAAACTAACACTGCTAAGTGATACTGTAGAGGTTGTTCAAGTCGTTTTCTGAAGCTAATTATATCATAAAAATATTTTAACGGAATACACAGTGGTGGGAAGAAAGACAGAAAGAAAGAAAAACCCTTGCAGTAAACACAGAGATTATACAAGGTATTCACTGTAAACCTCCCCAAAGGATATTTGGAATTAATTGCTTCCCCATTTCGTGTTCTTGGAAATACATTGGTAGTCATTGCCTTGGGACAAATATAATACATAAACCAACTTTACCTAAATGCCCATCAGGTTGCCAAACTATTTTATTTCTTGGTATAGTATGTGGGCAGTATTTGTTTTTTCATGGCCACTGACAACAACGTCATGTAAAAAGCTTGGCTTGTGAGGCCATCTGACGTGATGTACAAATTGCTATTATTAATAACATATTTAACCTGGTGCTTCAATATGTTACATACTGATTTTCTTACATAAAAGTAGCCACGTTGCAGTAGGTTTCTAAAACTGAAAAGTTTTCAGGGTTGGCAGATATGAAGTCTTGCTAAGGTTTTCAGAGAGAACTGGCTGTGACCATGTATTTTTTTACCTCTTCGGTCTATAATTACGTGCTCGACAAAACCATTCAACTGTTCCAGGCTCCATGGCAACTGGAACAGTTTTAAGTAATGAGTAAGTGTTTGGAGTGAAAGGTCGACCATAGGTATGTGCACCATTAATGATTGCCAAGATCAGATGAGAAAAGAAATGGCCACTTTTCTAACCTGTACCTGTGGACTGTCACAGCAGGGACTGAGCTACAGGGCCAATTTGTTATCTCCAGGGCCTATGCAAGCCTTTTACTAAAAGTGTGTGAGTAAGTACGGTCACAGAGGTAACCTAGCACTAGCGCTGTACCTAACAGTCCATCTCAGGCTATGTCACGCCCTCAGGAAGCCTCTTGACTGCTGACAGCTTATTCAGCTAAGAGAAGTTGCTAGCAGGAAGCAGACCAATTTTCTGCCAGCGCTTAAGTGAAGGCCCTTTGTGTCACAGTTGAAGCGTCATCCTGCCTGAGCCTAGCAATGACAACATATCAAAGTGTACAATGGACTTTAAACTGCCATATTAAATGATGTAGAGTGGCAGATTTTCATTTAGAGTAAAAGCCCCTTGTGATGTTTTGGCAGCCTTGTTAAAAGGGCACTTTAAAGAACCCTTTAAGTCAGATTTCCACACTATTTTCCAAGAGACATGATTCAGAGACATTAAAGATATATTTGCACAGGATATCTTTAGGCTCTATGGCTTGATATATGCTAATGTGAACCAGAATTGAACAAGCACTCCTCTAATACTCTACTAACACTCGATTGTACTCTGCATACCGTACAGCTGTTCGGTTTCTCCCCGGAATGAACCCTCATGTGGATTAGGAGTTTGTAACGAGCATTGAAAGGCTTGTGTCTGCGTGGACACCCTGCCCAGAAGCAGATGAAGTCCTCGCCTTTGCGCTGATCAATATGTAGTTTCTCGATGTGCTTGACCAGTTCCTCTTGTTGACTGTATGTGGCATTACAATCCAGCCAACGGCAACAGTGTACCCCATTAAAATCATCAAGCTCCCCGTCTTCCTCCTCTAACATTGGGCACAGAGTAAAGGGCAGAACACCAGGTTTGTCCGTAGGAGGCATAGAGCGTGAGGCTGCAGGATTCTGAGCACACCCCAGGTGACCACCTGGTAGTTGGCGTTCATGGTGAGAGTGATAGGGTGGTGGAGGTCCTGTAGGTGGGCTTGGGGACCTAACAATGGCTGAAATTTCAACTTGAAAGTGTGTAGTTCTTTCCAGACGGTTATGAGGATCATGATCTCCTTCTGCAATGTTGCTTATCATAATTTCCTGTCCTGGCAGTAGCTGATGCTCCACTACGAGATTAGTTCCTCCCATGTGGCTGTCATGTGTACCCTGTTCTTCTAACATCTGCATGCAGAGACTCACTCTTTCAGAATGGTGGTTGCTTATAAAGGTCTGACCAAGAGTGGAACTGGCTTTGGGAACATGGTAACCAAAGTTGGGATTGGGGATACAGCTTCCCCGGACTCCCAAGAGATGCCCACATACGTCAGACTGCAGTGGTGAGGGAGTATGCTGTGAGGATGGAGAACTTTGGGAACCAATTATGTATGCCACCAAAGAGGTTGGTGATGTCCGAATAATGGAGTTTAAGTCGATGCCAATGCCATCAGATAGAGGTGAGATGGAGAGGGCTCTTTTTTTGGAACGGCTGATTTGATGGGGGCTGATGAAGTCTTCCTTAAACAGGTAAGCGGGAAGTGAAGTTGGATTGGAGCTACTGGTGGCTCCAGACATGGCAGTACCTGGTGGGAGGTTCAGAAGTTCTGGACCTTCAGCTGTCTGGCTAAAGCTGCTCTGTTGACCTAATGGTGGCAGCACACGATAGCCATAGGGCCAGTCCAACTTGCTACTGCGTATAGATTGGCTCTCTGCGATGCTGAGTGTAGTGGAAGCCAGGGACTCTCTGGACAACACCGACCTGTACCAGCACATTGACACAAGTGTGAGCTCGGTTCCTCAGTTACACTGATGACTGATCCAATTCAGTTCATAACCTTTATATGGTTTATCAAAAACAACAACAAAAAAAAACTGTCAATTTTTGCTACTTCTTTTGACATCTTGAATCCCTTGCCTTCTTGAACTAGTTTACCTGGCATCTGTGAAGGGCACAAAAAGGCCCAGAGAGGAAGGAGGGCAATGCGAAGCAGAGCTTTGGATAGTGGACACTGGACTCACGCTCTGGACAACCATCGCACTGCTTGTCACTTGCAGGTTTGATCTGCCATACTCGCCCAACAGCTTTCTGTTGGGCCCCAATGTGTGAGAACCTGCGAACAACAGAAGATCTGTGTTTATTGCACAAAAATACTATTCCTGGTCCTACGTTCTACAATATGAACGAGATCTTGTCTGTCATCCTAGAGATTAATGATTAAAACGCAGACTAATAGAGAACAAAAATTACCCAGTGGTCCTATGTAAGTTAATTTCAAACCTAACGCACCTTGAATAAAATGCAACTATCCACTTTTAACAAGCATAATCCGTCCTAAAGTCATGGATAGGGCATTTATCTCACATAGTCAGACACAGTATTTTCATACCACATATTTTCGCCCTGCTTTAGAAGGCAAACACCCATAGAAAGTCTAAAAGGACAAAAATGATCACGTTTTAACCATTGCCTAATAAAATAAATGTTACCGGAAGAATGATACACAACAGGATGTCTTTTGGATTTCCCATTAAAAGGAAACATGCGTACTAGTGAAATTCCAAAACTTGTACAGCATGCAAACACTTTCTGATCCGTTAATCAATAACTAATTTTCTTTCTTTCTTTTGCCTGAGAGAGAAAGAAAAAAAGAACGCATTCTGATTGGTTAGTTTTGACACAGAAGACACTGGGCTACGGGATAATAGTAAGGTGAAGTCAAATATAAACTCCATTATGTAACTCAACAGTGGTCTGAAATGAGATGGAAAACAGGTCTAGAGTTACACGGTTAATGCTGAAATGTCAAGGAAATTCTTCTCATAGAGCTCAATACTTTCAGCATCTGTTTATTCCTAAAGTTATATACAGTTCCTTGTCAGTCACTTTGCTTGCTGGTGGCCAGACATGTATTTATGGTGTATTATGGAACATATTGAGTGGCAAAGTTATACTGAAGATCAGCTACACATCAGCTACACCTTTCAGTTGGCGCAACATGGTGGTATATTTGATCATGGAAGAACTTGAAAAGTGGTCTCTCTTTCACAACTTTTGAAATGTGCATCTCAAAATATCGTGGAAAAGTTGATTTTTTCCCGTAATTTAACTCAAAAAGTGGAACCTATATTCTAGATTCATTGCACATACAGTGAAAAATTTCGTTTGTTCTTTTAATCTCGATGATTACTGCTTACAGCTCATGGAAATCATAAATCCAGTATCTAAAAATATTCTAATAAAGAATTTACATCCGAGCATCAGAGTTTCAGTTTCTTACCTTTGACACCACTCTGTGAGCCATTTAATCTCGCTGTATTGGAAATGCCAGGTGGGACAGGAAGTGAAGACACTTGTTGCCACGAAGATTGCGGGATGCTGAAGGTGCCATGATGCTTCCCATTGGTCAGCACTTGCCTGCGCAGGCTCAGAGCCGGTAGAAGTACTGTACTCCCAGGAGCTACAGCTCTGGTGTCCATTCCACTGCCAGGACATTGGGTTCCCTGGTGTGAGCAAGAGCGGGAACTACCAGCATGCACACGGATGTGAGGTACCTGCTGCCCAGTTATGGCACCCAGAGACTTTGGCATGCTGGTGGGAGAGACCAGGAGGTTGCAGCCTTTCTCATTCATTTCCTTCAGTTCTGCTTCAGGCAAAAATACCAATGGGCCAGAGGTTTCATGCTGTCAAGACAAGTCAATGTTGTCAGAATAGCAGCATTTGTAGCACATGGACATTATGCTGGTGGGCTTTTAATATGTTTCAGGGTCCCTGGTTCGATCCCGAGCTTGGGGTACTGTCGGTGCGTTTTGCATGGTTTCTCCATGTCCACTTGGGTTTCCTCCAGAAGGTCGATTGGCGACACTAAATTGCCCCAACATGTGAATGAGTCTATAAATATGTCTGAATTTGGCAATGGAATGTTATCAGATTTAAGTTGTATATAATTAGTGTTCCCAGGATAGGATCCGGACCTGCAATCCTGACCAGAATGAACGAACGAATGAATGAAATATGTCTGGTCTTCTACAATCACATCAATGTGTACATGCATGCTATCAATATAGCATTTTTAAAATCAAGACTTCATTCATTCTCTTTCATGCTTGCAATGACGGTGGATACAATCCCATATAAGATTACATGGGTGCGGGGCATAATATCAAGCAGACAGGACACTGGTCTATCACAGGGCACGATGTACATGCT
Organism: Ameiurus melas; assembly: GCA_012411365.1. Lineage (NCBI taxonomy): Eukaryota > Metazoa > Chordata > Actinopteri > Siluriformes > Ictaluridae > Ameiurus > Ameiurus melas. Next base: position 20,518,099 of record CM022763.1, on the reverse strand, counting down.
CACATATCTTTTTTTAGAGAAGTCAAGAAACTGGAGAACCCTAAGGAACCGTATGTGGGCATGGGGAAAACATGCAAAACTCCACACGGACAATAACCCAAGCTCAGGATCGAAGCTGTGAAGCAGCAACACTACCTGCTCTTCCACCTGGAATCAAGATTGATTGATTTGTTTTCATACATTTTCAGTTTTGATTCATGTATCCAGCAATATCCTGATTTGTTCATTTGAATTGAATTTAATAACATTTCATCACCTATACAAATGGTCCAAAACAGTAGGCTACCTTACTAATTAGTAGGCAAATTTAAAGTAGTGCACAATTACCAGTAGGCGTATCTGGACATTTTGAAGAATAGTTTTGTAGAATGTCTGAAGTAAAACAATCTGTATTATCTGTTTTATTTATATATTATATATATATATATATATATATATATATATATATATATATATATATATATATATATAAATTCCCGACAATAAAAAAAATTAACAACCATTAATATTCAAGATATTATAAAGATATGCAAAAAAACTACAAATGCATACATGTGTGATGTATTTATTTAAAACATGAGAGGATATTTGAGTGTACACTTGGCGAAAGTGCTGGGGGAAAAAATAGGTGTCTCACCTGTGACGGTCTTCAGGATATCTGGAGATGAACTTTCTCAACTCAGAGCGCGTGAGAGAACTTCATGAGAACTTCACTCTCGTCTAGAGTCACGTGTCTCCGGATAGTTCAAGTTCTTTGGAGACAAAACGCAAGAAAAGCAAACCTGGAAAGAGAAAGGTTCTGGCGCTGTTTGATCACTAACTATGATGAGGTTGTGCGTAATGAAACATTAAGCTGTGTGTGTGTGTGTGTGTGTGTGTGTGCGCGCGCGTTGCCAGGGGCGGGTAAGGAGTCCAGTGTTTCAGCTCGGGTCACTCTTTACACTTTACACACTTTTCCTCTCACTGCTTCTCACAACTTCAAACAACTCTCAATGATATGAATAATTCTCCATTTCTCAAGTCGTTAACCACACACACACACACACACACACACACACACACACACACACACACACACACACACACACACACACACACACATTAACCACCACAAAACCTCTTCTCATTTCATTTCATACTTTTAATTAGACATTAGACATTTAATTAGAGGCTCCGGAGTAAATTTTACACTGGAAATCAAGCAAACAGCTATAGTCTAGTGTTTTGCTTCTTATTTTGTAGTTCATAAATATATATATTATTCTCATCTTAATTGTTGAGTTTTATTCTGCACGCTTGTTAAATAAAATGCATTTATTTATTTATTCGTTTGTTTGTTTATCTATCTATCTATCTATCAATCTATCTATCTATCTATCTATCTATCTATCTATCTATCTATCTATCTATCTATCTATCTATCTATCTATCTATCTATCTATCTATCTATCTATTGATCTATCTATCTCTCTCTCTCTCTCTATCTATCTATCTATCTATCTATCTATCTATCTATCTATCTATCTATCTATCTATCTATCTATCTATCTATCTATCTATCTCTCTCTCTCTCTCTCTCTCTCTCTCTATCTTTATCTATCTATCTATCTATCTATCTATCTATCTATCTATTGATCTCTCTCTCTCTCTCTCTCTCTCTCTATCTATCTATCTATCTATCTATCTATCTATCTATCTATCTATCTATCTATCTATCTATCTATCTATCTATCTCTATCTATCTCTCTCTCTCTCTCTCTATCTATCTATCTATCTATTTATCTATTGATCTATCTATCTATGTATCATCTATCTATTCATCTTCATCATCAGCTAGAATCAGGGTCGTGGTGGATCAGGGGAACACTGTGAGCAATGCGGGAGAATTCACCAACCTGTTTACCTGCAGCTGGAGGAAACCGGAGAACCCAGAGGAAACTGTCACCGTGAGCACAATGATGTTTGTTTATGTTATTTTATAAGTTTCTTTATTATTTTTCTCTCAGTTGTCAAGTTTTTATATGGAAGGATGCAAAATGCCATAAATGTAATGTGAATGTATTATTTAAGTTCTTGTTTTACTCAATACTTTATTTCTAGTTTATTAAGTCTTTATTATTTGTCTGAGTTTTTTTTTCTTTAAAAAAAAGAACGAAAAGAAATATATTTACAGGTGCATCTCAATAGAGTAGAGTTCTGCTGGAAAAGGAAATCAGTATCTCTATAAAGCTTGTCAGCAGATGGAAGTATGAAGTGTATACACACACACACACACACGGCCAAAAGTCTAGGACACCTTTCCATCACACCCACACATGAGCTTTTCCCAAACTGTTGGCACAAATTTGGAAGCTCAAAATTGTCTCTGTACGCTGTAGCCTTAAAATTTTTGTTTTCTGGAACTAAAAACCCCAAAGCTGTTCCATTATGATGATGCCCCTGTACACAAAGCGAGCTCCATGTAGACATGGTTCGACAAGAACGGTGTGGAAGAACTCCTTCTCCTGACCTCACCCCCGCTGAACACCTTCGGGATGAACTGGAACACAGACTGCACCTCAGACCTCCTCTTCTAACATCAGTACCTGACCTCACTAATGCTCTTGTATCTGAATGAACACAAATCCCAACAGCCACGCCCAAAATCTAGAGGAAAGCCTTGGGAATGGAATGGAAGTTATTATACCAGAAAAGGGGAGGACTAAATTTGCAATGGCTTGTTCAACAAGCACCTATGGTTTGGATGGTCTGGTGTCCATAAACTTTTGGTAATATAGTGTGTGCCGCATCTTCATTTGACATATTCTTTTCCATTTCTGACTCTCTAACCTGTATTAGGTTGAGACTGTATTTCTTATTCACTGACTCCTATAGTTCATCAGTAAAATAATCCATTCAGTGATGGATGCTTAAAAACTAAAACATTTAGTTTGCGTGGGATGTCTGAGGGCCTATAAAAGGTATCCTAAATAACATACAGGATGATTACCATGCACTAGGATTTCCATGGAATGAGAAGTGAGTGGAAAGTGTTTGGATTTACTGTAGATCTCTACTAGATGTCAGTTTTAGTCAACAAGAAGTCTGTCTTTTCTTTTAAGTACATAGAAATGTATTTCACCCTGACCAGGATCAAGCAGTTACTGAAGATGAACGAATAATTGAATGTGGCTTTTGAGAGACAGGGATATGTCCACAGTTGAATTAACACTTGGTAAATATAGTAGTCATATATATGTATAGCGCTATATGTACGTTGTAGGTGTTAATTCAACACTGTAGATGACTTCTCCATTAAACATTCACATTCTGACTGAACGAGAGCCCATTGATAGAAGTTTAATTGTTAACATGACAGCAAGGTTCGCAACAAATTTAATAACCTGACACGCACCCACTCACTGGCTGTGTCCTGGATGCTGGTTGTGCCATACAAAATTGATACTTGTATAATGGTCCTTTTCTTTTTGCTGCAGTTGCCATTCTGCATGTTTGCACAGTGAGTGCTGCTCCTTGTTGTCATGGCAACTTCATTGTTTATTCTAGGGTGATTTGGGAGGAATAGAGGCTTGAGGGGGTAAAAAAAACCCCAAAAACGGGCATCTCAAACACCGGCTTGTCATGACGGAGTAACTGATATGAAGGACGTCTGACATGCGTGATTTTAGGAGAAAGTCATGTTACAGTATCTGTGTGCGGTAATTTTGAAGCTCTGTAGGATTGGTGATTATGATGATGATGAGGAGGATGAGGATGATCATAATGATGATGATTATAATGATGATGATGACAAGGGTTTGAAATAAACGGTGACCTCTAGTGGAAATTTCCGGGCAGGATGTTTATGTGTTTAGTGATTCATGGTTGCTTATCTTAGGCTGATGCCATAAAGCTGTCAGATTTCACCCTGAAGTTATTATTACAGTAGGGCCGATTGGTGTTCTCCAGGCTTCCTCTGTAATTTCACCGAACATGGATTTAATCATCGCTGCAGGAAAACAGAAGCCTGTTTTTCTACTTCAAGATCCTGAAATGTCTCGTCTCCTCCCATCCGAAAGGCTATGGAATGTCTTCATGTCTTCAAACGTGAAGGATGACACTGAAGGCCTTGTCCAGCAGAGTGCAGTATAAGTACAGAAACCAGCCACGTCGGACGGCTATGGGATGGCAGTGATCACTCTTCGACCATCTGAGCTCCACACATGCCCCAGTCTGGGATGACGGAGCTGTGATTGTGTTTGGGTGAGAGACAGTGAGGTCGAAGATGGCAGCGGGTCATTATAACTACTGTATCATTTCAGGAAGTGGCCAATCATCTTATTCATCCATTTCAATGCTAATGAAAATGACAACTGGTAATTGGCAGGCACATCTAACAGCATAAAAAAAAAAAAAAATACAGGCTGTTATTATTCAACTCTGTTCCCATTCCACATCGAATGCAAATTGTGAGTCTGTTTCGGAGCATGTGGTGTTAGAGGCGAGGCAGCTAATCAATTTCTGTGTTTTCATTAATTTCTTCATTTCGGTCTCTTTCATTGCACCTGAGCTGTCAGCCCTCACTGAACATGTGCTGGATAACAGCATCATCGTGTGTGTCGAGATTCATCATGACTTGTCCAAAAGTGTGATTGTGATTGTGAAATTATCCATGGATTCTAAAGAATGACCTCTCAGACTTCCCCCACTCTCCGTCGGCTAAGCCTGTGACCTTTCACAACCAAAGGTCTCTTCCTCATTACCTGTGTTTCTGCGTTTCTAAAGAAACAGCGACAGATTTCAAAGTGATTAGCAGTATGAGCAACCCACACTTTTGAAAGGTTCAGAGAGCTTAATTCTCTCTAGCGTGGCTAATGTCACCTGCTGTGTGAATGTCAAGGTAATGAGCAGCAGCAGCTCTGTTCAGTTCTCCTCATCAAGACATCAAGAAACGTTCTCCGCCTTTTTCTTTTTGTCCGTCTGCAAAAGAAGAAAGAAAGAAAGAAAGAAAAAAGGGCTTACTGGAGTAATACTGTCCAGTCTGCATTCTGCATATGATCAGCCTGACACGCCCCTGTTATCTAGCCATTTTAGCATTTTTTTAAGTTTCCTTTAATAAACATCTCCTCTTTTTTTGCAGCAACAGCCAGTTTTTGGACACAGTTAATAGGCATACTGATGAAGCCATACTTCTATCCCATCATGCTTTGCTACCTAATGTCTTTCTAAGTGCATGACACAGATGGACTAGTGCTGACTCATGATCTCCCTTGTTTAGACAGCCGTCGCTTTTCATTCGGTGAACGCTCAAGATTTTTGCCCCGAAGTTCAAAAGTAATTCCTCCATTTTTTGCGTTCTAAAGCTCATTCTATGGACCAGCGATTACGGGTTTTCGTCTCTCGCTGATTTTATTGACACGTAAGGATTTGCAACTATGTGTGAGCGATGGGAAAAACGACACAGTAACGCGCTGCAATCACGCTGCGGTCGCAGACAGAAACAAAGGAATAACGATTCATTTGAGATCAAACACATCAAAGTAAAAGACAGAGATATCATAAGGCTAAGCTGGCGTTATACATGCCACTGCTTGATCATAGTCACTTTTCACAGCTAGCTGTAAAAAATGTTCTATATATTTTTTTGTGATGGTGCTGGTGGTGACTTTTGTGGGGGGAAAATGATAAGGTGAAATCTAAGAATGACAGTAAACATCCTGTGAAAATCTCTGCTTCAATGCTGACACTTCTCATAAAGCTCGGAAATACATGTCAGCGCGGGTTTTCATAAAACGCAATAAAGTAGACAGATATTTTAAAAGGGACAGATGTGGAGTCTGTGTTTGTGTGTATGCGCGCATATCTCTCTCTGTGTGTGTGTGGGCTATTTATCAGAAGTATTGTTCCAGAAAACATTCTCTCTCTCTCTGTGTCTCTCTCTCTCTCTCTCTTTGTCTCAGTCTCTCTCTCACTGTCTTTGTCTTTCTCACTCTCTCTCTCTCTCTCTCTCTCTCTCTCTCTCTCTCTCTCTCTCTCTCTCTTTCTCTCTATCTCTCTCTGTCTCACTCTATGTCTGTCTCTCCCTCTCTCTATCTCTGTCTCTCTCTGTCTCTGTCTCTGTCTCTCTATCTCTATCTCTCTCTCTCTCTCTCACTCTGTCTCTCTATCTCTGTCTCTGTCTCGCTCTCACTGTCTCTGTCTTTCTCTCTCTCTCTCTCCCTCTCTCTCTCTGTCTCTCTCTCTCTATCTCTGTCTCTCTCTTTCTCTCTCTCTCATTCTTTCTCAACTTTAACCTGCCTAATTTCTAATTAAAAACATTGCAAACAATATTGTTGTTAACAACTGACCTGCCTCGTGCGTTGGGATTTCAGGTCACCAATACGTACTGTAGCTATTAACTATTCCTTTGTGTTTATCTGTAGGCCCAAATCCGGCAAAACAAATAATAAACCTCATGATGCTTGCAGTATTTTACAGACAATAGAATGGCTTTTCTGACAGCTTAGTAGCGGTACAAAACTCTGATCCAGGGCTCAGAAACAAATGTAAAAAATGTCAATAAAAGCTATCCCAGCAGTAGCAATGCTTTAGAGTTTTCAGTCCTGCTTTCCAGTATCAGCACCGTGTTTCTAAAGTGGTAAGGGTTAGAACAATGATTAATTTTTTTCTGTTCCTTTTACATAGGCATAATATGATAAAATAATAGGTTTGGAAAGAAGCCTTGTTCGTATTAAAGACATGAAAGAAAATGAGTTTGAAAATGTATATAGCTCATTTTAAAATGCCACGACTATTCTTATTTAGCTAGCTGAACTGTTTTTCTCTCCTACTGGTATCTGATCTAATGTATAATGCAGGTTTATGCTGAGGAAATGTTTATAGTAAGCTCATGTTGTCCCTTTATCCTTTATCCAGCTGAAACCGTGTAGTTACACGTAACGATGTGATGTTTCCCGAACTGAAGCCTTTGTTACAATCATGACCTTAATCCCACAATGAGGCCTGGAAAGTACCTGCTACGTGTCACAATCGATTTCCCCGTCTCAAGTATATGGTACATTTAAGTTCACGCCATGTGTTTGCTATGCCATGCATTTTTGTTGCTGCTTTTTTTTCCCAGGGGCCTGTACTATGAAGGTACTTGAACAAACTCAGGGTTACGGGTTGACAAAACCGAACCAATCCAATCAGGCTTAATTGGTACCATATGACACTGGCTATCAACTTTCTCTATCAGCTCAGTCTTTGATCCTTAAGCTAGGATTAGTCCACGAGCGTGTGCGTGTAAAAGCCGGACGTCGGACGTCAAATATGAGGAATTTAAACCTACACTAACCGCAAAACACATACCGGTTATGATGGCTTTGGGTACCAATATTAGTGCAGGGCGCTGTATGTGCCACTTTGGTCACAGCTGATTGGTCCAAGTTGGGTTTTCTTACCCAGAACATAACCAGGTTAGCTGTGGAGCATAGGTTACTATGGCGATGAACACCGCAATAGTACCTAAAACCCAGGGTTGGCACAAAATAAACTGAAAATTACCTGGCTAGCCACCTAAACTGTCTTCATGGTACAGGCCTGTGCTCTCCTGTTATGGTTGCTTACCCTAACGTGTTCACCTGTTCTCTGTTAAGCCTTTGATTTGATTTTCAGCTTATGCCCTGTTGTTTCTGTTCCTGAGCCTTGTTTTCTAAATTTCTGTGTTTCTAAGATTGAACCTCTCCTGTTTTCTTCCTTTTTCTATTATGGATGTTCCTTTTTTTATGCTGCCTACCTGCTTTTTGACCTTGGTTATGAACCACATCTGTGTATTGCCATTAATAAATGCCACACTGTGTTTACACACTTGTGTGTACTGTACATTACACTAAGACCTTGCAATTCAATAATAATCTTCTAACATAAGTGAAGTTGCAAAAACCTGTATGGTTTGTGGAGAAACAACTATTCCTCTCAATTTTATAGCCTTAGAGCATGGGTCGTCTAAACAGACAGGCCCGAAGAGTTTAACAGAGGTTCTCGAGGTAGCAGTACCGTGCCTGGAGTGCATCTACCCATCAGTCACAGTAGGGTGGCAGGTTATAAGCTGAAGGTGTGTCATTAGCCCCCTGCTGGTCGCCTCCTGGTCCTCCCATTCGTCTTCATTAAAGAGATGTTGACTGGGTCTTACTGAGCAGATGGTCATTAACGTGCCCACTCTGGCTAAGGGGACGCTACCTGGAGGTCACGCATCACCCCGAGATAGCTGCAGTACCATGGCATAACCCCGCTGGAACGCAAGTGGATCACACACACATGCACCATTCTGACCCTACATTCTGTTTCTACTAACCTTTGGGTAGATGATTTTAATTGAAGGCTGATTATTGCTTCAGATATACTGGAAATTAGGTCATTGAGTAATTATTTATTTGCAGCATGTGCACACTGGGATATCTACCGGATATCTACATCGCATGACATATTGCACAGACATTCAACAGCCGGACAGTTTTCTGCCTAACGGTTTAGCATTTAAGTACATCTGGGCTTGTGCCCAAGAAGCTGTTGAGCAGGTAACTGAGCCAGACTGTTGTTTAGACCCATTTCATCCACATAACGACTTTATATAACATTTTGAGCAGACACAAGATTTCTGACCTAACAAGTGTTCTGAAACTTTACACCACACTCCTGTGCAAAGTTCATAATTATCTAAACTTTTTCTTAGCAATAGTTGCATATACTGTATCCTATAATGCAGAGGATAAAATTAAAACATGAAAGAGAAGAAAAAGAGAGAGAGAAAAAAAGATCCAACATCTAAGTAACTTAATCATAATTACAGGCTGGCTAATCAGGTGAGTCACATTAGGTTGAGTGCTAATTTGCAGCCTGTACCAGCGATCTGACAATCAATTTGCAAGTTAGAATATGCAAGGCAACGTCAAAAAAAAAAACTTCAAAATGATCTAAGCTGTCAGTGTTTAATAAAGCAAAGCAACAAGCCAGACATAGACAAAGTACAAAAGGAAAAAAAAAACATGGACAGAAAGAAATGGACACAAGATCTTTTTTTTTTTTTTTTTAAATGACACAAAATTATAGCCTCAGAAATAATCATGATATTGAATCCAGACCTCTGCGACTGTTCATTCTCAAAGCTGAAATGTATGACAGGAAACTACTTATATGCGCAACACATTACCTGGAGCAAAGCGCACAAAACCCGCATTGAAATCTTTCACTCTTTGACTTACAGTGTCTGCTGTCAGACATGTTGTTTCCCAATTTCAATATGATAATGCCCCTGTAGTGTACGCATCGCTAAACAGATTCAAGCATGGTTTCATGAATGCTAAGCTGAAGTCAAACACCTTTCGTGACCTTTCAAGGGTACACAGAAGATTTCCACTTCCTTTATGCAACAGCAGCATTTTTTTTTTAGCATTTTCCTCTCAGTCGGTAGGCGACAAGATAGTGTCACTATAGAGTCTGTAGGATTGGAAGCTTTAGCACAGATCTATTTGGCGCTAGCTGGTGGTAATTGTGATGGTCTTGTCCACATATGTCCAGCTATTCATACTGTAGATCCTGTTCACTGGATGAAATCACCATCATTAACTGCACTTCTTACATGAATGCCCAATTTATATTTATGTGCCAGATTTGCTGAAGCTACTGGAACTAACTAGCTATTACTCTGCATAGGCTATCTAGAGGTGAGATAAGGGGTTATCATTGGAGTACATTTGCTAACTCTTCTGAAAAATCATCAGCTATCAGAGGCCAAAACACATCTTAAGCTATTCAAGCTGCAAGAAAGAAAACAACAGAGCACATGTTTGTCAGTGGTAGCTCAGTGGTTACGGCCTTGGAGTACTCATTGGAAGATTGTATGTTCAAGTCCCAGCACTGCTAAGCAGCCCCTGCTGAACCCTTGAGCAAAGCCTTTAACCGTAATGTGCTCAGTTGGGAACCTGCCAAATGCTGTAAAGGTGTTCTGGTAGCTTGTCAGACTGGGCTAGAGGTAGCGCTAGCTTTCGGCGGGGAAATATAAATAGATAGCTACCTCAATATCTGTCAAACATGATATTGAATATAGGTAGATTGCTAGCATTACACAAAGTCTGTCAATGAAGTACAGTGCCTTGCGAAAGTATTCGGCCCCCTTGAACTTTTCAACCTTTTGCCACATTTCAGGCTTCAAACATAAAGATATAAAATTTAATTTTTTTGTGAAGAATCACCAACAAGTGTGAAGTGGAACGAAATCTATTGGATATTTTAAACTTTTTTAGCAAATAAAAAACTGAAAAGTGGTGCGTGCAAAATTATTCGGCTCCTTTACTTTCAGTGCAGCAAACTCACTCCAGAAGTTCAGCGAGGATCTCTGAATGATCCAATGTTGTCCTAAATGACTGATGGTGATAAATAGAATCCACCTGTGTGTAATCAAGTCTCTGTATAAATGCACCTGCTCTGGTGATAGTCTTAGTGTCTCTGTTGAAAGCGCAGAGAGCATCATGAAGACCAAGGAACACACCAGGCAGGTCCGTAATACTGTTGTGGAGAAGTTTAAAGCCGGATTAGGATACAAAAAGATTTCCCAAGCTTTAAACATCCCAAGGAGCACTGTGCAAGCGATCATTTTGAAATGGAAGGAGTCACTATGGCCGTCCCTCTAAACTTTCAGCTCAGAAAGGAGAAGGCTGATCAGAGATGCAGCCAAGAGGCCCATGATCACTCTGGATGAACTGCAGAGAACTACAGCTGAGGTGGGAGAGTCTGTCCATAGGACAACAATCAGTCGTACACTGCACAAATCTGGCCTTTATGGAAGAGTGGCAAGAAGAAAGCCATTTCTCAAAGATATTCATAAAAAGTCCTGTGGCAAACTTTTAGTCTCGTCTAAAGTTTGCCACAAGCCTTTTTATGGATATCTTTGAGAAATGGCTTTCTTCTTGCCACTCTTATATTTTATGCCCTCTTAAAGGTTGCCCTCTTTTGCCCTCTTAAAGGTTGAAAAGTTCAAGGGGGCCGAATATTTCGCAAGGCACTGTAGCTAAACTTAAACAGCTAGACGAAGCTAGCAAGCACAAGTGTGACTATCATGCTAATTATCGATTCCCTGCTGAAAAAAATCCTTACTAATTCTAATTATTTTCCTGTTGTGTAACTTAAAAAAAAAAAAAAAAAAAACAACCTGCCTACGAGGAAACTTTTTTCCTTTGTACCAGCATTTACTAGCTGGCAAAGATTTATTTTTATTCTACCATTTTGGCCAGCTCGGCCTTTCAAAGAGTATTTTTCAAAGATTTTATGTACAGCTTCCTCCATATAAGTCCCTTTGAATGAGCTGTGAGTATAGAAACGCTAGCATATCGCTAGATCGAGCGCTTTAGTATAAACCTGTGACTTTCATTATAGCCAACACTGGCTGTCAGAGCTGCTGTTATAGAAAATGAATCAATACCTCAAGACCAATCAGAATGTAGAATTCAGCAGCACTGTGGTGTAAAACCCTTTCACACATTACACACAATTTGATACAGTGTGCCTTGTTTTTCTTTCTACATTATGTAGTGTATTGTGCTTTCATTTAGTTACAGTTGTCTTGTAGAATATTGGAAGTGTATGAAAAAAAAACCTCCTTCTACCTGTCTTTTTTGCTGACGTGTTAAAAAAAATCACTATATTATTGTAATCCAGGGGATGAGAAGCAGACTGAGCACATCGACTGAGGACGGACTTTGTCTGTCCTCAGATGGATTTCGTTATGTTCTTACCTCTGATCTCTCCTTCTCTTCTCCCTCTTATTTTTTGATGGACTTGTGTGTGTGTGTGTGTGTGTGTGGTGGGGGGGGGGTGGTTTCAGGTGTGTGAGGGCAGCTGAAAGGGCAGGATCTGAATTAAGGCATGATGAGTGGCCCTAAGGCTGTTCCAGTTCATGGGAGTACATTGTTCACACAGGGCGAAGGCGATGCTTGAAGAGTAATGACTAAATGAAGATATTTTTTGGCACCTCACCCGTCATCTCTGGATTTTCCTGAAAGACTAATTGTTCTTTCGACCCATTTGACCTGACCCGAGTCTTCTCAGAGGTCAGCTTAATGTTCCACTAATTCACATCCCGTCTACAGTGATTCATGCTTTCCCTTCATTTACAAGGACGTCGCCATTGTATCTTGACATGAGTAGAACGATACAGAGGGATGGAATGAATTCAGTTAAAGATTAGAAAAGCATCATCTGATCTTTATCCAGCGTCCGATTTTGCTGATCCTGCATCCACTGTAGCCACAGATTCCCAGAACCCAATGTGGTCTTCCACTTTGAGATGCTTTTCTGCTTACCACAGATGTAAAGAGTGGTTATTTGAGCTACTGTAGCCATCAAACCGGCAGTCTGTCCATTCTCCTCTGACTTCTTCCATTAAAAAGGCATTTCTGCCATAAAGCTGGACGCTGGACAGTTTTTGCTTATTTGCACTATTCTGTGAGAGACTGTTGTGCATGAAAATCTCATCAAGAATCAATCATTCTTGTTAATCACTACAAATGTCGCAAGTGCTTTAAAGCTTCTGGAAGGTTCCTTTCTGTTTTGCTTCTTTCCGCTGATTTAATCATACATCGGCGGAGAACAAGGCCCGCTTGCTGTCAGCTTTCCATCTTAATCAGCTATTTTAGTTTACAGCACATGGAAGTCTGTCCTCTGTACTTTCTCTGCATTAGCCCGAGTGAGTGACGCTTAAGTTCCAGAGAAGCTGACAGACTCTGGAGGTCATCACGAGGCAAGCTTGGCTTGTTAAGGTTTTGCAAAGTGCTGGGTGTCAGTGTTCTCACTGCAGGGGAGGCCATGAGGCTGATGTGTTTTTTTGCTTATTGTTCTGCACACTGTCGCATTGATGGATGAGGGACTTGTGAAGTCCTTTGCTTTTCAGAATTGATGAAGCTCGACAAGACAGATCCAAGTCACTGTACTTCTGGCTATGTGGGACTGTTTGAAGAACATATCTGGCAACTAGTGAAAGATCATAGTGACAACCAAGAGCTGGCGAGTTCAGGGACATAAACACAATGACATGGCATGTATAGAATACAAGTGGGAGATCTAAAAACTAAGGGTGGCACGTTGGCTTAGTGGTTAGTATGTTTGCCTTGCATCTCCGGAGTTGGGGGTTCAAGTCCTGCCTCCGCCCTGTGAGTCTGCATGTTCTCCCAGTGCTTTAGGGCTTTCCTCTGGGTACTACAGTTTCCTCAATGTAGTTATGAATGTGCCTTGCGATGAGTTGGCACACCGTCCAGCGTTCCCTGCCCTGTGCCCTGAGTCCCCTGGGATAGGCTCCAGGCTCACCCTCAAACCTGTGTTGGTATACAAAATGGATGGATGGGCTGGTATATTTTCCATGAGATGACTGACAACACTTTAGAAATGATCTCTGTTCAAATTGGCCTTGGGTCATTGATCATGGTTGTTTTCTTTTTTTTTCTCCAGAAAAGAATGTTATGGCCATGGGTATGAACATTGGTAATAAAAGAATTTCATGAACATGGTGTCAGTGGAGATGTTTTTGTTGCAAAGCAATGCATTTTGGCCAGAAAATATTTTAGCCCTTGGCTCTTGCGTATCTTGAACCAAGGAGCTCATGACATTACGGTCTGAAGGGGCAGGTTATATTGGCAGGCTTTCACTTCACTTGAACTGTATTTTTCTTAAAACAAAAGACATATAAGCACTTTATATGTATGTTAAATGATTACACTGGCTAAAAACTACATAGGCAAATGGCTAGCTCATTTATTTATTTGCTCACTGCAAGCACATACTGGATTTATTGGTAAAGGTTTAAAGCAGTATTTTACAATGATTCTTGCCTGATCAATCGTTCAGCATTGCCACCTTGGGGGAAAACAGGAGAAGTTTGAGGAGATTGGTTTTGGTTGAGGGCTTAGTGGATCCATCAATAGGCCTGTTTGAGCAACATAAATCACATGTTACAGTAGAAAACAACTAAGGTGTTCTGCATTACTGCTACCACCAAAGGATACCAAAGTTTAATTGTGATAGTTAAATTGGTGTCTTAATGGGCCGGGAACCTATTGTGACAATGACTGATGCAAAACTATAAGTTTCGCATACTTCACAAGCACTGGAATATACAATAAATTGTGAAATACATTGTGTGTGAGACCTTTTGATTATTAACACACACAGCCTACATTTCCAGTTTGTCTTTTATTCTTTTCTGATAGCGGTTTCACTGTTATTTTCATCAAGTGTCTACAGCACATCAAGTAACGGTGCTCTGCCTTTTCCTTGCTAACACCACTTTAGAAACATGCACTTCTTCTAATGTGTTCTGGGTGACTCCATGTCCCAGAGCTAAAATAAGAACATTTGCAATGAAATATATATATATATATATATATATTAAAAAAAGCAATCAAATTTTCTGACTCGGTAAGCAGGGCCGTACTAGCTCGGGGTCACCCACCGCCTGCTGCTCCTGCTTCCACGGGCATTTCGTGCTCACCCTCAGGCTTACCTGGGTAATTAACTCCCCCCACCCCTGGCTTTTGATTCGCATGTTTTTCCATCTCAGACGCTCAATATCGCCTATGGAGCTTCAGCAGGTCTTAAAGACTCCTCCTATCCCCAAGTTGCCTTCTTCTACTCCTGCAGCAAAATGAGTCTTTTATGCCTGATCGTCAGGCCTGATTAACAAGACTGGATTTTTGATTAGGAGATGGCATTTGAGATTCACGGCTTATGATTTTTCATTCAAGGGCATTAAAGAAACAAACAAGAGTATGAAATGTAATTCTTGTACCGTTATTTCCACTCTGGGATTATTCTAGTGTATAATTGTACACGTATACGTGCTGCTTTACAGAGTTTTGATTGATGATGAATGTGGTTTCAGGAGTACCAAGCCTTTTTAATAGGTTGTTCCAACTTATCCGAGTTCATATATCATCTTGAATTATCTAGTCACTCAGAAATTGCAAATGAAGACCTAAAACCTCTATGCCGCTGTTGTGGAATGCCATTTACAGGATTTATGAAGAGGCCTGTTGTCTGAGCTGATACGAATAAAGCAAGAGTGGTAATTAACCCAGCAGAGGTGCTTCACTGAATCAACATTCTCACTTCACACCACAGCCTCCACAGCTATTAACAAGTAGTTTTGAGCCATCTATGAGGCTGTTTTACAAATAATAGCAATATAATAACAAATAATTAACCGAAAGTGCATTTAAAACTTGCTATAGGTCCCCCTGCAGCTCTTTTATCCATTACGAGTAATCATAAGGAAATGGAAACTGTGCATTTTTGCTTTGATCTGACGTGTCAGAGCCCAGGTTATTCGTTTAATGAAGCATTGTTTAGTAAGCATCCTATGGGATGTGCGGCTTAATTACATAATATTACGATTAGAGAACTCTTCTAGTGCCGGGACCTGCGGAGATCTGCTTCTGAAGTGAAGATTATGGCATCGCACTGAACACTCATCCGTTTTAATAATGAGATGTTTCATCACAGGGCTAATTTTAGAAATGAGTTATTTCGTTTTGTGCCAAGGGCTCGTGTTCTGACATGACAAAATTAATGATGATTCTGGGTATTTTTAGAGATGTGAGTCACTGCCTTGGTTCTTTTCTGATAAAAGAAAAAAAAAGTCCCATTAGACAGACTATATCAGACTGATGTGGTCTATACCAGGAAGCATATGAAACTGCAGGAAGAACAGTAAGGACAGGAAATGCACAATCCAGGAGCCACTGCAGGGTTGAAGGCAAAATCTTGACTTTGTAAAATGTCAAAGCTAGAGAAGCATTTCATACCCTCTACCAAAACTGCCTTGGTGATGCTTTGGTGTGTAAATGGGAATGCTTAGGTGGAATCTCTAAGCTTGTCTGATTCTGAGCTTATAAACAGTATAAGTATCTAATGATAGACCACTATAGCTAGGTTTAAGAACCAAGAAAGAAAGCCAGAGAGAAAAGGAGGATGTTGTGTGATGATCTTTTATTTCTCCCAAGGGTTCTCCCAGTCTTCCCTTTCACACTATATCTAACAATCCTGTAGAGCTAAGGTTAATATGTGATGACCCCATCTTTCATGTATCGACACAAAGCAGCCCTATTTTGTATACATGAGCTGCCAGGCACTGGTAACTGGCCAGCATCTCTTTGTTTTAAAGGAGAAAGAAGAACAATATGCTTCCTTGCGAGACTGCATGGCTCTCTTGAACTTCAGTCCACAGATGCCTGTTGCCGTTCAAATTTGTGAACTCCCAACAATTCCATCTTCCAAACTACTATTATTCAGGGTCATGGAAGCAGAGAAGCACAGCAACTATCTCTATCCCTGCCAACTTCCTCCAGATTCCCCATGGGATCCCAGTTAAAAAAAATATATATATAATCGCCCAGCGAATTCTGTATCAAACCAGGGTCTCCTTCAATGTCTAGAATACCTTCAAATACTCAACCCCCTGACCTGGCTTCTACTCCAGGCTTCTCTGGGGTTGCAGAACTCCTTGCCACATCATCGCAAAAGGTGATTCTAGCAACCTTGCAGATAAAATGCATTTTGTCCACTTGTATCTTTGACCTAAATCATGTGGTCACTACCACAAATCTCTTGACAAAGCTGACAGTAATGGTGTATGGGGTCAGATCTCTCTCCATGACTTTGAATTGGGACTGCGACTGCATTACTCCCACCACTGTACCTAACCTACATGTGAATCTAACCTAACATGCGGTCTTCCGATTACTCGTGAGCAAAGCACTGAGATACCTCAATTCCTCCACTCGGGGTAGTGCCATGAAATAAGAAATTAGGAATTTGATACAGCACAGTTCGAAGGTCTGAGATGGAAATCTTTAAATACTATTTGTTAGAGACTGAATTTAAGTTGTATTAACATTTGTTTAATTGTGCTTGTTGTTTGTTCACCTAGATACAAGACTAAATACCTCTGTACTTGCACAAAAACCTGCCCCATGTGGGCAGGCTAAAGGTCAATGAGGTCGTGGGCTGATGAATGCAAACACTTTTTCAACCACTCTGTCTGTTTGAGAAGTTTAAAATGATGAAGGATCACAGAAGTCATGTGGAATGTTCTGATTTTGCTTTCAAATGGTATTTTGGATTTATTTTAATTCATTTTAGCAATGAGTTTTGTATTTAATCAAACTTGTGTGTGGAGTGCGTTGGATATTGCTATTCACCTGGCATAGCCAGTGCGATACTATTTTCTTTTTTTCTTTCTTTATTTATTTATTTATTGTTTTTAAATGTCATTCCATAGGTCTGGTTATTCACTTCACACACCCACACAAACAACACACAAAGACATGCATTTGTATTCAGTAGGTACTAAGGCTGGTTATTCGTTTTCTGCCTTGCCTGGGTTTTAAACTTGCTTTCTCCACCACGTATTATGGTTCTGGATTACCCCTGTCTGCTTGTGGATTTGTCTATTGCTTTATGATATTACTCATCAGACGGTCTCTTGGCTTATGTGTTTGGAAGTTAATGAATTAACTACTGCATATGAATTCTAAAGTCACCCTTGTTACACATATATTCATGCATTAATTTATCCTTAGTAACAGCTTTATCCTGGGCAGGGTTGTGGTGGCTCCAAAGGAATATCCAGGGAACGCTGGGCGTGAGGTGAGAATACAAGCTGAAATCCAGTCCAATACAGGACAATAAACAGACATATACATTTCATTCAAATGGCCAAACAGTGATATATGTTCCTATCATGGTGTGTTATTAAAGCCTGAGTAAAACATGAATAACACGCTCTGTGTGCGTTGTAGTTATTACTGCTTTTAAGTATTTAAGAACTTTTTGTTGAGTTTTATTTTTAAAAAAAGAAAAGAAAAGAAAGAAAGAATGATAATTGATGAGGAATTGATGTTTATTTCTAGGAAGTAGAGTCAGATTGTGAAATCTAGTTCTGACAGAAATTCTCCACTTCAACTTGTAGGCTACCCCCAGGGCTGAAGCAGATGCTGCACAGTATGTGTTAGCACAACATGTGTCATCGGCTTCTTCATAGTAGGGATCCCACAGCTCATTCGCTTTCTCCCAGCGGAAGCTCTGGACACCTTTGTGGAGCTGCTGGGAAATGCTGTCCACTTCCTCTGAGCTCTCCTTGGAGAAGTAGAGGCAGTCATTTGATTAGTAGGAGGTGTTGACAGGCCGCACCAGGGAGGCAGCGATCACTCAGCAGGGGCACAGAAGAGACCGACGGAGCCGGAGGAGTAGGGGCAGACAGACTTGGCCAAGCAATTTCCTTTCCCATCAACCCATTGAGGGACATATGCTCAACACAAGCTGCTTAAAACCTGACCGTCCTGATCGGTAGACTGTGGCTGGTACACAAAACGGCGTGTCTAGAAACAGAATATTTAAAAAGATTTTTTTCCAGACGTGGTCAATGAAGGCTAGAGAAAAGGAAGTGTGTGCTTGCAGAGGAGAAATCCATCTTAGAGGTCAAACCATTAAGGAGAATATGATGTGCAATAGTTGCAAAATGTAATACAAGCAGAGATATTTGTGAATGCAGTCAATCTCATGCAAAATTAATAGGAAATGTGACAGACAGGCGATGATTTTTTGGGGCAAATCCAAGAATCATGCTGTAAGTAGGGGTCAAAACGCAGACAGACAAGTTAAGCAAGTATTATAGAAAATATGTGTTGTCATGCTAGCGCAAAATCCTCTACCATGAAGATTCTTGCTGACTGTTATAAAGTGCTGACACTGGAGACTCCTTCACCATATATATCAACAATGACGCAAATTTGTTTTTATACATTTATGACAAGCAAGTCCCTGTGTAAGTTGTTCTTATCAAAACAATAACATTAGAAGAATCCTTAACAGCCAGAACAACTGTCAGAGCTGCTTTTATAGAAAATTAATCAGCGCCTTCTGACTCAGAATGTGGTAAACAGGGATATTGCGTGATTAAATCCAGGAAAATGATGAAGCAGAACAATGATCTAGAAGACACTTTGATCTACAGAAACCAAAGCTTGGACAACAATGCAGTAAGACTTCATTACTAACACTGACACAGAGTGGATATACCTAAAAACCAACTAATCACGAACTAACCCAAAACAGGTGAACACAATCAGGCAACAATCCAGTGACAGGGCAGAAACCAAAACAAATACGAGCTCCTGAGAACCACTAACTTCCTTCCTTCCTGTTCCGGGAAGCAGTGTTAATTCCATCTGAAATCGAGGATTTGATAGAAACATTATCAGACGGAGTCGTGAATATCAGCACGTTAATGACTTCCGTAGACGACAACATTTCTAAAAGTGTAAAGCAGAGTTTGGTGTCTGTCTCAGAAACACACTGGGCAGGGGCGTGAGATAGTGATTAAGATGGACAGAGCTGTTGATAAGCAATGCGCTGATGGTAGTAATGGATCTGTTTAGCTTTTAATCAATGGCGCTCAGGGCCTCATCGAGCGATGTGCTTACAACGCTACCATCCTGCCATTGTTTCCTGGACCCTTTTAACCTAATTGAACATTAAACTCCTGTCATTGTTTAGCCCTTCCTGCCTTATTTATAGCACGTGCGTGCGCTTCTTTACCTTTTCATTACACCCGACATTTTCTTACACGCGGAAACTAATTAAATGGAACAAATCAAACGAGGATGCTGATGCATAACTGAATTGTGTCACTGAATAAATCTCTATTATGATGTGTCCATATGGCGTGTTATTTATGTTGTTTACCGGCTGCAGGAGGAAAGGAGGAAGGACACTGTGGGGTGATGGATGGCACGAGAGGCCCTTTTGCATTCTGGACGCACGCGATCTAAGGCTGGGTGTTGAATGTCATGCATTACTAATTGCCTGATATGCAGTTGTTTTAAGCCACTGTTGCTCAAACAGCATATGTCTCCGGTCACGCATTTATTTCATAAAATTCCTTACCAGACCCAGTGTCACTCGTTCTCTTCGTTGTTAAACGGCGTTAAGACCACATATGTCCTTTTCCTCGAGTGACAAACTCGACACGGATGATTCATCTCAGCTCGAGAGCTTGCCCTCGGCACTTGCATTTTAGATTTATTTAACTTTTTTTTTATTCGTTTGCTTTCAGTCAACTGTGGAACCAGGAGTGCGAACCGTCCCTGATACCTTAAGGGGAATGTGCAACTGTAGCAGGCATTGTTCAGTACGGGAAAAGAGGTGATTTGCTTATGGCCACCAGGGCTTTAAGAGACTCCCTAATAATGCTTTTATGCATTGAGACTCAAGTGTGTGTGTGTGTGTGTGTGTGTGTGTCCCACTTCATGGGTGTTTAGCCAAGCACTTTAAATGTAAATGCACTTGACATTTTAGGAGGAGATGCAATCACGGTGCATTAGGATGCGACCGAGTCCGCCCTCATGTTCCCTGCACCCCATTCCCTCTCTTTCCACCCTTTTTTCCCCCCATTTTTCCGCCTTGTCCAGTCCCGGTTTCTACAGGATCCTCGTGTTGTTTTATTTCCTCTCTCTCTCTCTATATTGCATTAACTCAATTTGAGTGTGGGAGTGCCTACATGTTTCTCTGTAGGGTAAATCCAAGCATCTACCATGAAGTGAATCTGTACAGATTAACTTTTTTTTTTTAATGCAGGAAAATGAACGGTGGCGTTTGCCGGCGCTGTGAAAAGGCAGAAGGAGCAGATACGTTTTTATTATTACTCCCTGACAAGCATTGAACATCCGATATGTCTCTGCTTTATTAAACATTAAGAAAGGATTCAATTGAGTGTGAAACACTCGTATTCAAAGCCAAAAGATATGAATACTGAGGAGAAAGTGCTCGATTCCAGCTCTCTACATGTGGCTCGCATTAGTTAAGCCCAGCAAGATGATTCATTCGTTGATTGTGTTTGCAGGGTACTTATAAACTTATAAACGTTCTCGCTTTCTTTCACACACATCTAAGCACACACACATTCATGCACATACACTCACACACTCTTCTCCACCCTCTATCTCTTCTTTTTTTTCCAAATGGGCGTCTCTGCCTTTTCTCCCCGGCCGCCTCAGGGGAAGGCCCCTCCATTACTACAATTACAATCTGCACACATTTCATTAAACTAATATCTGTGCGGGATCAGAGTGCTGTGAACACATTGCCCAGCTGGAACCTATTCTTCTCTGCTGCCTGCTTAACCATGCTGCCACATTAGACAAGCCATCAGCACTAAATAACAGGTGGTGGGCAAACAAAAAGCAGAAAAAAGGCTTCGTCCTCTGGTTTCCGAACCAGTTAAGGTGTGAATGTGATTGAATGCAGACTCAAGGTTCCTTACCCTTTTTTTTTTTTCACCAGGCCCAGGTACTCACCCCTCCCCTTCCCCTCCCCTCCCAGAATTCTTTCCTGTTCAGAAATCATGCTGTGCAGAAAGCCTCCGTAGGCTGAGCTCCTTTTTTCTTGGCAGGATGCTGATGCTCTTTAATTTGCACTCTATTCATCGCAGGCACTCACACAGAAGGAAAAAGCTGCTTGGAATTAACTGTTTCAAAGGTCAAGTGAATTTGATTATTAGCTTCGGTTGTGGGGGACCAAGGCTTTCAGTCAGATACCTATTTTTGGATTTATTACAAGAATTGCTTCTGGCCTGGTGGTGCTGCTGAAATCACAGCACTTCAACAGTCAAGGCCTGAATTTAAGGCAAGTGGTCAACTGAGGCTGGCATTTCAAGCCTTTTTTTTTTTTAGAATTTTAAGGTTTGTTTGTGCAAAATTAGTTTATTTTAATGTTTATATACAATAATCATAAATAACATTGTACATTTAAAAATAAATAAATAAATGTTCATTGCTTGCCCCTGAACATATCTGAAAAGTGTTATACACAAATGCAAAAATAGATAAATAAATAAATGTATAAATAAATCATGATCTTAATAGGTGCCTTAGTAGCACAAACAAAAAGCGTTCCCCCATAATCTAATAATCACGAGTTTGACGCCAGACATTACCCCAGCCCTCAGTGACCAGGAGTCCAAAAGAGCAAAACTGGCCATGCTCACTGAACAGGATGCATGGCGTGCATTCTCTCCTCAGAGTCTGTTATGCCGCCCTGTGATGCAGCACGAGCTGCAGTTCAAAAAAGATCTGGTTGGCTGGCTTCACGTATCTCAGAGGAAGCATGTGTTAGCCCTCATCTTCCCAAACAACAGTTGTATGTTGTATGCATGAGAGAATCGGTTGGTGGATGGGAATTGGCCAAGATCAAATCAGGGAGAAAATCGGAAGGGGGGATGGAAGTGGAGGGGGGAATCATCATCAACAACAACAACAAATCTTGATCTTACCATGCCAGAATGGTCAGATCAGAGAACTTTAGCATTTAGGTTTCTTTACTTATTAAAAATTGGCAGTGAGCCACTAACGGGTTCTGGAGCAAGACCCTCGAAATACATTCTTGAATTCTGTCTCGCTTGTAAATTAGTTTGAATAAAAGTATTATGAATGAATAACGGTTCCATGATTCGTTAATTCAGTCCTCGGTTAAATAAGGAACCCGATCGCATCAGACATTTTAATGTAGTACATTATTAGTGTGTACAGTATGTGCTGGCTAAACCCCAGACCACACTACAAGATTTATACTATTCTATTTAGCAAATGTGAGCAACCTCATATACTGTATAATGACAAACTTCACACAGTCACTTTTTTGTCCTTCAGTAATCAGACTCACCCAATACTACTTGAGTTTTCCATAATATAACACCTCACACATTCCCAGCGACATTCCCAATCCTGACTCCATGGATCTCGCAGAATTAATCAGGAACAGACATGATTTCAGATTTAAAAAACAAACAAACAAACAAGCAAACAAACAAGCAAAAAACATGGTGGATGACAGTTCAGATCATCTGAGATTGATCGTGTCAATATTAAATTGGGATGGACCAGTGGACTGTGAGCAGGATGTTGGATGCAACTGGGACACATTTTGTAATCATTGGGAGGAGAGAATCTGTCACAAAAATAGGCTCCATTGTTCCCTAGTGTGGCCTAGGTAAAACAATATTTAATCAACTATTCTTTGATTCTTGAGTATTTAGAGCACCAGGAGGGCATGGTGGCTTAGTGGTTAGCATGCTTGCCTTACACCTACGGGGCTGGTGGTTCATATCCCGCCTCTGCAATGTGTGCGCAGAGACATCGAGAGACATGTATTGTAGACTGACAGCCATTTCCAAATTGTCTGTAGTGTGTGAGTGTGTGCGATTGTGCCCTGTCCAGGGTGTCCCCTCGCCTTATGCAACGAGTTCCCTGGGATAGGCTCCAGGTTCCCCCCAGACCCTGTGTAGGATAAGCGGTATGGAAAATGGATGGATGGATGGATGAAAGCACCAGATTTGCTTCTCTCCCAGACCAGGCTTGCATATTTGCGTGTATTCCTATAAACCATGTCAAACCGAAAATCTTACGAATGATCACTCAAGAAAGGGTTATAGCTTTCCTCAGCGCATCATTGATATGGATTCCGACCTGCTTTCATTACATTAGCCACCCATTCTTCATCAGATCCAATTTCACCTTCCGATGTCTCTCATCACAAGGCCAGTTGGTGAACGTGAGTTCACGGGTTACTAGGAGATCGGATTTAGTTCTGCGGCTGCTGAGATGAATGGAAATATGTGATAGGAACAAAGTAAAAGAAGATCCTGGGGTTAGTATCCAGAGTTAGAATTACAGTCTTTGAAGTGTCCTCATGGGTATCGCTGGTGCATGAGGGATCTTAGTCTTGAGTGCAACAAGAGAGTGAAGGTGAGAGAAAGCTTCCACTGTGCTGTATTTTTATTTTTTATTTTTTTTAAAGAGACTTTTTTTAATGTGAGTGAGCAGGTGATGAACCCATGGTAAATTCCGTTGTATTAATGTGCTGTCTACAAATCCGCACTAAACTCCCGGGTTGAGCCGAGCATTTCCTAGCGGACAGGCTAACACAGTAAAAGTTGAAAGAAAAGAAATGGTTCACATAGAGTCCATACTCTGACCCTTTTATAGCGAACTCGGCTATAAAATATTCGCTGAAAAAAAAATTGGTAGAAAGAAAACACAAAAGTCTTTACGTTTCTTTCCGTCTTCCTAATCCTTGCATAGTCTAGGGAGCATTTTTTCTTCTTGACTGTCAGTCTGAATTCTTTTCATGGGAAATTAATTCCATTATTAAACACGTTTCACCTCAGAAATTTCAATTACTGCCTGCAACACGAGAAGAGGAGAAAGAGAAAGAGAGAGCATCGGCGTCTGTCTGGTCTATTGCATGAATATTGTATAAGGCCATGGCAGTATTCGCAGCTGATAAATACAGTGTCAGCCATAGCAAGGCCTGGATGGATTCATACCCAGGCGTCTGGACCAGATGGCCACAGAAGACGACGAGTGCACTTATGTCAGAGCTTTATGAGACTTTGAATAAAAGTTTAAGATATGGGTCCACTGCCAACACTTGTTGGCTTTCTTGTCACAGCCTTCTGGACCGTTAAAATAAGCTCAGGTTGGATTCTTATGTGAGTTGCAGCTCTAATTGACTTGGCTGAGCTGTTTATTAATCAGTTTACCATTCATTCTTAGTAAACACTTTATCCTGGTCATGGCCATGCTGAACATTGGGCAGGAAGTGCCTTGAATAAGACACCAGTCTATCACGTTAGGGCTCATGTAATTTTATTTCAGCCTCAAATAATGCATCGAGGGGAAGTCTTTTTATTCCAATAATAACAAAAAGACTGACATCCAAATGAAGTATTGAAGGAAAGTTGCTTTCTCATTCTCTCTCTTTTTTCATTCTTACATTTTTCAAAATGCCCCCGATTCTAGTCTTGGCCTTACTGGCAAACCTTCTTCACAGCCCAAACACTCCTTACGAATCCATCTTCCCCAGATTGTTGAGGGATGCTATGTTGGCATGGCAACACATGGCAAAGAGAGAGCGAGAGGAAAGGGAAAAAAAGAAGCTCGCTGCACTTGCAGGAGAGAGTATGCACTACATCTAATGGAACTAATGTATGAAGAAAAAGCATAGCTGTGTATTTGGGCACAGGGGTCTGAGAGTGAAAATAACACTTACTATAGTAATTGCAGAGACAGGCTTGAGTGATGGCCACTTTAACAGCCATCCACTGGTCAAATGCACTATGTCCTCACTCTCTGCTTCTTCTTCTTCTTCTGTGCTGTTTTATAAGTCAAGTCAGGTCTGTTATAAAGCACTATACATAGGCAGAAAATATCAAACTTTAGAGAAGGGTGCACGACTGCTTGTGATATTAGAGACTGAAATGTAATATTTATTAATATCTCGACAATTAAACTATTAGTGTTCAGAAATGCATTATATCCTGTGGTGCGATTGATGGCATAATTAGATTAATGTGGAGCACTTAAAGACAGAGATATTCATGATTTCCATGATCAAGTCATGAACAATACCTTTATCACGAATTCCAAGCGTTGTACTCATGTTTTGTCTGTCGTCTTGAGTTTGCGTCTCTCCACGTGCATTTGTTTTGATACAAACCTTGTTTCCACCAACGACTTGTTTGTTGTGTTTTCCCAGTGTTCTGTGCTTAGCTCTCGAATGATTTGCCTATAATTTGTTTATGTTACTGAGCCCTCGTTCCTAGCTCCTTGTTTGCTAGTTCCACATACTTCCTGGTTTTCACCATTTGCCTTGTACCTCTGAGGTAAGGGGTTCAAATCCCGCCTCCACCCTGATTGTGTGGCGTTTGCATGTTCTCCCAGAGGTTTCCTCCGGGTACTCTGGTTTCCTCTCCCAGTCCAAAGACATGTGTTGTGTGGCTGTTTGGCTTTTCCAAATTGTCTGTAGTGTGTGAATGTATGTGCCCTGTGATGGGTTGGCACCCCGTCCACGGTGTCCCCCACCTTGTGTCCTGAGTTCCCAGGCTCCCCTGTGACCCTGTGTAGGATAAGCAATATGGAAAATAAACAGATTATGGATTGCTCTTGGATTATGTTATGTGCCTGTTCTCTGAACTGAACTGCCTGGAATATGGATTCTAATATGAACTTTACTTTCTCCTCTCTCTCCTCTCTCTTTTGTTGTGGGGGGAGACACACGATGATATGGTTCATTACCCCTGCGATTGTATTCTCAATCATTTCCGATGACGTGTTACGGACACGTGTGAAAAATATCAGTGTGAAATGGAAAGCAAATCTAGGAGGACGTGTCACTCACTCTGTGTAATCACCTGACATGACTTGAATCAACAGTCTGGGCTCGAAAGAAATCAGCCTCAGCTTCGATTCTTCAAACCATACAGTGTATTTTGATTGCGAACGTTGGAGGCACTTGTTGCGACTGGTTTTCCAAATCAATCTACCTAATCTGCTTTTATTTTGTTATTATTTTATTGTAACAGCAAATATTATGCCACAAAGAAAACCCCCAAAACCTTATATTGATGTCTTTTTAGCTCTGCTAAAAAGTGTTTGTCAGAAGAGACAACCAACTCACCTTCAAAAGCAATGCACTGCATTCCGTATTAATTACGGAAATCTGGAAAACCACTCGGCACAGCGTGCGCGCGTGCGTGTGTGCGCCCTCATTCATGCCCAAGGCATTCGCGTTCTGAGAGGAGCATTTCTGGCGTAATGAGAAACACATTAGCTTGACACACTCGCGCTTACACACACCGTTGCCATTAAATACAGCCATTTCACACACCACTTCTTTTTATATATCTATATATATGTGTATATATATAGATATAAGTGGCAACAAATATGAGATTTAACCGGCTTCCCGAATGACTTTCTACACATTTAAACTAAAATTTTGTGCAATTTTACACGAATAAAGCCTGAATAACCCGAAGCACAAAACAACCCGACTAAAATAATTCAGCAGCAAAACAGTTCCACAGCCCTGCGAGGAGTTTTTTTAGGCTTGCAATTTCCTAAATTGTGGCCCATTTGTACAGTGTACACTTGGTTTTTCAAGGTTTCTCCGGCAGCATTTAAACATGAAGCCTAGTATTGGCTATTCCAGCACTCAAATCGATGGGCTTCTGAAAACGAGGCTTCATATTGGAGAATATCACTGGATATCAAGGGCAAGCATTTTTCATAAGAAGAGAAGAAAAGAATATAGATTTATATAGATACATAATAAATGGCCTTTCATTTGGAGGAGTGCTCTCCAACCGTTTGGACAAAGCCCATCAATAAATTGTGTTTTTTTATTTATTCATTCGTTTATTTATTTTTCGTGGTCATTATTTGTAATTGGTTTGCCATTTGCTCGATAAGCACAATCTTTCATTTTTCTTTCATTATCTATAATGCCATATTTAGTGTTTATCATCTTTGAGCTGATGCTGCATTATATTTTATAGTTCAAGGTGAACTTCGAACAAGTTTGAAGGCGAATGGCACCTTATTATTTTTTCTTTTTTTCCTCGTCTTGCTAATATTTTGCGGACTTTAGCACTATTTTTGGTCCGTATTAAAAATTCCCCTTTGCTGACACCGAGCCATGAGTCCAAGAGGGAACAGGTCAAAGCAATTTATATTTGACATGTGCAATGCGATCGCCTTGTCATCGCCTCGGTCCATGCTAGCTCCATGTGAATACGCACGCACACACTACAGCACCAACATAGGGACCCAAACACACATGCTGCCAGTGTTCCCTGCTGTGAAACATAAGGACAGGTGAGTGTATATGTGTGTGTGTGTGTGTGTGTGTGTGTTCATATAAAGGTAGCATGGACTCAGGCAATGACATTGATCAAATTTCACGCTCAGACAGGGCTGAAAAGTTACCGCTTCACATTTCAGATTCGTTTGGTCTCTTCGTGGACATCAATCCCGACTGTGACAGTTGACAAAACCATGTCCTCATGAGTGGAGACACAAAGGAAAAATACATTGATGAGGAAAGAAAGACAAAAGAAACAAAGAGAGATAAAGGCTAATGAGGAGAGATGTCAGAGGCACACGAGTCATGATAATGGATGAAATGGTCAGGTGGGTGGGTTATTTATGACACACACACACACACACACATACATACACACACAGGCAAGGGAGGGGGGCCTCTGTGAACACCCATCATAGCAATTTCACAATGATTTACGATAAAGTCCTCTGAAGCATGGACGTATAACCTTGATGCTGCCTTATCATGAAGGAGATATCCGTAGGCATCCTTTGTATCATATCCTGACTAACCCTCTGGGTGTGTGTGTGTGTGTGTGTGTGTGTATGTGTATTTCCGTAGGTGTGTGCGCAGGCTACTGAAATGAAAGTGACATTTGTGCTAGGCCCTTAAGGGACTTTCACAGGCAAGGACAGACTGATGGTTATAGATGAGGTTTCTTGGAAGTGCTAGCTAGCGGGCTAGTGTGAAAATGGTCTTCCTTTCGCTGAGCTGTGCGGTCTCCCTCATTAAGCCATTGTTCAACAGAGTTGGGTAAGTTTCTCGAAAAAAAAGAAAAAAGAAAAAAGAACAAAGTAATCATCTACAGATGACTAATAACTTCTTTAAAATTGTACTCTGGTCACATTACTGATTACAGCGTGTAAAAAGTCATCAGAATCGCTGAACAATATGTCTATCACCAATATGTCAATGTAAACATGTTTAATGTGTTCCAGGATGGAGTTCTCCTTGTGAAATTCTCTCCCCACTTTTCACTTTTCATGTTATGTCATGTTTGTGATATAAAGACTTTTTTTTCCCAGAAAGTGTCCTATCGAAGCTAACTAGGCTTTTGTGAAGTATCTGTACTTTCTTGGTGGCTTGGCGGTGGTGGCTCTGGGTTAGTGCTCGGAAGGTCGGGGGTTCAAGCCCCAGCAATGCCAAGCTACCACTGCTGTATCATGGCTGACCCTGCGCTTCCTGACATGCTGGGGAATTTCAATGTGCTGGAATGTACATGCGATCAATAAAGACTCATTATCATTACTTCTACTCACTACACTTGCAAACTTCACTACATTCATGTATTATCATACACACCAGCCACTTTAATAGGAACGCCTGTACACCTTCTACAGTAATTTACGCAATTATCCAATCATGCAGCAGCGCAGTGCATAAAATCATGTCAAAAGTTTCAGGAAATGTTCACACCAAACATCCGGCTCATGACTTCTTGTTCATTTTGACATGCTTTTCTGCTCAACACAAAGAGTGGTAAAGAGTGAATATCCCGTTTCCATCCATGGAACTGGCACTCTTTGGATGTGTTTTGGTTTGATGAGCAGCAGTGCAGGTGTTCCTACTGTATTAAAGTGACTGTTCAAAATACATTACAAAGTCCTCTGAACCATTCTTTTACAATTTCACCACTAATTACTGATTCACATTTCCCACAGTAAAGATGATATTATATTAGAGTTATGTTACCTAGAGATACCTATGACTATAAGGAAACACATTTTAGTCATGTGAACCGATCACCTTGTCCTTGCTGAAAATCTGTAGTGGCAGGTGTTGTGATCTAGCGTGCTAGTTCAGGGCTGACGTGCTGCTAACTACAGAGTCCAGATGTTCAATGCCACAATCTGTCTACCCTTTTCCAGTGCCAATCTTTTAGGATGCCATGAATCATCTCCTCCTCCGGGTCACAACAGAAGCTCTACTCTCCTAGCTGGCATGGAGGCATGGGCTTGGCATACACAAATGACTGACAAGTATCCGACATTTTATTTTATATTCCTTTCTCTCTTTTTTTCCTCCTCCACACACACACACACACACACACACACACAGACACACACACACACCTACCCACACAGATCGCAGATGACAGTTAAGTCATAAAAACAGGTTATGAAGAGTTCCGGCTGTTCTCAGGTGGCAAAATAATTGCAGCAAATTTATACAATTTGTGCTACAAGTGCATTTTAATGTTGCATGATGAAACTTAATTAGCCTGCTAAACAACAGCCCACAGATTTAGCACCTCTTAGCTTGTTTTTGTTTTCCCCAAGTGCAAGGCGCATTGTGCCTTAGCAACCACCTAGAAACATCAAAAATCTACTGACATGTTTGCAGTGTTTATTGAGCGGAGGGGGGAGTCATTATTTTTAGCTTTCAGGATAATTGGCAGATGCGGCCCTCTGACAGAGCTGCCTGTCTTATCAGCAAAGTACAGAACATATTTAAAATCTAAAATAAAATAAAACTTCTGAGGCGATCTTTTCACAAGGATTTCCAAGGTTGTAGTTAGCCTCTGCAATGTTTATTTATTATTTATTTTCCCTGCTGCGTAAAACGAATATTTCATTCCCCGTTATTGTTGTATGAGAGATCTTTCAGTGGCAGCTTGCTTTTTTTTAGGGATCTCTCTGTTTGCTGATTCAGGTTGCTCTATTTACATTCACTGAATTCTCTTTATATTTCTATAAATATACAGTAATAAAATTCAGCTTTGGTAAGCACTTTATCCTGAGTCAGGATCGCAGTGGACCTGGCCATTCCTGGGCGTGAGTTGGGAAGGGGATACACACTGAATGGTATGCCAGTGTCAACAAACTTAGCACATCTTGATTTGGCAATTTTTATTCCACTCTTCCTTGCAAAAAATTCTCCAGCTCTATCAGATTGCAAGGGGATCTCCTGTGCACAGCGCTCTTCAAGCCAGTCCACAGATTTTAAATAGGCTCTGACCGGGCCATTCCAAAACGTTGATCGTCTTCTTCCGAAGCCATTAATTTGCCGAGTTGGATTTGTGCTTTGGGTCATTATTGTGCTGGAAGGTGAACATTTTCTTCCTCTTCAGCTGCCTGACAGAGGCCTGCAGGTTTTGTCTCAAAATAGATTGTTAATTGGTGTTATCCTTGATTCGCTCTATCTTGACTTGAGCCCCAGTCTCAGCTGAAGAGAAGCAGCTCCATAACACGATGCCGCCACCACCATGCTTCACCGTGGGTATGGTGTTCTTTGAATAGTAAGATGTCTTGGGGTTTTTTTTTTCGTTGAGGCAAATGAATATTTACTAAATGGAGCTAAATGGAAAAAGAGCACTGATAAATTCCATAATTCATTAGGGCAAATCCAGTCAACACACCTATAACTAGCTTTAGCTTTAGCTAGCTTTATGGGTTTGGAACCATATACATGAGAAAAAAAGAACTAAACATTGGAGACTTTGTCTCCATGACTGTGCTTTGCACAGTTTAATTTAAGCCACGTTCAGCATAAAATCTCCTAATAGTCCTTGAGGAAAAGCCTTTTGCTTCACCACAATCATATGACATAATCTCCTGCATTTTTATGGAGTACACAGCATGTCTATATTCATTTCAGAACAATGCTCCAAAGTCAGACCTAAATCTAGCTAAAAGCATAATGTTGCAAAATGCATAATGTTGCATTCTTAGATGCCTTTTAAACAACGTTCACACTGAATAGTCATTAACATTTTGGCAAAACATATGCTGCATTGTGTCTCATTCAAAAAGCAGCCTGGGCTAAAATGTGCTGAACATGCTGCTAAGCCTGGCCTGAAATCCACAGGGGGATAATAGACTTCAGCAACACATCTCTGATGTCTGGATCCCTTTGGAGAGCTATTCGCAGACATGTTAGCTTTCAGACAGCTAGGAACGGCACAGTTTGCTCCACATCTTCTGCTGCAAAAGATATAAATGTGTTCATAGTAATGACGTTGTCAGGATTGGACAGGGTTTGGATGCCAGTGCGGGGTTTTAGTCAACGAAACAGACAAATCCAAAAGGAGAAAGACAGGCGGGGTATCAGGTGATCAGAAGACAGATTTAACTAGGGTAGCCAGAAGTCAACAAAACAGACAGGAACGAAACTGGAAAAGTGCGCACGCAAACAGAACGCTCAGTAACGTCAACCAAGACTTCGCAGAAAGGTCTTTGTAAAGATATACTGAAATTCTGGGTTATTTATGGAGTGGGGTACATCATCCATTTCCTTGGAATATCTGTAATGTATCTCATTTAAATTGGCTGAAACATTTGTTGAAAGGGTAAATGCATGTTTTCATAGATTCACTGTTGGAAAAAAATGTTTCATTTTAAGAGTTGAATGTTTAGGTTTAAGCATTTAATTCGTACAACTGAGGATATAAAGAAAATTCTCGGTAGGGGACACAGTTTGACATAAAACAAATCAACCATCCAAGTGAACAACAAGGGGGAAAAATTGCAACTCATGACCAATGTGACTGATCCTTAATGAAAGTGTCTTGTTTATCATCCTTACTGGTATTAGGCAGCACAGGGAGCGTGAACAGGATGAGGAAGTCCACTCTAGTGAGTGAAGGGTTACTGAAGAGTCCTAGATGAGTAATTTGGCTGCTGAACAGAATCGGCCAAAAGCACTCAAAGTGAAACCTCTTCACATTGCCTGGAATTACAGACTGTTTGTGAGAGGTTTGAGTTCTTTTTGGTGTAATAACTTTAGAGCAGTGATCATCCACCCTGTTCTTGGAGCTCTATCTTCCTGCAGAATTCAGTCCAAACCTAATCCATCCAACACACCTGCTCTATGAACGTAATCAGTCTTGATTATCCGGATCAGTTCTGTTGCAGATAATAAATAAGATAAATAAGGTACACCTTCAGGAATCGGGTTGGTGATCGATGCTTTAGGGCGCTTTCACACTTCACCTGAATGCTTGACTCGAAGGTTCATTTGGATGAGGATCTCATAAGTGTAGATTTGCTTTCACACAAAGGAATGTATTCCCTACACTTTGATCGCAATTCCATATGTTACATTTGTGTATGCAGGTTTGTCAAATGGTAGGCACTAGGTTCTTCCACTTGCTGTTTTGATGAACTGGTTAATTTGGTACCAACACTCAAGCAGCTTATTGGATAACATTGCACAGGAATAAAATAAGGAGCTGTTCTCTTTAGAAGTTGGTCTTCTAAAAGAAGATTTTTGCCATGAAGGCCAGCATGAGGTGTGTGTGTGTATTTTGCTAATTAAAATGTTCCAGTCCTATGAAAGTCTAGTTTTATACATCAGTAAGGGGCTCCATCTCTTCTGCTGACAAGCCTTTCCCTGCAAACAGTAATATAGGAACTGGAACTAACCCGACAAGTTGAACCATTCATGTTACTTGGTATGCAGCACAGCGTGAGAGGTTAGCTTCCACACCTGATGCGGATCCCATCAAGGTTTGTCTGAAGTGAACCTCAGACCACCATTTTAAAGCTGACCAGGGATCAGTTCTCTGGAATGCTCCATGGCTCAAACAGCTTTCACACTTCACCCAATATACCAAACCCTTGGGGCAAACAACCCAGTGTCCAGAAAAATATGAAAATGGCTGTAGAGAAGGCACAATGACCTTACAGTCCAGTGAAAGTTCAAAGAAGCTGAAACACAAGAAGTTTACTTTGAGAATCAATGGGAATCAGGAAAACAGCCATGACACAACCTAAGATATCATCTACTGTACATAGACACAAAGGCATGACCAAAGAGTGGAAGAATCATCTTCATGTTTTCTTCTCTTGCTTGGTCCCAGTCTAGCTTGTGGATAAGGATGACCTTGGAGCAAGCACATTGCCATCAAAACCACTTGATTTCGGTCAACATTTCTTCATGCTTGGTAATTAAAGGTAAAAAAAAAAAAACCCTGGCTTTTTTGAGGTTGAATCTCCGAGACATCAGATCATTTTCAACATGTGTTGCCTATGCCTTCTTTGGTGCCGATTGCTGCACATTCCGGTGCTTCCAGAGAAGTCAGCATGGCATCTGACTGGCATTCATCTTACACATGTGACCCAACTATTGCAACCTTCATCTCTGGATTTCCTTTTTCAATTGTGGGTTGCTTTTCAAGTCTTATTCCAAGGGTCTGTTCAAAGCATATTGATGTCTCCAGTTTACAGAGTATACAGATCGAACATCAATAAGCGCATCAATAAGCAATGGTATGCAAACTTTGAACCTTACGCTTCGTGTCTTTTAGCAAGAACTGTTAGCTAGCATGCTATCTAATAATTTAGCAGCACTAACAACGCATTCCTAGTTCACAATTGAGCAATACCTGTTAACAATGTTAAGTATGTCAAAACACTCTGACGTTTGATAACTACGATGAACCGCTTGATAATGTTCTGCCTTCCAGCCAGAACTTTTTATAGAAAAATGAATCAACACCTTCTGACCAATCAGAATGGAGAATTCAACAACTCTTTGGTATAAACAATATTATGTGGGTTTTTTTGTTAACGGAGCTATTTACTTCGCGTGCTCATTTGTGTAGAACTGTGAAATATCCACCACAATTGCTGAGAAACAGCATTTCTTCTTACTTCATAATGCCTACTGTGCTTTTCTGTGGCTGGCACACAATATGTCCCAGCACAATATATTCAGCCTTTAACAAACGCGAATGTCTATGTAGACCCATGCTACAATGCTAGAGGTTATGTTTGAGATGGTGGAGGGCCTCGGGGATTGTCTAGCCAGCATCCTTCACCGTATCTCTTTAAAGAGAAGTGACATATTCACTGTCAACCTCGAATTGCTGTGTGGAGTCTGGGCAAAGCAGATAGACCCTCTACATATACACACACATACGTACAGCAGCATACACTGACATACACACTTATCATCTTCATAGCTTAGAAGAATCTCACTTTTGTAATGAATGTTGTAAGAATGCAGTAGGCAGTGCCTGTTCATTATTCAAAGCAGATAAATAAAGAAAGACTCCAAAGATAATTGTCTTGCTTGGGTTTATTTTTTACACATTTAATTGCATAGAGATGATGATCTCAGCGATTGGTGGTCAAGTGGAAAGTGAATGTGATTCATCAAATTTCTTCCGAAACCATGCTTCAGTTATACCCAGATGAGACTCCAGAAGAGAACGCAAAGCGTGTTGATTGTAGTCTGCAATGCATGACCGCGTGCTAGACGAGTCCTTAATTGCTACTCTGGCATCTCTGACAAAGATCTAAAATCGTTTGCCAGTCGTGTCTGAAATCTTGCTGCTGTTTCCACATAATTAGGATACAAATTGCCCCAAATGTATCCCCAAATGCCAGGCTGTTGAACGGAAATGAATCTGGATCTTTACAAATCGCCTCACCGGAGGTCTCGGTTTGGTGCCAAATACACAAAGCGGCATTACATTGATGTACAATTAACCTTTGGATGGATGTAAAACAGCTGGTGAAGCAGCGGCGCTGGCTGGAGATCAGTTGCTTGACATTGTTGCCGGTGTCTATCAAGAAAATTTCCATAAAACACTTGATGTCTGACATTTCCAGAATGATGAGAAACCTGACGTACATAAACATGTGTGAATTAACATGCATCGTTAACTTCAGAAATGAGAAGAATTGATTGAAATCGCAGGCAAATGTGAAATCGTTGGGTTTTTTTTTTTTACATGCATACACAGTATGCTAATAATCCATATGCTTTCCGGTGCACTTGGACAGCTTGGTGGCTAACACACTACAGCAATATCTGACTGTTATGATAATGTGAGATATCCCCTGATTTAAAAGCAGTACTTTGATGCCAAGCAAGTCACTTCTGAAGTCCTGGCACTCATGAGGAACTGTCTCTGCACCGAGTGAAACCTCCATGCGAGGACAGTTGCAGCGAAAATGCCTGCCAGAGGTCTCAGGCCTGGCCCAGGGCTCCTCGCCGTAAATCAGGAGGATCCATTAAGAGCGCAGTGAGCACTTTCCACCCTGGTAATACATCTCCTGGCAGTATTTCAATCTCCCTTTTTTTGCCGACACCTACAGCATTTTTTCCCTTAATCTTTAAAATAGCGTCGACTGGTGGTTAGAGACCTTGTCCCATTTGTTACCTTTTTACTGTGCGTTTGAGACACTCTGACCCACATATTGTGACACCAATTAAAGCAGACAATTTATTTTAGCTTAGTCGTGAATAAGGAAGATTCAGAGTCAGCGCTGGGCTTTCCGGTCAGCTCCGTGAACAAAGCGGATCTGTTACAATGTCCGCGTGTTTATTATGTGAATAGACCTGGTTATTTATTTATTTATTTCAAAATCACAATTTCAATGATTCATTGAGTTACTGCAAATTATTTATAGGGAATACATTGTGCAGGGAAGGAGAAACTATTTACCCATTACAGCTTAGTAGGTGTCTTAGTTCTTAATCTCTGCGTGATTGATATTTAATAGGGGAAATAAAGAACAATTGGTGCGATAGGAGCAGACATTATTGGGCATCTGGCAGCAGCAGACGTTTTCTCTGGAACTGATAGATTCACAGCGGGGTGGTGGTAATGTTTCACTTCTCTACTGATAGGGGCATGACAGCTGGAAATCCAATATATGAGCTTGTTATGCATGACTCCGGTTTTATAACAAATGATTAGGAATGCTGCGTAGCCATGTGTTTTGATGAGCACCTGCAGCCCTTTCCTCTTTCACGATGAACTGAAAGAAAAGAGTGTTAAAAACACAGAAAGGTGTATATTTGGGTGGGTTTTCTGAGAGAACGGTTCAATGTAGAACCCCATAAGAGAGTGTTTCCTTTCCCTTAGCATGAACCCTTTACTTCACCTTTTTAAAGGCCATGTGAGTGGCACTGACAAAAGGTAAGCAATAAAATGCTCGGATTGCATGCTGGAAAAGGAAAATCATCAACAATGGAATGGTGTGATGAAGACCGAGTGAGTCACTGTTACCATCATCAGCAGATTATTTTCCAATAACAGCACATCCCGAAGTGTTTTATTGCTCTTATACCACAGCAGTTTTTCCATTACAATTTTTAATGCATTAATGAATGACATGTACGTTTTTATCTATTTATAGTTACATTTAATGTTGTGGAACATCGTTACATTACCTTATAACAGCTATAAACTCCCTTACCAGCCTCTCTTTTTTCTCTCTCTAAAGTCTCTCTTGAAGTTAATGCGCATGTTAGTGAAAAACCGGAAAAACGCACCTGTACCTGTGGTGGAAAAAGTACTGGTACAAGGTTCTGGCACTGGAGACTCCTTCCGTGAACATTAAACAAACATCTCCATATCAAGAAACCATCACCATATCAATGACCAAATATTTCTCTCTGTTAATAATAACGCACTTTATAAAATCAGATGAATTTATTATTAGGGAATTACTAAATTGTTACTATAGAAACAATAACTTATTATATAAATATAGATAACATAATGTAACTATAACGTGACTATAGCAACGTAAATGATAACTATAGCCCTGTGGTTCGCATTATAGACAGAACTATTGTCCGAGCTGCTGTTATAGGAATCAACACCTTTTGACCCTTTAAAATGTGACATCGTTTATTTGAATGATTATTTTTTTTTGGTAATATAATTATTATCATTATTATAGAATGTTAGCTCCAGTGTTGATCTCACACCTGGACAAATGGCAAGTCAAACAGCTCCTACACATTTCTGCCCTGTAGGTACTGTCTAGAACTGTATTTCTCCCGCATGATGACAGTATACCTCCGGGGTTCCAATGAACCAGGGGTTATCAATTCAAGGCTCAAAGAACCCTTACTGCTATACTTAAAAAAAAAAAAATCATCTCTTGGCACACCTGAGGCAGGTAAGTGATGGAGAATTCTAATTCCCCAGCTCAGCTTTGTGGACTCCATCATCACAAGCTCAGAAAACCGCTGTTCTAGGTACTTCATCATGCTTTTAGTGCAAGTAAAAGTAAATAAATAAATAAATAAAAGGCATACATGTGCCTCATGAAACTTTGGTCAATCTAGTTACTTTTATGACCGAGAGGTTGTGGATGCAATAAAATAAGTGTACTTGTACTTTACTGTAGCGGATATATTTATGGTGGTCATTTGTTGGTTTGAGGAAATGAAAACTAGAGTTATAAGAACTATAGCTCTTCGTCGAATTACATGATGTCAGAGGTTCTGGCCAGACGTTTGACCTTTGCTTGGTTCGGCAATATATCTGAGCTGAATGTGTTCTAACGCGAGCAGTTATAATAAAGTATTGCTGCAATGAGCGTGGGAATACTGGGCCCTCGGCACACTCGTATTTGGACACACATACTGTACGCACACTTTCATTCGTTTCTGCTAGCGGTTGTTGTAAAGTCTACGAACACACAATAGCTTACCTATGTGAATAATGAAACGAAACCAAGCCCAGAATGCACATAAAGCACAACCGTTCCCCCATGGGATCAGGTTAAGCAACCAGTATAACCTTTTAGTTGAAGAAGTGCTGACAAGTAAACATTTCGAGGTAGATCTTGCTCATCGCAGCAACATACTGTACCTACCATTGCGTTCAAGCTCAGTGAAAATCTGAACATGCGACATGCACTATCGACATTCTGTTGCATTACAGAAACAAGCCTTGAACTGCAATCCTTATTAATTTTCCTGTGACAACATTAATGAAGTGCAATGGCCCGTTCTGTTCTTTCTGTGCACTTGTCTCGGTGGGCCCTCCCTCCAGTGGACTCAGACATGCTTTCCTGTCACTCGGGGTTTGGAGGAGTCGCGTTTCATTAATACGAGTCAATTTTCACATGATTTGCTCCAATATCAATTGAGCTCATATGCATTCGAACAAAGACGAACAAAGGATTTGCAGGAATCAGGGTAAGTTGGTGTGTTGTTGAGGAAAGAAGATGGAGGAAGATCTTAAGCCTTTTTCCTTGGATATGTTTTGTAAACTACATACGTAGCATACGATATGTATGCTACATAATTTGCTAATGACCTGATCAGAAGTAAAATATCGTATATAGAACCAATGTTTAGCATTTGCTAGAATTTGCTTTGCTGCCAAGCTAGTTATGTTAGTTACTGGAATCAATGCTAGGCTAACCTGACATTAGCAAATAAACCATGCTAAGTTAGTTAAATATAGCTGGTTAATGATTGCAAATAAGATAAAACATGCTTGTTGAAATTAGATGCTTCATTTTATTTGCTTACTCCAGCATACTGAAGCATTTTACCGTGGTAGGTCCAGACGTACTTATCCTCAAGTTCTACACTGAAGTCCAGTGGCTTATCTACATTCAGACACACACATGCATTGTGTAGTATGTGGAGCCAATTCGATTAATATATTAATCTATTATCCATTGGCTGGAAGGACAAAAGAAGAGACCTTTGAATACTTTGAAGTTCTAAATTCAACTGTAATGAGTAAAACATTATTATTATTATTATTTTAATGAAAATGTATCCAGTTCCAATAACACCAAAGTAAACATGGCAACATAATATTTAATTATTGCGACAAAGCCATTTGTGCTTGCTCCATGTTGGCACGTCGCATACGCTTCGAACTACAAGACAAATGTATCCTAACTTCTGTCGTCTAAAATAAACAGGGTTTGCATGTCTGATGACTTTGGGGAGTACATTAAGATGGAGGGAGCCCCAGAAGGGCGTTGCCGTTCCACTCAACGGGCCACGTTTCATTATCTTGCCATGTTCTCCCCTGACCTGCTGCAAAAAAAATGACAACCGATTTACCTCAAGATCAATTTGTATGTAAATCAGCGAAGAGTTGGAGGAGCGACGGAGTGGATTAACAGTAGTCATTTTCAGGTCTGCTGACTGTCGGTCGGGGGAGGTACATCCAAATGGAGAGGTTAATGGAGCTGATTTAGATAATGTGACCCTTTTAAAAAAAAGGAAGCCCCGTCCTCTACACGGCCCGACCCACCCTGCCCACGTTTGCCTGAATCTAATTGAACTGCACCCACTTCTTTTTTCCCTCCCTCTGCACATTTCAACCATGAAAGCCATGGAAGGTCCTCAGTATTCAGATCACAACTGTGTTTTGCTGGAAACATTATCACACACAAATGTCTGGTGTCTTGGTTTTTAAGGCCCTGCTGTGGGGAGAAACAGCCCGTTCTTTGGTCATCAGCATGGATGTTAAAATATAGCAGGCGGTCAGTGAGATGACCTTTTATCTGGGATGATAAATGGCCTCTCTGACTCACAGACAGCCTTGCCAATTTCCTTCCCCTTTGATTCCCGACTAAGGCGAAAGGTCCTTTCTCGAACTTGTGTGGAGCATGCCGGATGTGGCGCTCCTCTACGGGAGCTGTGTGACTCTTTGTGAAAGCACAGATGTTTTTGGCAGCATCTCTTCTTCCCATCTCTCCTCTCCTCTTCTTCCTTCCTTCACATCTCTCCTAATAATTTCAAAAGCAAAAGTGGCTGAACTTAAATTTACATTAATAAAGCCTACAAAATCATAGAATACAGCATTTTGCTTGTCCCTGGTAATAAATATATACTTTATATAGACTTTTCCATCCATTTATCCTTCCATGTTTGTACCACTTATTCTACACAGGATTGAGGGTGAGCCTGGAGCCTATCCCAGGGAACCTGAGGCACGAGCTAGGGGACACTCTGGATGGGGGCTAACCCATCGCAGGGAACAATCACAAACACATTCAAACACTACAGACAATTTTGAAATGCCAATCAGCCTACAACACATGTCTTTGGACTAGAGGAGGAAACTGGAGTATCCGGAGGAAACCTCCGAAACAAGGGGAGAACTCGCAAACTTGTTGCACAGAGGCTTGGAAGCCAGAATCGAACCCCCAACCCCGGAGGTGCAAGGCAAACATGATCAACGCAAGCCACCGTGCCCCTATTGCACTTTCCCTTGAAATATAAATCATTAAATCTCATTATTTTTGCATTAATTTGTGAATCATTTAACATCTTATGTGCAAAAACGTTCTTTTCCATGACTTATCGATTATCGGTGATGAAAAATTTGATTCCTGCAGCATTCACTTCACCCCTATGAAATAGTCACATGTTTAACAGCAAGTTTCCTGCAGATCACGGGAAGAAGAAAACAAAAAGTTCTGTTTTTTTTTTTCTTCATTATTTCCCATCATATTGTGATATGGAGCGATGAGGTCAGATTGACAGTACAACACTGTAAATTATTAATAATAGTTGTAAGTAAATCATGCCATAGTATGTCCTTATGGCATTAGGGTAGATGATCATTTTAAACTCAACCCTAAAAAAACCCCCACAAAAAACTCAATCCTGTTAATCATTTAAGAGAAATACAGAAAAAAAACCTTGCAAAAAATACGAGACATTATTGCCTGAGATGGGTTAAGACATTTGTTGACTGGTTAAATCCTTGTTTTCTTCAATTCAGTGTTGAAAAAGTGATAAAAGTGGAATTTTTAAGAGTTGCCTCAATCATGGAATATGATCCAAGAAACCACACATTCCTTTGAATGTTTTATTTTTTCCTGATTTTTGATCTTATCTTGAGACAAAGCTCAATGAATTGAACAGCTATCCTATCCTACTCTTCTAGGTGGCTCACTAGGACCTAGACTGACTGGACAGTCGCCTTATCTGCAGAACAGGAAGTGACAGAGTAGATAGGATGGACAGGCTTTTCTAAAGGAAATGTGTCCATCTCTTTCCACCCTTCCACATAGTGCAGCTATGACCACTTTGATTGTTCTTCATTTGTTTGCCCGGCCAGTCAGAGAGTCAAGAACAGCTGACCTTGTTTTCTGGTGCTCGTGTTTTTCTCCACTTGAACAAATCGATTATTTTTTTTTCTTTTTCTAAAGAAGCATGATTTTTGGATATTGTTAGAATGTATGTATGAATATGAGCCAGAGATGGTTTGACCTCTGACATGCTTTCCATGCTACCACTAGATTCTAGTTTCAATTTTACTGGCTTCTCCGCTACCCAGCTCTCTCGATCTGTGGGCGTCTTTGGATGAAGCCAAGGTGAGGTGACGATAAATACATAGTACGGGTGCATACTTTTTGAGATGAAAACTTACTGCTGTGAGAATATCTGAATAAAGGAACATACAGTGCATTGTTAAGAGTTTTAAAATCAATCTTAAAAAAAAAAAAAAAATTGTTCAACACTGAATCTAAGAAGTATAAGAATTCTTGCATTTAACCATTGTTCATCCAATCTCAGGTAACAACCCTGAAGGCTGGGACAGGCATCATGCTGTTTCCTATAGTATGTATTGTAGAAAGGTATTTTATGAATGTTTTAAGTCATTTAACTTGACATGCACATTGTTGTTGTTGAGAATATAAAAAAAAAATAGTTTACATACATATTTGAAAATGCAATATCATTGGAACACAAATAAAACCCCAGTCATGGAATCACCCAGATGTCATACATAAAAAATAAAAATAAAAGCCTAACAATATGCTCAGCAGATGTCAGATGTTCAAATGTCAACACTGAAAGAAATT
This sequence comes from Ameiurus melas, assembly GCA_012411365.1. NCBI lineage: Eukaryota > Metazoa > Chordata > Actinopteri > Siluriformes > Ictaluridae > Ameiurus > Ameiurus melas. The sequence continues at coordinate 20,475,839 of CM022763.1, read as the reverse complement.
TTGCTAATGGATCGTGAGTAAACTGTCTTTCATCGAAGGTTCTCACCCGCTTGTCCTCTGCTTTGGTTAGTTTTTCGGACATCTGTACAGGACGAGGATGCAGTTTGTGCCGTTGATTGATGGGTGACTTTGAAGGCTGAGAGCTTGTGACAGGTGACAGCTCGTCAATAGTCATTTTTGCCTCCTTGGTCAATTCCTCAACTAGTAGCACTGAGGAATTCTGATTATTAATGATTAATGTGTCTTTAGGGGAAGCATATCATAGCACTATCAAACGCCATCGGTTGGTGATTTTCTCCAACCTGAATATTTGATAGAAATGAATAAAAATATTACTTTACGCTGACCCAAAAATGCAAAACAACAAATGAGTATATATGTATGTGTGTGTGTGTATATATGTATGTGTTGGAAGCAGGAAATATGGGCAAGTGTAAGGATCTGAGCGACTTTCACAAGGACCAAAATGTGATGGCTAGACAACTGGGTCAGAACATCTCCCGGTTCCCGGATATCACGCAGTGGTTAGTACGTATTTAGTAAAAACGGGTAGTTAGTACCCGAGATAATAAAAGTGGGACTTGCTATAAATAGCCTTGCTTGATTAAGCACAATAGGCCAATCCAGACTCAACGTATTTCAATTACAACTTTTTTTTTTTTTTACCATTCATTCACATCTGAATTGGCCAATCAAGGCTCATACCCGTGCCTACAAGCAACGTGCAAGCAGCCCTAGCAGTTCATTGACGATATAGCGATATGGCATCCAGTCCAATTAGAGAGCTGCTAGTTTCACTCCAGCTGCACAACGACTTTTCATTAAATTATACGACAAGTATATAAACGTTATTGCAAATAAAAGCCTGGCAATGAACAAAGCTCAAGAAGCAGCATGGTAGAAAATATACGACAGAATAAATGTGTAAGAACATATAATTAATACAAACAATCATCCATTTGTGCCACCGCTTCTACACAGGGTCCTAGGGAGTAGGGGACTCCGGGCAGAAGGCAGGGGGACGCCCTGGATGGGGTGGCAACCCACTGCAGGGCACAATCACACCCACACCCACACAATCACACGCCTACAAGTCATGTCTTTGGCCTGGGGAAGGAAACCGGAGTGTCTAAAGGAAACCTGGGGAAACCTGAAGGAAAGCATGAGGAGGTCATGAAAGCTCTGTGCACACAAGGTGGAGGCAGGAATCAGACCCCTGACCATGGAGGTCCGAGGCAAGTGTGGAAACCACTACGCCACCTTGCCGCCCACAAACAATCACATGAAAGACAAATTGGTAAATTGGTTCTAAAGTCAAAATGAACACGCTAATACATACTTCATCTCCACGTACACATAATGGATTCTACCAGAGTCATATGACTGGATGAGGATTTGAGCTGTCCAGTCTCAAAATTTGCTGTCGTATTTTTGTCATCTTTCCGAATTAATTATTGTTGTGTTTTTACTGGCGAACGTCATACTTCAACCTATTACTTCGATTGCTAACTTCAACCATTTTATTTTACCTCATGCCACTAATCCATTAGTTTAATCAGAGTAATTACGCACCGGTTTCCTGTTTGCGTCATCTTTTTTTTTTTTTTGCCTCCATTCCCACCAGATTCTGTACAGCAGATTTGGCACTGCTTCTTTCTCTTGTCACACACATGCACACACATTGACACACAGAGCGCGGCGGCTGCCACCAGATACGGGCCTGCTGTGCAAAATTACACCCATAAATCATGTCATGGCCAGTTTAATTTTATCTGCAAAGCTAACTAGGCTAAACAGCCAACAGCCAATCATGTGCCACAAATCCCAGAGATGGAGGAATAAAAAAGCTCTTTGGGTTATTAAATGGAGATATCATCTATGTCTGACACAACACAAGCTGCCTATGTTTCATAAAACGCTTTGTGATTTAGAGGGGGGGGGGTGTTAGGGGGGTAGAGTATACTGTCTGTCAGTTTGGGTGATGGTAAGGTTGGTCGCAGCAAGGCTCTCTGCCAACACAATTCATCACACACACAACAGCTCATGTAAGCGTTTTTATGTTGTTGCTGCTGCTTAAGGTTATTTATTTGAAACAATAAAATGTGAATTTAGTGTAATTTTAAATTAAGAAACTAGGGTTGTTGTTTTTTTTTTTCTCCACATGACAAATACACATGGAAGTGTTTTTCCCCAGTTAAGCGCTGCTTGTTGTCATTTTAATATGAAAATTGCCTGCAGGATATGAAGCTAAAAATCCCAGAAAGACAATGTGTGCACTTCCTCGGCAGTAGATTTTGTGATTTTTATGGCAGTCTGACAGATGGACGCGTGCAGGTCTTAATTGCACATCTCACTGGATGGACGGTAAAGCAGCTGGACCACTTCCTATACTTCCGCGTCTAATACCGTTGAATACAGTACATCAATGAGCTAGGACAACGCGCCAGACATTAACGCCACTTGAGTGTAGCTGCAGATAACAAATCCCATTTTACTCCGCTCTGCTCGTTTGCTCATCCCTTCAGAGTCCTTCTCTAAATGTACTCCATATAAGATGGCAAGCTCTATGTGTCACATCTTTCGCAATCCATTAACCGCCCCCCCCTCCCCGTGTGGGCACCATCCTTCCCAGCATTCTAAAGGGTGATGATGTTAATGGTAACGATTTTAAGTACACGTGCCATTGCACAGCCTCTGGAAGGTAAGGGGATGCCGGGGTGGGTGCTGATGACCTGCAGGTTTTATTTCTTCCATAAATAACTCCATTAAGATATCTGTAAAAGCATGCCCAGATGCCAGAGATGGGGGGGCGAACATATGTTGGGTTGCATTGAGATTCTGGAGGATCGCCGTAAGGGAATAAATAGAGGACAATCATTATGCTAAAGTATCGAATAACAAACAGTTCATCAAAAAACAGTCTGTCCATTTGGCAACTGAGATACAATGAAACACAAGTGTTTTTTTGGTTTTTTTTTAAAACATATAACATGGAGCATATGTGTAATTACCTTGGACAAAAGTTTCAATGTTTCCCTGTACAGAGCCAACATCAATTGGCTAGAAATTCACTTCTGACGGAAGGGAAATTGTTGAACTCTGTAGAAAGAGTTTCATATAAATGTACACTGATGCCTCGATAACTAACGATAGGTTTGCATTGCAGGTTAATTTGGAGTAGTTTCTGAGTTTTCATAGGCATTCAGCATATACGGTTCCCTCCCATCTCCCAAAAACATTCTGGTTGGTGGCTTGGCAACTCTACAATTCCTCATGTGTCATTCCTTTTGGGGGCATGGTGGCTTAGGAGTTAGCATGTTTGCCTCGCACCTCATTGGTTGAGGGTTTAAATCCCGCCCCCTCCCTGTGTGCGTAGACCTTCCATGTTTTCCCCATGCTTCAGGGGTTTCCTCCATGGACTCTGGTTTCCTCCCTGATCGGCATTTCTAAATTGTCCGTAGTGTGGGAATGTGTGTGTGTGATTGTGGCCTGTGATGGGTTGGCACCTTGTCCAGGGTGTCTTCTCCACCTTGTGCCGCGAGTTCCCTGGGATAGGCTCCAAGCCCCCCGCAACCCTGTGTAGGATAAGCGGTACAGAAATGGATGGGTGGAGAAATTATGAATTTGAGTGATGTAGTTGAGGTGTGAGAATTGACAGGAGCATAGTTTAGCGTTCATATGGAGAACTAAACCGATACAGGTACAGTCATTGTGTTTACACCTTTAGTGTACATGTAATGGACTGGCATCCTATCTAAGTTTTATTCACGCTTTACACCCAATGTTCCTCAAACAGGCTCCAGATCCACCACACGCCTGACCAGGATAAACCTACAACTGAAGAGTTTCAGTTCAAAGGTTTCTGTTAGAAATATTCTTTTAATAACATGCCCAGTCTTTGCCCTTATAACTGCTGCTCCCATCTCTGTTATATCCTCAGAACAGCTTTTGGATCTTCATAGTTGTAATATCCGGGCTCTTTTAACCCCCACACACACACACACACACACTTATTACCAACATCTCTACCAGATATAATACACTTGTCTCTTTAAATGAGGTTTAACTCAAAAACCTGACCTTGACTGTACACCAAAAATATAGAGATTAGGTTAAAGAAAATATTGAGTATTGAAAGTATTAGTGCAGCAAATGCCTATTCTTTGAGGGCAAAGTGAATTATGTGTCTAAGCCTAGGTTTTAAACATCTTTGGGCAGACGGCGTTTATTAAACCAGATCTGTGCGGTGCACTTTGCAGACAGAAAGCCAAGGCATGGTTAGCAAGTAGCCTAAATAGACACATTTCCATGTATCTTGGTTCTGATAGAAAACGAATTGACATTCAGAAAGTGTATCTTTCGCTGTTCGGCAATCAGTTACAGCAAGTGTGTGTGTTTTCCCTGCGATTGTGTGTATAATCTTTAACGACAGCAAGTCCAGAAGCCTCCAAGAAGGCAGCATTTTCAGATTCTGCTTTTCATATATAGCGCTCCAGGACTGTTTGTGTTTGCTTGACCTTTTTTAGTGGAGGAACAAGAAATGGATGAGATGTCAAATGGATGGAAATGGGACAGCGCATTTGAAAAGGGGCCCCATAAAGAACCTGGAGTGGCACCAGATCAACAATAAGGGGATGAGTCAGGTTTTACTGATGCTCTTCTCTTGGCTTTGGGGGTAATTTGCTGATGAAATGGTTTTATGTGTCATATAATGTGCTGGGTTTTTTTTTAGAGCGAGAGAGAAAGAGAGAGAGAGAGAGAGAGAGAGAGAGAGAGAGAGAGAGATGGGGTGGTTGGTGTTGGACGCTGCTCGACATGGCTTTTTTTTCCTCATAAGTGGCTTGCCTTTAGAGGTGAAATGTGAGTTCTTGCTAAATGCCGCAGAGGCCACTACATCAACAGTACGAAATTGTATTTTCTCAAGTGCCTGGAGGGGGTGCTCACACCGATAGCGTGCTGGTTCTAAGATGTGCAACATGAATAGGAGGAGTAATTAGGTGAACACACTGTACAAAGAAAGAGTGCAGAGGGCTGAGCATCTTTTAGGTTAATAGCCCAAACAATATTGCTCACAGCCTTCTGAGAGAGAGAGAGAGAGAGAGAGAGAGAGAGAGAGAGAGAGAACGGAAAACACAAAGGCAACCCATGTGCATACTCTTTGTGAGTGTGTGTGTGTGTGTGTGTGTGTGTGTGTGTGTGTGTGTTCCCGGGGCACTCGAAAAAAATAAAAGCCCCTAAATAATAATTTTGACAACCCTTGGGGGCACTTGATGTTATGGCAGACTCCTATTTATGCAGGCCTAATCTGCCCGCCCCTGCCCCCTTTCTCTAAATGCACTGATCTAATTATTGCATGTTAAATGGGCATCTGGTAAATGGCGCATATAATGATGCGTTCCCAGTGATCTCATTAAGTGCACGCTTGTCCTGCTGCAGGCTCCGTCACACAAATCGGCCCCCGTCTCTGTCTCCCAGCGTCCTCCCCTCCATCTCCATCACAGCTTGGAGCCTGGCGAGTAACCCCACTTAGAAGACGGCCCCGGGTCCTTGGCGCAATTAACGGAGCCACCGCTTTGATTGATTTAGTCCATAACGTGGTCCTCTCCGGGAATTCAGCTGACCAATGCTGGGGAGAGGTGGAAAAAAAAGAAAAAGAAAACGCGGAAGTGTCCTTGCTCGTGGCTGGGTTTTTATTTGACAGTCGAGATTTATGAAACCGGCAAATATTATGATTATTCTTCTGATGCTAATTAATGAGCGAGGTGAAAAAGAAAAGCAGCTGCACAATGGAACAGAGGCTAGCGCACGGATCTCGCTCTCGTCCTCGACGACCTTCAGATTGCTGTCTGACTTTGCGTTGGACCCCACTGCCCCGGGCTCTGGGAACGACATCGGGGTCTCAGCGGGATGAAACGTTTTGACATTGGTAAAGTGGTGCAATCATAACCCCCCCACTAGCCTTTACACCGTCTACCGTTATTATGGACTAACACTTTCTGTTTGGTTTGCTCTAATGAAAATTAGAACAATATAGCTTTCCCAAGCCTTCCAATCCACGCTTCATGTCTCGTTATTGTTGTTTTTGTTGTTGTTGCTGTTGTTGTTCGAAATGTGAAAAGTTAATTGGCTGCACTGCTGACGATATTACGAGCAAATTCTGAAGTGAAAACAAAGTATTTCTCATTTATTTTTCATCTGTAGTGACCAAGTATGAAATAACAAAACTTGTTAAATGACAGTTGTGGCTCTTAAATCTTTGAGTATTTATCTTTACCATCAGGGAAACTTGTCTCAGACTGCCACTTTGTAACTGCTCTTAATTATTATTATTATTATTATTATTATTATTATTATTATTATTATTATTATTATTATTATTAAGAGTTTTATTCTTCATCTATTTTTACACCACTGCATATAGAGCTATTATAACCGAACCCTTCATAATTCTTCCTTTTTTTTTTTTGACTCTTGAATCTGCTTCACAAAGTTCACCCAGCCTTCCATTCTCACTGCCTGAGAATAAAGATCATTAAAATTATAATAAAAAAAGCAGATAAGCTCTATTTTCATAACTATAATGATCCTTTTTCCGAGATGGAGCCAAACCAGTTGGTTGGAATCCCAGGGCGGTCTGCGCCTCCGGCTCCCAGGTGAGGCGTCAGAAGTCGACGTCAGATCTGGAGCGTCTCGTCTTCTGCACACCGCAATGACCTTTCCTCACATTATCTGCTATCATATTATTAACTTTACGAGCTTGGATTTATGGGACGCGGCTCCTCCTGATATTCGCTCTAAATGTCGAGAGAAGGACTCATTAGGAGACCTTTAGACGGTTCTTTTCTCTCTCTCTCTCTTTTTTGGGTTCTATTCTCCTCTTGCTTTAATTAGAGGGCCGAGACAATGTATGAAGAGCGCAGAAGAACAAAGGGACTGTATGTATTCTTCATCTCTCCATGGGGCGCCTTCGCTTTCCATCATACTGTAGCTTGTCATGATGTTCCTGTTCTTTATACAAACCCACCCAGGATGGGAACTTTATGGAGCCTGTGTGTTGTCCTCATGCTTTCTCTATCACTCACAATCTCGCGTACCAGTCACCTGAAAAATCTTTTATTACAATACTGAGTTTGTCTGACATAACAGATGGATTTTGAGCGAGGGGAGGACAGCGTGCAGCAGAATGAATGATCGGCTCTGGCTTTTCTCTTCTCTCTCTCTGCTTAATAAGACCCAAATAATAGAGGGGATTGTGACAACAGGAGCAGTCGTAGATCTGAACGAAACGGACAAGCCAGGATAAAGATCGTCGCTTGGTTTTTTTTTGTTTTTTTTTGTATTCTTTTTATTTATTTTTTTGCTACTGTGATGCATTTATTTCTTGGCTCTGTTGGCAGAAATCAGAGTCTGCTCCAGACCAGAGTCTCGCAGTCCCCCATGTGCTTTAATAATGGGAGTTCATTGTCGGCAATTCATTATTAGCAATAATTGTTGACCTTTCCGCTTCGAGCAAGCTTGCGGTAGGTACGCTAGTGAGCTCTATCAGCAGCTGCGTGTCGAAACCCACCGAACGACACGCTAATGAGTCGTGATGTTTTGCAGAAACAGAAGGGTAACTGCAGCAGATCACAGGTCAGAATGAAGAGATAATTAGGTGAGCTGCACCACCACATGAGGCAGCAGAGTGCAGCAAATCAGCTGGTTCTCATCTCTGCTCTCTCTCCCCCTGGAAGTGGATCCATGGATTCGTAATGTTCGCCAGGTAAAGGAACCACCCCAGGGGTGTTTGAAGGACAGTACTGAGACAAACCATCCATCTTTGAGAACACTGGTATTTAATGTTCCTTTCCCCCATGTGGTCAACTGGTGCAATCAATTGTTCCATGATAGGAAATGTCTACACATGGCACTGTGAATAATTATCAGTAGAAAGCGTCCTGATACGATAATAGCTGACATGCGGTTGGAAAGTATATGCTTATTGTCCCGGTAATGGACGTATCAGTCACACGGCTGCTGTCTGAACCAGGTATCATTAATTGTGACAGGTACAGTGATGATGAGGGGAAAGAAAGGACACGGAAAATGATTAATGCTCCTTTAAAAAAAAAAAATTTTTACTAAGGAATGTGTTTATGCATATGGTTTTAGGCATACAGGTGCATGTTCTTTATTAAGGGTTGAAAAATTGGGTCTCTTGTGATCAAATTCTCAATCAATTATCCAGATGGACAATGGGAGTTAGTATATGCCACAGTGATGAGCTCATACTAATATATTATTGCTTGTACAGTAACAGAAACATGGAACAGACTATCTACAAAAATGGATTTTGGATTTGATGAGGTGAAGTTTTCTCTAGCGTGATGTTTGCTTAATGTTTATGGAAGGAGTCTCCAGTGTCGGCGCTTCAATGGGAAGTCTTAGGGACAGGGAGTTTCTCTGTAACAGGACAAGCTGTGGGGTTTTTGGATTGACTTCAGTATTCTTATTGCTTGTAATAATAATAATAAGAAGAAGAAGAAGAAGAAGAAGAAGTCAGAGAAGAATCTGTCTCTACATGCTATTATTATTATTATTATTATTATTATTATTATTATTATTATTAAGGAAGTAATTGATTTAATTTATCTGGTTACACTCACGTCTCTCCAAACTTAGATTGACTAATTAGTTAATGTGGGACCTAATTCCCTTATATCCAGGGGGGTAGGTGTGTGTGGTTTCAATTTGCATATTCATAGATTTCTCAAGGAGGGTAAACGTAAGCGTGTAGCACCTACTTTTGTTGCAAATTTAGTATCTAATCTAAACAAAATATGGTCCTTAAGCAACTTTTTGACACTTTTGTTAAAGTTGCAAATCAATTATTATTTTTTTAATGATTGCTTTGATTTGCTTTGAAATCAAATTGTAAAGTAACTAACCGGCACACCATAAGCAATTCCAAGCCCAGGTTTGTATTACTGCACATATATAGCATCTCCTCCACATGGCACTTTATTAAAGCGCCCTACTGTGTCCAATCCTTGGTGTGTTTTGGCACAGCTGCCACCAAACCAACTTTCTCCATTCCATCCAGCCTTTCTTGGCCATGCTTTCCTCCAACACAAAGCTCATCTGGCAAGCCTAATTTTTGAACAAAAGCACAAAAAAATAGAAAAAACCCAACTCTGCAAGTCGATCGGTGCCCGACTCGGTTTGAGGCCCCAACCACACCAGACTGGAGCTGTACACTTGAATGCGTCGGTTTACTGACGCCAGCTGACGTGCGCTGTTATTAAGACACATCAACAGTTGGAGGGGGTTTTAGAGACATGATGCCGTTCCTGTTTTTCCCGAATGCTGCCTGGGCCCCCATCAGATCCTTCACCTGGCTCTCTGGGTCTTGTCCAGGAGTCCGCCTGCTTCTTACACGCTCCGCTGGGCTGCAGACTCGAGGGGGAGGATAGATCCGGGGCTGAAAAACAATGGCTGAGGGAGACAGCAGGGCCGGCAGATCTACTCCTCTACCCACCATCATGCCTGGAGCGCTGCAGATGCCACCTCGCCAGCAGGGATGGCACAGTGTATCAGGGGAAGCCAGAGCTGCTGGGTTTGCTTTTGGTTCAGCACAAAAACGACCGTTGCGGGCAGATGGGGCACAATCAGTGTAGTTTGTTTGACAATTTTTGGGACCAGTCATCACCTAGCCGAGCGCAGGCAGATGATTGTTTTATTGTGTCGTTTCTGAGTCTTGCTTCCGAGGCTTGTATAATGCGTCCAAACTGATCTGTTAACATGCTGTCACGCCGGATGAATGTTTATGTATTTGTGAGAAGTGATCAAAGTAAGTGCTCAGAAAACGATGCTTATAGAGTGAAACGCCGCCCCTCCCGCTTCGTTAACTCATCCCCCCCCAACCGTAAATCAACGTATGTACAAACAACTGGTTCTCAGCACTCGCACAACGAGGTGCAATGAAGACGCTCACGGTGCCAAGCATGTGTCAGATGAGCAGAAGGGGAGGTTTGGGAGTCAGGCAGTGAGCCCTACAAATTATCTCTCAACATCAGCATAATTAAAAAGCATAAATCTATACTGCAGGGATTTTAATATTGTCAATCATGTGCTCCGAGGCTTAAGATTGGATTGGATTCGTTCGCAGCGTCTACTTAGCAAAGAGTTGTCTCGCAGCACCTCGAACAAGGGGAATTGTAGTTCGTGATGTCTCCGACAACGTCGCATGAAATCCCCCCGTGGAAAAGTCGAGCAAAAATATGATGGGTTGTTTTGCACAGTTGAAGGTCGCAGAGGTCTGTCGCGTATCATTGCATCATTTCTCGGTACAAACAAACAAACAAAGAGTTCTCTCTTTTCTGACAGTCTCCTCCACTGGGAGTCTATCAGCGAGGCACATGACTGAGGCCTCCGGGATGTGAAGGTCACCTTTTTTATATATTTATTTTTTTATTTTTTTGCCAGTTCCCCCCAGGTTGTGTTCACACCTCAGAATCCATCACCTGGCATGGAAGTGGTGATAGGACGTCCTCCCCTCCTCTCGGCTCCCTTTTTGGGCAGACTCACTTGGGACTCAGGTGCGCCTCCCTCTCTGTGAATTATTGACCTGCTGCCAGAGGAATGAGGAGGTTGGTGATTCCAATGACGTTGAGGACACTGCAACTCGCAAGTTTTCTATAATCCTTCAGCGGCGCAGAGAGAGAGCGAGAGAGAGAGAGAGAGAGATAGAGAGCACTACCTTCAGGGTCACTGGAGAGATCATTTTGTTGTTTGTTCCACTTCTGCTCCAGTTGAGAAGCCAACGGTGCAACCGTGACTGAATAATTAACAGTTTTCTGATGAGCTAAATATCCGACTCCATAAATCCTGCACGCATGCAGAAACGCCGTGCTAGATCGAACGAGTCGTTATCGAATGGTCATGGTTTAATGAGTGATAAATAAAATTAGCCAAAGGTGACGTTAGTCGATAAACAGACAGGGAAAGATGCTTACAAATCCTCCACAGATTTGCGACTTAGGCTGTGCTAATGAATAATGAAATCATAATCAGCTTCGGTGTTGACATCAAACACTTTTTGCATCTCAACAAACATTTCCGTTATGTTTTATTCGGCTAATTTTATTTTCACACTTTGCGCTCTAATCCCTGTAATGTAGTCAGAGATTTGAGGAATTACGCTTCGTATTCTTACTTCGCCGTCTGACCGAGCTAAAGTATCCTTAATTAAAACATAACATTCCTCTTGGAGTGTATCCACTGTCGGCTTGACGTGATTACACTTGGCAGAGATCTACCTCTTGTGAATAGTAATGTGCCTTCGACTTGACAATGACAAAAGCCCGGGAATATGATTGTGTCACCTGATATATGATACAGTATTAATACCCATGCATTAGCATGTCAGAGTAAATAAATGGAAGTGCATTAACGACTATTAGACGGAGAAAAGCAGGGTCACGTATTACGATGTATGCTTGCCAGATTCATTTAGATTTGTCTTTTTTCTTGCAAAAAATTGATGTAATATGTGAGAAATAGACTTTCCCAGCCCGGCGTTTTATTAAAAATCTCAAGTACAAATCAGCCGCTATTGCAACAGCAACAGCAATATACTCCCCGTTAGATTTCATCTCAAAACGTAGTAGTGTTGCACAAATGATGATTTACTGCTTTTAATAGATGATGATGGAAATAAGGATAGCAATAGGGCAGAAGAGTGCAGGGAACAATTACATGAGAATCCTCCAGAGCGTATACCCAGCTATCATCAGTAGCCTTCAGATACAGTCCACGCAAACATCAGTCAAGATCATGATCACTTCAAATTACGGTCCCCAGGAGAAGCACCATGGCTAACGTAATGTCATTTCCATTGATTGTTATGATACTGACAAGCCATGTTTGGACAGAGGCCCTTGCATTAATTTTAACTGATGATGACATTGGTCATTTTTCCCCCCTCTAATTCCATGTCAGGCTTGTAGCAGCGAAAGTACAGGCTGAGAACAATCGGCTAGCGAGGACACAAAGGCATGCGCTGAATTCCATTGTGTCTCTCGTAGGGCCGTATTTAGAGTTGAGTTATGCGCGTGCGGTGAGAATTTAATACTGAAATTGTGTGCATTTCTATTCAGACTTTTTTCTTCAGTGACATTGGCTTGACCAAAGGATGAGCAGTTGTTAAGTCCAACTCCACTGTCTGGCAGTTTGACGTAACCACAATATGTCATGCAGAAATGTATATATTGGGCTGAAAATACACAATACCTATAATGCCATTTGAGGCCCAGGGTAAAAACACAACACTAGTAATTAATTAACGAATTAGTTAATTTATAGTGCACAACACTAAGGGTAAAGGAGATCAGGAGATCTTAATTAGAGACAACACTTCTCTCAAGGATTATGGATGAAATTATGAACAGCGCTTACTTAAATGCTTGTTCAGCTTATCCTGCGAAGTGTACAGTAACGGTACGTTTAGTTTTACACATGAGCACATCAAATGAACCGAAACATTGACGCTTTTATTAATTGGAACTAAATGGGAAATGAAATGCGTGTCTTGTATCAAATGCTATTCTATAAACTATCAACTGCCGCTGGGTTCAAATTTCATCTGTATTTCATCAGGATGTTCATTTTGGTACACTTTGAGAATGTCAGGTGAGCTTGGAACGATCGGCTGGCCGTGATTCCAACAACCGACGGACCATTAACGGGTTAACTGACCTCACTAAGCACCTCTCTTTTCTTTTTTCTTTTGCTTTGGAAGAGCATTATTATAAGCTTTGCCCTGAAGGTCAGGAGGATCATTTCAGATTAAACCTCTTTCTAAACACGGCGTTATTGACAGCATGTGAGATTTACTCTGATCTATGGACATGTCCTGTTCAATTATGTAGCATACTAGATTAAAAACATGAAATATTTAAAATAAAAAAAAAAAATAAAAAGCTTATTTTGAGAGGTTGTGAAGTAAAGGATTTAGTTGCTAGAGAACCATTTATGGGCTCTCACAACTCTCGACTGCTCGGTCGAAGAAGATTAGGCAGTGACTAAAATTGCTATTCATATGCTAACTTCATACAGTATGTTCACAAGAAAATGACATATTCACAACTCTGTCTTGGCACATTATCATTATTTCAGAAGTCTAATTTATTTGATGATTCTGAGTTGTGATGCATGGCAGAACCAATGGCAGTTCAATTTGATGCATGCTAAATGCGAAGTATATTATAATTTGAGCCAAAAAGCCTTTTTTCCCCCCTTATTAGCGTGTACATTTCTGAGGAAAGCATTAATATTCGACTCACTTCCATGATCACTTTGTCTTTACACTGTTCCTAATTCATGTGTTCACTGGAGCGCGCTAGATTCTTAGTCGCAGTCATAAGCAAACTTATGTCAGTTTGCCTACTATCAGTGTTCTCATGACTAGAACACCTTTAACATCAAGCAGATGGTGTGTTTGTGATAGATCGGATGTATGGATCGATACTTATTGATATTCAGACATTTCCTTTTTAAAAACAATCCAAATATGAAAATATGTGCTTGTTTATTTATTTATTTATTTGTTTGTTTCTTAAATGTGACCTTGAGAGGTCAAATACTGTAGGAGGTAATATTGATGTGCTACCTTCTCCTTCAGTCACCTTCTTCTCCTACCAGCCCATTTCTCACACTCTCACACACACACACACACACACACACACACGTACTGTATATGTACACACATTTGTCTTACTATTCTATTCTTAGGACGTTAGGACGTTCCATTGGCATGATTATTAATGCAGGTAATTAATGAGATACCCACACCTAAATCTAACCCTAACTTCAACCTTAACACCTGCACACCTGCTCATTTATGCAATTAACCAATCAGCCAATCATGTGGCAGCAGAGCAATGCATAAAATCATGCAGATACAGGTCAAGAATGTCAGTTAATGTTTACATCGAACATCAGAATGTGGAAGAAAACGAAAAAAATAGTTACTTTGCCCATGGCATGTTTGAGTGATGTCACGACAGGCAGGTCTGAATATTGAAGAAAGGGATTTTCCCACAAAACAGTCTCTAGAACTGAACAGTCTTTGTAAAAGATCATAAATCGAAGATCTTATTTACCTACAAAATACATAAACCTAAGATTTCATGGGTTATGAGCTCAAAATCACGATTTAATAAAATCGCTCACTCTGGGGTTTCTGTGACGTGATTGGTCGTGCGAGGAGTTCTGCCTGGCAACAAGAGAACTAATGCACTGATTGGGAGATAATTGCAAGTGGTCTGGTCTGTTGGTACCCGTGTAGGGAAGTTCAAGAGTTCATCATGAGTAGGATAGACCACTCTGTGTGTGTTTACAAAGAAATGGATAAAATAACATATAGAGGATGCTTCGTAAATAAAGTTACATATTTGCAAAAAAAAAAGAAAAAAAGTGCCAATTTCTCCTATACAGAGAGACTTTTGGGACACCTTGTATTTAAGGACACTTGAAAAGAACACCAAGTTAAGTCAGATGAACTATTTAAGTACATGAGGACCAACTTAAGTGAACATAAGTATATGAGGACCAACTTAAGTGAACTTAAATATATGAGTTTACTCTATTGAGTATAGTCACCGTGTTAGGGTTTTCAGTGTACACGGAATTGTGCCAAAAACAATCAAACAACAACGTAAAATAAACCGTAGATGGCAACAGTAACTCCAATGACTACTCTTAACAACCGTGGTGAGCACTAAAGCATCTCAGAACACGTCAAACCTTAAGGCGGACTGTCTACAACAGCAAAAGGTTCCACTCCTGTCAGCCAAATCCGAGTTTCAGAAAATTTTCACTTAATTTATGTACACAATTGAAATGACTAAGTGATTTACGCATGGCAGTGTAATCTGTTTATAAATTTGCAGCCAATTTGCCAATTATATGATTGGAAACCTATGAATTGAGGATACTGTTTTATGTAAATTTACATGAACTCAGGGGTGGGACTTAGGGGTAGGACTATTTATTAAGAAAAAAAAAGATTTACTGGATATTTCTGAAGCACATCTCGTGTAAATGCATCTGCGAACAATTTACAAATAAATCCAACTTGATTAATGAGCACCATTGATTGTATCTGATTTTTTTTTAACCCTCAAAATCTTAAACAGATCAGTCAATATCTAAAATATTAAACGTATTACCCATAAGTGTTATATGTACAGGGAATATTGATTCCAGGTGTAATTTTTTTATCGATTCTGTCCCCTCCCCATTGAAGCAGAAAATTAGATTTTTCTATAATTTATATTCTTTGACGTGCAGTGTCATTTCCTCTCAAATGTACCCAGTGGTCAGGATTTGGCCTAAGTGGACCACTTTAAAAGTTTAATGACTCTTTCAGGTTGTATCTCAAGGTTGTCACATTTCAAATCCAAAGCCACATAACAATTATTTCTCCGAGTTTTGACAGGAATCCCCACCAATGGATGTCGACCAGGACGCGGCGCGACAAATCAGCTCGAGTGTTCTGTCTCCACGAAGCCTCGTTCAGAATAGCTAAGCGTAATTTTATGCCGTCCGCCCTCTCTGTCACAACAGTTTATTCATTACAGACTACACTAATAGGAGCTGCTAAAAGCAATGTGTCAGGAATGGCAGCCTGTTGTTTGGAATACAGGTTTTACTGTGGTCAGACTAATTTGCTGTAATTGGAGAGTTGGCCCGAGTCCTTATCGGAGTGTGTGCTGTCTCCCATCTCCACTGCACACGCCTGTTCCTGGACTCGCATAATTACTGCATTCAGTCAGCCTCCTTGGAGCTGCGTGCAACGAATTTCTCAGTTTGATTAGACGCGCCAGGCCCGAGGGTGGCTCCTTTGAGGTTTTAATGAACACAATCTTCCAACCCTTGTAGATTGTAATCTGAAAACTGAATGATGAGTTTAAGTGATCGTATTAAAAATAAAATAAAAAAAGAAAAGAAAAGAAGAAGCTCTGGTTATTTGGAGGTCCGGGATGAAATTCTATAATGCAATATCTGCGCACACATCATCATTAACCCATTAATCTAGCTAGGTAATCCCCCTGGTAGATCTGAAAATTGTAATCTAAACATGTCTAGAACTAAATTAAGCCAATATGTATAAGCAGCACAGGTAATTAAACTTGTAAACATGAATGAAATCATCAGTGCTAATCAGCTTGGTCTCTGAGCAGGTCTGCTGGGGCTTTGCTAATCATCTTTGGGTCCCTGATAAGCTCTTATCAAAGCTTGGAGCTTGCAAACCTTACTAAGATGCTCTTAGAACCTGCTGATCTTTCCTAATCTTTTGCTGCTAACTGGCTATAAGTCTTGAACCCATGAAGACAAGCGAGGACATTCTGTGATTGAAGTATAGCTCTTATGCTTACCGTATATGCTACAGTCAGTACATTTACATGGACAACAATAATCCAATATTAACCCGATTAAGACGATACTCTGATTAAGAAACTACCATGTAAACAGCAATTTTTAATTACCTTAATCCGATTAAAGTCATACTTGAAGTAAACACAAACAGAACTAAGACGTGTGGAGTACTCCTGTTTTAGCCGCATTATGGACGTGTATTACAGACATGTAAACACCTTAATCAAATTATGAACGTCATGTGAGAGTTTTCAGCGCATTTTGTGACAGGACATGATCACACATGGCAGTGACAGTTTTACGGCAAATAAGAGAGCACGGCTGCGTCCCAAACCGCGAACTTGCCTACTATAGGCCTGTAGTACATACAAAATAGATGCATCTCGGCTACTATATAGATGGTAAGTACATGGTTTGGGACGCAACCCACGGCTTCAAGCAGTCGTCTATTAGCACGTACAACATGACAAATAATTAATCGCACTTGAAGCGTCCGTAGATTTAAATAAAAACGTCCCAAAACTATATACGGTTTCATAATGAAGACGAACTGTATGTCGATACGTGAAATGCTGGAGGGACGTCGGACGGCTTGGCATGGTGACGTAATGACGTGGGCTGTTAATCTAATTATACTCTAGAACATTGAAAACGGGAACATGTAAACACCGTAATCACATTATTATGTTAATCAGAGTAAGGTCAATAATTAGATTACTTCTGTCCATGTGAACATAGTATATGTTATATACATAATATATATACATAATTTAGACTTGGGTTATTGAGACGTGCTAGATTCAGACTGGAGATGAAACCTGCAGGAAGGTCGATGTCAAGGAAGAGAGCTGGGGACCACAGGTCTAGACCAACACCTTTAAAAGCAAGCACTTGTCCTTAGGCCTGAAAAAACTCAGGAATAGAAAATGCGGACCGAAGAATGCAATCTGTCGTCGTACCCCCAGAAAGGTGCTGCAATTTTGTTATGTGCATGAGCCTGAATAAAGGAAAGCTTCTCTACTGTGACCGCCATGATTTCGGTGTCCTCCTCATTCATCCATCACACAAACACAACGCAGAGACATTTGGGGGGAGCACTCAGACGAAGAGGGTATATATATATATATATAAAATCAAAAAGATTAATAGAGTGATGTATGAATCAGAAGATGGCAAGCATTACATGGCAAGCATCTAATAATAGTGTAGTGTATTTAATAGTTCGCAATAATTATCACATTAGTCACTGTAAATGTGTTTTTATGCCTTTATTTGACACATTGACACATTTTTAAAAAATAACACTCGAACCAGCTATTATTATACTATTCTTTAGCATTTTATTTTTTATATCCCATGCTGACAGTTTTTATCACACCTTTCACTCTCTTAATCTTATATCACTTACATCTGCAGATATGTTTGAGCTCGGAATACCACAGTGTGCCATTTTACTTTTAAATTCTCACTGTTTTTGAACTCTGAGAATGACCCATATAGTACAACTAGCAAATGTGTTGCATTTGCTAGCTGTATTGGATCACGAAGCACTGTCAGCACGACCAAAGTGTATTGATGGATTAAATCGTCCACCGGGATGCCATCTGTAGCTCGGATATTCTCCTGACACGTAGCTTAGCATAAGCAGGCCCATCTCCAGCAGTCCATGATCCTCCTAAAGACGAAAGGCTGCAGAACCTCTCGGTGGCCGCACTCGAGGGATGGACCGAGCTGGCACTGGGTAAAATTAGCCTGATCCGTCCTAAAGCCTTATCGGGTTTGCTCACAAAGCCAGCTTGCAGATTTACACAGCAGTCCGTCCTGTGGAGAAGGCTTGGCTGTCTTAGTGTGTCTTCGTGCCAAGAGATCCCAGGCATGGAACACGTGAAAAGAGAGATGAATGATGAAAGTCTCATCCAAAAATATAACGGCTACGGAATGAATTTTGAGTCAGTTGTATGAATCAATATGTGCAAACTTATTCATGCTATATATATATATATATATATATATATATATATATATATATATAATGAACCTATTATGAACAAATTTATTATAGATGACACAAGGCATGAGTTTGACTCACTAATTCATACAGGCAGACTGCAAAATAACTGCCCGTTCTGCATATCCCATAAGCCGTACATTTGATTGGTGGCTCCACTTAATACCTCCTTAGAGAGCATTCATCGGCTGACAGCAGAACACACACCTTCTGGAGTGATCTAACATCGCCTCGGAGCCAAATTAATGTGACAGTGACAGCTACCTGCACAATTCATTATTCAACCACAAGAAATTAAGGTCATAAAACAGAAATGAAATAATGCGCTGTAACTCATGGCCCTAGTAAAAAAAAATAAAAATGCTTGAGAGAGGACATTCAAGAACGAGTCGCTTTGCCTTGAAGTTTGAGTGACTCACTGCAAAATAAATCCCCCAAATTTGATTCCGGATTCGTTTGATTTGTGTTTAAAGCAGGATGGCAACTCTTTAGATAAAAACCTTTCGCCGGGAAGTATTGCTTTGCGTGCAATTTAAAACAAAATGTGGAACGGCTCAGCGGGGATGACCTTTTTGCTAAGACGTGAGATTGTGAATACCTGTGCTCTCGAGATGTCTTATCAGAAATTTCTGCACGCCGTCTGTGGTGCTGTAATCAAAATTCAGCTTAAAGGAAATCGTTCCCTCCCGCATGCGTAATGAGGTTGACCGGGCTCGTTCTTGGGCTCGGAACAGAACACCTACAACGCCTTCGCTCTACCTGCGAGCTGTATATAATCAATCTCATATGGCAAAATGAATAAACAGTGAAGTCGCTACAACTCTCGCTTTTCTCACTTTTGACAAGAGAGACACGCTGGGGGGAAAAAATAAACATGTCTTTTTAATGGAACGTGTTTATCTTGCCAGGCTTCTTCTTCGTCTCGCCCTGCATGAGTGGGTCGTTGGGTTGTATTAGATTACTGCAGTGCCTCGTGGAGACGGAAAAGCGAGTCTGGGTGAGACAGCTAAGAGTTTTTCCCCCTTGCCCTGGATATTAGCCTCAATAATGGCACGGATTGTTTTTCCGACTCTCGCACAGCTGTATTCCCATCTGCCTCGGCACTCCGGAGATGCTGCCTAATTGATAAGCACAATAAGCACGTTAACAGTTTCGATGATGAAGGCCCAGGCTCATTTGCATAAATAGTAGAAGCGCCATCAGGGATTGTATGTGTGGGGGTTATATAAGATAGATAGATAGATAGATAGATTTATTGGCGTGGATGTAACATAATTCTTCATTTGTAATGTGTTCTAAATGGATAGTAATACAGGCACACTATTATTATAATTTTTTTTTATCTACTTGAGACTCCGGATGCTCATCAGAACTAAGATCTAATGCCTTTCGCAGTGAAGTTTGTTGTTAAACGACACCTTTTAGCGGCACTCATGTTTGATGCACGTTTTCACGAAGATCGATGCAGGAAGAGGGCTTTGACGGAACACACGTTATGACGACGTCACATGACATGACTTTTCGCGCCAAATCTGCAGGGAAAAAATGCAGTAATGTCCATCAATTTCAAGCTCTTCGTAACATTGCGGCCTTTTCTTTGTTTTCGCAGGATTGCAAAAATCCTGGAAGGACGGTTCAGCGGTTTAAATTAGGATACATGTTTGTTTATATTTTGGGAAATAGTCTATGTAGAGATAGGAATATTTTGGAGAAGTATACAAATCCAGATGCAGACAGCAGTATTTCTGAGCAGTCTATAAGAACAGTATAAAGTATACACAGACTACAGTAATATACAAAGGCGCTGATATATATGTACACGCTTTCAACATCTACTTCATTTTCGTGCACGCAGCCCCTCAGGTGATAAGAGTCTGAGATTTGCGTTTGTCTTAGCTGATGTTTCTTGAGGAGGGCAAGATTTTGAGCTATGCCTCTCGCCTTGCAGTAGTAATGAGAATACAGAATACACCATGAATTACACTGATATCAGGTCGGATCTGTTACCAAGCAGAGGCTGCGCCATTATAACGATTAAAAGAAGTGATTTATTTGCACATGAGCGGTTCTTTCAGGCTGAGTGGACTTTCATCAGTTAAGTCACCTCCTTTGCCAGGAAAGAAAGAATGGGAAAAAACAAAAAGCTTAAAAGGCTTTTACACTGTCCATTACAATGCGGAATAGCAAGTGCAACCATGAGCATCCAATGCATTCGGCGATGCCCCGTTCATTTAGTTTGACATTCAGAAAGCAATCCATCACCCGAGCACGGCCATTACTGTGAGCCATACGAAAGCGTGCTGATATGTCGCATAGAGAGCTGTGATTCTTATAAATGTTTGTCACCATGATGGGAGAGCATCTGCCGTTTGCCCACGCTGTTTCCAAGGATACGATGGCGGAGAAAAAGAGCTCGGAAAGAACGCTCCATCTGCTGCTCCTCTGTTCATCCCACTTGCCCACGACCCATTTCCCCCAAAAAATTCATCTGCCAGCTTGCAGTTCATTAGTGAATCTTGCAAGCATCATTTAAAACTTTTTCTCTCCACCGCCACGTCACGGCGCACCATAAATCACTGTCTCCTCCAGCGGCCGGGTAGAGGAAGCGCCACGAGCCCACTGCTAGGACGCATTGAAAACGACATTGCTTTATCCACATAACGTCATTTCTGTCTTGTCAGAGGCCATGAAAACATAATGTATGAAGAAATTGAATTCTCCGAACGAACCTCAGACGTCCACCTTAATAGTCCTGTTATGCCTCTTCGAGTTATATTAAAGAGTGTTGTTCTGATCTCACTTCCTAAATGGGTTCTGCTTGGAACCTCCTCTGGTAGGGACAGACATAGAAATTGCTCTCTGGAGGAACAAAAACAAACAAACAAAGTTTTAGCGTTCTAGCTTGAACCTTTTCCTTCTTTCGGCCTTAAATCACAAAGCAGCTATGTTATTAAATCTTCCCATAGATATAACTAAGACCTTTCTAACCAGATGTCCCATGATAACTGAATTCAACCTTACAGCTGTCAAATTGATTAAGATGAACTTCCAATCTAGGTTCTAGTCCATGCAGGAGATCCACTGCATAAATACAAGATGACCAACGTGTGCTCATTCTTATTCTGCACACTGCCAGCGCATTTTCTCCCTAATTCATTCTCTCCCCTGGGATCTCATTGGCGAGTCTATAAATTCACATTTGGTGTCAGTTTTTGGATTCATTGTGGTGGGAGTTGGAGTGCAGGTTCAGCAGATCTAACGGGTTTGAGATAGAGGATGCGCTGTGGTCTTGGACGTGATACATTACTTTCTCGGAACCAGTTGATAATTATACTCAAGAGTTTCTGCGCGCCCTTAGGCTAAAGCAATACGGTAGAAGGTTAAGAGTTGATGAACATATAATTATTTTAGCCGGAAGCAGCCAAAACCGGGGAATGAAAGATAAAATATGTACAGGATTTTCATTTTTAAACTTTTTCCAAATAATTTTGGCACTTGTGAAAGCTCTTTAATGATTTATATATATATATATATATATATATATATATATATATATATATATATATATATATATATATATATATATATATACTACTCAAAAAATAAAGGAACACTTGGTAACACAAAGGTTCTCCGAGTAACTCCAAGTGTTCCCTTTATTTTTTTGAGCAGTATATAAAGGTTTGTATTAATAGATGGTATAATTCATTGTGTCTTTAGTAACAGTGTACACTGGAACTTGTATAGTGGATGGTAAAGTTTTCTGTAAGGAGACATTTATTATTTAACATTTATGTAAGGAGTCTCCAGTGTCAGCACTTTGCTTTAGTCAATGGTATAGCTGTGACTCAAAGTTTTCAGAAACAGCAAAGTTTTCAGGACAAAATTTTTTTTTGTGCTTTTTGCTTTTCTCTGTTACATGACAAACTGCATTTATTTAATTATTTTGCATTACAACTTCAAGAGAGAGAGAGAGAGAGAGAGAGAGAGAGAGAGAGAGAGAGAGAGAGAGAATAAAATAGAGATGCTGATGAAGGATTACAGGATGTGAGAACAGATGTGAAAACTAACTTGTTTGACAGATGTTACACAGCATTAAATGTAACTATGAATGGATAAATAGTATAAATATATGATGGGCTAAATGGATAAATGACAGGGATATGATTTGTTGATGAGAGCAACCAGGAATGGTACGGTAACTCAAGTAACTACTCTTTACAACCTTGGTGAGCAGAAAAGCATCTCAGAATGCACAAAATGTCAAACCGTGAGGCAAGGAAGAAATCCGAGGCTATAGAGGGCAGAGACTCACCAAAACTGGACAGCTGAAGTATACTTTCAACTTAAATAAATATAAAGATATGTTTTATATAACAGAGAACCAGAAAAACTATTGACTGCATATTGACTGTGCTTACAGATATAAATGAAGGATCATGACATCAGGACTGGTATGGATTCACTGCATCAGTGATTACTGACTAATTTGGCTTCTTTATTTTCCGCTCTGGGCTTTTCTCATCGACAATATGCAGTAATAATCTAGGGTTCACCCTAAGTGGGCTGATATTTTTCTACCATTGATGTTTAGACAAGAAATATGCATGAGCAGCAAAGAGGACAATATAAAGATGATTGGACTTGAGTGTGAGTCAGTCCTCATCAGATAATGATAGTGCCGCATACCACAGCCAAGCTTTTGTATAATCTTCCCAGCATCCGCATCACTAGAACATGGAGCAGGAGTCTGAGAGCTCTGTGTCTGGCTCTCGCTGCTCTCAAACACTCGTGTCTGGGAGCACCGGATGTTTACTGTGCCAGTGCCAGCAGATTTGTGTGAAATCTCCAAAGCCGATCCCCCGGAGAGCTTACGGCTGGCTCTGACTTGCCCGTCTGCACTTGTGCAAAATTAGACCATAGATTATATATATATATATATATATATATATATATATATATATATATATATATATATATATATATATATATATATATATATATTATATGTGTGTATATATACCAATATATATATATATATATATATATATATATATATATATATATATATATATATATATATATATATACACACACACACACACAAAATATATATATATATATATATATATATATATATATATATATATATATATATATATATATAAATCAGGATGGATTGTAAATAAACTGATTGCATGCATTCAAGCATTGTTTATCTTCACAGGCCTGGATATGATGTTCATTAGGCTTAGCTTTATTTTGGCAGTTGGATCATTATTACAGTTTACAAAGTAGAAATGTACTTTGGTTGCATTGCGTGGGTTTCACAGACAGCAATCTGTTTCCGTATCCAGTCCAAAGCTCTCATCATCGAGGTGGAGACAGGTTGCCTTTTCAAGCTCCACTGACTGTCCAAGAGTGCAGTTCCAGTTTTTTTGTTTTTTTTTCACTATTCCTTGATTGTCTTTATGTTTCTAGTTCATGTACTATTGTATATTTGTATATTTGATACTATTGTATATTTGAAGTCAGTGGTGTAAAATAATTAAAAAGTATGTGCATCACCAACCTATCAATTTCGCAACCAAAATTTCTTGCACTAACATTCAAGCAGCCTACTTTAATCAGTTTGGTATTGGGATGTAACACAATGACACTATCTGTACCTGTTTAGTGCGCCAGTTATCTGTATGTGTATTCAAATTTTAAGTGGCATGGCCTAAACCAGAAAGGTTTTGTTGTTATGTTTTGTTTACATTTTTTAAATTAACCATTCCACTATACCCCCAGAAGTACAAATGTGTGCACAACTGGTTTTTCTTTTTTTTTTCTTTTCTTTTTCTTCTTCTTTTTTTTT
The DNA here is from genome assembly GCA_012411365.1 of Ameiurus melas. Lineage (NCBI taxonomy): Eukaryota > Metazoa > Chordata > Actinopteri > Siluriformes > Ictaluridae > Ameiurus > Ameiurus melas. The sequence goes on along the minus strand of CM022763.1, from coordinate 20,451,552 downwards.
TTTCAAATGTGAGCCTCCTGCTCACATTTGTATTAGTATCAGTTTGTTCCAAATAAATTTAGTCATATTTGTTTTGGGCCTAAGGAAACATTGGATTTCAAAACTGATAGATTGAGTTAAAGTATTGACAAAATTGCTTACTGCACCTTTAACTCACCTTGACTTAATCTCATGGTAGATCTACAGTATATGAATTGTAATTTGTATTATTTGATCATCTTTGCTTAATTTCATATGAATGATGTGAGAAAAGCAAAAGCTTTTATGTGTTTGCCAAGTGCATGTGTGTGTGTGTGTGAAATGTTTGTTCATACAGCATTTACGTGTTTTTTTTTTATACCATCAAAGCCCTCGCTCTATCTCATCCCCTAATTACACATGTCCCATGCCAATCCTTCAGCTTGAAGTTCTCTCCGTTGGATTGCTCTTTATTCCGAAGCTGGTCATTATCTCAACCATCTGCTACACATTGAAACCTCAGATTCAGCTCATGTCGTCCTTTCTGCTGATCTTTTGTTATCAGCGTGCATCTGGAGCCTGTCCAGGAAGAGGGACCTCAGTATGCGTCACTCCCAGAGCTTTTCAAGTGGATGTTCACTACGGTTTCTGTGTATGTCTTTTCGCGGGGGAAAAATGGCCGTTGTGCTTTTTTTGTTGTTGTTGTTTTTTTTTCCTTTTCGGTTTCTTAACAATGAAATTAATGGAGTACATTATGCACTCTGGATTGATGGTACCTAAAACAATTTGTTTTATGCAGTGAATAATTAATGTCAGCAGTGCACTGAAAAGATTTAGTTATGCCTTGCAAAATGTTATCGCACTAATGGTATTATTCAATTCAGCCGTTCCTAAAGTACCAAAATAAAATTGACTTGAATGGCTGAAGGCTAATACATGGGGAAAAATGATGCACAATGATGAGAAATTGCAATGTTTCTACTTAACTGAATGGGTCTAGCTCATTCAGACGGCCGAGTGTGCGCGCTTTCGTTTTATTCAGAGGAATTGCATTGTTTATACTCATCTTTTGTCATGCGAAGTAAAAAAGAAAAAAAAAAGCTTTCCATTATGAGATGGCAATTAATTGCTTGCCTCCAGCGTTATTCAGACTTTGTCATTCTTGAGCTGAGGGTTCAAAGATACAGAGTCGAGTGTTGTGCAGAAAAACTCTGTCTGTAGCAGTGGCATTCTCAGCACTATCCCCAAAAGTCCTGGGCCATGGCTGATCCTCTTTGCCTGTCTCCTGTGACAGTCAGCCTTCCCACAGCCTGGAGCTGATTCCATACATTTGCTCTTCCTGTGCTCTGTCGCACAATCAATAGTCACCCTCAAGGGTCTCAGAGAGCAAGATCAAAGATCCCAGTCATCATGTCTGACAAAGTCGTCCCCCCCCCCTCCATACTGTTTGTGCTCCTCCAATAAATCTGTGCCGTTCTGTTAAACTTTTAAAGTTCTCTCGATTACAGTCTGGAGAAACAGAATGTCAGCTAATCAGAAATGTCCTTATCTCTCCCTTTTATACACATTTCTTGTGCGTGCGTGTCTCATTTTTATATTTGTGGTTGACATCAGAGACGTTACGGTCACGTCGGTATATGAAAATGTTCAAAGTTCCCCCGGACACAAAACGAGACATTTAAAGTGGTTATCTTCTCTTGGATAGCTGATTCCGATCCTATAGATGTGTTGGTGTTGTTTTTTGTGGATAAAATCTGTTACCAAAATGCGTTACAGTTTACTATTTAAAACATCCATTAAACACTTCTGTATTAGAAAGCCACCAAGCCTGCATGCTAATGGAGCTAACTGACTAGCTAACTAAGCTAATGTTAATCTTGAATATAGTTTTGGATGTGGTATATTTTACAGGTTTAGCTGATGTTAAATAAATTGCTGAGGAAACACAGAAGCTGAGACTCAGAAACTAAAATGCTGTACCTGTTACATAGGCTATGTTTCACTAGCCAGCTAGCTAACTTAGCTAATGTATGAATAATTGTACATTACAGAATATAAAATATACAAAATATACCGTACATTTGGATAAGTTTGGAATGAGACTTGTGTCTGATTGGGAGCTAGTTTTAGCAGTTAGCTAACCAGCGTTCTAACTTAGCTAATATTAATTAAAATAGTTTGTGTGTTAAAATTTTAACAGGTTTAGCTGACACTGCATACATTTCTGAGGAAATGATGATGGAAATTTGAGACTTTAGTTAGCCACTATTTGGCAGCTGTTATATTGATTACATTTGAGTCTTAGATATCAGGCTAGATGTTAGTTTACTAGCTGGCTAGCTATTATGACCAGCGGGAAGAAATACGTTTTTAATCCTAGTTGTATATTCATGTATAGCTAGCAATTTAATCAAGCCAAAGGCGTCAAGATGTAGGCCAATCCTCCCCCAAAGGATATATTGACATGTTTAGGAGATATTCATTGCCACTGTGTGGTTGTTTTATGGCTAGATTTTGTAGAACTAAACGTAATTGATGCTAGCAAGACACTAATCGATATATTTTTGTATTTTTTGCCACACCCTAGTCTTTAGAGGACAATAGTGACTTGGTAATGACTTTGTGAGCAATATATAAAGTGAAATTTTTTAAAGGTTATATTTTTTATAAAGGTTTCCTCTGGGTACTCTGGTTTCCTCCTCCAGTCCAAAGACAAGCATTGTAGACTGATCGCATAGGATAAGCGATGTGGAAAATGGACGGATGCATTATGTGCCTGTCAACAAATCCAAAAACAAACACAATTTGTCAAACTATATATGGGAGAAAGAAATACAAAGAGAGGAAAACAATACAACGAGGAGGGAAATTTTAAAGCGCACACGATACCGAGTAGCAAAAACTGCAAGGCGAGATGAGTAATTGAGCTGTGTAGACTGAACCACAACAAAAAAGCGACTGATTTATTGTTCAACTAGGTGTATGTTACATGCTATGAGTGAGTGTTCATATGAACGAATACAATATGCAATGAATATGCAAACATTAATGAATGTTGCATGGTTCATTTGGAGAGGTGAAATTCATAAATTAGCTCAGTAGATGCTGCTTTTTGCTCCACTGCCCCTCGAGCAACGACAGCCTAATTATAGGCCACAACACAAATCCTGAGATCTGCTGTCTTTCAGCTTGTCTTTGCAGTAAAACTCTGCTTTTGCAATAACTGTGGCTCTTTGTGTGCTTACAAAGCCTGCAACGGAATTCTCCAGTTTCCTCTCGTCACATTTCCCTTGCATGGACGTAGTTCACGTTTACGGTCTCCATAAATATGTCAGTGTGTGCTTATAAAAGCATGCCATGAGTATTATCAGATGCACCGTATGCTGTGTGCTAGGACTTTTGACCTTATTTAAGAGAGCTCTCGTATGTTAAGAGGGTCTAATGGTTACACTTAGTGATACGGTGGGTTTTTCAGACCTCTGCGCTACGTATCGTGAGTGCACTACATGAGCTGTCTAGACCTGTTGATGGGCATGATTGGTGCTCTTGTTTTAGCTGAGATCACGGTGAGCTCTTTAATAGCTCAGTCAGGGTCCAGGACGTGAGGCGTTATTTCCCTGCTCGGGTTTGGCCTTTCTGATTAAATTAAATGGTAAATTATAAATGAGGCAGCTGAGTTTAGCCTGGCTGCTCTATAATGATCTGTTGCTTGGATCTCCATTATCTTGTAATTCCTTTGCCCTTCATTTAAGTCCGTATAAAGACTGATAAAGGAAGTTAAATTGAGATGGCACTGATACATACTAAGTTTGACCACCAAATGCCCTTGCAGAAGATGGTTTATAACATCGTACATTTAGGCTGGTTTTAAGGAAAACGGACTGTTCCAGAAATATGACCTTTTCCTGCTTCTGGTTCACAGGAGCACAAACTGCTGGTAAATATCCCCTTATTGCAGCTGGATGTGACAGATTATAGATAGTTAGCATATAATTGACATTATGATCTACTGCTATAAATGGATTCTTCTTTGGTCAACATTTAACACAGATTAGATTAAATACTTATCATGTCCACACCTTTTTCTAGAAAACGGTGTATTTTGTTTTACTTCTTTTTTTTTCTGTGACCAAATGTGGTATTAGTTTGCCAAATGCTGTCATGACAAACTGAAAATTCATCTGCAGTCCTCCAGGTGGCAGCCCAGCTGTTTACTGTCATCTAGTCCAACATGCAAATATAATAACAAGCTGCTCTCCTCATTGACTTTCCAGAAAAGTGTAGCTGAGCTAATCTTTATGGTACTCACATTTTCAGAGCTCGTATACAGTAAAACTAACCCTGCTACCCTCCACCCCCGTAAATCTTCCCTCCTGCTGAGATTAGATCCAGCCCTAATCTCACACACCCGTTTCAGCTTAATCAAGGTTTTCAGCAACATCTGAAAATGGGAGCCAGGTGCATTAGATTACAGTTGGAAAAGTCAACAAGAGGGAAAACTTCAGGTAGAGCGATCAACAGATACAGTAGGGTATGAACATCTGTAGTTGTGTCTCAAAACACATACTGTGACCTAATACTTGAAGGTATTTACTTCTAGATACATACAGCATTGCACATTCTCATAATCAATTATTAGCTATTTTGGAAACGTCGCCTGGTTTTAGATAGCTAATCAGTGTTTGCTGTACAATGTGTACTTTTCATTATAATGCCTAATGCATTAAGTAAACATCTATGCCTTTGTCTGGGAACTCCAACTCCAGAATCCCCAACCCAGAACCCCACCCAAATCTCACCTGTTACTCATTACACCATCTCAGTGTATATATACACGTCTGTGCCCATCAGTTCTTTGGTAAGAATGGTTTGTGCTTTCTCATCAGTCAGTGTATGAAGCCTGCTACCTTTCTCTGGATTTTGCCGCTGTTTGCTTAGTTGTTTGGTATTACGCTCATTCTTTTTTCTTTGCTTTGCATCTGCCTGCCAATTTAGGAGTGTTTGCCTAGTGTTATTTTCATAAAGAAAACCAGTGTTTGATTTCCATCTGTGTTCATCCCCGCTAATATTTTCAAAGGCTGACATATGACTTAACCTACACATGGTGGGCAGAGGTCCTGATTCACACTAATAAGCTGTCGTCATTCAAGTGGTTCGACTGGGCCCAGCTATTTATTGCTTTCAGGAACAGCTGTCCTCTCGCGCTGCCACTGTAGGCAACTTTTCCTCCTAACTCAGGCTGCAAGACCAGCCATTATTTCATGTATGAATAGAGGCAATCTTTCATGATGTCAGGGGTTTGTTCTACAATGCTCATTATATATTGTTCATCAGTTCCCGAGTACTGATTCGTTCCGAACCACTTGTAATATATCTTTTAACAGGCACTGCACTCAAATGGGTGAATGCCATCTGTACCAGGGTGAAGAAGTGACTTTTTCTGGACTTATTAGAAATCACTCTTGATAGAGGAGGACTTGGGGCAAAGGAATGTTTCTGTTCTCATTGGGGACACGTTCACCTGTTTGAGTTCCATACTCTGGCCTCAAGTAGTGGGAGACCCCTTTTGGTGTTCATTAGAAAAGGCCTTTGTTTGGACCTGGTTACGAAATTTTCCTGATGTGATGGTTCTGCTACCCTTGATTCTTGTATCGAACTTGCCATCCATTTGGACAGCCTCCTTCAAGAACGCCACTGGAAAAATCACATTGAACCGCCCACTTTTGAAAAACAAGTGCCTTCGATCATTGGTGTTCCCAAACCTATGCAGCTGGAAGGTTTCCAACTTTCTCAGATTAAAAAACTCTGGTGGTTTCCACCAGGTACTCTGGCATGATCGGCATGTACAAAAGTGTCCGTAGTGTGTTAATGTCAATGTGATTGTGCCCTGTGATGGATTGGCACCCCGTCCAGGGTGTCCCCCACCTTGTGCCCCATGCCCCATGGGATAGGCCCCAGGTTCCCCGAGACTCTGTAAGGATAAGCAGTACAGAGAAAGTATGGATGGATGGATCCTTTAGGTGATACGATATTCTGTCATTTAGGTCTCCTCTGGCTCAGAAAATACAATCCTCACATCAGTTCAGAGAACCTAGGCATTACTTAATGGTCTGACTCTTGCATTAAAAGCCTTAATTACTCATGTTGGTAGAGAGCCTATCTGACCAAACCCAGATAGAGAATCCTGTCCAGTATCAAGACCTAGTAGAGGTATTTTGTAAAACAAACGCCATTGCTGTGATCTTCCCTTTGATTTGTGCCAGTGAATTGATTCAGGACACTGTATTTTCAAGGTCATGGTACCTGTTGAACACAAGACTATAGAAGAATACATATCTGAAACCCATGCTCACAGCTACAACAGGTCCTCAAAATCATCCGCAGCCACTAAGTTTCTATGTATGTGAGATGGACTGAAAAGGCCTGCACATTGCCTACTGGACTCTTAACAACATCACAGTAACCTACCCATATCTTTCCCACTAGTACCATCTGCTTTGGCAACAGCATCAAGGTGCCAGTCTATTTACTGAACTTGAGATGTGTATGAATGGAAAATATAGAGATGAACAGAAGATGGCTTTCATCATTAATTCAGGTCAATATGAATATTTGGGGACGCCATAAGGCTTGGTAAATGCTTCATGTACAAGGTTTTAACAGACATGTTGTAACCTTTTGTAACTGCCTATATTGACATTTCGACGTACTCCCCATCTGTCTTTGAATGTGTAAGACATGTTAAAAAGACTCTTAGAGAATAAACACTTTGGAAATGCTCGGCTTACCGTCTGTGTGGAGTTTTAGATGGCATCGATAGTTTCCTGTTAGATGGCATGGTGACTCATCCCATTCAGGATGTATTCCTGCCTTGCACCCACTGATCCACTCTTTAATTTCTGTCATTACTCTAGAGGGGTTTACGATATACAACCACTATAAGGTAGTAAACACTGTTTGGAAGGAATCTACTCTTAGGAACATTAAGGAGTCACAGTGCTTCCTGTGCAGTTTTATTTTCGAATAAAAGAGGATTAAAACTTACATAGTGTACCTTTAATGTAAGCGTTAGCCCAAGTTTGTACATGGAATACTCGAACAAAAACAACGAATGGATTTGCATCAGTCTTAAATACTTTACACCAGATGAGCAATATTGTTTATTACTTTTTGATAAATGATGGCATTAAAAACAGGTCTTGGAAGTGAAGGGGAATTGTGCGATGACTACCACAATATGTGCTATAAAGTTCTGCATATTTATATAAGTGTATTCCCTGTACATTTCTCATGCCGTACTTTTTTAAAATCTACACTCCTGATCTTTAATAATGCCCTCCATTTCTCGTCCTGTCTTCCAGCTGTTTTCAATTCATGCCTAAATGCAACTTCACCCACCCACTGTCTGGTGAAAAGAGTAAGAAAAAGAAGTAGAAGGGAAAAAAAACCCAGCGAAAACTAGACCGAGCATGGCCTGTGATGAAAAGATAGGGCCACTCAAAGGCCATGTTCAAAAACAAAGCAGCCTGCCAGGCCGGAAAAGCCTGCTGGGTAATGAGGATGTGTCCTGGTGGCACATCTGCACTGGTCTGAACCCAATGCTGTTCTGTACAGTACTCAGTACACATCTCACACCAGTTTAGTTTAGTTTGATGGTTGATGGTTGATGTGATTTTGTACAGATGTGGACTGACAGCAGCTGCAGTTCAATCTCCAAACAGTGCAGAAAGACAGAAAGGATAATACAATATGTTTTACATATGCATATTTTCAGCGCAAAAACGGTGCAAGTTCTTCGATTGATATTCAGATCAGAAAGAATGGATCAATCTCGTTGATCAATCTTCCTGTAAAGTTGTGTGTAAATGTTTTCAAAGGACGATCTGAAGGAAAAACTCACGTGCAGTACATCCGGTGGTCATTTAAAGGCAATCGTTTGAGGTTCTTGTTATTTCCCAAACTCGAGGAGCTCTCGTAGAATTCGAGCGTTATTTCCCGATATAAATACAGCGTGTCTCGTGTCAATTTCCAAGTAAATTCTCTCGTATTCAGCATGATAAACGAGGCCCGGTGTTTTTTTAAACTTAGCAAAACTTTTACGCTGACTCGAATCTGTTCTCACGTTTACAGCAGCACATTGGTGAGTATATTGGTGATAAAAATGACTGTTGAACAACAAACATATAATGTGCCATCTGTTATATTGGTGCAGTGCATTATCATTACCTCAAACAATCTGGTGTAGCTCAAAGAATTTGTCAAGGAGTAATATGTACCCGGGGGCAGAAACTGGGTAATTGATATCATCGCCACTAAGTTTTTCGGGAGAGAACATATGGGAGTACGTCTGCAGTCAAAAGCTTGGCTCGGGCGCTGAGGGAAAGGGTGCTCCTTGACATGTTTGCCTTCATTACTCATAAAGCTGTTGCTCGTTTTGACATATTTCCGTTTTTTGTGTAAATATAAGACAACACAAATTAAGTCGCCGCATGTGATTGCAGTCTTCCGTAGCTCGGCGGCGGTTTGTTTGGGTGATTTTGGAATTGCAGCAGACTTCTCATGAAGATGCTTGTACGTGGGGGGTTTCTTTCAGTAGACTCAAAATGTGTGGGTTTCTGATCGGAGGCCGAAGCTTTCGATGTCTGGGTTCATTACAGAAAAGAAACAAATGCACATGCATAACCGATCAGACAAACAGGAAGGCAGGCGGGCTTGATGATGTGAGAGCAAAGCCTTCCAAAGCTGGCAATCTTAGACGAGGCCGAGACGTGCCCGAATTCCCCAACGCTCGATGCGAAACCATGACTGTGCAATGCTCCACTGACTAGCCGCCGTGTCTGCTCCGGCCTGCCTGATTGATCGTCGGCATATAATTGACTGCAAGAGCTCTAGGGTTTTGTCGCTCCTGACCAATCCTGGCTATTCACGATGAAGAATAAATGCTATGCTACGCCCCAGCGATAAATAATGGGCCAAAAATGAAGGAGCGCGTCGAGTCCCAGCGCCCATTTTACATTGCGATGTCTTCTAATTGCTTGATCTTGAATTCTATTACATGACTCTTGTACCTGTTCTCGTTCCCAGACGCATGTGTTCTCCCTGAATTTGAAATTCATGTACTGTCGGAATCGTCAGTCACGCTGACAGCTCCAGTGGAGACGGTGCTGCAGCTGGGAACTCGCAAAAAAAAACCAAAAAAAAAAACAACCCCAAAAAAAGTTCTACCAGAAATATTGCTTACATTAGAGGTAATTTTTCAAAGGTGGAAAGATGAAGTGGGAAGTGTTAGAAATTGCAATGGAATTCCCCTCCCAAGCACACACACACACACACACATTGAGACTCAGGGTTGTTTTTGAAATATGATGATGCATAACGCAACATGATCACTTTTATTAGTTTTTTTTCCCATTCAACCTGGAAATCTTTCATAAATACCGTAGAAAAACAATATCCGTGCGCTGTGCTTGGAAGGGAGCACCAGTTTTATGCAAGGAGCACACACGTTTGTCTCGTCATATACAGACAAATAGTCTGTATTTAATTTATAAAAGGGAATCACACACACACACACACACACGGTATGTTTGTCTTACTATCCTTGTGAGGACCTTCCACTGGAAAAATTATCAAATCTAATTCATTAATGCTATTACACTTAAATTGAACCCTAACCTTAATCTCAATGACCAAAAGGAAACCGTTTTTGGCTATTTTTAGATTTCCTGATATGGAAAAGTCAGGCATTTGGTCCCCACCAAGATATAAAAACATGTCCTTAACCCAAATCCCTTTCAATTAACCTCCCTATGCATCAGTATGGGATTTTCACAGTGGCAGGCATTACAGTACACATCAAATTATTCTCTCCACGGCTCCTGAGCAGCCAGGAACTGTCAGTTTAACACCGCTCAATAGCTTCCCTCGTGCTCTACTTTCTGTTGGACCCCAGGATGCACTCGGAACAGACACGGCATTAAGGCACACGTTGCACGGACGTGTTTAAAGAACAAACACTCCTGATAGCCCTCAAGGCTGTGTTGCCTTGAAGCAGCAGTTTGGCCAAAATGAATAAATAAATTTAAAAAACCATAAATCAATCAGGCAGAATATGTTTACTGTCTAAAGTTTATTTCTTTAGCTAAAAGGGAAGCTTATAACCTCTAGGTTTAGATTATTATACTGTAAAATCAATATGCACTGGCCTTAGACTTATGTGCTTATATGGTTTTATTTAAGCAAGTCAAAGGCATGTAGGAGGCATGGCCAAAAGTTTCTTTTATTTTTTTTATCAAGCATGGACACATCATAAATTCTTTAGGTATTTTACTGGGCCCCCCCTCCAAAAAAAAAAAGTGTAGCTAACATGATATTTACATTGTGGCATGCTAGTTAGGCAATTAATTGCATTATTACAGACTACAGACAGTGTGTATACGATTATTATTTATTATGATGATGATCCATCCATCCATCCATCTTCTATACCACTTATCCTTTTCAGGGTCACGGGGAACCTGGAGCCCATCCCAGGGAGCATCGGGCACAAGGCGGGGTACACCCTGGACAGGGTGCCAGTCCATCACAGGGCACAATCACATACACACTCACACACCCATTCATACACTACGGACACTTTAGACACGCCAATCAGCCTACCATGCATGTCTTTGGACTGGGAGAAGAAATTGGAGTACCCGGAGGAAACCCCCGTAGCACGGGGAGAACATGCAAACTCCGCACACAAAGGGCAACGATGGGACTCGGCTAACTATTAAGCCACTGTGCGCCCCCAGAAAGTACAATATAAAGAAGAAATTCTACATTTTATTCCTTTACTATGATGTTATAAGACCACTATGTTCTGTAAGGACGTTTGTATGGAAACGACAAATAATTACACAGGTAACACTTTACAGGTGGTGTGATGCCGCTAGAGTCACTGTTAGCACCAGAAGTTTTATTTTGCTATATTAACACGTCCCAAAGTGTCGCATTCTGCTTACACCACAGCAATTTGCCGTAAGCGTTCTTTGTTTAGTAAAGAATGGCACACATTTCCCACTTTCTTATAGACAATATGATATTTATGTTATGTAAAAATGTATTTTTGCTGTTGTTGTAGTAACCGTTGGAGCGTGAAAGAGTGGATTCAGCAAATACCTCCTGTTATATACCGCTGTAATGGCCATCGGGGCTGTCCAGGACTTTTTCCAGGACAGGAACAGATATATCTGTAAATCTTTGGGAAACAAAAACGCATCGAAACACTGTATCGCGTCAGTATTGACATTCTTCATATTGTTGCTACGAGTTATTCCCTTCACAAAGACACACCATGCAGGTGTTCTGAGCTGGAATGAAAATTGAGTGCTTTCACAGTGATGGGACCATTACACCTTTAACCGCAAGAGAAAAATGCTCCATTCAGGCTTCTAGGATTACAAGAAAATTACATGAAACATCTTATGGGGCAAGTCACGACATCTTTGTCGATGGAGTGAGGTTAGAGCCGGTTCTCCCTTGAACTAATGAATCATTGACAAGCCTGCATCAAGCTGACATTTGCCACTGCTTGAAGCGCAGCGTAATAACAGTGCAGTGGCAGTTGAACTGTTGCTACTGCTTTTTGTCTAGGACGATGCACAGATCTCCCTTCGATTGGGCAAGCGTGTCGAGACAAAGAGCACTCCTCTCACGAGCTTCGCCAGACCTGTTTTCTTCCCTTTATTTATTTATTTTTTTTAGCTGACGTTACCTTTCAGGCCCCTCATCTTGAGCCTTAAATCTCTACCCCCCACGGGACATCTTTAAACCTGGACTTTAATCTAAATCCCGTGCATTCTCTGTCCTAAAGTCTTTTTCTCGACATCAATTATTGTATTGCCATTTCAACATTCCTTAGAACAAAGGCGTGGATAAAATGGCTTTGTGGCTCTAGGATGGCTTGTATACGCAGAGAAGACATAAAATTGAAAGAAAAAAAGAAAAACAGACACTGTAGGCCTGTATCATCCCTGCTGTGTATTTACATCAAAACACAAGCTAATCTTCCCGGTCTGCGTCTCTGTAGGAGCGCATAATGTGTAAATCAAGAGCGCAGCGCACATTTAATGATAATCATCCCAGAAGTGTTGTGAAGCAAGAGACATCTGGTAAAGAAGATATTACTTCCTTTTAAGAATTGAAATGAAAACATCTTTACATTTCATCATCAACCAATACGTGCAATATATTTAGTCATCAGCATATGCTGTCAACAATGTTATTTACTAATAATACCGTAAATGACATTTTTAATGACTTAAACACCACCGCATCGTACTGTTTATCCATTTATAGCGACATTTAAGCTAGTTCCTATTGTAAACGGCTATAAACCGTCGTTTCTTCACCAGACACTGTCATTTGTCTCTTTCTTAAGTTAATGACAAAAAAAATGTAGCTTGATGTTAGAGAGAAAGCAGACGGTGCAACGCTCTTTATCCTCACGATGGTGGGACACTTACTGTTACAAAGCACTAAAACTGGAGACTCCTTCCATCAATGTTAAATAAACCACTACAGAAAGCTTCCCCATATGAACCGCTGTTAAATAATAACACAATTTAATCCGTTTATTCGATTATGTCGAATGCCTACCACGTGAATGAGTTAGAAATAGAAACTATAGCTATATTAGAACGAAGGCACTACTGCAAGAGCCGTGCTGCTCAAATTTGAGAATTCAACCGTGATATATATAATAGAATATATCACAGTCTTTCAGAAAACATGTTTTCTCGCTACTGGGCCACCTGAATGTAACAATTACAGAAACTGTATATAACACCGCTCTCTCTCTCTCTCTTTCTCTCTCTCTCTCCCTCTCTCTCGCACCCATCACTAATTCTTTTTCTCCTCCTTAAAGGAAACAGTGTCATCACCGTGATTATGTTAAGAAGTTGAATCCGCATAATGGTCCTGGAAAAGGGGGTGCTATAATTAATGTTAAGTGAGCAGATGTCGAAAGAGAAGCATTTTCTACCATAACACATGAGGTTTTGGATTTAACACCTCTGGGCAAAGGAACCCTATCTAAATGACCCTGAGGCCCACGCCTCTTAAATAGTGGTTTGTAACCCTGGAAGTGGTGTAAGGGTAGCCTCCACCCCCACATCCCACTCCCGCCTGTTCTCTCAGCCCTCTGGACAAGGTTGAAGCCCTTCTGTTTCAGAACGGATCAAATATCTGTTCTTAAGTGCAGCAACATTGTAAATGAAACTGAGATGAACAATATTTGCATTGTACCTACAAGATGCTTTCTCTCGCTCGCCGAAGCGAAAGGTGTGGGAGGGGGCAGAGAGTGTGTTTCCAACATTATGGGATCACGTTGCTGCCCATTAAAAGCACGGAGGCTGCAAGTAATTGCGTTATGTCGAAACCGAGCCCCTTTTTTCACCCCAAAACTGTCAGAAGAGTGACTTATCTTCAGCCTGTGAGTCGAAATGGTTTATTCAGACTGTGTCTCATTCCGAATGAAAGTAGGTCGCTTCAGATTGGCAGAAAAAAGCATCCCTTTTCTTTTTTTCCCCCACCACTAGAGTTATAATTATGGACTCATAACAGCAGGGGTAAAAATCTGTGTTTGTGTTTATTGACAGGCCCCACCATAGTTCACTGCATGAATTGTTTCCATCTGAGCAGAGGAATGGAAATCTCAGCGGTGAACCGTTGATGTTGGCCATTCAGGACTGAAGCAAGCTTTGTTTCTGTGACCAACCCAGCCTCTTTTCATGCTTTTTTACAATCTCTGAGCTTAGGTAATATACAAAAATTCCAGCAAACATGTAACATGCTGTACAGAAATGCATGTGGGTGTGTGTGGACTATGACTTTTCTGTTTTGTTCATTCCATGGAGTTATTTGTGGTCAGAGAAGAGCTTAATTTACCTCAGTGTCATTCTCTGTGACACCTCCAGGCCATGGACACAGTCTAGCATCCAGATGTGTTTCACCGTTAGTTGGGTTCAGCTTTAATTTTAATGGTGTAAGCCTTTGTTTAGTAAAGAATGGCAGATGTGAAAACTCTGATGTTTTTATGTATTCTGACGCCTGAATATCGGACATACCATTCCAAAGCCATGGCCATTATTAAAATCGAAGTGTTCTCCCTTTGCTGCTATAACAACCCTCCGTCTTCTGAGAAACCTTTCCACTAGACTTTTCAGCCAAGCGAGCACAAGAGATCAGGCACTGCAAAGTCGGCGTTCTAATTCATCCAAAAGGTGTTCATTGGGGTTGAGGTTCTATGCAGGCCACTTGAGTTCTTCCACACCAACCTTGGAAACCCTTGTCTTCATTGACCTTGTTTTGTGTACGGGGCAAGGTCATGCTGGAACATGTTTGGGCTTCTAAGTTCCAGTGATTGTAAATCATAATGCTACAGTATACAGAGACAATTGTGTGTTTAGAACTTTGTGGCAACAGTTTGGGGAAAACCGACATATTGGTATTATGGTCAGGAGTCCGCAAACCTTTGGCTATATAATGTATGTCATGATGTTGCCAAGATACTGGCACTAACTGTTCTTGATAATTGAATAAATATTCTGTATCTATGGCGGTCATTTCTGGACAAAAATTAAATCTCAAGTCAAAAACATTTACAGTTAATTTTTCTACCCCAAATGTGCCAAGTGAAGGGTTCTGAGAGGGCAGTGTTCTATGCACACATTCAATTTAAAGTCCACCTGACGCCTTCCTGCCTCAGAGTACAGCCTAGATAGGCAACATTTTATATATATATATTGAACATTGTGCTCTTTACTTTGATAGTCATCTGCTTCACATTGCTCAGCCACCTGCAATTTGGTGAATTTCCTTTGTCATTTGTTGGCATTCTTTGTAGTTGGTCTTTAATGAGAGGGTTCATATGGGGCTAGAGACTTCCAAAGTTCTGAGAGGAACCCCCACTATTACTGCTATAACCTCAGGGTCTGGCAACACAAAGGCATTCGTGATATCTCCCATCCAAATCAGGCCTAAAGCCACTATTCGAACCCCCTATCAGCACCGTACCGTCCCCTCTCAGCAGGGGGTTGAGTAGGGGAAGCGAAAAATATGACAAGCCCTTCTTCCAGGGCCACAATCTGGATTTATTAAGAACAAAAGTGGCACTAAACCCTCTTTTGTTTTGTTTTCTTTCCCCCACTCCTGTTTTTAAAAGAGTTGGGGGGGGGGGGTTTATGGTTGTTGTTTTTGTTGTTTTTGCATTTGGGCTCCGGTTTCTGCACCTTCTGCAAAACTCAGCCATCGATTCCTTGTATTTTGTTCCGTGTTTGGTTGTAGCATTACTGTCGCTGTATGAAATGCAACTCGCTGATGCTGAAACGCTTTGTCTCCATTACATGCTGCTGCCTGATTTATGAAAGTGTCTCCAGGACAGGATGATTTCTCACCTCTGGTTTACATATTCTTATTTTCCTCCAAGAAATAATGACTAAACTGGGGATAAGAATGATTTCAAGGCGAGACATGAATCTGTCGTTCAAATATTTCTCAGGTTTGTGTTTCATCCTTTATTTTTAATGTTCCATGCATACCCTGACACATTGGCTGCTTGCATAAGTCTATCTTTTTTTTTTCTTCATCTGTACTATTCTCTGGTGATATAAACTGGCATATGCAAAGCTGGCCAATCCTCTTATGACTTCAGGATACGACTCTCCAGAGACAATTAAGCCGAGAGAAAATGTTTTGATTCTCAGTTTCCGGGCTCGGTTTGCATATTGTTTCCTCCAGGGTGAAATTCATTAATGAGGCAAACAGGTCATCGGTGCCATTGTTGCCTTGGGAAAAAGTTTATCCATCATATACAGGCTTATTCATCCATCCATGAACATATGTGTGCATATTTTGCATGGACTCTTGTATTCATGCATGCTTGGTGTCACACTCACACATGCATACGACACCAATACGGGCCGATGACTGCAAAGTCGTAAGTTATGAATGCTTAGGGTTAGAGCTGGGGTATGGGAAAGGGTGGCAGCTGTCACACTGGAAATAATCTTTCTGATGCCGCACCGACTTCTGACGCCAAGTCATGTCTCTCAGAGTTTTATTACTCATATGAAGTTCATGCAGACGTGAATCATAGCTATCTTGATTTGAATCTTCACTGGTACCACTGGAGTTTTTAAAACGTTGAACTTTCAAGCAGCTTAGAATGATTAAAACGTCATCAATCAGGGTTGGGAATCTGCGTAATACAATAATGGTATTCATTTTGCGCCAAGGTGCAAAATGGGTATTCTGCACATGCATGCCTTTCCTGTGCATGATACACAGTTTGTATACACATACGACAAAAGGAAGAAGGCAACAAAACGAAGACAACATCTTGAAAACAGATAGCATTGCCTGATCCCGGATTATTCTCTGTATCAAGTTCTGCATGCACTCCGCATGTCTGTGTGAGTTTATATCTGGGTTCTCCGGTTTCCTCCCACTCACCCCAAAAACATCCCAGTATTTAGATTGCCTTGTCTAAATGAGTGTGTGAATGTGTGCTTGCATGGCGCCTTGACAAGGACTGGCGTACCATCCATGGTGACGCTCAGGCTGGTCTGGAACAGCACTTTTGGGTGCATGGACTCTCATAGTGTGGGAAAACCTGCTATGACTAATCACAGTGCTCCAGTCCAATGAAAGTCTGGTTCAATATTTCAGTAAGGCATTCCAACCTTTTCCCTTCTTTTGGTTGAAGCAAACCCCAGAGGACCACTGATCAAGAGGACCACTGATCAGTTCTTTTGGACCGCTCCAGGGCTTGTACACAGCTTTCAGACAAACGCGACTGTGAAAACAACCTTAGTGTTCCCAGTATCCACCTTAATCCTTTATTTAAAACCATTTGGAATGCCTTTTCATTTTGAACTAAAGATACCCTTTTTTTTTTCTTTTACTCCAGCCAGAAATCGAGAGGGATGCAATTAAACATTTGCACTCAACTGTATCTGATGCAGTTCTTGTAGTTTGTACCTCCTGCTTTGCACAGTTTGAAGTTTTCCCTACCCTCAACACACCCGCTCTAACTTATTATGGATTTAGTAATTAGTTGATCAGTTGGATCAGGTGTGTCAGCAGTCAAGAAAACCTCAAACTGTGCAAGGCACTGCCATTGCCTTAAGCTGGGTTTATACTTTAAAATCACAGCGGTCTGTCAAGATTATTACTTGTCACACAGTAGTATCTTGGCCATATTCTAAACCAGACTGTGTGATAACATGTGTTCTATATGTCAGATTACACAGTGAAGATTCTCTAACAGGCAGTCTAACAGGCACAGACAATTACTATGTTCTATTTTGCAGAAACATAAACATTCTTCAGAAATAATAAGGATATTTTCTCCTTTTTGATCCTTTTGGTGGCTTTTAGACACGTGCTATATATCACTATATTTGCTTGAACTCCGTCTTTGTCGACCTCGTGTCTAAAAAAAAAAAAAAAACATCCAAGGTTAGTGACTTTTCTCATGCTTAAATTCTTGTTTGAATTCTAACAGATACTCTGAATGTGTTCTGCTTTTGCCTTGTACGGTAAAACAGATCGATTTGACCCTCCAGACCCTCCGGACGGCATGTTTCCCGATGCATATGTGCACATTGTCGAGTAATGAGGCATAATAGCCACCACCATGTTGCAATAAAACCCATACACACATACACATACCTCCACCCCCACTCCTTGCTGCAGCTCATAGAACCGAGCTGCTTCCTCGACGCTGCACATATGCACATACGCACATATCAGATGGCCGATATGCTGATGAGAGACGTGTGTGGTGATATGCAGCAGGCCTGCCTTGTGGTGTGTGTGTGTGTGTACTCCATGCCCCTGTGGAGTAAACCCCCCTCCACCCCCCACCCCCCAACTTTCCAGGTCAACCCTCCTCCTCCCTCTCTCACTGGGAAATGTCACCTATGTTTATCAGACCCGCTCTGATGCACAGGCTAGAGTTACACAAAAACGATCCTTGTCCTTTCCTCCGTGACCAGCATATGATCATGCGTGGGAGACAATGTTAGGCCTGATATGCCTACCAGGGGTCAAGTATTGAATGCTTGGGTGTTTTGTTCCTTCTTTACACTGCCTTGTTTAAACTGTATTATCCTGTATTGCATTTAAAATATATTACGTTTATACCATAGCACTGTCGAGTGTGCGATTCTGATCGGTCGGAAGAAAATGCGGATTTATTCGCCGTACCAGCAGCACCGATAGTTCTGGAATAACATAACGATAATATGAAGTGGTTGTTACTATAGTAACCATTTATATACTGACTTATACAGTGCGTGTTCTTCATGAGGTGATTAAATGGTGATGTTTTCTGTAAGATATTTATTTAGCTTTAATGGAAGGAGTTTCCATTGTCTGCATTTTGTAACAACTTTAAGAAGTTTTCAGGACAGAGGAATTTGTACTTTGGTAACGTGACAAGCTGCGTTTCTTCTTTCTTCGTCTTATTAACTTCAAGAGAGAGATAAAAAAAGAAGTTGGTGAGGGAACAGGTGTTTTTAGCCTCTTTAATGTAAATGATAACAGCAACGAACTTGTTTCGTAACTTGGACGTTCTACAACATTAAACATAGCTATAATCAGTCCCTCCAGGATTTCGCGATTTTGCGTAGAAATGAATGCAAAATCAAGCAAACTCGTCAATATTGGGAGGAGCGTGCAATTTTTCAAAATTACCACAGATTTTCCACAGATTTGGGCCGAGATGTATCACGTGAGGTCATCACAACGTGCATTCAGCCAAAGCCCTCAGTTCAGGGGTAGATCATGATGGTAAGATGTTGGGCTACTGATTGGAAGGTTTTGAGTTCAAATCCCAGTGCTGCCACTTCTGGGCCCTTCAGCAAGGTCTTTAACCCTCCACTGCACAGCTGTATAAATAAGATGTATGAACTTTTCTATTGGGCAGCGATAGCTCAGTAGTTAAGATGTTAATGGCCAGCACCAGTGTTCATGGCCAAAACAATCACAAAAAACTCCACGAAATCCTGCATGGACTGTATAATCGGATAACCGCAAACTTCTCGTTCTATTGTAATTGTTAGCAATTTTTGCTGTGGTTTAAATAATAAATGCTTTCAGGAATGCTGTTATAAAACAATGTGCTCCATGTCTTATTCCTCACTTATCTCTCAATAAAACATCTCCACCATCTCTAACCATTGGTTAGCTACTTGATGTTGTCACATTAGTCAAATATGGAGTGTTTTTCATCATTTGCGTAGCGTTCTCTGAAAGATTTTATTACCTCCGACTTTAGTTTCCTGCAGAAATCCCCATAAATGATCATTAACAGACAAGCTCGACACTCCACTCATTAATCATGACAGGGGATTTCCTTTCCTCTGCCAGTGCTCATATGTGAGATCTTCTGAAATCCCTCATCTTGTGATGTCAAAGACGACATGATTGAAACACACATCTTAAGCAAAAGAGTAGGTTCAAGCTCTTCCAAGATTTAAAAAAAAAACCTAGACATGAAAGGTAAACTGAGAACGCTGGCATTTTAGCATGTTATGAGGAATGTTTTCAACTTGTCTGACAGAAACCGAGATCTGGAGCCTTTGTTCGAGCGTGGTGTGAAACATCGGGGTGGTCAAGAACTCTATTTCATCTGCTGTCATCATTCTGACAACACTGTTTTGTTTTGTTGTCTAATTGTGTTCCACTGTTAGTCAGATAAGTGCGGTCGAACTTAAAGAAAGCTTTCCGAAGAATTTAATGTTCAACAAATTACTTTTTACAAACTTTGAGTTTTCGCTGTGGATCAGGGTTTGTTTCAGGGTTTATTTATTTTGTCTGTATGATTCATGCTACTGGAAGAATAGTCATTTTTTCATTATTTGACACAATTGGCACCACAGTCATTAAAATGATAGAAAAGTGTAGCTCTCAATTTCTCCATGAATCATTTGAAGTTTTCAGCCACAATTTTCTGCCCCGCTACAGCAAAGAAAAGCAGATTACTTGTGGGTGCCACAGTGCAGGAAGTCACAAGTTTGTTTTGAACTGTGGCAGTTACAGAAATAAATAGGTAATCACACATTATTCACATCTCTGCCTGATTGCAATCAGCCATGCTATTCTCCTGCAGAGCAATCTCACAGCTGTTTATAGTGAGTTCCACTCAGTACTGAACAACAGGTCTCTTTTCCTGAGAGGTGTTACTCATGCCATAACATTGAGTCCGGTTTTTCCTTCATACTTCAACTCTATGAAGTCACATTGAGCCTTTAATACTGATGGGAAAAGGAACAAGGTTCCACGAAGTTCCAAAAATGATTCAGATTCTTTTTGTGATACTGTTTTTTTTTCCTGTCTCCAATTTGCAACTTCTATTCAGGAAAATGAAATGAAAGTATTTGAAGTATTTTTATTTGAATATGAAAGTCTGTGGTATATTTATGAAACTGACATGTTTGCCAATGATCTGTTTGTGTTTTGAACTTGCTAGGGTAGATTAAAATTAAAATAAAAAAAAAATCTAAACCCTAAATACAAATCTCGAACACTGAAGGCACCTCCGTGATAAATGACGTTGTGGAATGTAAAAAGTGTGCATGCTAATATTTAGAATCTTAATGTGCATTTCGTAGATTTGAATTATACACACTTTATACACAATATTTTTAATAATTGTACTTTTTCTTCTTAGCTTTAAATATGAAAGGGGGTATGGTTTGCCTCTGAAAACCTAAAATTGAAAATAACATCATGCGTTTGAGATCCGAACCCTAATCTTAAAAGTTCAAATAACACACAAAAAGAAAATTGTGTCACTTACGCCAAAGGTGAAGCACTCAGGATTCCCAGGGAAAAGTAGATGTTTTTAGACTATTCAAACAAAGAATACATTTTTATGTCCTACTCAAATAGCTAGTAATTGTTTATAGTTATATAATGTTGTCGCTCGGTGAACTATGCTAACTATGCTAAGTTTTGTTAGCAGTTAACAGCCAGTAATTTGGCTATTTCAGTAGAACATAAAAACATTAGATGCCCTAATGGTTCATATTTTGCATTTTGACTCCACTTGCCAAATTTTGAGATTTGTATTTAGGATACTATTTTGTTGTTGTTGTTGTTGTTGTTGTTGATTTGTTTTAACAATCTTAAAACCATAACCTATCATTTCAAATTGCATATATTAGAAGAAAAAAAAAACTTACTCCTAGCAAGTACAAATCAAAGGGAAAAAAAACATTGGCAAAATGTCACTTTATTAAATACAGCACAGGAAAAATATAATTTTATATATTTTTTAGTTTTCTTTCTTTGTTTCAACGCTATGGTGCAAATCATATTCTATATCTTATTCTAAGTCCACTCTTAAAATAAATGAAGCACTAACCAAACAACCCTCATTGGACGTTTTTAAAAGCCATTTGGGAGCTTTTTATGTGAGTGTTCACTTTTTCCATTTAAAACAGGAGGTGAGGAGTAGAAAGTTCCAGTGTCGGAAAATACATCCGACAGAGAGTTCCCAGTGGTCTTGAATGAAGCTTAAAATCTCTTCCTTTTTTTTTCCTCAAATAAAAAGAAGACCTGTTCCAGTCTACCTCATGGCATCGTTTGGGTTTCCATGGTTCTCAAATCCAACCAGGGATTCTGTTTTTTTGTTTTTGTTTGTTTGTTTGTTTGTTTTTAAATACAGTAGTTCCGGTGGTGGAAATTTCAGCTCACTATTATCAACTTTATTATATTTAAATGTTGAAACATTTGTGATTATTTATACAGTGAATATGATAGTGTTTATATTTGATTGTTTGTTTGATTGACAGATACAGTAAATGAACTCAACAGAAGCTAAATCAATAATTAATGTTACTACAGCACATAGGAACTCTACTACAGGGTTGCCAGATCTCGTGTTTTTGTTTGTGTGTGTGGTTTTTTTGGGGGGTGTGGAACATTCTTTGTACAGTCGATATCACATCAATGTCTTACAAGTCAGGTAAGTAAGCTGTAAGCTTCTTTTTATCAGTAAATTTGTAGTATTATTACATAGTGTACAAAATGCGTGGTTATGTTTAAAATGTTGTGCACTCACAGGTGAAATAAAGTGTTTTAAGCACTTCATTTCACAGAACCAAGAAAATATTACCAGTCCAGGTTTTCTTTCTGAGGTCAGAGAGTGAGAGTTACTTGTTAATGGCCTTGAGTCATTGTGCTGCAACCAACACATAGCAATACTTGATGAATATGAAATACACACACACACACACACACACACACACACACACTATTGGAACAGCAAGGCCAATTCATTGTTTGTGCTATACACCAGAGACATTTCGGTTTGAGAAGAAAAGATTGATATGAGATGAGAGTTTAGGATTTCAGCTTTTATTTCCTGGTATTTACATGTAGATGTGTTAAACAGCATCAAATATAGAACTTTTTGTATCAGACCACCCAATTTTGCCGCAGCATCTTTCAGTTGTTGTTTGTTTCTGTGTGTGTGTGTGGGGGGGGGTCTTCCAATTTTGTCTTCCAATTTCTCTGTAAATTGGAAGGCAAAATGTTCAGGTAAACTTCTGAATTCTTTCTACTGCTACCATCATGAGTTCCATCATCAATAAAGATCAGTGAGAATGTTCCAGAAGCAGCCATGCAAGCCCAAGCCATGATGCTACCTCCAAAATGTTTCACAGATTAGCTTGTATGTTTTGGATCATGAGCAGATCCTTTCTTTCTCTTTCTTGGCCTTTATGTCACTTTGGTAGAGGTTCATCTTGGTTCCAAAACTTTTGTGTCTCATCTCTGTATTTCTTTTTGTGAATTTCAATCTGGCTTTCAGATTCTTTTTGCTGATGAGCGGTTTGCATCTTTTGTTATGGAATCTATATTTCTGCTCTCCGAGTCTTCTTGAAACGGTGGATCGTGATCCCTTCAGCCCTGCCCTGTGGAGGTTGTTGGTAAAGTCACTGACTGTTGTTTTTGGGTTTTTCTTCACAGCTCTCACAATATTTCTGTCATCAGCTGCTCTTGTTTTCGTTATCTGTTCCTCGGTGCACCAAAGGTTTCCTTCTTTTTTCAGGACATTCCACATTGTTGTATCGGCTACGCCCAATGTTTGTGCAATGCCTCAGATTGATTTTCTCTCTTTTCCATCTTCTATACAGCTTATCCTTTTCAGGGTCACTGGAAACCTGGAGTCTATCCAGGGAGCATCGGGTACAAGGTGGGGTACACCCTGGACAGGGTGCCAATCCATCCCAGGGCACAATCACATATGCTTTATGTTGTTTAACAAAAATACAATCATACATACAATGTACATATAAAAACCAGGTAATAAAATTCTAAGCTCTCTTCTGAGTGCCTTATATATATATATATATATGTGTGTGTGTGTGTATTGTATTGTTAGTAATGGCCCTGACCTATTTGCCACCCATGCTGAAACTGTACTTGTTATTGCCTCCTCCAGTTACTTTTTCCCTATTGTTACTGCACAGTTCCAGCTCTGACCTATTTGTCAGTTGGTGAAGTGTTATTATAGATAGATAGATAGATAGATAGATAGATAGATAGATAGATAGATAGATAGATAGATAGATAGATAGATAGATAGATAGATAGATAGATAGATAGATAGATAGATAGATAGATAGATAGATAGATAGATAGATAGATAGATAGATAGATTATTTACATTTTTACAAAAATCTGCAAACCTAATTATATTAACAGCAACAAACCAAACAGAACATTCTATAAAATGACATTTTATACCATAGCTCTTTTGAATTCTCAATTCTGATTGGTGATACATTTTCCATAAAGGCAGCACTGACAGTAAATTGGCTGCATATAATGGATGAACTGTATATCGGAAGATACAAAAATGCTTCAAACCATTGAGTACTGAGTTCTCTTTTATAAAACTGGTCAAATGGTTGGCACAACTACACTTGAAGCTATTTAAACCAAACAATGAACCATTTTCCCCTCTTGCTTGAATACAATAGGCACTAAGTGAGCACACGTTCCCAAAATCTTTCATTTGGTTCTGTCAATCTCCTGTGCCAAATGGTGTATTTATAGCTTGCAACGTGCGAATGCTTGCATACGCTAAATGGCAACACTTAACTCTTAAATCTAACATGAAAAGAAATTGGGTATCAGATTGCTCTGAAAGTCACAAATGCTATGCAAATGGAAAAAGTCAAAGCCCCAAAACAGTATCATGGCTATAGAAACAAACTACAGATTGAATGCATGTGAATTACCACTGCTTTGCATGCCCATCTGACGTCCTACCCCTTGTGAACCATCTATAATAAGCAAAAAGAGGTCACTTCTGAAGTTATTTTATTGACTGTGGGCCCAGCAGGAAACAGAGAAGTGGATGAAAGTAGGAGTAGGAGTGATGGATGGAGAGTGTAGTTGAAAAGGGAGAGGAGTGTGAGTGTGTGTTGGCTGAGAGAACAGAGAAGATCCTGAGCTATTATTTTGCTTTTAAGCTAATTACAGCCCAATAATAATTACAGGATATAAAACATTATATAGCAAATGAGTGTTTACTACTTCATTGATTTAGGTAAAATAGTAGATCTGCATTAATGCTAAGGGTTGTTCGGGTTTCTTAGGCGATTGATTGACAAAGTGTGTGTGCATTGTGTAAAAGTTCTGCCAAAAGTTTCCTGTTCACACTGCTATAAAAAAAAAACCCAATAATAATTTTTTTTTTCTTGGTACCGAACATTATAATTTCTAGGGATTTACATGATGGGCACTCAAAATAGTCTAACCCTACTGATAATTTTTTTTAAAAACATGGTATTTAAGAAGGAATGTCATATCATTTATGATATGGTGTTGGTAACTTTTCTATAAGGACATAACTGTGTAACATTTAAAGGAGTCTCCAGTCTCAGAGCTTTGGAACAGTCAATAGGTTTTCTGCCACATGAAAGTCTTCAGGATGGAGGACTTTGTGTTCTCTGTTTTGTCACACAACAACAACAACAACAACAACAACAACAACAACAGCAGCATAAATTGTGTTATTTGTGTAATTAACATCAAGATAGAGGAAAAACAAGTGAGAAAACGAACAGGGGATAACTTGTCACACGGATATTCCATGTAAATATATCAAGCTACAGGGGGGCATGGTGGATTAATGGTTAGTATGTCTGCCTCATGCCTCCGGAGTTTGGGGTTCCAATCCTGCCTCCACCCTGTGTGTGCGGAGATTGCATGTTCTACATGCCTTGGGGGTTCAATACCGGTTTTCTTCCACCAGTCTAAAGACACCCTTTAGGGCTTGACTGGCATTTCTAAATTGTCCGTAGTGTATGCGATTCTGCCCTGCCATGGGTTGCAAACTCCATCCAGGGGGTCCCTTGTCCCTCAACCCTGTGTAGGATGAGCAGTATGGAAAATGGATGGATGGATGGATATCGAGCTGCATCAAATAACCCAGTGTGTTGACTATTTGATAGAATAGCATGCCCCCACATGTTTTATTCCTTACTTTACAGTAGTTAATGGAGTCCATTTTGTGTGACTTGCAAATAACAGGAAGCAAATGGCTTCCAATAAAAGTCATGGCACGTTCTGTGGTCAAGCCCCAATGTGCACTCTCCATATCAATAATGCAAATGGACAGAATGCCTCAGAAAAAGAAATTTAAAAAAAAGCTATCGTGAAATAATTGTTATAAAGAAAGTCACAGTTCCTTGGTTTGGAATGCATTTTTTGTTAGTATGTTATTTCCGTCACCATTAGAGACCTCAATTTGACCTCAATTGACAACTCCTATGTGAGATCACTAATGCGGCTGTATGGGTAGTTTAATGGCTCTCTGACAGTAATCCACATATCGATCACCTTCTCCTCTGAATCTGTCAATAGAAATGGTTTTAAAGGCCTACTTAAGGATGAGGACACACGTGACAGAGGTAATGGTCGCTTTTACCGGCTTGATAGATGTCTGGTATTTTAAAGAACAGGCTGGTGTTTATCTGGCACGTGATAAGCTTGATGTAGCACCTTTTGCTGCGTTCTTGCTGTACGAGTGACATCAGGGCTACACAGTATTCCTAACTTTCAAAATAGTCCAGATGCAACACAACGTACTTGGTGTCTCCTTTGCTGAGAAACTTTTTCATGATGATTATGCACTTAATGGCGCCATGTGGTAATCTGTCATGGGCCGTGCAATTGGAGCCGCCGCCGTCATTGCTCACTGTTGCATTGGGAAGTTCATTGTGATTAATAAATTTAGACCTCACAGGTTGTCCTTGACACACTTTTCCAAGGTGGGCAGAACACTGACCTTGTCAGCTGGCACGGTGCAGCTCCCCCAGGACAGCAAAGCCCAGCGCCCCTGCTGCATCGATCTTCACAACCCCGCAGTTCTCATTCCAAACCCACCCCCTCCTCCTCTTCAAATGCCTTGGGCTCACCTCCTGATAGCACCTTCTCCAGGTTTGATTAATGCATGTTTACTTCAGCAGGTCAAACCCTTCATTCGTAATAGCGGAGGGAGGGGGGTTTACTTATTAAGCCAAAAAACTGGAAAAGTGTGATTTCTCTGTGCTTTGTGATGGTTAAGAGAGAAATACACTTTTTCAAGATGCAGTGAAAACTCATTTCGAAGCTTCCGATCGTTGTTGTCCCCCCTGCAGGAAGACGTGTTTCACAATTTCTCTTTACACAAGAGTCTCCAAAGGGAAGAACATTTTCCTTTCCTGAATCAGAGGGAAGCTTGTTTTGTGCTGCAAGCGTGTTTGTCGAGTGTGCATGTGTGTACGTGTATTTATATTGGTAAGGGATCGAGGGAGATATTTGGACCGCGTTGAGGAGGAGTGAGCAAAGACTCCGTGCCAGCGTTTGTGTGGGTGGGTACGGTGGATAGAAGAATAAACAGAAGCTTTTATGCTCTTTAAAAGGTTACCGAGCGAGTCTTTGATAGTGACTCATCCTTGACTTTCGAAGGCTGAAAGCCGATCAGGTCCTCCATGGGCACATGATGATGCAAAAAGCGTTCTTATGTTCATTGTCATTGGAGGTCAGGGTTTGTACAATGTTTATCCTCAGGCATGTTTTCAACTGGTGCCAACGTCTATTTTTTTTTTCAATCCAGTGTTTTTCTAAAACGCACGCTCCTACACGAAGACACGCTTAATATCGGCACATCGTTACAGTGGACGCGGTGCTGTGTAGGTGTTGTAGACAAGCGTTATGCCACATGCCACTCTCGTTATCTCCGACACTGTAGATCAACACGGCACAAAAAACGCGGGAACCAGCTAATGATGTCCTGCTCCTTGAAATCGGAAAGAGTTGACCGTTGAATCCTCCCACAACACATCTGCAAATGACTACAGCACCAATACACACCGCACTGTCAGGGCTTAACAAGGAGCCGGTTTGACTTCGACATTTATTAAAAAGAAATACACTTTTGGTATTTGTCAAGAATGCACAATTTTTAACTGCTCAACAGGAATCGAAGGCTGCAGGACGCACAGTTGTATCGAAACTGGACAGATGTCACCTGGTCTTTACTAAACCAAAATCAGTGAACCCGTGCCTACTATAGCATCAGATTCCTGTTCGTGGTCCTGACGTGGTCTCGTGCTGTTCTTGTACATCTGTTTCAAGGTTCTTCACACTGTTCTGTGCATTCTGAGATGCTTTTCTGCTCACTATGGATGTAAAGAGTGGTTATTTGAGTTACCGTACCATCCCTGTCAGCTTGAACCAGTCTGACCATTCTCCTCTGACATCTCTCATCCACTAGATGTTGCTCACTGGATGTTTTTTGCACCATTTTGTTTAAACTCTAAGGACTTTAAATCCTATGAAATCAGCAGTTTCTGAAATACTCAAATCGGCTCATCTGGCACTAATCGATGCCAAAGTCACTGAGATCACATTTTCCACCTTTCTGATGTTTCATTAACATTAACTGAAGATCTTAGCCTGTATCTGCATGGTTTTATGCAGTGTTTCCATATGACTGACTGATAGGATAATTGCATGAATGAGTAGGTGTACAGGTGTTCTTAATAAAGTATCATTTTTTATGACACAAAGATGCTCCTAAAACTAAATTGTTGTCATTTATTAACGACTAATATTTAATATTGACAATCCTTGGATATCCTTGGAGTCAATAAAGACAGTGACCAATTATATTTGAAATTAGTGAGATGCAATTAGAATACAAGTCAATATGATATACGTTAGCAGTGAAGAATGTATTTAACAAAGTCTAAAGTGTCTATTGAGGAAAAAGTCCAAAAGCTTTGTTAATGTTTACACACGGAAAGCTCCTCGTATTCAGAGCAGATTTATACCCGTTACAAGGCGTTACCGTTTCTATAGTAACAGCTAACTCACAGGGACTTATGAACAGAATGAAAATGTGTTGTTCTTTAATTGATTAAAAACAAAGAACATTTCCTATAACATTTAACAGGTTTAAGGACAATACTCAACTTTGGGCTGGTGACAGTATCTATGTTTTCTATCAGGCCGCAACACACGGCCCCACCGTTGATTATTTTCCTATAACAGCACATCATAGAGTGCTTCATTCCTTAGATATGAAACCTTTTCAAGCGACAACCAACATGATTTCAGCGTACTAGGATATTTGGATATTTATCGATATGTTTGTGGTGTTTTTCCACCAGTGCTGCGTGAGACTGAGTTATCGCTGTGTAGCTTCTGTCTGTGCACACGTGCCCTCTCTCCAGTCTAGGAAGCTCCACAGATGACCTGGAAGTGGCAGGTGGAGAGAGCGTGATTGATGACATCATTTCACAGGCGGTGGCCTCATCTCCGGCAGCTTTTGTGCAACGGTGACGGCGGCGATGCGAAAATAGTCTTCGAATTAAAACACGCCCGATTTCGCACTGTGTCCTGAGAGGATCTGTCTTCCTGGCTCGTATATCAAACTGAAAATCTCCTTGTTTGCTGGAATCTTCAAAGCAAACAGAAACCAAATGCCACGGACGTGGCTCGAGGCGACCGTTATTCCAGGAACAGGAGGAAAGACCTGTCAGCGCGTCTGCCGGATCACTTTCACGTGCATACTTTGCGTTTGTACAGTCAGGAATATAGATGAAGGCTATCCTAAGTGAAAACATGTCTCCCCTGGTGTGTGTGTGAGGTCCTGTGTAAGGTTTCATGTGTCCTGACCTTCTTTTTTTTCTTTTAACAAAGCTTTCACAAGTGCGGTGGAGCTTTGATCCTGCTGCTGGAGCTGTTCACATCGGGCAAGTGTCATGACATTGTATATTTTAAACACTGACAGCAGCCTAGACACAGTTTGAAGGGTTTCCTGCATGTCATATGGTATTGATCAATTATTCAACTCACTGTATGCTTTAAAAAAAAATTGAGTACTTCTTTGAAGGCAAAGATTACACGGCGTTGTTTTACGAAAGCATTTTATTGCTACAGTACTGTAGACATGGCATCTGGTTACCAAGTCGAGCAAGTTTGCGTTGTGATCAGATGAATGCATTAGCTAGGACGATTACATATAGACCGTGCTTGTTCTGCTGTTTTCATTTATGCAATTTGTAGCTTCAATCTATCATTTATTGCATGTCACATGTCTCTTAAGTGCATGTGTCTCATAACAAAATACTCCAAAGAGCACTTTGGAAGTATTGCTGGGTTGCCTGAGTGCACTATTACCCCAGAAAGGGCAGAATACTCATTTGACTTCCACCTGTAAGGTATGAAACACTACACGCTGCTATAGGAAAATAATCAACAGTGAGGTGGAGTGATGCGTCTGGATAAGAAGATGACGTACCCTTTCCACCCTCGAGTGGATTCTTTTCCAATAACAGCACAACACAGTGTTTTATTTCACTTATACCACAGCAATTTGCCAACTATTTCAATTGATTATTTATTAATCCATGACACACTGTGTTCCCTTTCAAAGGGAACTCGCACCGTTGCGTGAGCTTCATGCAGCATCTCGTTCCCTTCTCACGCGTAACCCAGACGTTTTTTCAACCATTTAAATTACATTTAAAGTGATAGAAGATCTAGCAAACAAGTTATTTCCTGTTTTCAGTTATTTCTGCAGCTCTAAACACTCTTTCCCTCACCAATGTCTCTTTTTTTTCTTTCTCTCTCTCTCTCTCTCTCTCTCTCTAATTTAAATCAGTGAAAATGCAAAAGAATTTTTTTTTAAAAAATCCTGCCAAAGCTGACAGTGGAGACTCCTTCCCTAAACATCAACTAAACATCTACTTACAGAAAACTTTGACATATCAATGATTCTAAAAAAAATAAAATAAATAAATAAATGTTAAATTATGTGAAGTCGCCTCCATAAAGGTCCCTGTGAATGAGTCTGTTACTATACAAACGATAATAACGGTAATAAGGAGTGCATTAATATAAACTTAGCTTTAGAATTATAAACTACTTTCAAAGCTGTATCAACACCTTCTGACCAATCAGATTGTTAAATTCAACAACGCTGTGGTATAAGTAAAGAATAACACACGACAGACTGTGCTTTTATACAAAAATAATGCACTGGGGCGGGGTGATGGGGCACAACGCGCAAGGGGATTGCTGCTACCCGTGAAGTGTGTTATTCTGCTTATACTACAGCGATTTGCCAACGATTAGGATGTTTAATTTATTAATTAATTACACATTGTGCATTGTGATTTAGAGTTAGATTTAATGTTGTGGAAGTTAGGTCCTGTTATCACTTTTGTTATAGCTGCAATAAACAGGCATTCCCT
Organism: Ameiurus melas; assembly: GCA_012411365.1. Classification (NCBI taxonomy): domain Eukaryota; kingdom Metazoa; phylum Chordata; class Actinopteri; order Siluriformes; family Ictaluridae; genus Ameiurus; species Ameiurus melas. The sequence continues at coordinate 20,420,782 of CM022763.1, read as the reverse complement.
CACCAGCCCCTCTCTCTCTCTCTCTCACACACACACACACACACACACACACACACACACACACACACACAAAGCGCAACCTGTCATTTTACCGAGGAAATAGAATGCGTTCCCTTTCTTGAGAGTGCCGAGAGAGTGCAGGCGTCTCTCTTTCCATAAATGTTAAATAGACATCTCCTAAAAAGAGTTGGGTCAAACAACATGTTTTTCAATCCGTTTATTATTTGTCTTTTTAGATTTTGTGGTGACCAAGCCCCTGCGTATGAGCTGTTACTATAGAAACAATAACACATTACAACGAGCGCATTAATACTAACCTGTGTTTCATGTTACAGACAGAACTTTGTGTGCTGCTGAACGGGAATAATACACACCTCCACCTCCTGACCAATCAGATTCCAGATATCAGCCTGTGGTATAATGTGCTAGGAACACTTCTGTGATCTGAGTGACTCCTTTTAATGCATACAGCTCAACTATCTTCTGAAAACTGATAGTTCTAGGCTATTTCTTTGAACAGAACCCAAGCGGGTTTCTCAGGATTCTATTCTATTATTTTTTATTTTATTTTATATCTACTATAAACTATTTACCTTTTAAATTTACAGTAACGTCCTGCACCTTTGCCAAGTAGTCACTGTAATGCATATCTACAACATTCTTACTAAGCACTCTGAAGCATTTGGTAAGCGATAAGATTTGTCTTTAGATGTCCTCTTGTTCATCATCTGTTAAAGGTTCCTTGTACTCTGATAGAGATAACGTCTCTGTCTCTGCTGTTTTTTTTTATAGCAACACTTAAAACATATTCTTATTTATTAGATGAGATCCAAAAATATCCCAGATACTTTCTGTCTGTTTGTTAGTCACGACACATCAATGAACAGTACGTGGTGTGTTTGTAGTGTACATATTAAGATTTGTATATATGGCATCACAAATGTGAGCAGGACATCCATCCGTCCATCTATTTTCCGTACACAGGGTCGTGGGGAGCCTGGAGCTTCTCCCAGGGAACTTGGGGCACGTGGACGTGGTGCCATCCCATTGCAAGGCACAAGCACACATGATCACACACTACGAAAACTTTCGCACGTTCTTCTTATTGTCATATTATATGAGAAATCTCTTCTTCTTTTTTTTCACTCAAAAAACATGCAAACTTTTGCACTCTACTGTGTTGCTTCATGTCCACGGTCATATCACAAATGATTTATCAGTATCAATTTAATAGTAATCATTTACTCACTGTAAGAAGCGAATTTCTTGTTTTTCATCCATCCCGCCTCTAAACATGTTTTGATTTTTGGTTATGCCATCATGCCCACGAGGGGTAAATATATTAAGCAATATGATGATGTCATGTTTCATCTCACCGTTAGTCTACTATCATCAAAACCTGCTTCACTCTAAAAATAAGTCATGGCAGGTAAGATAAATGGGTTTTGGTTTCTGTTTATCCATCTATCCATCCATCCATCCATCCATCTTCTATACCGCTTACTCCTTTTCAGGGTCACGGGGAACCTGGGGCCTATCCCAGGGAGCATCAGATACAAGGCGGGGTACACCCTGGAGAGGGTACCAGTCCATCACAGGGCACAATCACATACACACTCACACACCCATTCATACACTTCCGACACTTTAGACATGCCAAACAGCCTACCATGCATGTGTTTGGACTGGGGAGGAAACCGGAGTACCCGGAGGAAACCCCCGCAGCACGAGGAGAACATGCAAACTCCACACACATACAGGGCCACGGTGGGAATCGAACCCCGGACCCTGGAAGTGTGAGGAGAATGTGCCACTGTGCACCCTTTGGTTCCTGTTTATCTTTAAGCAAAACGTGTTACTGAGCCTGAGCCTGAGAAAATCATGTCGCTATTTAACAAAGGAAAAAAAAATTATATAATTGTTGTTTCCCAAAAATAGGCTTTGGTTAAGCGAAATCGCCCCTAAGTGTGAATGCATGCCTCAGAACGGACCAGCGTCCCATCCAGTGTTCCCATTCCTGCCTGAAATCCGATGTTCCCGGGATACCACTATTCCACTGACCTGAACATGAATGAATGATGAAAATGATTTGTTCTTTGAAAGTCTCCATAGTTATTAATTAGCAACTTCCATCCATCCATCCATCCATCTTCTACCGCTTACTCATTTTCAGGGTCGTGGGGAACCTGGAGCATATCCCGGGGAGCATCGGGCACAAGGCAGGGTACACCCTGGACAGGGTGCCAGTTAATTAGCAACTTGTAACCCCCAAATCATACAGCTCACGAATCTTATCACAGCTGAGACAGACCTCATATTTGTTTTTTCTTACTAATCCATGATGACGTCATGACTTTGCCTATTTTTTGGTGCATGGGACTAATAAGAAGGTAAATCGATATTGTGACTTACGCCTGTGAGTATTTTTTTCCCCTTACAGGATGGTAATGGAGGAAGACAGTAAATAAGTGGATTGGGGGGGGTTCCTGACAAATGAATCCATTAACATTTCCCTGTGTCGCCTGGCACGAAGATTTGCCGTTTATGGGGCAGAAAAAACAGGCCCATAAATCTGAACTGGCTGTGAGCAAAAAAGAGCCACACGAGCCGCAGCCCCGGAATACACCAGCCCATGATGCAGCACTTTATCCCACCCAGAAATGGCATCTTTATCTGCCTAAATTAAGTTTTGATTCCTTGCCACATACGGCATCGCAAATCACTTTTAACACTCATATCAAGTGCTGCAGTAAAATATGCCTCGGGCGGTTGGAAGGGCGTGTGCGAGGGATGGTGGGAGAGGGGTATATTTATATTTTGTAGTGTCCGCTTTTGTCTCCAGCCAGGATGCCAGTAATCTGTCTTCTTCTCACCGAGCAAAAAAAAAGAAAGAAAAAGAAAAAGGAGAACAAGTCAAGGTTTATAGCCAGAATAAATTTCCTGTTTAAATTTGATTTTTCTCTTCTCTCTCTCTCTCTCTCTCTCTCTCTTTTTTTTCAAAAGAAGTACATCAAAAAATAGGTTAGTGTGACTTCTGTTTCAGTTCACTGCGCCATGTGCCACGTGCCAGCTCGGCAGTTTTGGGCCCGGGAAGATTGATGGAGCATGTTCAAGGGCGCCGATGGCTCGCGCAGATTGTTAATGTCTTTGTTAAGTGAGTTGTGGAGTGATGGGAAGTCTGACTGACAGGTCTTTCATCATTAAACGCCTTTTGAGTGGCAGGTGATGTGAAAGCATATGCAGAAATCGTGAGAGGAGGTGAAATGGGGTGTATCACTACAATATCAGGTTCTGAAGGAATAGCTTTAGGTGTGTTCTTTTGTTCTGTGGGAGGCCGTTGAGGGCGAACACTTGTACTGTTAAAAAAAATACATAAATAACTTCTTCTGGCTGTAAATATAATTAAAGGAGCATTAGTGGAGAGGGAAAGGTCTCTGAATAAGATTTAAAAGATTTTTTTTTTATTATTGATCATTGAGCCTGACCCCATTTTCACCCATAAACACAAAGCTCCGCCCCCAAAACCTCTGGTGTTCAAACTAGAATTAACTCGAAGACTGAGAAGAGGCCAATTAAAATATAAACAAACATTCTGGGCCAGAAGGCAGATTTCCAAACTGGATTTTTTTTCAGCTACTTAATACACTTGTTTTAAACAATGGCTTAAACTGTTTTTTTTTATCATTTCTACATCATATTTAATTTGATCAAGAATTAAATAAAAAAAAATATATTGACTATTGTACCTTTAAGGAATTTTTATCAAATTGACGTAACATGAGTTCTAATTAATTTTTCCTGGTAACATATACACATATCTTTTTTTTTAATGTATTAAATTTTACTATCTATTGTTTAGATCATTGATTTAAATAAGAACAACCCCAGATTAATGTATTTTTCAATTAATTAACTATTAATTAATACGCAGGGCAGTGTTCCTTTCCCCACAAGGGTGAAATGAACACAGTAACATTTATTCATTTAGCACACACTATTTTGCATTAATATTTGAAAGCAGTATTCTATAAGATTATGTCCGGGTGTTTAATCTAAGATGTCACTGTATATACTGTAATTTTACTGCTTTGTCAATCAGGTCTCCCGGCTGGAAATCGTTATGAGCAGTCAACCATTTCTCTCCTGTGCTCCTGCTCAAGTTTTGGGCCGGTGCTCCTGAAAATGTCCGTGCACATCTTGAGATGAAATTACTGGTGTTTATTATTAGTGCGTCTTTCTACGTTCGATAATAAACTATTTGAAAGCATGCGATTTCCATTCATATCCATTCTTATAGAGCCGGGTTGGTTTTGTTTACCACTACGTGTGCTATAGAACGAGTAGTTCCTTACTGAGAACTTCTACTTTCATTATTGACTGAAAGAGGGTGATGATTATATCAAACCCGGAGAGAAATGTATGAACGGTGTCAATATTAGGGAACAGCCTAGTGTTTGTTAGTGGCGGGTGATGTGTGAAAGCGTCTGCAAGAATATTAAGTGGAGGCAACTATATCAAGTTCATAAAGAAGAGCTTTCAGTGTGTGTCTGTATTGTTGCCGTCTCTCTCTCTCTCTCTCTCTCTCTCTCTCTCTCTACATATGTGTCCTTGTCTGATTAACGCTGGCACAATTCATTAACGTATAATGGCCCATTAACAGGTTTACCACTGTATCAATTAAGGGAAAAACCTCCCCTAAAAGGTGATATGCAACAGGCACTTTGTTTTATTTATGCATGAGTGCCTTGCTTGTCTGGATGCATTTTATCTTTCCACTCTTTATATCGCCGCACTTCCATTATGAACTAGGGAATCGGTTGATGCAGTTTTAATATGGTTCGTTCTGAGGTTGAATACTCCAGAGGCGCATGAAATCCTTTTTTTTTTTTTTTTTTTTTTTTTTTTAACTGTAAAAAAAGAACCCGTCTCACTCAAAAGTCAAGTTTACAAGTGTGCATTAATAACCAGATTTTTTTGAAAAGGGTTCTGGAAATTGTCATGAATACTAGATACTAGATTCCACATATTTATGATGCATTGATACGCTATATAAGATGTATTACTGTAGCAAAATAAGCATAAATTATTTCACATCATGCACATATGTCTTTAATTGAATCATTTTGAATCATTTTCCAGATGTCCCAAATTACCAAAAAAAAGGGTCCAGGTTAATTGGGACAGACTTAAGAGGGATTTAAAGTAAAACACGCTGACATTAATCTAATATATTCTTGCCCTCTTATAACCCAACTCTAATTATGATACATTTATTGCAGAGTAGTATGGCACTAAAGAGACAAGCAGAGATGCGGAGAGACCGAAAGAGATAGATGATAGGAAAGAAAAAGAAAAAAAAGGTTATGCACAGAGATTTTTACTTATATATAATTTTAGAGATTGTTGTTAAATGATCAAACATACTGTTCCAAATGACCAAGCATACTGTCCCATACTGTTCCAAATGACCAAGCATACTGTTCCAAATGACCAAGCATACTGTCCCATACTGTTCCAAATGACCAAGCATACTGTTCCAAATGAAAAACCACACTGTCCCATACTGTTCCAAATGACCAAGCATACTGTTCCAAATGACCAAGCATACTATTTCATACTGTTCTAAATGAGCAAGCATACTGTCCCATACTGTTCCAAATGACCAACCATACTGTCTGATACTGTTCCAAATGACCCACCATACTGTCCAATACTGTTCCAAATGACCAAGCATACTGTCTCATACTGTTCCAAATGAGCAAGCATACTGTTCCAAATGACCAAGCATACTGTCCCATACTGTTCCAAAGGAAAAACCATACTGTCCCATACTGTTCCAAATGACCAACCATACCGTCTGATACTGTTCCAAATGACCAACCATACTGTCTGATACTGTTCCAAATGACCAAGCATACTGTCTCATACTGTTCCAAATGATCAAGCATACTGTTCCAAATGACCAAGCATACTGTCCCATACTGTTCCAAAGGAAAAACCATACTGTCCCATACTGTTCCAAATGAGCAAGCATACTGTCCCATACTGTTCCAAATGACCAAGCATACTGTCCGATACTGTTCCAAATGACCACCCCAACCATACTTCCCATACTGTCCAAATACCAAGCATACTGTTCCAAATACAGCATACTGTTCCAAATGACCAAGCATACTGTCCCATACTGTTCCAAAGGAAAACCATACTGTCCCATACTGTTCCAAATGACCAAGCATACTGTCATACTGTTCCAAATGACCAAGCATACTGTCTCATACTGTCCAAAATCAACACTTTAAATGACCAAGCATACTGTCCCATACTGTTCCAAAGGAAAAACCATACTGTCCCATACTGTTCCAAATGAGCAAGCATACTGTCCCATACTGTTCCAAATGACCAACCATACTGTCCGATACTGTTCCAAATGACCAAGCATACTGTCCCATACTGTTCCAAATGGCCAAGCATACTGTTCCAAACGACCAAGCATACTGTCCCATACTGTTCCAAATGACCAAGCATACTGTTCCAAATGACCAAGCATACTGTCCGATACTGTTCCAAATGACCAAGCATACTGTCCCATACTGTTCCAAATGACCAAGCATACTGTTCCAAATGACCAACCATACTGTCCCATACTGTTCCAAATGACCAACCATACTGTCCCATACTGTTCCAAATGACCAAGCATACTGTTCCAAATGACCAAGCATACTATCTCATACTGTTCCAAATGAGCAAGCATACTGTCCCATACTGTTCCAAATGACCAACCATACTGTCCCATACTGTTCCAAATGACCAACCATACTGTCCCATACTGTTCCAAATGACCAAGCATACTGTCCCATACTGTTCCAAATGACCAACCATACTGTCCCATACTGTTCCAAATAACCAAACATATCATTAAAAAGTTCTCAGTCAGTTTTACCATGCTTCTTCAGATTATGATGGAAACACTGAACATTTCTGAAATGTATTATGTGTTTGCATATTTGTTTTCCTAATGGAAAAGCAAATCTCAAGTGACTCAGGTCACTTTGTGCAGTTTTATAAGTAAACTGGCTGGTTAAGCCTCTTGTACATCTGCCACTGTTCTTCTGGAGATTTTGACAATCATAGTTTTTCTATATTTGTAGGTAAATCCTGACAGCTAGCATTCATCCCTTTTGTCTGAAAAGTGGTCTATTATGAACTATGTCACTTTCTTCACTGAAGTCGAGACATTTTTTATGTAACATATCATTTTAGCTGTAAAAGTAACGTTTGATCATCTATAATATATATGTTTTTTTAGTGACCTTACAATGCCGTAATTATAAAATCTAAGACAAAATTAATATTAAAAAAATAGGTTGATGAGACGTTTGCACAGTACTGTATACTCACTCTATTTTTATATTAGATTTACAATAAAGCTGCTTTAATTAAAAGCCTTCATTCTGCCCTCTAGAGGTTTCTTGTATGGTGTATACGCACTCTGGTAGTTTCTCATCCGTCATTAGCAAACCATACCTCATTTTCATTTAGTAGTAAATACATATGTTCACAGAGCAATAAATGTGAGGATGAGCTCACACCCACTGTGTGTGTTAAGCAGCCTCTGATGCATCACTATGCACCCACCACTTTTAGTCATCCATAAAATAAACATACACCATCTATTTTTTGTTTGATGATATTTTAGATATTATCCCCTGTGTGGCATAACTGCTTTGTTGTTGCATGAGAGAAAATAACATCAGGAGGTCAGAATATAACGATAAAAATCACAAATGTACAACAATATATTTACATAAAGCAAAGGAATCTACCATTTTAATGTCAGAAGACCAGGCACATAATAACCTCTTTAATTTTTTTTCGGCTTACCAGTGTAATGGGGATGTGAGACCCACCACACACTGAATGTCCACAGCCCCATCACTGGCACAGCAGCAAAGCAATTTTCCCCGCGGCTCGTAATTCAAATCGAAATGCCAGGGAGATGTCAGCCACTCATCGACATCATTGTTCTCTTCTCAAAAAAATGAAATTGATGTGAGCTGATAAGAACGGCAAGTTAAATTACACTTCCATTTAAATACAGCCCAATTTAGCACTCTGTGTTAGTCGTTAAACTGACTACCACGTTCCTGTTTTTATATATATATATATATATATATATATTTATTTATTTATTTATTTATTTATTTATTTATTTATAAGCTCGCAGATATAGACTGTTCCAGAACGTTATGATTACTCGTATGTTCACAATAAAGAGTTTAACTCCCGGGAATCTCATAGAACATGTCGAGATTTACATTCCTGTCTCATGTAACTGCACACCTTCACTATTAGTCTGACTTCAGTTATAGATAATATGCTTTAAGGTATAATAAAAACTGTATAATAAGCCAAGACACGAAAGGGTTAACTATAGAGTCTGAAAGTCTAAGTTATTAACCGAACCTATTTTTTTGTTGTTGTTGTTGTTTTTTTGACATTTCTCTGTAGCTAAAGCTCTTTAGACTCAAACAAGGTTCTTCAGCAAATTCTTCACCAATAACTTTCCAAGAAAGTAAGAACCTTGACCTTTGCATCTCTACATAACTATTCAGTCATGTGAACGTTGGTCCAAAAAGAGAACTATAATCAGTGTCCCAAAAGCATTGCAACGTTAAGATCATCTTAACTGGGTGAGAGAGTGCTCTGTGTGAGACTCGCTCTACCATGTAACAATGACCTTTGTGCTGAGATACTTTTGGGAAAGGTTCGTCATAAAGAGACAACACCAATTAACACTGTGTGTTAAGGTTATGCATGTGTCGCTGTTTGAAATATATAGCAATAATAATCGAAGAAATAAACAAAGCATTACATGGATAAACAAATATTTAATTTTTTTAAAATCATTTAAATCATGCAAAATTAATTTTAAAAATCCTATTGATTGGTCATGTATTTTTCCAAATGAGTCTTGACCATAGGGGGCATGCTTCCATGTGAAAATAATCAAAAATATTCTGGTGTCTAGAAGTGTTTTACTCGGCTTATACCACAGCAAATTTCCAATGATTATGATTTTTTTTGGATGTACTTTTTTATCCATTTATACTTATGTTTAACATTGTTTCTACATATCATCACTTATGTTGTAGCAGAGCCGAGTTCTCTCCTAGTTCTCTCCTAGTTCTTGAAGTAACACACAAAACAGTGCAGCTTGTTATATTACCAAGAACCCAAAACGTTACAGACCGTTGCAAAGTGGACGCTCCTTCCAAAAATGCTAAATAAAGTCTCCTTACTGAAAACTCTGCCATATGAACATTTACGCATGTTTTTAGTTGTTTTTGTGGAGCGTCCTAAAATACAAGTACCTGTGAATGAGCTGTTACCATAGAAATAATAACACATTATAGTGAGTGCATTGATATAAACAACATGTGATGTGGCGCTGCACCACTGTCAGAGCTGCTGTTACTGAGACACACTTTTAAACATATATATATTCCAGTGTAGTTACAGCATAACGCCTCGGTCTCACTTTCTTCACACTCACTTTCTATATAGTTATATAGAATTGACCAAACTCCTGTTACCCTTTAGGCCACACAACCTTGAGCACAGACTTTCTGATTAAAACGGCTGCTACGAGGATATAAAGTGGAAATTGCACTAGATGAAGAAGACAGATTAAAAGAGCCTACCTTTGCTCAGCGTTCTAGACTCCTTCTTATTGGGGACACTCAGCAGTGGAAATGATGTCAAGGCGAGTCACCTCTAGTGCTCTGTGGGATAAAAGCGAGGCATTACTCAACAAAACACAGTACACACTCCTGTCCGTGTTCTCATCAGTGAGCTGTCTCTTAGGTTTAGAAAGCCAACAGGTCATTACACCGGCCTCGTGAGCGTTAGTTAACAGTGTATACCAATTCAAGTCTCTGTTCAATTCTCCAATTTGTCAGAAGGTGTTGATTAAAGAGAAGCTCTGTCGCACAAAGACGAATCACAGGTTTATATTTATCCGCTCTGTCACATGTTATCGGCTCTATAGTAACAGCCCGTTCACAGGGACTCGTGTAGCACATAACCCACGCCTACAAATGAGCAGATTGTAAACAACGACAGAAGAAGAAAAAAATCACAGACGTGAGGTTTTATGTGAGGAGACATTTAACATTTATGAGACTTCATTTAGTGCCAGCACTTCCAGGTTTTGCGCCTTAGAGAAAGCCTTCAGGATGGAGGAGTTGCTGAAGAGAGAAAAACTAGTGAGGGAACGACCGTTTACGGATGTCATAACAGGAACTAACTTGTTCAGCAGCATTAAGTAACTATAAAAGTACATCATGTCTGTAGAATGTGGTAGAGAAGGTTTGAAGCCAGTGCAGGAACACAGTTTTTGTTTTATTTGTGCAAATCACATAATAATAATAATAATAATCTAACATGAAGGTCAGCATGGCAAGACAGGCAGGTGGGGGTCATCGGTGGAATATCCGTAATCACAGACATTAAAATAATTGAGGGTCAAAACTTGGAGCACGGAAATATAAACTAGGGAACCTGGCTCAGTAAATCACGAAACAATCGACAAACGCAAATCACAATGAGACAAAGGAACAGTAGCGGAGAAATAAGCAAACCCATTAACGGCTAAACACAAAACAGGTGCACACAATAGGTAACAGTCCAACGACGGGACCAAAAGAAACGCACGTGGCGGTGTAAACGAAAAGCACATGGAGTCATCCGAGGAATATCTGTAATCATAGAAGTACGGCAAGCATGGCTCAAGACACAAAACATAGAAAACGTCAATATCGACTGGGGAACGAGGCTCAGTAATGCACAAGACAATTGACAAAAGCAAATTGCAATGACCGAGGAACAGGACGGTAGAAATACTCAAAGTAATTAAAGGCTAAACACAAAACAGGCACACACATTAAGTAACAGACCAATCACGGGAGCGAAACAAATCAATGTGGCAATGTGAACAAAAAGCACATGGAGTGAATCCAAAGTAAGACATAATAACATGATAGCAGCAGTAACACTAAGTGTCGGATTCCGTACTGTTGTTTATACCCTGTGGCCTTGGTTATATTTCAAAAGTCAACCCCTTTCGATGCACTGCAAATGTAAAAGTTAAGATTCATAAGCGTTCTTTATCTAAGCCCTCCAGCACAATGAATGAGACTTGACATGTCATTTTGCCCGTTACAATGAACCTCTAAGTAGTTGTGACAGCTTCCATCACTTCATGACTTCTTTTGTAGCACTATTGTGTCAGTTTTCTTTGGATGTTCTCTAAGGCACACTGACACTGCATAGACGGCCATGTTCTGTCACATTCTCTGACATGGACTGTGTGTTTTGTTTGCATTTGTGTTGATTTGGAATCAGAGGAAGTTAAGATGTTAGTGCATGTTAAACAATGGGTCCCCCCCCCCAAAAAAAAGACAAGAAAAAGATTCATAAGGAGAGTTATAGTTATAGTTATAGAAGTATAACTCCAGACCAATGCAAAAAGCCAAACAAATGTTTTACACACACACACACACACACACACACACACACACACAACACACACTAACAAGAGTTAACATGGCTAATTACGAAGAACAAGTGTGAACAAACTACACACTGGTGCGAACAATGCCCACGAGGTGTGAACAGGATGAACCTGGAGAAACAGAATATAAACCGTCAGAGTTTATGTAGATCTCAAATGTCGTGTAACTTTTCTCCTAGTTTAAACAATGGAGTTTTAATGAGACATATTACATATAGTTTAAAAGAACTGCCAAAAACACTTTTTTGCACTCAGAAACAAAGCAATGTAAGTATAAAATAATAATAATAATAATAATAATAATAGACTACTTTTAGATACACACTGTATACATTGATCAGACATAGCATTGAAACCACCTGCCTATTACTGTGTAGGGATGGACTCCACAAGACCTCTGAAGGTATGCAGCACCTGTTAGATTAAGTCCTGTAAGTTGTGAGGTGGGACCGCTCTGCAGCCCCATACACAGCAAGCTGAGATGCTTTGTGTGTTCTGACTCCTTTCTATCAGAGCCAGCATTAACTTCTTCAGCAGTTTGTGCTACAGTAGATCTTCTGTGGAATCAGACCAGACGGATGAGTCTTCGCTCCCTACGCGTATGAGCCTTGAGTGCCCATGACCCTGTTGCTTTACCGGTTCTCATTCCTTGGACCACTTTTGGTAGATACTAACCACTGCATACCGGGAACACCCCACAACACTTGCTGTTTTGGAGATGCTCTGACCCAGATGTCTAGACATCACTATCCGGCCCTTGTCAAATTCTCTCAGATCCTCACACTCGCCCATTTTTCCTCCTTCCAACACGTCAACTTCGAGAACTGACTGCTCACTTCCTGCCTAATAAATAAACCCCATGCCTTCACATGAGAATCAGTGTTCACGTCGCCTGTCAGTGGTTTTAATGTTATGGCAGATCAGTTTATATGTACTTGTTGTTTGTTTTTAATACGACTTCATTAAAAATGTATCATGTTACAATATATTATAACATATTTGACAATAACGGTCATGATTTAGTTTGTTTTTTTCTAGAATACTACCTGTTATTTTGTCATTTCTATTCAGTGCAAAACAGTAGTGTATTCTTTGTCAATAGAACAATTCAGGTATCAGGCAATTTATTATATAGATTTATATCACATCGCTGTTGAATTCTTGAATTTCTGATTGGTCAGAAGGTATGTATTCGTTCGAATGAATTCAAATCACAGGTTTATACGAACTTGCTCGTTTTAATATGTTATCGCTTCTCTAGTAACGTCTCGTTCACGGTGTTTGGCGGATGAGCATCATGAAAAAAAAATTGTTAGTATGGTTTTCTATAAGGAGACGTTTATGCAGCGTTTTTTTGGAAGGAGTCTCCAGTATCAGAGCTCTGGATTAGTCTGGATTAGAGATAAAGCTGACTTTATCAGCAAAGTACTCCAGGACGGAGAAAAGATTTGTAACATGATATTAAAAGAACCTAGTATGGGAACAACTGTTTATAGCCACTATAAGCTAAGTAACAAGAGGTACTAACTTGTCTTGTGGACGTTCTACGACATTAAATGTAACTATAAATTGATCAAACGTATCAGTTGTCGTTTAATTAGCAAAAATTGGAATCATTGGCAAATGATTGGCTGTGGTAGAAGAGAAATAAAAGACTAACTGTTGCCTCAATGTTTTCCTATGAGCTTTATGTTTTATTCCTTAGTTGAAAGAACTTATTTAGATATGAAAAGTAAAGCTAAAAGTGTCTGTCAGATGGTTAAAGATTCCTCTTTTGGCTTACATAGACCTTTTCTGAGTTACTGCTTAAATAACACCTAACCATGATGTGTCATTACAGTGGAATAAACTGAGGAGAACATTTTCCTCCCAAAGTTACAGCATTTAAATTAGCAAAACGTTTGTACCAAAAAGTTTCTAGACTGAATGAACAGAAGGCAACCTACATGACTCAGCGCAAGTGTTATTAGGAAAGCTCCCTGACAGATTCTACAGCAGAATGTGAAATATACTGCATTTTTAAAAGTTCAAACATCCCATATGCACGCTCCTGAAGTTTTAATTAAAAGGAATAGCTTGGCCGTGTCACGGCATAACCGTGGAAACCACCACTGAGAAACTCAATGTATTCTGCACTCACAGTGCCACGTCTAGCATTACACAAGCAGACCACCCATGATAACACCCGCCTTGTGTGTAAATGTGCTCTTGGAGTTGTCACTTATAAAGATTAAAGGAAGTGCAGCGTTAATAGTCACACAGCGAGAAGGAGGATCTCTGATCCGAGGGCATGGTGGAGTTCCAGTGGCTAATATGTAGAAAGGCTCGTAGGAGAACTTGTCTGCGAACATGTCCAGCATCAAAGAGTCTCATGTCGTGGCTTATACATAATACAAGCAAGTTGTTGCTTTGATTTTATGGCTTGTGATTTTCGTGTATTTGATAGACCTGCCACACTTTAAAGCTATCCATCAGGAATTGCTGAAGAAGCGCAGGGTCTTTTTTTTAAAGGACAGAGCTCGGAAAAAGAGAACACCATGTGTTATGTACACGCTGCTACACAGTAGTAGCTAGTGAAGGCTGTCAGTTCAAATTCCAAGCCGAACACAATCTTTCTCAATCATAACAGCTGGTGCCTCAGGAAATCACGGAACCCTTTTTTTTTTGCCAAAATATATTGTTATTAATGTGCAGCATAAAAAATAGTACCAGACATGGTAGATTTTCCAAGTTGTAGCCAAACTTTGACTTTTATTAATTTGTTCATGCATTGAACAAGGGTCATGGTGGATCCAGATCCTATCTGGGGAAGACTGGGAACAAGTTGGGAATACACCCTGGATGGGATGCCAGTTCAATTGCACTACACCATGCACATGTAAGATAGCCGATTCACCACCATGTTTTGGGAGGTGGGAGGAAACTGGAGAACCCTGGGAAAACCAATAAGAACACAAGGAGAAGTTGCAAAACTTGCCAGACCCAAGCTCAGAATCAAAGCAGACCCCTGAAGCTGTGAGGCACCAGTGCAACTTGCTGCATCACCATGTTGACATCTGACTTTTAGCTGACATGGTTTCCTACACCAAGTCCATGATGTAACAATTACATGCAGGATGAGATATACATTCATATTGCTTTTAGACACTTAACAATCCAATGATCCTTTGAGGAATGCTTTTTCTAAAAAATGTACTCTAAACAAAGCTGTGCTAGCTTTAGCATGTGGCTTCCATCTAAAGATCCATTAAGAAAGCCTTAAGAATCTAAAGATCTATTAAGGAACTCTTTTTCTACAAGTGTAAATTATTCAAACAATGTCCTGTTAGCATTAAAAGCATTAAAAGTTCGGTTAGACTATCCAAAGATCCATTGAAGAACATTTAATTATGCAAAAATCCATTGAGGAAACATTTACCATCCAAAGATCTATCGAGGAACTCTTTTTCAAAAAAGTGTAGCTCTTCAGACAAAATGGTGTTATTACTAGCATATGCATCCCATTGTGTTAGACCATCTCAAGATCCACTGAGGAACTCTTAAAGATCCAAAGATCCACTGAGGAATCCTTAAAAATCCTAAGATCCACTGAGGAACCCTTAAAGATCCAAAGATCCACTGAGGAACCCTTAACCATACAAGGATCTATCGATTAACCCTTTTTCCAAAAATCAAGCTGTTCAAACAAATGTTTGTTGGCAATCACACATGTCTCCCATTTTGTTAGACCATGCCAAGTTGCACTGACTTTAACCATCCAAAGATCCATTGAGGAAACTTAACAATTCAAAGATCTATTGAGGTTTTTTGGGGGGGATTTAAGTCCAAATGCTGATACAGGTCATGTTATTCTGTGATACCTCTAGTGTTTAACCACGAGCAGATGGATTTGGTGTGGTTAATCATGCGACGCTGGAATTTCTCTCTTCTTGAACCATAAAAATGTAACGTGCCCCCAAAACAGGAATGACTGATGAGGCCATATTGCAAGACACGCCTCCTGTTATCACAGCTTCAGACAACATGTACCAAGGCCTCGGGAGCGAAAATCTGCACTAGCTTAGATAACTCAGGTTATCTAGGCTTGTGCTTCTCTGCCTGCCATAATTATCGATTTTGTCTCGTGACCTGAGAGCATGTTTTCGCAATTAGCGTAGCTAAATGAATATCAGGAGAGCAGCGATAAGCAGAGCAAATGTACGTAAAGAGGGAGAGCAAGGGGGCTTTGGTGATTAGATTCCAGAGAGCTTTATTTCCTCCAGCCTGCTCAGTGATACAGCTGTGGCAAATAGGTGAAATAATAACAAGAACATTGTTTCCTTTGATGAAGTTAACACGGCTGCACTTTTGTTGAAAGTTCAGGAATTGGGTCAAAAAAAACCAACAGTTGTTATAAGCAGGCTGCAGATGTGTAGAGGGAGTTTTTAAGTGCTAGACTTGAACACCTGTGAAGTAGGGTATAATAAACATCGAAACAAACACGACTAGACATAGCATAAAGCCATCTATTAGCATTTTATGTGCAGGCTTACTGTTAAACCAATCCGACCTCACTTTCAGTTAGCTATTCAAGGCTTATAGTACTGTAGGTACCATTCAGTACACATCCATGCATCCATCTTCTACCGCTTACTCCTTTTCAGGGTCACGGGGAACCTGGGGCCTATTCCAGGGAGCATTGGGCACAAGGCGGGGTACACCCTGGACAAGGTGCCAGTCCATTGCAGGGCACACCATTCAGTTCTGAATCCACAATGTAATGACACTTTTAAAAATCAATTCAAAATTAGTTTTTGCATTTCCTTTTAGGATAGGATTTATAATCACATTACTTTCGGTTACAATAGGAATTTTGTAAATCCGTTTATTTTTGTATGTCCATAAAGCATGACTTTCTTTGCTCAGCTCAGGTTACTCTCCACGTGGAGTTTCGCATGTTCTCCGATGTCCGTGTGTTTTCTCTGGGTTCTCTGGTTTCCTCCATACCTCTCACACACCTACGCCAGTGATTCGAAATGGTGAACGAGTGTGTGAGCGTCCCGTCCCGTTCCAGGTGTGTTCCAGGGATCACGCTCCAGATCCAAAAAACACCCTGAATAGAGGAATTTGTTACAAATATGATTTGAAATGGAATTTTATCTCCATGAATGTTCACATAGTTACCCGTCGGTTTTTATTGTTTGCTTGTTTTATGTATATATATATATATGTTTATTAATGCAGATAATGCAGGCATTCTTTGTATAGCTTTGAGCATTATTTGCCTTGGCAACAATATGATTTATAACATTCACGCCAAGCTCTACTGAACTGAACTGAACTGAATTACGCGGCTTATGTGCAGGTTGATCATCCGCTCCGTTATTGTGTTATCCGCATCGGGTTTTCTCCTCGCTGAGCGGGCGCGCGCGCGCGTGTGTGTGTGTGTGTATTCGCGTGCGCGTGCGCGGATTGGTGGAAGCGGCATGGCGCTGGCGGAGAGGCGCGCGCTGCTCCAGCACTCGGTCAGAACGCGAGGCGCGCGCGCTTGACTCAGAGGTGAAGGAGACCGTTCGACCGGATGAGGAGCAGAACTTCGGTGTCACACCTTCACCGTGCTTTAACGTTGTTGTTGTTGTCGCTGGACGGCTGATTATTATTATTATTTTTTCTCCTTCTTACGCGTCTCCGGTTCGGACCGAACGAAGAACGGGGAAAAGAGAAGCAGAAGAAGCGCGCGCGCACCGGGGAGGATATTTACGCGTTTTGATGTTTTGAGGTGCGGCGTGTTCCGCTCGGTTCAGGAGGCTCTCACCAAGAGTGGGGGTGGGGGTGGGGGGGTTGTTTTTGTTTTTTCCCCCTCTTATAAACAAGGACAACTTCAAAATTCCCCGACGGACGTTTGGTCTGCAAAGCGCACAAGTTATCATTTTCATCACGTTGTAAAGTTTTGGTGGAAGCGGAACGACCTGACGCGCCGCGCGACTCTTTCAATCAGTCAATCAATCAATCAATCAATCAATCAATCAGTCAGTCAGTCAGTCTGGTGCGTATCCGTCGGCGGATTTCTCCCGGTGCCGTCATGGGGAAAACTAGGGAAAAGACTGCGAAAGGAGAAAGAGGGTGTGCTGGATGCTTAGTGCACATCATTAGAACAGTGTTTCTGCTCGCCGTGTTCGTCAGCACCAGCAGAGCTCAGGGTAAGAGATTTCGCTTTGCTCCTGAACGCAGTAGGCGCGTGCGGAATGACGGGCGGACGCGCCGCGTGCGTTGCGCGTTAATGAAGCCTGCGAACTTCACAAATGTCAAGTGATGTAAGGTTATTGCGCCAAAAATGAGTTTCAAGAGATTTTCAGGAGAAGGCGTGCTTATTATTCTTATTCTTATTATTGTTCTTGTTATTTGCCGTTACGCACGCACATGCGGAAAAAAAATGGATTATATAAAATACCTGTGTGTGTGTAAATACACAAACATTATATATATATTATATATATATATATATATATATATATATATATATATACACGTTATTATTTATTTATTTATTTATTGTGTGTGTGTTTGAAGTGCTAAAAGAGCACTTATTGTGCAGAATAAATAAAATAAAATAGAAATATCTACAGTTATAAGGTTATGCACTTGGAGAAATATTCTCAGACTGCTAAAACTAAAGATCTTTCTAAAAAAAGAATTCCATGTTAGACAAGTATTATTTACAAACTTATTATTATTATTATTATTATTATTATTATTATTATTATTATTATTATTACCATTATTATTACTATTATTACTCTTGCTATTGTCCCAAGACCTTAGTATGCATATTTTCCTATACACTGTACATACATATCATTCCTGTACTATTAAAAACCTCGCTTATGCTTCGTGCTTGACATTTGTGGTGAAAATTGTTCCTTTTTTTTTTTTATAGAATAAAGCGGTGTGATGAATAGAACTGATAAGTGTGATGGCTTCCGAGTCATTAACCTCGACTCCTGCGCTACTCAGACTTAATTATTTCTATATGACATATTCTGTGTTTGATCCATGAAGCGTAAAGTGTAGTACCTGAACAGTTAATCAAGTTAATGTATGATTTAATATGTCTGAACTGATGTGTATTAAATTGATCACACAAGGCTGTATGGGCACACACGCTGCTCTTTGCTTTCTGCCCTGGAATACGTGTTTGTGCGCTCTGGACTCGTATGCCACGTTTCTTTAGAGGTTTGGTGTTTTCAGATCTCGAACCGAACCCTTGAACCTAAAAGACACGATACGGTCCTTGAACATCTCATTATTGAGACAGTTAGATGTTCTGGAGCGCTGGGATGTTGAGACTCCGATGCTTTATCAAACTGCTCGATATTTGGGTCTTAATGTGTAGTATTTATAGCAATCATGCCTAAAGGATCAGAAATTCATTTTATGTTCTCAGGCAATATTATGTTCACTCACTTTGTTTTGCTTCTACCTGTTCTCATCAATAATTCAGAATGAAACTCGTGTTGTTTTTTTTGTTTGTTTTTTAATGCTGGATAGGGCAGCACATCCGTCAAACATTTCATGCTCGACATGGTTTTACATTCTGTCTCTTTGTGCTCCTGTGATGTTCCAGAGTCAAGTTTCTGTACTTGGTATGTCCCAGATGTCACGTTAAGACATGAAACCTGCACGTCTTCATTCTTTGCTATTTACAGGAAAAGCATCAGGGGCCTCTAGGTTTGAGGGACAGAGTTGATTGTTATCTGGGTAAACATTTTCAGTCATCTTGATCATGTCGAAGAGACAACGTAAAGACCCTCTACTTCCATTAAAAGCCAGTTTGCTAAATCTCCACTCTGGCAAATGTTTGACAGAGGCTTAAAGTCCCCCCAGAGTGGAGCTCAGATAGGTCAAGCGTGGGTTTTTTTTTCTTCAGTGCAGGTGGCCGACTTCTGCTGATCCTGTAGTTATGACGATCACAAATGGAATGCAATTATGGCCAACCAAATCCAGGACAACGAATTTGTTTTATGTGGGTGGTGGTGTGGTGCTGGGGGGGTGGGTGTTCGGAGGTGGTGGTGGTGGTGGTGGTAGGGGTAAGTTTACACAATGCTCCTGTTGTCCTTTTGAATTCCATTTCATCCTCCAAAACCCTACAATGCATTTGAAATTGAATATGAAAATGAATAACCTGCTGAGCTCAGACTATTAAAAGACCATCACTAGGATGGATGAAGAGAAAGGGGGAAAAAAAAACGAGCCTATCCAGGAACGCTTGCTTCGTTAATGTGTAACATGGGAAAGGAAGAAGGCTCCCCAGCTCCGGTTTCTGAAGGACACTGCAGGATGACATAATCCCTCCATTACATTCCATTTGAGTACAAAGGAAACATGAACCAGGTCGCTTCATGTCCATTAAGGAGTCAATATTCACGGAAAACACTGTTTGCGCCTAATTAATGGGCCACATGTGTGTGTGTGTTTTTTTTTTTTTAAAGAACCCAAAAAGCTGTGCATATTCCCAAATTCCCCAAATCCCAAACCACCACATGTCTCCACAGCACTATTTAGTTATTCAAAGACTCACTTGAATTCTTGAACAGCTGCCGCTCTTCTGAAGTCTGAAGATTCCTCTTGCTCTTTTCCTCCACCTTCTGCTCGTCAAGCTTTTCCATCTCCCCTCTAATTTTCCACTCGCTATACACTTGTTTTAATCAAGTGTACCGAATCCAGGTTACAGTGGCTCAGAAAGTGAAGTGCTCGGTCCCAGATTGTCTCGGTGCTCTCCTGACACCGGGGTTTCAGCTTGCTGTGAGGAGAGAGAGAGAGAGAGAGAGTTGATAAATCTAGTTGATCTAAAAGTATAGCAAAACAACTGACATCTCGGGCAGAAAAACATCTGAATTTGAATGAACTGTGCTTTGTCAAAGGCAAGTCAAGAAGGATGTGGGGAAGAGGTGTACGGTCTAGCTCTGAGAATCCTTCGTGGAAATGCATGATGGTTCTTCTGGCACTCAGACGGACTGGCGTGAGGATTTGGGGCTGAAGCAGGCCTGACTGTCTGTTTGAATATGTGGATCCTCCGTGAAATCTGAAGATGCCAAATGTGTGTAAATCGTTCTTGTGAAAAGTATCAGTGCCCTCTCTGACTTGTCTCTTAAGCTGTGGTTTCTGGGAAAGATTCTTTCACTATTCATCGAGCACTACATAACTATAAAGCGTTTGGGAAGCGTCAGGGAAAGCTGCGCATGTAACGCTCCAGACAAGGGCTCCTTGTTTGTCCTCGGAGCTCATAATGACCTCAGAAAACCGAGCCCGATTCGAAAGCCGCAGAGCCTGCCGAGTTGGTCCTAGCATGAGTTCACTTTTTCCTCTTCTCTCTTTAAAAGGAATTAATTTTTTTTTTTTTTAAAGATTTTCCCTCTGAGTTTTGTTTACGGAGCCTGATTGCAATGAAAATATTCCCACTACAAGGGCACACACTCAGTATAACACTCGCTAAGTGTAAGAACATCCGAGTAAGCACGAATGTTATTGCGATCATATTATTACTCCAAGTACTTCCCTCATTGCAGAGCGTTGGCGTCTCTAGGGTACTGCTAAGGTTACTGCCATCGCACAAAGGCGGCATTGTGCACAAGAAGACTATCACGCAATGACCTAGCCTAGGTAATTCCCTTAGGATGACATGATGTAGGACCGCTTTTATTCGCAGGCTTGGGAGGCCACGGACGGCGCAAAAGAAGGAAGCGCCGTCCTCAGAAATTTCAGAGCCTCTTTCAGACCGCTCTCTCGCTCTGCCTCCCTCCGTGAGTGCGGTTCGCTTGTTCCCATGCTGAGGATATTTTTTTCCGGGGGGGGGGTGATAATTACTGTGAAAAGTAGCTTGCTGAGGTTGCAACTCTCTGTCCTGACGTCACGCAAGGACTTGAGATGTATTACCCGATGCAAGGAAGTAGCTGTTTCTCCATCCAGCTGTGCAGGTAGGTTTGCCAGCCAAATTCAAACGCAGTGACAGCTGCCTCCTCCTCCTTTTCCTCAGGTCTCTGTAGGGGGAAAAAAAATTGGAGCTGAGAGAAGGACTAAGCGCAATTAATCACCCACTGTCACTGCCGTAACTACAGGGACGGCATCAAAGTGCAAGCCTTTAGTTCTATTAGCAGTCCATTAGTGGAGGCCGGCACAAGTACCAACACTTCACGTGAATTCCAGTGCAGAAGTGGCTGACCTGTCTGTCAACACTGCCAATATCTCTCTCTGTAAATGACTCCTCAGTCTTCATTCATAGACGCCAAAGTAGAAGCGTGGCACGTTTTGTTTCCCTTTGAGAATGACGCTACATGAAACAGCTCTGTGTATCACACCTGTGTTATGAATGCGCAGAAAATCACAGGCTGCATGGCTCTCGCTGTGAAATCCAAACCCAAATGGCTCCTTGTTTTCCGTTCGCTTACGTAGGATCTTCAGCTCCGGCGAGGATCTTCAGCACAGGCACGGATCAGAGGAGGGTAATTGATGGTTTTTACTCTGCCTGAAGAGGGTAATTGTGACCGGGAAGTGGAGAGAGATGTGAGAGGTATCACCAGTTAAGAGGCCTCTTTTTGGGGCCCAAAGAGCAGAGTGACATGGTTGCTCTTTTGTAGACAGACCCAGTCAAGTCAGACTTGACATTTTTTCCCCAGAAGGCAACCAAAAATTCATTTATTGTTCCAGACAGACCAGGAGTATGAGTACATGCAGGGTTTGGTAATGACGATGTAAATCAATTATGTCAATGTGCTTTTTTTTCTTTTTCTTTTTTTTAAGATTTCATACATATTTTTAAATGAAATTTATAAACTTTTGTTTTTAATTACAATACTTTTATACTCGTTTTCATTGTTCAATATTTTGAAATGACATAGTTATTCATTTATCTATATTTATTACATTTCTATAATCTTTTCTATAATTTTTTTTTTTTTTACAGATTTTACAGGGGTTAGGTGTAGTGGTAAATTGTTGCCATATGGCAACCGTGTGTAATGGTGGAAAGTATCATATAATCAAAACTAACAAAATGTATGGGATTATAATTCCAATTACTGCATTTTCCAGATTGTATCTTCTATCTTCTAGAAAGGAACTGCAGTAGTAAAAAGCATGTGGACGGATTTACTCACTCAAAATACATGCAAACATATTTTGGTTGAAGAATCTTGGTGCAATTGCTAAATGGCTGAAGTTTTTCTTACTTTGAATATGGAAACATGAAAATATGCTATTAGAGAAGTCTAGTGTATTTTTTTTTGCTATGTACGCCTGTTTCAAATCATGACTGCACACACCATAGTTCCATTATCGCATGTTGTTGCCGTATGGCAACAATTACATTTGACCATTTAACAGAATTTTTAAAATTTATAAACTTGTTAAATTAAAAAAAAAAAAATAACTGTTGACTGGTCAACAGTTAAGTTTTGCTTAAATATTGAATAATTAATTACATTTTGAGAGCCCTATGAGGACGACCTTACCAGGCCATGTGACTACATAAAAGGAAATGCAAACAGCACTACCTGGTCATCCGACATGCCATTTTTTTTTTTGTTATCTCAAAGTTAGAGCCCATCTTTTCCAGTTAGACAGGAAAATAGTGGTAGTTTTGTGTTACTGCTTGTCAAAAAATTGGAGCCAAATTAATTGTTGCCATATGGCAACACTATTCAGTAAAGAGTCAAAAAATAAATAGATAGATAAATAAAGATGTTTTGTACACCGATTAAATAGCTTTAAAAAGTACATTTTATTTCAAAATGCAACACTTATAGTTGCCAACATATAGTGATGCGTATCAAATAACATAGAAATGACGGCTGTGAAAAAGGCTGTGAAAAAGTCTGTGAAATGACAAAAAGACGCAAGCGTGTCTCGGTGCTCGCTGAAGTGAAATGCTCACACTCCTGTGCTCGTACTTGATGTGCATGCTCGCGGATACTGCTTCCTGCGGTCACGTCATGTGCTCTATTAAAGACACTGTTTGGGAAGATGCTGGAGTTCCTTGTATCCTCTTGTATTGCTATTGATGCATCCCAAATAACAGCAGTGCCTTCGTCTTTTAGTTTGAAGCTCTCTCTGCCGAGGTGATTCTGATAAGAAATGATGCAACGAAGCTAAACTCACTTTTATTTTCTAATAAGCAAAAAAGATTGACCGTATTGCATGTACCGTACCCTTTTGTTGCGGATTGATAACTAATAAGAAGCGGGGTGAACAGCGTTAAAAGCACGCTGCATATTGCTTTGTTGAAGCCTGAAGTGCCACCAAAACAAGTGCTATGCTTTTATTCTGTACTTCGCATCCTCTGATGGCTGTCTCACTACACAATCTTTGAAGATGTCTACAGGGATTGCATCACTGAGTGGCACAGAGTGGTGTTAAAAGCAATTTGTTCTTCAGCCCACCTCACTGAACTGTCCCAAACCTGCTTAATGCACAGAGATAACACGCCTCACTAGGCCCTTTTCGCAGACACCTGACATGCCCTGCAGCCGCACTGGTGCTGGTGTCGGTTTAATTTAGATCAGAATCTTTACAAAGTGGCTTTGCACTAAGCATAAACTATTATTATTATTTTTTTAAACTAATGAGTTGCACTTGAGTGCTAGCCAAATGGAACCTTATGGTCTGGATTCATGTTGCATACTGATTAGGGGTGTAAACCTCAGACTTCTCCACGATATGATTTAGATTCATACATGAACGATACGTTATTTGGCGCCAGCGTTTGATGCATTTCGATTTAGTCAATCTGACCAACTTCAACAATTCAGTACTGCCAAAACACTTCTACCGAGTTTTAGCTGCATTCATGAAAACATGGTTTGGAAAACTGTTTTGAAAGACTCTTGGTTTTAATTTTTTATATAGAAATCCTTAAAGGTTATAGTTCTCTCTTTTTTTTCTCCATTTCTTATCATGGAGATTCTTATCATGAAGTTCAAAACCTCATTTTCTTTGGAAAACCAGGACAGTGATGGCACGCTTGATCATTCTCCTAAATCAATACTAGATGAATTTAATGAGTTTGCAGCGTTATCAGCTGTGTGGCTTAAAATATTATGGCTTAAAATACTGATGATGCTAACATGCTAATACTAGAGCTTAATGCTCGTAAGACCTCGTTACTAAGAAAGACAGGACAGCAAAGACACTTGTGAACATTCTCATAAAGCAATACCAGCTGAATGTTCTAAGCTTTGCTTTCAAGCAGCTGAATGGCTTACTGTGTAGCTTAAAATGCTAACCTGCTAATACCAGACTCTAAAGCTGAACAGAATTATAAAGGACAAAAACAGGACAGCAAAGGACTATTCTCAGAAATAAATAAATAAATAAATAAACGGAATCTGGTGTGTTTACAGTGTTATATCTCGGCTTTCAAGCAGCTGAATGGCCGATCGTGTAACTTAAAATGCTAGCATGCTAATACCAGCCCCTTAAGCTCATGAGACAAAGAAAAACAGGATGGAGAGCACTCATGACCATTCAAGCAGTTGAAAATGGGAGGAATACGAGCTGAATTTAGCATGTTTTATAGTTTGTTATAACTAATATAGCGGAATCATGTGCTAACATGCTAAATTAATAATCGTGCGGATGGAGAAGACTTCTGTAACAAATATACAGCGCTGTTCACCTTCCAGGCAAGTAGGGTGATACTCGAGTGATCGCCTCCCAGGCTGGAAACCCGAGAACTTTCCTATCTCCAGTTTATCAGTGTGTGTCCACTCAACCCCGCCCCACCCCCACTGCACCCCCCTGTCTCTGTTATTCTTCAGATGGAAGATGAAAGCATAGCACAGATAAATGTTTGCGCTTTCCTGTTTTTATGGGGCTTAAATAAAGAACATACATTTGTTCCACTACTTTGAGGTTTGGGTTGTTGTTTTTTTTCTTACCCCCTTCCTCATCGAAGTTCTGCTTTCCATTAAGGGCACAGTTACAGGTCTGTGATGATAAGAGGGCAATGTTGGTGCCCCTACGGGCCGGACCATAAAGTCAGCGCTGTAGAACGGCGATTGGGAGTTGGGCGTTAGGTTACGTGCTATAGGCCAGACTCTGTTGGATAATGTTGTGTAATTAGATCAACCCTGCCTTAAGGGGTGGGCCTGTTTGGGCTGATTGTACTCCTTGTACTGCATAGAACCTCAGGCCTCTTATTACTACCAGCAGGTGCTTTATGGGGAATGTCAAAGCCGTTCGGGGGGAAATGCTCGGTTAACTTTTGGGGCGAGGTAAATGAGGAGAGAGGCTCTAATGTTTAACAGGCCTCCCGTGAGATGTGTGTGTTTGAGCGTGTGTGTGTGTGTGTGTGTGTGTGTTGCAGAGGTTACACTGAGGGTCTGCTTGGGCTTCTTCCTCTAATCTAAAGACTCTGCATCTGGACTGTATCACTTCTCAGCCGGAGATAAAGCGGCGCTGTCGTGTCCTTGTGCCCATTTTCTTCAGAATGAGAATGACAAGCCCAGCCGGATCAAGACGCACAAATCTTCAGGGATCGATTTTTATAATTCCCTTTATAAATCTCACTCTTGGTTTATGTGCAGAAACAGATCCTTAAACTGCTGTGCAGGCCATTAGTAGAAGACTTCACTAAATGTGTGTCAGAATGTAAACGTTTCATTCCCCCCCCTCCCCTCTGTTAAATGAGGTGCTAAATTAGAGGCGCATTGTGTGATCAATGTTGTGCACGTAAAATTGCAGAGAAGATGAGGAAAAAGCTCGTGAAGAGCTTTCACGCTGCAGTTCTTTTATTCTTAATTCATGTTTTCTCGCATCGTCCCCGCGTCTCATTTCTGCCGTCACTAGATTTTCAAATTGAACGTCTAAATGAGAGTCTGGAGAGCCATGTGTTTACGTTTCTGCTTTTACACTGCAACTCCCTAATTTGCTTTTTATGTTCTGCTGAAATTCCCTCGTTTTTCTCCCACATATGTTCATCGCGGGTCTGAAACGACGCCCTGTCTTTTTTTTTTCTTTTTTCTTCCCCAAACCAGGCATTATCTTTGCTGCGGTGGCATTTTTGTGTGTTTGCATTTCCTGCATGTGATGTTAGTAGCATGTTTGCTAAGCCTGTACTCAGCACATTCGCGCGCAAGCCACATCTCAACGTTTTGGTCTCCAGGGCCTGAGGAGCTGGGAAGTGCTTAACTGGGCCATGCTCGCTGGGGCTAATTTTACAGGCGCCTGGCCGACAGTCGTGCGCTAGCTACTACGTCTCCCTAATGAAGGCGGCTTTCTGCATGACCTGCCACAAGCCGTACCCGGAGAGATGTGCTCATCACTTCAATCCTGCAATCGTGCTCTACCCATAAAGGGACTGGGGGAGCCAGTGCAAATGACAAGCCGGCCAACACAAAGGCTTCGTTGAGAGAGTTAACCACTGTTAATCATGGCCTGAGCGTAACAAGGACAGTTTACGGTGACTGGTACGCTGTTAATTCTGACCTTCACTGCTTCTGGAGGTAACATTAAATCCTGGATGGAAAAAAAATGCCGTCCCCATCCTGTGATTACAGCTCAAAGGAAATTAGTAGCAGGAGAAGAATCCAGAAGGATATGAAGAGCAGATCTCTCTCTAAACAGCAGTAGTTTACTCGCCCTTTGAAGGACCTCCAAATATAAGGAGGAAGTGGATAAATAATAAATCCTGTACTAAAGTACTAATCTAATGGATACGTTGAGCCCTGTGTAAAGTTGAGAGTCAGCAATCTGCCGCGGCTGGAGGGGACAGATAGCGAACTCCTTTTTTTTTTTTTTCTTTTTTTTTTCTTTTCCTCAGAATAGCAAGCAACCATCTGCAATCATGTGTGCAATAGCTTCTACCTCCCTGAAGTGAAGTGCTTTCTATTTGCCATACATGCTCATCTTTCCATTTAATATTAACCCCCCTCTCAGAAATGCAGTCTTTTTCAGTCAGGGGTCATAAAGTTGACCGCGTGAGGCACAAAACATGAGGTCTGCTAGCTGATGTAAACTGATACGCCATTACAGCGAGCGTTAAACATTCCCCGTGCCATTCTTTCGCTGCGAACAAATGATTCACTTCCAGTCAACGAAACTTATAGATCCCAAGCAAGGGGACTGCCACGTCTTGGCTGCCGTCAGACTCGAGAGAGATGGGGTGGGGGCGTTGGAGAGGGGGAAGGCTCGATCTGTGGTAGGGCCCTTCCTTCCAGGGAGTTGTCAGATTTGAATTACAAGTCATGAACGCTCGCCTTCAGTAGCTGCACACATAAATTTAGGCTCTACACATCTCTCTTACGCCTCTCATTTGCGAGAAAGGGCGTCGGTAAATCTCGGGGCGTTTGTTGTTTCAATAAAACGCTGAAAGTTCTGCTCTTTCGGTTGCATTTCGTGTTTTATCAGAGTTATTCCCGTGGTTTATTGTGTAGACTCGTGCCAGCACTGACGAGTCTTGCCATCAGAAACCCCACTATGGCTATCTTCGTTGTAGGAAGAGAGTGTGGGGGGGGTGTGTGTGAAGTGGTACAGAGGAAGGAAAGGATAGCGATAGCACAGACTCTTGTGTCTTAGCCATAATCCCTGCAAGAAAGCACAGATTCAGACACACAGCTTTAACCACAGCTATTGTGGACCGCTTTATTTCTGGTGCTCTGCTTTGTTTCCTGCAAAAGAACCTTTCAGACTGATGGGGTGGGGAATGGGGGGGGGGACGCAAAACAACGTTAGCTCAGTCAGCATATGTAAGCATGTATTCACTTGTGGCATATGTAACATTTCTTTTCTCTCCTCTTGTCATGTGCAAATGATTTTGTATGGAAATCTGATCTCTTTTGTGCTGCTTTTGGGGAGATTGTAATACAAGGGGCCGACTGTTGCGGTCTTTGCCACGATTTGTCATTCTGGCAGTTGTTTCCACAATGATTGGATTTCAGGGACATGGACTCGTGAAATATGGGCATAACTATTTACATTTTAAGGCCCAGACCTTTTCCTCGGTTTCTTCTGTTTGCTTTAAGAAGAATTTCACTTGACAGAACGCAGGGTTAATTTTGTGGACCTTGAGAGTGTTCAATGCTGTTGAAAGCTGGCAAAAAAAGAAAGAACTTTTTTTGATGTCCCGTGCTGTACTCTGCGTCCAATCAAACGCTCTCTGGAATGCCTATATAACGATAACTACATCTATGGGTATTGCTCAACAGTTGCTACTAGTATTCAAACATGGGTCATTTGTTGTTTGTTTATCTCCTGCACGTTTATTTCTCTTCCAAATCATCTCACGGTTGCTCGGATGTTATGCTTTGCTAAGCCATTTTGAGTTAAGAGTAGGAGCAGAGAGCTTGGACTGTTGAACTTCCTGTCTCTAAAGGAAATGCCTTAACATACAGAAGCAAATCATGGCTCCCAAGCCAAGCATTTTAAAGAAAAGAAGAAGGAAAGAAAGTAAGTCTACGCACTGATGAATTACTATGCACTCGTTATACGATCTTTGCGATTCCACAGGCGCATCCCGTCTCCGCTCTCAGTCCCTTTCTGTCACTTTTCCTGTTGGCTTTTTATCTTCCTGGAAATCTCACCCAGACATTAGACAAAGCGGATTTGTCCACAGTTAGTCTGTAATAATATCCTCAAAAGGCCCTAGCAGCTTGGTGCAACTTTATGCCCTTTGTTCCAGAGTGGTCTCTGGTTTTTAACGAAAATCACATTCCATCCTGTAATCTGCAAATAACGATAACGGTTTCAGCTCCTGAAACTGAGCGCTGTTGTGCTTGCGTTTCCGTGCCATACTGTTCTGATTATGATGTGTGGGATGATGTCCTTGCTTTTATGCAAAAACAGTAGCCCCATTTTCTTTCGTACTTAGCCTCTTGAGAAATAGAGACGAGTTTTTGCTTGAGCCACTGTGGAGTAAAGTCGCTGCTGCTGGTTCTCTGTGAGATGTGCTAGGGATGAGGTTGATAATGATTTGATAACTAGCATCACGTGCTGCCGATTTCAGCGACTGCCCACGTCCCACGAGGCGAAACTTTTCCGCTTGGTAGTAAAATGTCGGTAATTGATTTGGACTCGCAGTGTGGCTAGTTATTCAAAGCGTCCCGTGCTATAATGGCTCCGGAGTGCAGATTATGTTTTCCTCTGCAAACCAGCTTCTTTTGAAAGAGAAACAGGAATGTAGGCCATATGCATATTTCGCCATCTTCCGTTTTCACTTCTACAGCAAATGCTTTGGATTTAGCACCACTTTTACTTTTAGAATCTCTCTCTCTCTCTCTCTCTTTCTCTCTCACTCACTCACGCACATCATCCATCTAGTTTATAAGAAAAGGCGTTGCAACTGGTAATTTGCCTCAAGTATATCACACTTCATATATTTTTTTTCCCGCTCCACCGATCTTACAGTAAGCAAGGCAGGGCTTGGATTTGCCTAAGGTAAATTTTGCCTGAAAGCCCCACTATTCTTCTCCGATCACGATACATTAGGTGAGAGGAGGACAAATTAAGGCGACCCGGCCTTATACATCATCTGAATGGTCCCAAGCCAGAAGCCTTGCCTACAGTCCTAGTGCGGCGTGGGCCTGAATGAGAATCACGGCACTCGATGGCATTTTCCCTTTATTAATCTCATTCAGACCTTGCTTTGTCTCATCTTTTTTTTTCTTCCTCACCCTTTTAAGATAAATAACCATTCAGCAAAAGGTTTTGGATGTTAATTGACAGGCCATGTTAAACAAATCCACTTGCCCTCTGCGGGTGCCTCCTCTTTTTCCCTTCCCCTCCCCATATTGCCCCATCTAATCTAACTAATGCTCTCTGTTTGTGTGCTGGTAAGTGAATTAAAAACAGCCCGACTCAATACCTGATCTATATCGCCCCGGCTAGTTGCATGCACATTAGCTGTTTCTCCACAGCTCCTGTAATTGCATTACAGTACTCCGAGGCTGTAACTATTAAGGACTTACACTGTCTTGGCTGTTGTTAATCATAACCCCTCCAGGCCCCAAGGCTCTGATTAGGGGACTGATGGAGGGAGGGAACGAGGGCCAGAAGCTCGCCCCCGAAGCTACAGCGCAGCAGCTTTTCTAAGGGGGAGTTGTGGAGATCGTTCTGGGAAGCCTTGCACTAATCAGCATCTTTCCGCTCGCCACCATTTTTCATTCCTTTTGTGATTCCCCACCCAACAATGTGGCCTGCTTTCCTGAGCTTCGTTTTTCTTCTTTGCTTTTTCTTTTTCTTTTTTCTTTCCTCCAGCTGCTCATGTTCCTGTTCCTTACTATCTGTCTTCATTCTGGCATCAAGAACATTCTCTCGACCACACCACGTTTATAAGCTGTTCCCCCTGTGTGTTCTTCACATTTTCTGTTCTTGATAAGCCCATGAAAGGCTGATTTATTTTATTTTTTTTATTCTTCACTCAGGAAATGGCTTTGAAACTGTCTATTAGGTAGAAATATACCTTGCGGCTCTCGCTGCAGTTAGATGAGCATAAGAAGCTGTTCACGTTCGTATCTCTATCACTTCCTGTGCAGTTGGATATCAGTTGGAGAGGAGGCTGTCTAACAGGGCTGCGGTGTCTAGCTGGGGGGAATGCGACTTCTCACTGTAATCAGTAGATTGCTGGGGCTCGTCTTTCATCATGCTCCCTGTGTGTTCTGTAGGGAGATGCGTGGCTCAGGCGAGGATCCGTTTACACATTACAGACCCTCTACTTTTTCCAGACTGCAAGGCAGTTTGGGGATATGGTTTCTGGTTGTATAACCGTTTCTCCTCCCCCACTTCTGGGTTTTTCTTCCGTTAATGTCGGTAGTATATCATTTATCAAACAGCACTGATTTCGACTTGAACATTTGGGGTTTGAGTAGGATGGAGGATGAAGGTTCTTCTTCTCTGCCATCCGTAGTCATCAGTTCTGTCTCTTTAATGGAGACATCATCATGAATCCAAAGAGCAGCTTTTTAAAAATTTAATACTATCTAACTGTCTGATTTATAATGATGGGTAATAGCGAAGTTGGAGAGCAAAAGAATATCCGTCAGTGCTGGAACAGAATGACGGGAGACGCAGAACAAAGGCGTTTATTTATTTTTTAACGTGTCCTCTATAGCAGAATCACAAAGGAAACTTGATTATGAAACTGACGTAGCAAAGCAAACAAGCGCGCCCTACATGCAAACTCCCATGCGACCCCTGCGCCTGCTCCCCTGACCTCCACAAAGTCACTTAAATTATTATCTCCCAGCCTTTTCTTTCCCAGAGAGCACAGTTGGTCTACCTGCCAGCTGACGACCCATGATCAATTACAGCAGACAGGGGTATCTGTGTCTGGGAAGCTCCCCGGGGCCGGATTTGTCAGAGATCAGGGCAAGGGGTGTGGGGCGGGGGCGATCAGATATGCTCGTGAGGAAGAATTGCGGAAGTGTGGGGTCGGTCAACCATCTCGCCAGCCAGCCAGCCAGCCAGACAGAAGGTTGTTTTTAGCTTCACTTTCCTCAAAAAACACTTTTGGTTACCTCTTAAAGGATTGTGATGGTGCCCTTGTCATGGCAGATCCTCCTAGTAATTTCCTTCGGATTTGGATCATAAGCCAACACTCTAGAGATAGAGAACATCTTTTTTTATTTATTCGAATTTGATTTTAAAGGTGGATGTGTACATAAACAATACCTTTTGACAATTTTACCTTTTCGTTATCCATTCCGTACTCCGATCAGAAGTCAGTAACAGGTTTGTTTGCATCATCAACCGATACTTTATACCTTACTATCAAAAAAGAGGGATAAAAGTAATAAACCGGGCTTGGAGAAAGACAGATAAGACAAATAAGAAAGCGGTTTCTGATCCAGAGAGGAAAAAAACCAAACAAATCAAATCAAGTGAAAAATAAATAAATAAACAAACAAATTACATGAAGGACATGCAGTTTGGTGATTCAGCCAAGCTTTGACAGATAATCCCTCAGTGAGAAGAATGAGGGAAATCTTTGGACAGATCTTCCGAGTGAGATATTAATCCTCCATGTTCATGCTGTTAGTAGCCCTGTTGTCTCAGTCAGGTCGGGAGAGGTGGCCAGAACCTCCATTAAATACCCCCCTCCTTCCCAACCACAACCTAAACACCCCCCTCCGATTCTCAGCTGTCAGAGCTCTCCACCCCGTCCACCGTCTCGGCACCCGTCGCCTTCAAAGAGCTGTTTGTTTTCGCTGAAGTGGGTGACATTAGCCTTCAGTAATCCGGTTGAAAAGCCCATGCAAAGCTGCCACCGTTTGGTTTCCGAAATCTCTGAGACGAATAACTCGGGTGCCTAATTAAGCTCATTAGCATTTGCTAATCTCATCCTGCTACTCCTTATGACTAATTTCACACAGGTTGGTATAAAAGGCTGGCTGTGATGTTGTGTTGAATTAAAGCAGCTGCAGTACACACACTTGGCTGACGAGTTTTGGATTTGACCACTTAATCCTTCGTTTCTTAAAAAAAAATAAAAAATTTGCATATTTGACATTTGGGGAAGTGGTGGTATTTCTCTTTAAGTACAAGGTTGCGGTTTTGATCCTTTTATGTATTCATTTTTGGTTTTATTTTTTAAAGTAGGAGACCTGCATGTTCCAAAATCAGTGTGCTTTCACCACTGTGTTCTCTTATTACAAACCCAAACGAATAAATACGAAAAGTTCCGACTTCAGAAAACACCTCCTGAGTCTCCGGTTCGATTTTATTTCTCTGGAAGTGTTTAACATACTATCACATGCCACATCTCTCCTTTCCAAGTGGGGTCTATATAAAAGAACCAGTGGTAGAAATCACAGCCCATAGTTTATTAAAGTTATAAAAATTTTACTGAGTTCTTATTGCTATTATCCTTTATGTCTAAATATAATGATCTGTCAACAGATCAAAGCGTGATCTGTGGCTTCAATAAACATTTATTGTTCACGTTTAAATCGTTATATATGAATGTTTTTGTCACAGAAAAGTGCGAAGCAGATTTTCGTTAGGAGAGCATTGATTTACAGACGGAAGACTCTTGGGTAAACAGTTCCATTTCTCCATCATTCTCATCCTCCTGATTTGATGCAGGTGAATGGGAGGGGAGGAAAGCGTACAGCTCTTGTCTGACCCATGTCCCAATTTTGTAATTAAATGCCTGAATACACTCAAGGTTTTTCTTCCGTTCTGAGAGAAGAACTAGAGACCTTCGTCATTTATTGTGCTTTGATTAACAGCATTCAGGAAACATGCTGCTGGTCATTGTGCCTGCCTATTTAAGCCTTGTTCTTGGCTTGCTTTCACTTGTGACTAGGTGTGTTTATGCTTTTGAAATGTTCACTGTGAGAACCTGGTCTAAAAACATCACAATTATCATCACTAGTATTAATCTAAAACACGCACCTAAATCGCACCAGTGGAGAATTATATAAAGGAAAGATTTATTTATTAATATTTACCAAGAGAGTCTAACAAAACCCTGAGTTGTTGCTCTTTGTGTGGGACTAGTTATCTGGACGTATCCTGTGTCTGTTACGTAATGTTGATGGAGAATGTTTGTAAAGCTTTTGAGCATTACACGAAACGATCAAGTTCCTTCACGACGTACACAACCAAAAATGTTTTTTTGAGATTTCCATAAACTCTTGCGCCACTACTACTATAAAACCGGTTTGTTGCATGAATAAGTTTAGATTAGATGTTGCTGATTTATTTTATTTTATTTTAAATATCACCAAGTCTTCTATTTTTTTTTTTTTTATTAAGAGATTTTTATTTAGAAATGAACGAGTAAGAAGCTGGTTGTCGGACAAATTTTGAGTTCTCCACAATGGCTGCTTTGTTTCACTTGTGATAACATAATTGAGCCCCAGGTACTAGCCTCGCCGGCAGGAATTGGTTTTCACTGTGTGAGGTGTAGTGAGATTTAATGTGCCATGTAGCCAGGCAAGAAAAAGCACACGGTCTATTCACACAGTTCCCGTCTTTCCATTGCTCAGCCTTTCAGATGGGGAAAAGGCATACGCAAACAGACCTGTTTTTCTCACTACACGCATCTCTTAAACACATTTAGCTCGGGCAAGGCGCTGTGTTTTCTGTTGTTTGTATCAATTTGCCTGGTTTCCATTACATATGACTCTACCCACAGTCCACTCTGGGGAGGCTGACATACTATACGCCACCACAAAAGTCACTCTGCAATCAGGGTCTGTTTACCAGCTCCAGGTCAAGATGCTCTTGATGTCATTTCCCCGACTCGCAGGCTTTGTGTGTATACTGCAGGACATACACAAGCTCTCTGTTATGCGCCGACTCGTCCCGCTTGAGAAAGAACGAGGTTAACTGGCTGCGTAAGGTCAGAGCGAGTCATCTCTTCAGCCCTCTCTCGCTTTCAGTAAATAAGAGCTAAACAAGAGGGCCCTTCATCAGCTTTTAACGCCCCGTGGGCCTAGCTTCCTTCTACCCCATTACGTCTGTCCAGTGTTTGGTCTTCCATTCCAAATATTGTTTTATCACTTTGAAGAAAACCAGCAAACGGGACTGAGGGTGTCTGGAGGGCCTGGCGTTTAGGGGCGGGACAGCTTTTGCAGTCCGCGAGGCTCCAAGGTGTATGCAGAGCAGCCATTCACTCACTTATACACAGCTCTGAATCAGGCTTTTGATGCTGACTGCCCCTGACATAAACAATGTATCCTTTCACAGTCTTTTCTTCCTTGTAATTAACTTACCGAAACACCCCCACCTCCCCGATGTTTATTTTTCGAGCCCGCCTTACACCGGGTCTGGAAAAGGCACAGAAAGACAGTGGGAGAGTCTACATAGAGGGAAAGGAGGGCAGAAAGAGTAGAGGGTGTGAGGGAGGAATAGAGAGAGAGAGAGAAAGAGACCCCTATTGAACCTTTCTTGTCTCGTGCCCTTTCTGCGCCACCACAGAAAAAGAGAGATGACACAGCAGAGCAAGGAACCGGCTCTCGCAAAGTTATCTGACCCCAGTGTGCTGACTCGAATCCCCTCAATTCTTGTCTTTCTAAAATAGAGCAAACAGCTCTTGTGGGTGTAACCATAAGCAAGACAAAGGGAAAAAATCCAATACTGCAGGCAAGCTGGCGCCTCTAGAGCCCGTCATCTGTAATGCTCCCAAGAAACCCACTAAGTCATAAAATAATTGTGGGAAGACTTGTGGAGTATTTATGCAGCGCTTCCTGGAAACAAACGAGAGACAAATGGCTTGAGTGTCCAGTTCGTAATGCCTGGAGAGTCCAGTAGTGGAGGCAGCATTTTTATTTTTTTTTTTTGTAGAGTCATGTGTCTGTGTCAATGAGTTGATGCTGAGATAATTATTACATATATAGCCTGATTACTTTTTGTGATCATAAAATGGCAAATAAATATAAAAAAAAAAAAACAAAAAAACACACATTTTCTAGTTAAACCCCTTAAGGCGGCGGACCAAGTCTCCAATGTGGCTCAGAAGACATTTTTCCCTACTTAGCGAAGTTGGAAGGAAGTGAAACAAGGCCCAAGTGACACTAGAAAAAAAGTTCAAGCAAGACAGCAGTAGTGGCAAAAAAAGAAATAAAGGCACGCAAATCGTTTCTAAAACCATGTGCTTTTATCCGAGACCTACTTTAGTTGTGTGATTCTAAGACATTTCAGGCAGCTTTATTCGAAAAAGATCACATTTGTGTGTTGTGTATAATCTTAGCCAGCTTCGCTCGCTAGCTCGATTAGAAAACGCGTCATGGAGGTGGCACCGCACTTCCTGTTTGGCTCTATAGATCTTACCAAATGCAGAAACTGTATAATACACACAGTATAATGATAATATAACTGAAAATGAATAAATAAATAAATAAAGTGTTAAATGATTTTGGACCTTGTCTTGCCTGTTAATATGGGAAATGCAGTTAGTACAACAGCTTCTGTTCTGCTCAACAGGCGCCTCTAACAGAACTCCTAACCCCAGTCTGTCCGCCTCGAAGAAATGGTCCAGAACCGCCACTTGATTTAATATCTGCCTCCTGCTTTATCCTGTCAGAAGTATACTGTCTGCTCTGGCCTTTTCCGTTTTCACAATGATGAGGTTCATTAATTTATCATAGTGCATACACTACAGCCACAGACCACAAAATAAGCATTATCGATGCGTTTTTCAGTGTACGCCTTCAGTAATGTGTGTTTCCGCACCTCTACATGACCTCTGTAGTCCTCCGCGGCTCCACACTCCACTGGGCCGTCAGCCTTAATTATCGCCACCATTTACCTATCTGGCCACATCGGGATTGCGGATAGTGCTCTAACGTTTACTCGGTCTGACATGAGTCCATACTCCTGGCGAGTTATTGTGCTATGCTCGGTCCTTTTCACGCGGGCCCTGTCCACTGGGACGGCATGATTACTGTAGTTTGCGGTCGCACTCACTCACTCACTCACTCAAATAGTCTCCAACTTGACCCACTGTCATGAATGGTGGTCTTTGTGAGGATGGCTTATTGTTTTGTTTTTTTTTATCTTAGATGTGGAGTGAGATATGACTTCATTAGTTTGAAGTGTTGAGATGTGGAACCAAAACATTGTTTCATTGTGTGTAGCGTGGGTAAACTATTCAGAGCCGCATTAGGTTTATGAAAGCCGGACTAAATGTGCCTGGCCACAAAAACGTCGAGATGAGAAGACCATCATTAATGAAACTATTGCTTTAAAAAGGTTGAGCGCGGTTCTTTCCCCAGAGATTATACTCCGTTAGTTTCCACTGATTAACTTCTAAGTTCCCTTTGCCCTGCCATCACCTCCTGTCTTACCTAGACGAGATGAGATGAGATGTCTCAGCCAGCAACTCCGTACAGCCAGTGTTGATGAATTACAGTTGACAAAGCTCCCGTTCTGTTGCCCTCCCACCCCCATTCTTCTGCCATTTGCTTTAAAGAAAGTCTTTAAATGACCTGTACAACTCTGGGGGAACGAGGCATTCAGACAGGATATAACTTCCCAAGTAGTCCGCTGATGCCAAGCCAAGGTGGTAGTTATCCTGGGGAAAAGGACATTTCAGGATGCTGCCAAAAGCCATGTAGCTGTAAGGTAGGAGTACCCATCACTGAGGACAGAGCCCTTGGGAGAACGATAGGCCCTGAGAAACATTTGTGAAATCCTTGTCAAGGACAAGGCAATGCTGAAGTTCCTAACCCACAGCACCATAGCTAGGAGAGTGCAAAGGGATTCTTGAAATTAATTAGAGCTGATGTTTGAACTGTGTGGTGCTTTCAGTGGTACTTCAGTGGCTGCTGCCTTTAAAAACACCACTTGTGAGGTGAGAAAAGAAACACTCAACCTGCTAATCTGCTGAAAGTCAAAAAGGAAAATATTGCTTTATGCTAGCTTCAAACCTACTAATTTGTACCTCCTGATTACACCTTTCGAGTGCTTTCACAGTCACTACCTAGGAAAAGTTCAAGCAAAGAGAACTTCCAGCTTAAAATAACTGAGCTTTTAATAGTGCCACAAACTCCACCATTAAGATGAGCATTGTTGGATATGTAATTTTATACAAGCCCACCCCCCCACCGGTCACCCGGCCCCCGCCCGCCCTCCTCCACAGAGCTTTCGAAATGTGAGAATGGGACTTGGCCAAAGGGATGCAGATAGTTATTAGCAACAGTAAGTATTTAACCCCGTCCAGGCCTTCTGGCTTCCTCGCCTCTGGCTGAACTACTTACCCTCTTTTGCTCGGGGAACATGAGAAGAGTGGTCACCTTCTGGAACCCACTGCTCTAAATGATTGAACAGGTTTCAGTCTGAGAGTGAGGAAATGAAAAGCAAAGTGTGAGCCACTGCTCCTGCATGGCCTGCACCACACTACCTCCTCCC
Source organism: Ameiurus melas (assembly GCA_012411365.1). Lineage (NCBI taxonomy): Eukaryota > Metazoa > Chordata > Actinopteri > Siluriformes > Ictaluridae > Ameiurus > Ameiurus melas. Next base: position 20,382,387 of record CM022763.1, on the reverse strand, counting down.
TCCTCGCTGTCAATCTAACAGGGAGCGAGCTGACTATAAGCATTGGAGAGGAGTTTTGCGGTTGCCCTGGGCACCCAGTGTCAGAGATCAGCTCATTGTCTCCAAAAATCAGCCTGCCATGCTACATCATACATCTACCTACTGTGTGAGAGGCCTCAGTCAACTCCGGGGAGCTCATATATTTATTCACACTATTGTTCTAACATTGCATGGTGTACTGAGCCTCGATAACTTTTATAACAATACCACTATACTACCTTATCCAGGAAAACCCAAAACCCTGTATGGGAGCACAAAGTAAAATTCTTCCCTTTCTTTGGATCCTCACCACAAATATCTTCAAGTCCTGCTTTCTTTCCATGTCTGTGGTTTAAATTTGTTTTTGTAAGGACTTGGCTTGTGCACTGGGCACAAACTCTTTGGAAGTTCCCACCCAAGCACATCATCCATTCAGAGAGCTGTGCATGGGAAAGCCAAGTGCAGCTTTTTGAAGAAGGTCCGATCTGAACCCTGTCCAGTTGTTGCAGCAGACTTGGTCCCTGTAGTCTTATATTCAAGTCACTCTGAATGGAGGAGGCTGCTTTGATAATCCGACCTGTTTACCACTGAGTGCTTCCATGCCACATTTTGATCAGCTTCACATGAACTGACCACTGAGAGAAATATTCAACATCAGTGATCTCAGTTGGTTTCTCCTGTCATTGCTTGGGGAGCCACCCCCCCTCAACCAACATGTTTTATCGTGAGTAAATGTTTGCTGGTATGCAGCCCTAGTAAATCTTTCACTCACTTACTCAGAGAAAACTTTTGCCAAACTTTACTTTCTAGAATCAATTCAATGTAGCGTATTATGCTAATCATATGGATGTGGAAGTCCAATGCAAATGAAGGAAAGAAAAAAAGAGAGAGGGTTATTAATTTGTGGTTGTATTCTCTCAGTGGAGCCTTGTGGGAATGCAGTCCAAGAGTCCGTAAGACACCACGGCTTGACCTCGTTTTTTAACTTATGATCATGTGGATTTATGGGTCCTCTGCTTCAACACACGGGCTCCGCAGTGTATTCTCTTTCCTTCATAATACCTTATTGTTCTCTTAATCCATGTGTTGTTCATGAACGTGCTCCCTGCAGATGGTATTCTAGGCACATGTAATTTATAGATGGTGTGACACAGCCTCCACAGTAACACCGAAGCTCTGTGTAGTCCCTATCAAGACCCCTTCCTAACATTGAACTGATTAATAGCCTCCCACTGTTGTGCCATTCATCATCTTTAAAATGGAGACCGAAAACAGGACAGGAGAGAAAGGAGAAGGGGAAAAGAATGTGAGCGAGATCCTTTAAATTACCCCTTCGCCTCTGTTTCTGTCCTCTTTTCTGTATCTCACCTTCCATTTTCTTCTCCAAGTATTCTTGGTATCTTGCTTTTCCAGACACGGTATAATTGTTTGTTGGTGTGGTTGCAGTCCACAGCCATGCTGAGAAAATGCAGTGTAGCCCAGAACAAGAGCTGGCAGCATGGTGAATCACATATTCTCAGCCTGAGATAGAACTCTAGGCATCAAGGTCAGTTCGCAGCCCTCCAATTTTTTTTATTTATTTTTATGAGATGCATCCAAATTCATCTGTTGTAATAAGTCAGGGTTCATATGCTTTGAGACTCGTTAGAGCAAATCTCAATTGATGTGTCTAATTTATTTTTCACTGCTTAATGTCAGTTTTCAGTGAGGCTATATGGCAGCCATCAGCGGTGGGAGTGGAGCAATTACGACTCCCATCTCCTCCAGGAGAGAAGATAAGAATGAGAAATGATCTACGGTAACAGACTTCATCCAAAATCATTTCTTAGCACTTCTTCCAACTTGAGCAGGAAGTAGGACTGCCCAAATCCTCTAAAGAATTGGATGAGGAGTGCTTGAGCTGACAGATAGTTCTTTTCAGGGCTCAGCTTGTCAGAAGTATGTCCACATATCCATTGCCCAGCATTGGTGGCTCTGAGCTTGGCTTATGTTCCAAGTCCCCTCTGTGCTAATGCTACCCGAACTCCATCAGCCCAGTGTGTGCTCTGGCATGCCATTGCAAATGCGTCTCCCCCCTTTCTGTCTGCTTCCTCCAGTCCGTGCCTGAGCCACTGCAGGGGCAGACTGAGAACCTCCGGGGCAGCTGGTCTGCCTGATGGGCCCAATTCATCAAACCAGTGAGGGAGGAAGGCACAAGGGGGCCCATGAGCCGGGGGCCTGTTGTTGACTTTATTGTTATAGTTATTAAATAAACCCTGATGAGAGGGCAGCGATAAGAATGCTTTCAACTGGCACGGTTGGAAGGTACGTTCCAGACCTGGGGCCCAGCCACACAGGCGGAGATAAAGAATGATGAGCGTATGAAGCAGGCTTAAAAAGACAAGGAAAAAAGAGAGGGAGAGGGAGTGTTGCCGGTTACCCGAAAGACGGATGACTTGCCTTAGGCCTGGGCTGAATGTCAGAACGCCCCTCGCGGTGTTGCAGTGCATTGTCCAGCCCCCTGGCATATACAGGCTTTCATTTGCTCAGCAGGAGAAGGGACAGCTGGGAAGGAGGAGGGGCAGAAGTAGGCTGACTCTTCGGTCGAGGTATTAACCAACAGCCAACAGTTGGCATGTGAAAATCAGTTTGGTTGTTCCCCCTGCTGCTGCTCACAATCCCGACTGCATTGTAATTGCAAGTAGCCTCCAGTCCCACAGTCCCCACTTTCCCCACCCTGCCACCCAGCTGCTGAAGGACGAGCAGGGCAGAGCCTAGAAAGGCCCCTGGGGTAAAAAGAGAAAGATGCTGGAAAATTCAGGATCAAACCCCACAATATAGACAAAGGGAAGAGTTATTTTGTACCGTCTATTAGGGTTTTTCCCCCATTACAGCTTTTTAAATGTTTTTTTTTCCTGTAAAAGGTCCCTGGACTACTGTTGTGTGCATATTTTGAGAGTTCCTCCACGTTGCTGAATGTCAAGCTTCGAGAGATGGTGCTTTGGGCATACACTGTGATATGGGATTGAGACAGCTGTCGTGTAAAGACGGTTCTCCGGTTCTGCTCTGGGGGACAAGGACGGGGGCAGATTAGATGGAGGGGGTTTAGGTGAGCCAAGTTATTAGGGGAGTGAGTTACCCATGTAGTGCTTCATTACCAATAAACAAACCTCAAAGGCCAGTGAACACACATGAAGGAGCGCTCCTCCCTCCAGCTTTAGTCCTGGCTTGCAGATTTCTAATTGTCTGCTTAATTAAAACGGGGATGGCCAATGACAAAAAACGCTTGCCTCCATCATTTCATTCTGGCTCCTTTCCTTTACATTAAAGATCTCTGAGATGCAAAAAGAAACACATTCTTACTCAATATCACCCCATTCTTACCAAAGGTTTTTCATTAAAATATTCTGTCCTTAGTATTGTGTTCTCTCTCTCTCTCTCTCTCTCTCTCTCTCTCTCTCTCTCTCTTCGCTCGCTCGCTATCACGCACACACACACACATATATATATATATATATATATATATATATATATGAAAAATAAAATCTTATTAAGACCATATTAAGATTCATAAATGGCCAAATGCTGTGCTTCTATGCTGTATACACTTCCTCGTATTTCCATTTTGAGTGTTACGCTTTAAAAGTCTCTACAATACAAAAAAAAGGGGAAAAAAATATAAAACACCACTTTTTCCCTTAAGAATCTTTATCCAGGAATGAATAATTATGTTTCAGTGAAGCCAGTTCCACATGGGAGCCCAAAGCACAATGGATTCAGCAAACTGTATTACTGAGCTGCTGTTTGGAAAAAGATGCATGGCTTCCTGTCAGCTCCAACATGGCGTTGTCATGTATCTGCTAAAGCTATTGAGTGCAAATGTGAAACAAGTGTCCCTTAAGTCTGCGTGGAATAGTACGATGGCATTAACACAAGGCCTCGTGCAGAATAAAGCGCGTACAGGTGTGCGTGAGTAAGGAATCTTTTGTCCCACATTTACAATTGCATGTAAACAATATATATTTTTTTTAAAGCCCTCAAGGATGTGAACATTTCGATTTGAGTAACAATGTCAAAGAGTTTATAAACAGACTTCAAAACCTGTATTACAAAAATCTCTCTCATTCCACTGTATGATCTGTCCGATTGCACACATACGGCGTGATTTACTTCACAAAATGTGCCAGCTGATTTACTAACAGGATCAGCAGGATAACAGGTTAGGGATTGGTGCGCAAATGAATACCACCAAAGAGAAGACATTAAATTAGCGCAACCCTGCTTTCGCAAATTGGCAAAATAAAAACATTAATATATTTAAGTCTATTAAAGACTACAAATTTAAAAACAGCTCATACTCACATGATGTCTTGTGCCTTTTCGTCTTTTTGTTATTAATATCACTCTTCCACTCTAACTTAGGCAAACCATGTCTTCATGGACCTTGCTTTGTGCATTGCCATGCTACAACAGGTTTGGGGCTCTTCGTTCCAGTGAAGGGAAATTGTACTGCTGTGGCATACAAAGATATCCTATACAATTGTGTGCTTCTAAGCATATATGGGTGTGACGGTCAGGTGTCCATAAACTTTTGGCTATTTAATATCTGTTTGGAAGGAACACGGCAGCCCTGGTGGCGTAATCAGCATGTGCGTGCTGACTGCATTAGTCGGGGGATCGTTAGTACCAGAATTCATTATTTCCCCATAACTGCGTTATCATCATTATCATCATTATTATTATTATTATTATATTTTCATTCCACCCCCACCACTTATTGTAACAATGACCACACGTTTGGACCCGCATCGTGCCAGTAATGAAGTTGGAATTTAAATGCCCTCCAGAGAGATGTGTGAATAGCATTTCAGAACAGAAGCAAATATAATGGGGAGCAGGGCCGGGCCGATGTAACCTTTTAAAATGCGTACCTGTGTGCCATCAGTGCACAGACCCAATGACCGCGACGAGGTTGTTCAATTTCAGGGATCCGGTATCGGCCTAGCGTGCTCGAATACCATGGTACGTTAGAAGGTTCAGACATGTAAGCTGGAACTAAAATAACATTTTTGATAAAAAGGTGATGTTTATGTTTTGCTTCACAGTTGATTATTGTTATGAGAAGAGCATGTGCTTAATTTTTTCCCAGGAAATATTAAGTGTAAGTTGTTGCTATAGAAATGATACCGTACTAGAGCAAGAACGTTAATATAAACCTGTGATTTGTCTTGCAGCTGCGTTGCTGTCAGAGTTCCTGTTGTAGAAAATCAATCAGCACCTTCTGATGAAGCAGAATCAAGAATTCAACCAAAGAACCAAAATTTTGAAAGGTCTGAAAATGAATAATGATGATAATAATAATGTAGTAGTAGTAGAGGGATTCTGATTAAATTGAACGGAGGCCAGGCTTTAATCATAACCCACTATGATTTCACCAGGTTGTTGATGTACAGCATTTCAAGCCACTCTTGCGCTGTGTAGCAGGATAATAAAAAAACGCTGTTTTTGTGCGTGCAAGACGGGCCCTGCTGAGCTGCAGTTGCTTTGTGAATATTATTTGTAGGTAGTTACTTGGTCGCTGTCTTGCCCGGGAACCGCTGCTGTGTTGTGTAACTGAGCTTGATAGGATCGACTCCTCTCTGGCGTTCAGGTGGGGTGTGAGAGGCATTGTTCTGACGTTCCCCTTCCTGAAAACCACATCTCACATGCCGACTCGTTCTCCTCCCACCCCGCTGGGTGCTAACTCGCTGTAAATGGATTACAGTCGACCGACTCCTCTCGGCTTTTCGTCAAGTCAGATATTTTACAAAATGTGTCAGTTTGAGCATGTGCATAAGAGAAGGGAGTTGTAGTGGAAGGGTGTGTGTGTGTGTGTGTGTAAGTGAGGGAGAGGTGGAAGGTGTAAAGGAGGGAGGGAGGGAGGGTTGTGTTTATGTATTACCCATGTGAAAAGAGCTGAAGGGTGAAGGTAGTGCAAAATTGTGTCCCTCAGGCTCTATTTTAGCGTCTCCTCGGCTGCCTTTGCCATTTTCGACACCGAGTGCTGCATCTCTGAGTTCGTGCCTTTTAATTTTTCAGCGTTTTGTTCCGTTTGCATAACCTCCTGACGAACCCTCGCCGTTGTCAATCTCACACGGCAGATAAAATCCACCCCGCACCTTCTGCTTCTTCTCTTTGTGCACTTGACAAAATGTCTTTGTCACGAATATAATTAAGGGTGATGGATCTGATTTCAAATGCAGCGTGGACGGTAATGTGCTTCACATCACCACAGTCCACGCACTCTCACTCTCGCTCTTTCTCACTCTCATTCTCTCTCTCGTGCTCTTTCTCTCCCTCTTTCTCGGTACGCACTCTCTCTTTTGTAGAAATTTCCATTTCTAGGCTCATTTTAGTAAATCACCAGTTGCATTTGCATGCACTGCAGGTTGCGTAGTTACATTATGATGAATGCGAATGAAGTTCAGCGCTCGCATAAGTACTGTTTGACTCACATGCATCTGAAATAAATAGGCATTTTCATGCTTTCTGTTTAGTGGGAAAACACAATTTGTACGAATTTGCATCCGGCGAAAAACACGCAGTGATGGTCCGCGGTTGTTTCTTAAAGTAATCTGATTACAGTTCCTCATCATGTGAGCTGAGAATGTGAGGGAGGGGGGGGTGTATATAGGGGAACCCAACAATACATATTTCTAATACTTCAAAAGAGCTCGAGAGGGAAGAGGAAATATAATTGAGGTGGTGGCGGGTTTTGGTGCTTTATCAATAATCCGTTTGCAATTACTGCGCATCATTTCCTTCTTATCGCATCATTCGGGTTCCTGTGGAAGAACTTTGCACCACTGACAGCTGTTTCAACGTAATTACCACTGAGGTGAAAGCTGTTTAGTGATGAGGTTAGTCTTCAAATAGAGGGGACAAAATGCAGCCAAGAATGATGGAGGAGGAAGACGAGAGAGAGAGAGAGAGAGAGAGAGAGATTCAGTCAACATTTTTATAATATTCAGTCTGACATCTCACATTTTCCGAGTTCGGAGGCCATTTAACCCTGCCTCTTTGCCTGTGCAATATTAATGCTCTTAAAACAAGGATGAGGGCATGAATCGCATGGGACTACTGCAGGGATCATGGCTGTACACATGCACACAGAAACACACACACACACACACACACAGAGGCTTCCACATAAGCACAATAGCAGGGCAAAATGCCTTGCTGGTGCTCAGGGTTTTATGGTTATGTTTTATGTGAGAGAAAATTTAGGGAAGATATTTCTATTCGATTAGCACGCACCCTAAGTCATGGCAGACCCAACAAATTACTGACAAAATACCATAGCTATGGCGATAAACAGTTCACGGATTTGTATTTATTTATTTTAACAGGCTGACTTTTCGAACCATCATGGTTTTCTGCTGCAGGTCTCCTGTTTACGGCTCGTCCAATCACGTACGTTTATGCAAATGATTTAGCCGAAAGCAGCTCATTGGACCAGAGACTAACTACAGGGCTGGAGAAATCAAGTCAGAAAATTAAGTTTTTCACAGCTCTTTAGATATATTTAGTATTAATTTGGCCTGATTAGTGATCTGACGATAATTTTTTTTGTGATTGTTGCGGCCAAAATGCTTAGCTGAGGCTTTTTTTTTCCTTCAAAATTTTTTTAATTGAAATAAAATAGTTAGATGCATGTGAATCAAAGTGGGCTTTGGCTGAGCGTACGTTGTAGTGATGTCACCTGGCACATCTTGTCCCAAATCTGCAGAAAATCTGCTGTAATTTTGAAAAATTGCAAGCTCCACCGAATATTGCGGGGTTTGCTTGATTTTGCTTCATTTCTGCGAACGCAAACTCCTGGATGGATGGGACAACTTGGGGTTAACTTTATACCATAGGGTTTAAAGACCCAATCACTTCAAATTGTCTTATTTATAGCCATAACCACTACTTGTCAAGCGTTTAAAAGTAACTGTTGTCTCTGTTGTTCAGTCACTTAATCACGACTTATCCACGTCTTCATAAACTTAAAAGGAATTTTATGTAACCCTGCTGAAAAAACCCCAATATAAACCGTCACAGAAATTCAAATGGTTTCTAATATAAGTATCATTACAAACCATCAGCTGTTAAGCATTAAAACCATTACCAAATGGTTTCCATTACATAATAGGACATATTAAGGATGTAGGTCCTAAAGGGTATCCACTAGACACAACATGGCACCAATAGAATGCAATAAATTACCAGTAGAGACATACAGGTTCATTAAAATTAATGCAATTCCCATTATAACTATTAAAAAATTCTGTGAGGGTTCAATTGTGGGGGTTTTTACAGCCAGGTGGACTTTCGTTAAAAAAAAAAAAAAAGTTGTTGAATTCTTGTCATCTAAATCGTACCTCAAACATTAAACCGAATGTCCTAAACATGTATTACAATGCATTTCTGATATATAAAACCTTTTTTTTTTCTTTTTGCTTGTTTGTTTCGTAGCTTATTGACAAGCTACACAGAACCGTATTATACATAAATATCCCCTGTATGCAGTCAATCATACAGTATATCATCATGCAAACTGAAACAGACACACGCACAACATTACTGATTCATAATTATCCGCTCCGGGTCATATACAGTTACAGGCATGTGCTTTTTGATCGAGATGAATAATACTTTGAAACAGAATCTGGCTTAAAGCAGATTAAAGGATAAAGGTGTGTTTATTTGAAATCCCCCAGCCCCTCCGACTGCGCTCCACTTCCCAAAATTCCCCTTAAATATCTGCGCGTGTGCCAGAGGCTCTTGGAAACGGTGTGGAATTTTGATCCGTGGGGAAGTGGGAAGTGAGAATGGGAAAGGGGAGTGCGCGGAGAGTGTGGGGAATCTGAATAATGAATAAGTGGAAGAGTGAGACGGCGAAGGGAGAGAGAGAGGACGCATTAAGCGTGTGAGGAAGGTAAGTAAGTCGAGACAGAGAGCGTGGCACAACGCTTAAACGTGGCTGGATTACACGAGCTCTGAGCAACGGTGACATTGCACATGTCCACCTCCTTCACCAACCAATAAATAAAAAGACCTGGCTTTTTGATAGACATTTCCTGATTTAAAAGAAAGAAAAAAAACCCATGACTAGAATGCTCAGTAATGTGTTTGACAGGATCTCTACTATCAGTGGTACCAATGTATACAGTTTTGACATGTTCCTTTTGGTGATATGCGATACCTGAATACTTGGGAACCATAAGATCCAAAGGAAACCCACATGGACCAGGGAAGAACATGCAAAACTCGGGCAGTAACCCAAGCTCAGGATTGAATCATCCCAGCTTGAACCAGGGATGAAATGGTTCCCGGTTTAACGATATTACTGTGTCACGCCAGGGGGAAGAGAGGGAAAAGTACTAACGAAGTGCCAAAGTCCCCTTTTACATTTCTTCTGGCAAGAAATGCAGACAGGGTTATGCTCTTCTATGAAGTTTTTAATAAAAATCCAAAATATGATCACACTTCGGATTTGGCCGAACACATGTAACACCAGGAACACCGCAGCAAGTCTAGTGCCAACCATCCATCACTTTATAGTCGAATATAAAACCTGTTTAAATCATTTGCTGTGTGTATCATGTGCTTATCATACATTTTCGGCACATTTTAACAATACCATGATGATACATGTGATCGTTTTGATCATGAAAATTGTGATATGAATTTTTCATACTGTTACATCTCTGGCTTGAACCATCCTTAGAAAACGTTAGGAAAACGTTCTCAGAACTTAATCTCCTTAGTTAGGACTTGGTGTTTGATTAGTGTTTAGTGCATGAGGGTTCTGGGAAACAATATTATTTTTTTTTTAAATTGGGGGGTGTGGGGGTCTCCAACCTGTTACTGAAAACAGCAAAAAAGATGAGATGACCACCAACACTGCGAGTCCACTTATCACCGCCCAATGACGTCACCAATACGCAACCTTTGGCTTGACCCTACTTTCAAAGTGCTATATCAAATCTTGAGTAGCAGTTGGTCCACCGAGACCCCCAATCACTCCCACCCAGCCCCAACACACACACACACAATGTCTAGCACATCCCAGTTCCATTATCACCTTCTGATGGCTCAGCCGTAATGGAAGCGACAAACAGACAGCTAATATTGAGCATTAATTTTTCATACGTGCAGGGAAATCTATGCACGTCTCGCTCGTACGTCTTCGTCTCCCACACACGTCACACCAGGCTATCGGTCAAGCTAATGAATATGTTTCGGGTGACAAGGAGCAGTGTTCCATTTTTGGAAAACGCAATCTACTTTTCCACTTTGGGCTTAAGTGTAGGTGGCCATGATGTCAAATCATCTCTTCTCCTACACCACTATTCATAGACAGTGTGGCTTGGTCTTCGTAATAGGTATTTAGGATTTATGTTTCCCAGAAAGGCTAAGTGCACTGTTTTCTGTGGCCGGACATGGGCCGGGTTTGCAATTCTTCGCCAGTAATTGCACACTGACTGGAGAGATTAGTATCCCCCCCCCTTTTCATTAAAAAAAAAATAAAAAAATGGCAAGCTTGACAAAAAGACAGTGTGGTTCTTGAGTATAAATTCTGGATTGTGCTAAGAGTATAGCCAAGAAGGATTAGTATAACAAGGAGGGTTAGAAATTGTCTGTCTGTTTAAGACCTGACTCTTATTTTCATGAATCATTTATTGCTAGCTGGGACAACATTGTTTGCACTGGGTGCGTTAACCCCTCGTGAGTGCTCCGCATCAGCGGGGTTAAGTGTTCGTCTCTCGAGCACTCTCAAAAAGAAGAGAGGGAAGAGGAGTTATTAGGCAGAGAGGGCAGAGCAAGATGGCAGCTGCCAGCCAGATGACAGTCTCGCACAACTACAGGTGGACGGGCTCGCTATGAGACTCGCTAATCCACACCGCGGTCACATTTCTTTACATTCCACTAACTCTAGCTACAACCCCTTCTTTCAGCCAGTGCTTGGCTTAAGTTGAATTAACACCGGATTGGATTTCTCATTAAATGCTGAGTGAGAAATGCTGTTTTTGCGGAGTTCACAGCAAAAATCTGACTCTCAACTTATGTTTACACATAGTAACTGTGCTAGTGATAACGACAATGCCACACTGTGATGTCAGAGTCGTACATAGGATAACACAAATACAGCCTTTCTGGCAGTAGAATCGCTAAACATATTTCACAATAAACACGCTTGATGTGTTTCAGGGTGGGGTTTTCCTTTAACGGTGCATCTTTTTCATAGTGTCAGGCTTTTTTCTTTTTTCACTCTCTCCCACTCCGTCTCTGAAGACTGTGTTTTTCAGCGTGCTTGTCGCGTGTAGGCTGGAAACAGGATGTGTTGTGTTGCGATTTGTCAGCCTGTTTGAGTGACGGTGCGCTGATGAGGCCTGTGCCTGCGTGAATTGCGAGCAGTGAAGGATATCATCACAATGATATCAGGAGTGGAAGGCGAGGGGGGGAGAAAAAAAAAAACTATCATGAGTAATATGACCCAATTTCCTGCCATGCTTCGTTAAAAAGCCAACGTAACGTCTCTGCCATCACATTAATTTCCTAACAGCTTTATTTAATAAAATGGGACAAGAACTTGTACAGCTATTAACATAATATGGAAATCCTGGTCATTACCGACACGTAATGTATGAACCAAACCGAGCGCCAAATAAAGAAGCAGCAGGGAACGCAGGAGAGGCGCTGTTGATCCAATATGGAGAGCTGATTATCAATAGGGAATTGGAAATTAGCCTGAGAACCAGCGTGAGGATGGAAATCAAGAGACACGGAACGATCCTTCTGTTTGGCAAAACGCTAAAGCCGTCAGAAGCCTGCCTGGCTCCTCAAGCCTGCTGTATGCGTCATGTAAATAACTAATTAGAGCCAGTAGCAATTTCCGTGATCTGCGAATGACTGGACGGGGAAGTGAGGTGGGGGAGGAGGACACCCCGCTACACTCCTCCTCCCACAGCTCTTCCCTCTACTGCTCTACTTTCATCTCCTCTCACTTATGGAGACATCTCATCTGGCTCCCTGCCTCTCCTCTGTCCCCTTCTCGCACTATCGTTCTCTCGCATGCAGTCTTCTCATTTCCGCACCGCTTGGTCCCCACTGAGCAGAGGAAGATTGTTGCCTACTGCGCATAAAGAAAAGGCTGGAAAATTGCAGGCAGTCTTCATAGGGCGCACAAGCACCTGAGAGTCGTCAGTGCAACATGGAGGAACTGGTTTTTTTGTTTGTTTATTTTTTTTTTTTAATGAAAATTTTTATTGTGGGGCGTTGTGCCCCAGACACTATTTTTTTGTTATGAGGTGTCACTCACCATAAGTGAAATAAGAGCACAGCTTTCGAAAAGTATTGTGAATAGTCTTCGTTTTTATTGGACATTGTTTACTTCGTGAAGAACGCGACATGGTTTTGACGATGCGCCATCGGTCATGTTCTCAAACAAAGACAAAGTTTGCCACAGCAAAAAAAGGTCTTGCAGATCTCAGAGGTGGTAAAACTGGACTCTAAATTCTTCACTGGTTAATATTTTGTCCGTTCCGATATTCTGTCGACTCAAGCATTGCGAGTACGTCTAACTGTGGTAAAAGTCATTATACCACGTTTCTCTCAACAGTTTGTTTAAATATGACGTGATTGCACTTTAACCAATTAGGCCACAGATTTCAGCCTAGAATCCACTGTAACCTACCAGGCCACAACTTATAGCCATAATGTCACCTCGACAACCAAGATGCCACTGTAACCAGATCATGGTGTCCAGCCAAAATTCTTCTGTAACCAAAAAAATCAACCAATCCGGTCACTGTAATGTATTGGACCACAGTTTCTGGCCATAATGCCAGTGCACCGCAACAGCCAGAAAGCCATTGCAATGAGTTGTGCCACAGTTTTGCTTGAAACCAATCAGCACACGGTTTCTGACAAGAATGCCACTGTAACCAATTGGGCCATGGTTTCCAGCCAGAATGCCACCGTAACCAATCCAGACCCAGTTTCTTGCCAAACATATCCTGTAGCCAATCCAACCCCAGTTTCTGGAGAAAATGAACTGTAACCAATCAGGTCACAGTTTGCAGCCAAAATGCCTCTGTAACCAATTGCGAACCGTAAAGGCGCAAAAGGCATAGGGCTGCATTTCCGAAACGGTTTATGTTTCCTGCCCGACACTAATCTTTAATCATCGTAATTATATTTGATGCATTGTACGATAACAGTTAAACAAACATTCATTCTTTCTATCCAATCGTGATGCTGCATGACGCAAACACTAGAGCACCAGAACCCATTGCTTTAAACTCTCTCCCTGAAGAGTTAATGGTTTTAAAGCGCTGTAGGGAAACCAAGCAAAGCGCTTTGCAGTTCTTCTTTAATTGATTTCTTTACCTTGTTTCATGTAGTACACAGAAAAAAAAAATTAATAATCCTTCTCCGGTGCTTTTGCATCAGAAGGACTAGGCAGTGATCCATTTCTCTTCGTTTATGATCAATGATGAGCTCTCTTAGTGAGGAGACAGCGCTGCTGTTGGTGATTTATCGATTCGGTCGGAGCCATACCGTGTGCATGATAATGAGCAATTGAATACGTCACAAAGCTGTGAACGCTGAAGTGTTCTCAAATTATTATAACGCCGCCTCGGTGCCTTTTCATCGACTTTTCCTTCCCAGCTATCCTTTTTATGTGGTTCGTGTGTTGAAAGCCACACTGGAATTACACCCGTCTGCTTACAGAGGCTAGAATCAGTTGATAAATGTTGTTAGAGGATTAGCATGGTGGTAGCAGCCAGATGAGTTCATGTGTTGGAGTTTTAACACTTTTTATAGTGTGTAAAGAGGGTGTGAAGGTCGGTTTAGGTCGTCCCGCTGTAGTGTGTGCACCTGTCGAGTTTTTTATTTCTTCACGGATCTGTGATGTTTTACTGTTTTTGCTAAAATGTAGCATTGAACGTTTTATTTAGTTAATTTTGCTGCGTAATATGCATACTGCTAACGTCGCTGACTTGGACTTCTTTTTCATTTATTTATAATATCTGCCGATGTGGAGAGGACAGCTAGTTCCGGATTAATCCTGCTGAACCTTGGCATCGTGTACACAAATCGTGAGGTGTTGACTGACAAATGCATATTTATAAGTTCTACAGCAAGTTTTTTTTTTTTTTTTTAATTGCCCGAGGGCTTACATCTTCCCTTTGATCTTGCAACAATAATATCTGTTCACATGGCTGTGGGTGCTGAATCAATAACAGTTTGACAGGACTATGTTTCAGAGGCATATTTCATATTCCTAGTGTTTTCAGATCGTCTGAATCAAGTGCTGTTTCAAAGGCAAACAGTTTCCAGCAGTTTCACTGTGATAACAGCTACATGTTGTGCCAAAACCCACTTGCAATTCAGTTCTGAATGCATTCAACCCACTTTCCACTGCTTGACTAATCCCTGTTGTTCCCAAAATGTCTCTTTCCTGCTCCTTGAGCCATGGTTTACTTTTGTCTCCTAACAAAATAAGTGAATGCCAGTGGAAAGGCAGGTGACAGACTGCAGACCCGAGGACTTGTACTAATTAACTTGTTTAAACAAACTCGACAAGTGGAAGGGGGAAAAAGCTTTCAGTGCTCCCCCCCCTTCCCCCCTTTCAAAAAGCCATTACCAGGAAAGGGGCAGGACGACAGCGAGGGGCCAAGCAGCGGTGTCACCATTACTGATGGACAGGGAATGCACACCACTCTCTCTCTCTCTCTCCCTCTCACTTCTACCTCGTTTTTTCTCCTTTGAGATGGAGTGCTTTGAAGACTTAGAGGTAGATTATATGGTACTTAGGGGTCGGGGCTTGTCAAAAACTGGGAGCTTTGTGAGCAGTTCCAGACTTCTGACAAGCTGACCTTTCATCCCTAGTAAACAGAAGCCAAATTTCAGTGTTTATCACTCTGAGAGGGTCTGGGGAAGAGAAGAAGGGAGGGCTTGTGCAACAAAAGCAGCCAGGAAAAGGTGAGTTTATACCCTAAGGGATCTACTGGAACAGAAAAAAACTGTGGGGGGAAAAGGCTTCATATTGTGCTCACCTAATTCTTATCCACATATGTTTTGTTTAAAGGAAAAGTCCACCCTGAAACACGTATTATATCCTTATCCGCTTTACAGCACCATACAATGCCATGTTAAAGAGAAACCCAGTGTATAAGTTGCAGAAATGGCAAACGCTGGACTTAACGTCTGGAAGTTCTAGAATGCAATGCGACGTAGTTGCGCGGAGTTACAGAAGAAACTCAACTGGTCTAGATCGAGATCTACACGTTGACAAGTGTGATGATGTTTTTAGCAGAGTGTACAGTCGAGGTGGTGAGAGATTTGGACCATTGAAGTCACCACTGCATTAGGTAGAGATGAGACAAGTGGTGAATTTGACTTGTGACGTTATTAAAAGCTAGTCAAACAGCATTGTGGGAAATGTAGGAAACCGTTCACCAAAGTGAACACGGACCAACTAAAAACACCACGCGTTTCTAGCATACTTTTCTCATTATTTCTACCTATGGCGTGGAGAGAAAAGGGGAGAAGGGTAGAGTTGTGGGAGAGGAGAGGGGTGGGGAAGGGAGGGGAGGGTGGAAGGTTGAGGTGCATGAAAAATGATCTCATGAAAGTGGACTGTGTTCTTTGCTAGGGGAAATTACATTACCGTTATTGTTGACGCTGCATCAGTAAAGGCCGTCCCAGCTCCTTCGTTCCCGCAGGGGGCTTTTTTTTTTTTTTGCAGCATGCTCTGCATCTTAACCTTTCTTCTCCCACCAAAGACCTTCAGTGATAGACCCTGCCTTTGCAGTCACAACACGATTTCTAGTCTATGTTTTAAGGTTTGCCCATAAATGATCAGATCCTTGGCTCGGCTAAGTCATCTGCAGTTTGTCCGAGGTAAATTACAGCTCAATTATAGTTACTAGATACCAGGAGAATGCCGAGTCTCTGAATCAGATGAGCTCTCTGCAAGGCGTACGTGTTTCTGTCCTGCTATTGAAGGGTAATAGAGACGTGACAGGTGGAAGATTGAAGCCGAGCGAGAGAGAAGGACCTTTCGCTCTTCAAAGGGAAGTGGTTCTGAGGATAGGCGGCAGGCGCAAGTGATCACACGTTGTAATTAGAGAAAAGACCATTATCTCGCAAAGATGTTTTCCTTCACAGGCCAGCGGAATATTTGCCTCAAGGATTTTCTGCCATAAGTTAATAATAGAAGTGTTCAGGTTCATTAGCAAATGCACTTCCAAAGGGCTAGATCTGTAATAGGAAAAGTCTTCTCAGCTCTCTGCTCACATATCGTACAAGTCATGCACCACTTTCTTTCTTCTTCTCTCTATGTTGGCAGACTCGCACTTTCTTTATATGCACTTTCCTAAGACCGAGATTAAGCCTTTTAATGAATTTAGAGTCTCTCTCTGTACAGTTAAACATCATAGCGACTGAAGAAATTAAGTCAGGGCGAATTTATCTCAGATGATTTTCGCTATTTCTGCCTTTTGGAATGAACGCATTTATTAAAGCAACGATTTGAGATGTTCCTTATTAATTGGAGAAACCACTCGAAGGTGTTGGGAAAAGTACGCGGCAGAAGCTCGAAATGAAACCCGAGGCTGTTAATTAGCAAACAAAATCGCCCACTCGGTCTAAAGCCCCATCATCACCCCTTTGCGCTTATAAATTAATAGCCCGAGCTCATAAAAAAGCTAATTTCGCATCTAGCTTTAATAGCTACTGAGATCTCCACAGAGCCAGTGAGGGTAGTCTGGAAACAGCGGCATCTCCGGCTTACATAGCGCTTCACTCCAAGGCTTTTGCTTGTCAGCATGTGTCAGTTCAAAGGCAGCTACACCAGTAACCATGTGGGAGGATCGAGCACGGGGGGTGAAAGGTTTTCATCTGTGGGGTTCGGAATTGGCCTAAGTGCTGCGCTAGAAGTAGGTGGTGCTAACGAGAAGAGCAAGGCCGCTGAGCTCTGATTGAGTTGCAGCTGTTGGACACGTCAACAGCAGGCGCTCCAGGCTGGTCTTTGAGCGTGTGCAAACGTAGCCTGGGTGGCCACATGGCTTTCATTAGTCGGGGCCACGTGCCCGCTCAGGGGTCCACCAGCGGCTGTGGAGTGGAGGGGGAACAGAATGATTTTAAATCAGGTGCCGCTCGTCAGCAAATTGATAAGCTGCCAGAAGGCATTTGTTGGCATTTGTATGGACCATTTTTCCAAACTGTCTCTGGGGTTGCTTTACCCATCCTGATTGGACTCATTACCTTCTATTCTGTTTGTTTTCTTAGCAAGTCCCCTTTAACACCACCTCCTCCAAATGATCCCCTCCCACCACCTCCATCACCACCACTACTTCACCCCTGCAGCCTGACCAGTCATCTAGGCTAATGGAGGCACTTACCATGCCTTTTAAATCCCGACAGTTCTGCTTAACCCCTTATCGATGCTCTCTTGCTCCTTGGCCTGTGGGCAGGTGAAAGAAGAAAAAAAAAAAAACATGTCTGTGTGGCTGTTTTTCACATTGTCAACCAAAGGCAATAAAGCAAAAAAATGAAAGAAAAAAACCCTTGTAGCGAAATGCCGTTATCTACTCAGACTCATAAACTGGGTTCAGAGTGGGGTAACGTTGTAAAGAAGCTTCACATGAGAAATGAACTACCTGAGGAACAAAGTAAGTCCATAATGGCTTTCCATCCTGTTATTTAAGAAGACAGAGACCACTTTGACTGTAAACACGGCCCCACTTTGAAAACCACCCATGTCGGGGGTGGGGTGGGGGGGTTGTTGTTTAAAAGTTAAGGACAGTGATTCTGAAGTTCACATTGATCCCTGAAAAGGTTGAATCCCGGAAAGAATTTCAACTGTTACTAATAATGAGGCACTGCTGCATTTCGACCACCTGTACGTACACGGAACGAAGAATAGTTACGCAGCACGGCTCGTCTCGTGGCGAGTGTGAACAGTGAGCATGTGCGTTACTCGCCGTCACAACCTGGCGACGCGTGCCAACTTTCAAGCTGAAACTCTTTACGGAGGAGTTTATCGACAGGGAGCGCCCCCCACCACCAACCCAAAAAAATCTTTCAAACACAATTGTACTGTGTTCTACGGTTTATGAAACTGGGAACCTTGGGAAGCTTGAAGCATCCAAAATACTATTATTTGCAACACATAGCTTATACAGTAAGCATATACTCAGAATACATCTGCAATGCAAATGTGCCTTGTATATCCCTGTGAAATATAATCTATCAAATACATATTGGTGTTTATGTCATCACGATGCAAAGAACAGCAACTGGCTCCTCTCGCTATTAGACAAGGTGGACATGTGTTCCATGTTAGCCGGCTGTTAAATGAAAACCTATAAATCACCCAAACGGAATCAAATAGAGGCGGCTATGTTTGAGCTTAATTCAAGCCAGTTCCTGAAGCCCGTTTTCTCTACTGGGAACAGGATACTATAACATGTGCCCTGGACTGCAGGAGTAGAAGGGGGAGGGGGGAAGGGGATGATGTACAAGCGTAAACACCCGCTTGTGTTTTGAATTTGCCACTGACCTGTAACTTACCTCAGCCCGTCACTTACTGCATTAATAGCCTGGATTTATGACCTTGTTCGACCATGCTGTCCCTAAGAGAAACATTTGAAGCATAAAAAAATGTGAAGTTTATTTTCCAGAAGCTGGTGTTAAACTTGTTTTTCTAACCCAAAGGCCCGGCTTGCTCAAAAGCCGTGCTGCAGGGCTCATTAATTTGCATTCAAAGGCGGTCAAAAAGCGAACGTTCTTAAGCAGGAGTTTCGAGACAAAAGGAATAACACACTTTGATTAGGAACACGCCAGCAGTTGTGCTCATTAAGGCATTTAATTGCTTGTTTGCATGGATCGTAGTGATGGAAGCTCTTCATACACAGTGCGAGGCTCGTTTTCACACAATACTGAATGGATTTATAGAATCTGGACTTTTTTTTTTCCTTTCGTTTTTAGGCAAATCACAGCCTTATAGAATGAAGATGAAATTCCTACGTAACATGACTGGCAACTTTACATGATGCACGGGAATACACAAGTTTTACACCGAGCTACTGAGTCAAATCCATTCTCTTGAATACATGTGGTGGCCTGGGAAAAGCCTTCATATGGTGAAGCTGTGAATTTAGTGTTCTGTATATTTCTAGTAAGGAAAGTTCTAGCATTTCAAGGTCTGAAAAAGGGTACAACAGGGTCTATTTCTGGAAGAACAACATTACTTCTTGAATCGTAATGGACGTCCAAATATTTAACATCAAATCAGCTGCCTACAGTCAGTTAAGTGAATCATATTTAATCCACAATATCTTCAAATGCGTATTGCGGGATAATTTAAAACACAATGTTGATATTATTATATCGTCATACCACCTAGCCCTAATCCGACCACTTGAGCGAAGCATGACAGTCGTTGTGTAAGTAAAACACACTTTGCTAGCAAGAAATTAGCTTAGACATAAAAACATAACCACATTGTATTGGTAAAATATTTGTGTATATTACAGAGTGAAAACTAATTTTGTTCCTCATCTTTGGTGGTTTTTCTAGAATCTGACAGGTTTTCCAAGACTGCCACACACATTAAAGTGGACGCTAAACTATATATTGAATCAACAGACTAATTTGGAGAGTTGTAGCAGTCAGGCAACAATTTATGACGACAGAGAAGCACTGGAAGCCAGCGCAAGCATACGGCACTTTTATTTTTTACTGAATTCAAATACTTTGATACCAAGACTGTATTGTCATTAAAAGATGTCACGGAGTAATATTGAGGAAACGTCCTCTTGCATCGACTCCGACAATCGTTCGGCGTCTTGTGGTCACAGGCAACAGAAAATCAAAGCTTGACTGATTGATTTTCTTCTGACAATTTCTTCAGGTTCAGATCAAAGGGTTCGTGCTGTGTTATTGCCAAGCTGAAATAAAACCCTGAGAAGTGGATCGTACATGTGAAAAATGCTCAGGATATTTTAAATCCCGGTGTTATCCAATCTCCAGACTTTCCGACCGAGGCGACAGATTGATGCACGTGTGCCCATATTACCCGCATTAGCTTTGACGTTCACCATCAGCCAGGAAGCACTTGTCTTCTTTTTTATTGATTTTTTTTTTCTTTCCCCTCCCTGCATTTTCAACGTAATGACCATTTGGCGCATTACTTGATAAGAGCCTTATTGAATTGCCTGTCAAAAATCATATGCATAAAACCTGCTGATGAATTAAGCTAAAGAAAATAGCCAGAGAGAAGCGTATAGTAGTTGACTGCAGGGACTGGAAATTAATGGCTTTGCTAATGGCTTTAATTCATTTTCAACTTTACTTTATTCTCAAGATTATCGGTGTTGTGCTGAAACATTCTGAAATGCTCAATGGCATCAAGTCAGTTATTACACGCAGCAGCAGCACCTGGTGACCTGCGTCAAGACCTAGATCCTATTCAGTTTAATAACTTTTTTATTATTTTATTTTAGAAATCTGGATGTAGACTTAGACAGCAGAGGTCACAGCAGCAGGGGAAAACTCAAACTCCCTGACTTGACATGAGGAAGAAATCAACCAAACTTCAAAGGGAACCTCTTCTAGAGAGTGGGATAGGACTGTAGTCAAGACCACCATCGGACTAACCAAGATCGGGTTAAGACGGTGACTTGAGGGGGTCTAGGCCAGGTCAAGATTGAGAATTAGGGGGGTCTAGGCCAGGTCAAGATGGAGTCCAAATGAAAGCAAGATTGAGTCGATATCAAGACCAATAACCATCAAATTCATTTCAAGGCCAACCTTTTACTTCAGCTAGCTGGCATCATTCATTCATTGCACCGATGTTTAGGCTATATTTTCTAGAAGATGGAAAAGACAACATGATTTTGACAAACTCTCAGGTTAGACCAAGGCCAATACCCAAGACAGAGATGAGTCTAAATACAAATGGCAATAAATCCAATAAGTCCAAGTCAATACAGAAAATACCCGGAGACTCAAATATAGTGGAATATAGTGGAATTCTAAATCATTACTCATCTACAACTATATATATATATATATAGTCAAATCAAATCCTGAAAGGATGTTCAGTCTGAGCAGGTTGTCACTAAGAGTCAAGCTCTTCTCCTACCCTAAGAGTCAGGATGGTAGATGCCTTCACACGCTCCTTTATTTACTACTATCTCTGATCCTTCATTGAATTTTCCTTGTTTTAAAGTCTCAAGCAGAATGAAATCCTCCCACCCAGCTGCTCAGTGCCTCAGGGTCACCTTCACAGAGCCCAGCATACTCTGTTAAATGCTCATCATTTGGTAGCGCAGTTTTTTTATTTCCTTTCTTTTTGCACACAATAGATGATGAAAAAATAAAGAAAGCATAATTGCAAAGCATTCCTGCCCGAATGACAAAAAAAAAAAGAAAAAGAGAGAGAGAGATTTTGCTTTTTAAAC
Organism: Ameiurus melas; assembly: GCA_012411365.1. NCBI lineage: Eukaryota > Metazoa > Chordata > Actinopteri > Siluriformes > Ictaluridae > Ameiurus > Ameiurus melas. The sequence goes on along the minus strand of CM022763.1, from coordinate 20,360,887 downwards.
ATCTTAAGTAGCAAGACATCCTCTCATACAGCCGGTTGTCGTTCCGGAAGCCGAATTTCTGTATTTAAAGATTTGATGCTTATTATCTCAAGCGATATGTGACCGAGCAAAATTGGAAGCGAAATGTGATATTAAAAGACATTAAGCAAGGTTTTTGATTCCGTGACGGCAGGAGTATCATCAATTCCTCCCACTCAGCCGCTTTGGTGACCTTTACAGGTCATGAAATTCTCTGCTTAAGAATGATGATTTAATGTTTAAAAAAAATTCCAACCAAGAGAAGATGTAAAATAAAAGGAAATTTGAATGGAAATTCTTCCATTTCTGTCAGGAGAAGCCCTTGGATGCATGATAAAGCATCTTCAATATCCAGTTGCCTTGATCACCGACTTAAGACTACTAGACATTTTAAATGGAGGAGTGAAAACAAAAGGTCTGCGGAGATGCGCTCGAGTGCGGAAACAGATGAATGTCCTGTATGCTGATGAGAGGATGTTGGCTGGAAGCATGGATTTGTGGGAGGATAGTCCGGTGTGGATAGCGGTTCCAGGAGACGGGGGGGCTCGCTGACCCATGGCAAGGTTCAATTAGCATTTGCAAATTACACCTGCTCTCCATGCTGCCGCGGTGAGAGTAGAGTGCCTGCGGAGCTGGTGGGCACAGCGGGGAGGGGGCGTGGGTGGGCGGTGGGGTGAGATGTTGTCGGTGTTATTGCTTGGCTCTATGAAATATTAAAGTGGCAGGGCTGGCTCTCAGAGTCTTGTCGCATCTCAAAAAAAACAGAGGGTGAAAGGATTGGGGGGTTTGAATGTGAAGGCGAGACCGAACCAAAGTGAAAGCCGGGGGCGTCACCAAACCACCCAAACTATAATGAGTTTAACCTTTGCCCTCACCCTATCCAGATAGCAAATCACCTAAGCAGCCGTTCTTCCTTTCACTCCCATGGAAAGAAAGAAAGAAAAAATAAAAATGATGCTTTATCATGGATACTGACATCTAAACTGCCATTTGTAAAGACCACCTTTTCACTCTGCCCCACACACTGGCCTTTCTTTAACGATAATGTATTTAAAGCATAGTCTATTAGAATTCAAGTCTTTTTTCTGTCCTCAGTGCGTAGTTCATAAACGCCAAAATCAAATAGCAGCCACTTAATTAAGCAGACTGTGGTCTTCAAAGTGGACAATTTGTTGTCTGTTTCCCCATTTACTGCTGCTCCGGCTCGCACGGCAGGCGAACAGATGATGTGTTTGAAGTGAAGAATGTGCCGCGAAATGCCTCGAATGAACAAAATCAGCGATGTAATTATCGCTCCGTCAGCGTATCATTTGCCGGAATTGGAAGGCAAACAAATTGTTACTCTGGGTACTTCCTCGTGCGTGCTTGCTCGAGAATGGAAATGACACTCAAATTGCGCGGCCTGGCCGTACACATCAGACTTTGTTCTGGATTCATAAAGGCATGCTGGGAAGCAAGCCCATATGTCCTCTGCAGTTGTGATGTGGCTTTCGTGGCTATAAGCAAACCAGCTTTGTCATGCAGGGCCTCTATAGTACAGTAGACATCCTCTTGAAGCTAGTACTTTGGGGCATCTTTGGTGGGAAGAGACCATATGGCACAATATCCAGCGTCCCTGATTTGAATCGTGATGAATTTGCAGTACATTGCTAAGCAGAAATATGTCTGGAGGCCTGGGAAAGCCATTCACGTGGTTTTGAAACCTACTGGCTTTCCTCAACCGAAATATGTTTTCCTTTTGCGTGTTTCTCCACCGAGTTCTTTCACTTGTTCTTTTAATGATTAAATACGTGGTACCAACCCCCCCACAAACAAAATTAAAAGCTGATATTGGCAATTTGTTATATAACTTAACCCACAAATTTTTAAAAAAAAAAAACAAAACAAAACTCTATCTAGTAACTACTATTAACTGACTAGAAACCCTGATTAAGGAATTACTAAAGTAAGAGCATACAGATGAATGCGGTAGTTCACAATTAGCTCATTGATAACTATCATTTCTTTCATGCCTCCCGGAGAACTACTAAGAAACTATATACGGTTTAAAAATCAATGCGAAACTGCTACTGTTAACAAATAGACAAGATTTATGTTTACATAATCAATAGGTAATAGCAGAACTAATCTCGGATAACTGAGGATGAACAGATAAATGAACAGAGGCGGTAATACAGACGGACGAGTCCACTTTAGAGACACGGGGGGGAAACAAAACACTACATTCTAGTTAGTTAATAGTAGTTACTAGAATGTTCCCCAGATTTGTAGTCATTTTTGGCTCCAGAGTTCAACTGGAGCAGCATTCAATGGGTTTTCCCAGGCTACCACACATTAGCTCATTAGCCAGCCTCTTTAATCTAAAAGGAAAACTTCAAATTGTGGTTTTCAAAAATGGAGTTAAAGATCATTTGCCTCCTTCTTTTAGGGGGAAAAAAAGACATAAAAACACTTAAGGAAGTCCTGTGCACTCTCTTCTCACTATATGTGAAATACGTGTTCCTGGTTTGTTTACTCAAGAGGTCTAAGAGTGTAAGAACAGGAGGGGCATGTGTCCTCTGAAGGACAATTTTCCTGCCAGGCAGGATAGAGGTCTTAATGGAAACCGTCACTTAAGCTCCATTTGAGATTTTAGGCTGCCGGATGGCACCTGGGCATTGGGTTATCAAGTGGCACCACACTGTCCGGCCGAGATGTCGCGTTCTCACCTCCGGGCAGACAAAGAACACTGATCAGAGGTAATATCAGGTCATTTTGAAGGACTCTCTAACACACCCTGATGGGGGATAGGCACACTCCTGCAGATGAACTACATGGGAATATATTCTCCCTGACCCTTCCATTCTACCCCAGTCAGATTTTTTTTTGACACTCTATGTGACTGTCTTGTGGCATAGGGCTGATAATGTGTGAGACCTGACTCAGAGGAGAGCAGAGGAGAATGGTTAGTAAGGATATCCCAGGGCGCCGCAGCCTTTCTCCCCCTCACTTGATTAGATGTGTGGTCTTCGGCAGCCTGGAAATCTCAAAGGCCACCAGGAGACGCGTTCAGGCAAAATTGCATTTTTACTGCGTGGCCTTTTGGTACTACGATACCACTGACGTGTCCATCATCGTGTACAGGAATAGGCTTTTTGCTCGGGTTTCTACACAAGCCCGTCCATTGCCGCAGCGCTGCTTGGCTCCGGCTGCTGTGCTGAATTATATCGAGCCGCGAATGTCTTGGCGTGGCGACGATAATCACAGTACAGTGGGTCACACGCAGTATAAACAGTTATAGATCCTGAAGGACTCTGGCGTACGGTGTGGGCCGTCTTCGCCACCTTGTTCTATTGCCTTTAATACCGCGATGGTGAGATGGTGGCTGTGTGTGGGAGGACTAGGGGGAGCAAAGCCTATCGATCAGCAAAATTACAATATAACAGCAACTGTAATCTTGCACGATGGCCGTTTGGATGAAATACAGTTCCTCGGCGAATGTATATTCTCTGTGTTGGTGAGAGGGTATATGATTTCACACTCTCGTATGTTGTGCTTGTGCGATTTTCAAACAAGGCGACCGTGTGGTAACAACTTTTTGCAAACCATACATATTGGTCTTCATTCGTGATTTACCTCTGTTTAAAACATGGGCCCTGTAAAATAATTGTTTTTACTGTAAAATAAATTATATGGACTCCTTTTGGAACAATATGGCTTATTATGTAAATGTGTTCAATAACATCACATTTCACACAATATCACATTCACACACCCCACTTTTTAGAACCACTGCTTTAAGTAATTTCAAGGAAGAGCTAATAGCTATAGACCCCAAAGGGCTTGGATAAATAGTGGACAGGGTTCCAGGCATAACAAAAACCCCCCCGGTCTGGCTAGTATTCGTTTTGCGATTAGAGCTTAAAAGTTATGATAATGTTTAGCATATTCGCCGCTTGAGCTATTCGCTGGAGCAGATAGTGCATTAATCACAGCTGTCTTGGCCGGCTGCCGCTGCCTGGCCGCACATCTCCCGCTGCATCTCGGGCTTGCCTAGTGCTTGCCTATCAGAATAGCTCCACTCTGCAATAATTGAAGTTCCAGTGTCCCACTGTCGCCGTCTGTCTGTCACAATGTGTGTGCATTTCTGCACATGCGCGTTTTTCCTGAGATCTGCAGCGAATGAAGACTGTTTTAGGCTTGACTCATGCAGATGAGCATTATTTTAGTCAAGTGCTCAGACAGATGCCATCACACCAGGCAACTCCCAGCAAGAAGGCTTTATCGGAGGAAGTGCAGGCGTATGTGATATCCATTCCCAGGTTCCTCAATGATTCAAAAACTGAGCGGTGAGATCTCTTTCACACCGAGCCACATAAGTATTCAGGGCGGCGATGTACCGCTGTGGAACCTTGCAACATCAGTGCACTGCAGGAAGTGCTTGAGGATATCACGGATTGGAACTTATAGCATCGTTAAGGTCTCTGCCTCAGGACCTCGAGACTTTGACTCATCTTTGCTTGATTCGTGGCATACAGATGAACGAAATTGCAGTTATGTTACAGAATCTGGGACACTCTTCATTTTTGCTCGGGGGGGTTGGGTGTTGGGGTTGGGGCTGGTTTCCAGACCAAACTTTCCACCTTTCCATCTTTGAAGGTGTGGGTTATGTGTAAAAGAGAGATAGAGAAGTGAGAGTGACTTAGTGACATCAAAGGAAAGACTGTGAGACACAAATCCTCATGGGGCATGATTCAGACTTTAACCCATGGCAACTCGGGTAGATGTCATGTGTCAATTAACCTTGATTTCCATTATCAATTTATTGTCAATATTTAATCAGCCCTCATAGATGTATGATTTTTATTTTTTTTAAATAACGATAATGCCAGAGTTGATGCAAATGTCAAGAGAGGATTTTTTTCATTTGCAGAATAGAGCAGTGTATTCCAGTCTCATGGGACTGACACTCTAATTCTGTATCTGTCTCTTTCATCTGTTTGTCTGTTCCTTGTTCTGTTTTTTTTTTCCTCTCTCTCAGTCTCTCTCTGAGGATACTAAAAAAGAACCCGCTCCTTTAGATAGGTCTTTAAACATCTCCTTTGAAAGAGGAAATAGAATGTCATGAAGAGCCCAAAAGAAGTCTCCAAGCAACCCAGATTGATGGCCAAGTCAAATATTTGGATATATGAGCAGAGATTAGGTTTCTGATTAGGGACTAGCCCAATGCACATGTCAGGAGAGGCCTAATGAATATTTACAGGTATCAGGGAGCTATTTGAAGAGGAAGGCATGGTCTAGTCAGAAGTAGTGTTTTTGTTTGTTTTTTTTATTATTCATTAACTGTGAACTATACCACTACGTCTCCCAGGAAACTCGAGAAAACACCTACGGCTGCTGGAAAAAGAAGTAATTTTTCTTTCACAAAATATAACAACAAAGTATTGTTTATAGCTGAATATTGTACTTTTTTTTTTGTCTTAGTGTTTGCCACATTCCAGAAAAATCCAAAAAGTTTTCCACCTCCTATTCATATCTGTATTTGCATTTGTTTAGCGTTGTAAGCAAGAACCTCTGCCATTGCTTAGAAGGAGCTTCTGTATCGATCGATTTAATATGCTGGAAATGCTCCATAGCTAGGTTGTTCACTTTTTGCACAGATGACAAATCAACATGCAATACCTGGTCTCTATTAGTTTCTTTCTGACCCAAACAAACCCTGGCTCGAGAGGTGCTTCTCCATAGCTGGGTCTTATTGGTCTGAGTGTCAGTGCGTCCTCCAGCCAGCCAGTCAACCTGATGAGAATGGCCTTTCCTTTCCCACAGAGCCTCTTAATGAGATGTTGGTTGAAATCCCTTGCTGAGTATTTCTGCTGCAGAAATGATTCTTGTTGCAGCCCGAAGCCAAACGTGAAGTGGGGGGGGGCTTGAAACGAAAAACCACAATTGCCAACATGATTGGCGATGGATTCTTGGGAAGCAGTGGGTTTGCCATGCAACCTAAATTGGCCCAATGAGCAATTATCTTTGCAGAAAAGGAGACTGTTTTAGAAACTGAATAAAGTAGTGGCGAGTCAGGATCTCTGCGTCTCTCAAAACCACCGTCGCGGCCAGACATTTACCCGCCGAATGAGAGACAGACCGAGACAACAGCGTATATTAGTGGCCATCTATTCCAGGGGCACTGTTCTCAAGGCAGCCACTCGTGTCTGCAGGGAAATGTCTTACAAATAAGTCGGAATGGATGCTTGAGTTTTAATACATTTGCGAGCAGCTTTTTGATAGCGAATGTTGACTGGGTATGGGTTGTATATGAGCCTGGAGACTTTCAGTGCAAATTGGATGTGGCTCTGCTTGCACCAGTTTTGTACTCTCTCTCTCTCTCTCTCTCTCTCTCTCTGTGCTGATTCAGCTCAGGTCTTCTTAAGGTTTGTAATGAAACGAAATCACCTAACCTGCTACGATCAACTTTGAGATCTATCTGTACATGCTTAAGCTGGGTACTGACTCATTCTGTTTCGTGCCAGAGCCAGTGCGCGATCTCAAAACACTTCACGCAATTTTTTCTACCCAATAAGACCCGGCTCTTGGCTGGAAATATTGGTTGTATGCTGGCACCAGAAACCTGTCGAGGACCATCGCTCGAGAGTGGCCAATTCAATTCAATTCACCATATTATTTACACACAAGTTATTTGAATGACTGCCTTAAAAATCATAGCAGAGAAGCGACATCAATATCAGTCGTCCAGTTAACAATCAATAATGGGGTAAATGGCACCCCGTAACAGATTCTACCATTTATGGCTAGTACGTTGCCAATGGTAACAATACTCCGCATTAGAAGGTATTGCTGTAGCACAAAAATAAAGTGTGAAAAATTATTTTTTTGGGGGGGGACTCCTTGCAATAGCGGTACAGGGGACATCATCAGTCTTGAGATTGTAGAAACCAAGTAGTCTGTAGAAAATTAAGCTGCTTTTTATTAAGTAGTGATAACAGTGGACTTTTGGCTTGTTGATTTGTTACTGTTGCTGGGGTAAAAAAAAATGCTGCCTTTTCCACTGGCATGTGCTTCGATTCTGCTAAAGATTTTAGGTTTTGCTATACATGAAGCTTAGACAGTATTGCTAATGCTAAGAAACCTTCCACTGGGAAACCACACAATCGAGGTGTGTACGTACCATTTACTTTTTTCCCCAGTTTTCCTGGGATAGACTCCCATGACCCTGACCAGGATAATATGGCCACTGCAGATGTTCACAAAGGACATGATATGCCAAGATTGTTCTAATGGGTTCATCATGTGTTATGTAAT